>CM076851.1:3130550-3770629 GCA_039519185.1 Astragalus membranaceus | reverse complement strand
CAAGAGTTAGGTGTATTTATATAGGTGACATGAGGTGGGTGATGCAAAACTGTTCCATGTGGGCCCTTTGAGAACGTGGGCGGCCACATGGTGCGAGAAGAGGTTGGAAACGATTATGCAAAGCAAAGTAATGATAATTCCTTGCCAGCTGTTGGATTAAAGCGTAAAACATATAACATTGTAGGGTCCATCTCGTGAGAGTCAAGGAAAATATCTTCTTTATCTCAAGTAGGTAGCTCAGTTGGCGAGCTGAGGAAAAAGTGTTGTTGTTGATGCCCTTACTGCTGAACCTGTTGTTTTGGGGCATGGCTCTCTTCATCGCTCACAAGCGAGGTGTGGATCAGATAATTCTTGAGTCAGATAACCATAATCTTGCCAAGGCGTGTCGGGGGGAGGTGGAGTTACGTAGTCTTAATTACCAGTGCCCTCCATGATATTGGGTCTTTGAAGATCCGCTTCCGCTCCCGCGGCTTCACGTGGGTTGGCTGTCAAGGTAATCAACTTGCTTATACTGTTGCTGATCTCTTTCGCCGGAGTGCCTAGTGTAACATTTGCATTTTTAACTGTCATTAAAAATTAAAGATATGTTCATTAAGTAAACAGATGTATGTAAACTAAACTTGGTACTAGAGAAATTAACTTCAACTCTAATTAACTCAAAAAGTTGAAATTAAAATACAACAATCCTCATATGCTGAATTCATTCTCAGCATACTACCGAAGTCTTACACCCAAATTTAAGGTACATACACGTAGTTAAATAAGTTGGTACATAACGTGGTCTCCAATCTCATCTCCAAAATAATCTAAGTACCATTTATATACATAACAAAAGAACAAAATATCAAAGGAATAATATCCTCCAAGTACATGCATAAAACATGGAAGCTCTAAGATCCGGTCTCTATCTTCTAGTGCATCCTTTTCTAAAAACCACAAATTTTGATAGAATGAGATTTAAGAAAATCTCAGTGAGTTCGTCAACAGCACCTATCCATAATTCAATATGAAGTCTTTTAAAGATTTATTTACCATTGACGCATCCCACATGATATATATATATATATATCAAAGAAAGAGAATCCATTACCTTATAATTGAAGAAAACATTCGGGGTCTCAGCATTGAGATACATGTGAGTCCCAACCTAAGCACGTCTCTTACCATTCTTTAATTCATTCATTGAATATATATATATATATATATATATATATAGCCCTCATGAATCACAGAATCAATATGTTATAACAATAAACAATTGAATCTAAATATAAACACAAACATAGTGGGGAATGAAGCTAAGAAGAAGTTAAAGAATAAGTGAAATTAAAGTAAAACAATATTTATTTATAAATATAGATCTTTTTGTTAGCTTTCCAACGCATTCGAGAGCACTTCAATCGGATTTCCGAATCAAAAGTATGGTTAAAACCGTAGAAAGATCTGGCAACTAGAAATTTACACGGGTGGCCCGTGCAACTCTGTTTGTTAGAATACAATTATTATTTGTACATTTGTAGCTTGCTTTACAATAAGCCTTTATTTTTTGTATCTTACATTGGCTTGTACAGCTATTTAGTTCTAAGTCTAAATTAGTTAATTAGAAGCTTAGCTTGTTGTTTCCTTTCAGTTTCACATCTTGTATATAAACTAGATTCATCATTCAATACAATTAGAAGTCTTTTTACAATTCTCTCCAACATGGTATCAGTTGACCAAAATTTCCGCGTTGACTTCTCTCTCTGAAATTCTGTTATCCTTCGTAACAAACTTTTTCCTCTTCTTCTCTAATCCTTCGTTTTTCCCCATGGCGGAAACGCAAGGCTCCTCCTCCTCTGATGAATCTGAGCACTCATCGCCCTCTCTTCATCGTTCTTCTCAGCCTAGGGATTATTCTGACCCCTATTACATTCATCCAAATGAAAACCCCTCTCTTGTTCTTGTGAATCCGATTCTCACCGGCGACAATTATCACTCCTGGATTCAAGCGATGACCATGGCGTTAGAAATGAAGAACAAATTTGTCTTCGTTGACGGTTCAATTCTGCGTCCTTCATCATCTGATCCAAAATTTCCAAGTTGGAAACGATGCAATATGCTCACTCTTGCTTGGATAAATCGCGCGGTTTCAACGGAGATCTCAACGAGCATCCTATGGATCACTGATGCGTATGCAGTGTGGCGTGAGCTTCGCAATCGTTTTTCGCAAGGTGACAACACAAGAATTGCGAATCTCAAGCAAGAAGTTTATTCTCTGAGGCAAGGAGATATTTCTGTTACATCTTACTTCACAAAATTGAGAGTTCTATCGGACGAATTGCTCAATTTTGATCCTGTTCCTCAATGCCTCGCTTCTCCCGGTACGTGTTGTTGTCAATCATCCAAGATTGTTCAAGATCGGCAAGATCGTGATATGACGATGAGTTTTCTTCAAGGTTTGAATGACAACTTCGCGGCGGTGCGATCTCAGATTCTGATAATGGATCCCTTACCTGTGTTGTCTAGGGTTTATTCGATGATTATACAACAGGAACGACAAATTGGCGCTCCTATTCTCCCTGATTCTGCCATCACTCCTTCAATTGCCAATGTTCAGGTCTCCTCCTCCTCCGGCAATGGTCGTGGCCGTGGTAAATCTTCCCGTGGTGGTCGTCTCTGTACTTTCTGCAACAGGACCAACCACACCATTGAAACATGCTATATGAAGCATGGTTATCCTCCTGGTTTTTCTTCAAAGACTAACAAGAAAACTGTTAATAATGTTGCTGTTGATGAATCTCCCTCTGCCAACACTGCTCCTGTTCATCTTACACCAGACCAACTCACCAGTCTCCTTGCTCTTTTGCCTGCTACTGATCCTACTCCCTCAGCAAATATGGTAACGGTTAACAGTCTGGTTTCTACACCATCAGGTACTTTTTTCATCACTTGGCTTGTAGATACAGGAGCCACTGATCACATCACCTCATCCATGGAATTTTTTTGTTCATTTCATGCCATTAAACCTGTTTTGATTACTCTTCCCTCTGGTGACACGAGATATTCCTGCTTTAAAGGAACCATTAACCTTACTCCAACTATTACTTTGTATGATGTATACTTTGTCCCTGGATTTACATCAAATATTATTTCAGTTGGCCAATTGGCAGATACCATTGATTGCAGAACTTTGTTTGATGGTGAGTGTGCTATATTGCAGGATATCCCCTCTCAGAAGGTGATTGGCCGTGCTAAGAGGGATGGCAAACTATATACGATGAAAATCTTACCCTTAGCTTCTCCTACTAAATCCCACATTATCCACTGTAATTCTGTTAGTGTCAATCATATTACTATAGATGTATGGCACAACAGGTTAGGTCATCCATCTTCATCTTGTTACAATAGCTTACAAAAACTTCATTGTAATATGCCTCATTCATCTAATGCAAATTGTGATACATGCCATTTTGCTAAACAAAAGAAAATTCCCTTTCCTACTCATTTATCTTCTTCTGAGAATTTATTTGATATTGTTCATATGGATATTTGGGGTCCTTTTAGCACTCCTTCTATTAATGGCAATAAATATTTTCTCACAATAATTGATGACAAGTCTAGATTTACCTGGATAAAACTTATGAGATCAAAGGCAGAAACTAGAACTCATATCACACAATTTATTGCCTTTGTTCACACACAATTTGGTCAGCACATAAAAATCATTCGTTCTGATAATGGAACTGAATTTATCATGCCTGAATTCTATCTTTCTAGAGGCATTATTCATCAAAGAACTTGCATTGAAACACCTCAACAAAATGGTGTTGTTGAAAGAAAACACCAACATATTTTGAATGTTGCTAGATCATTACTTTTTCAATCTCATTTGCCCATTCAGTTCTGGGACTTCTCTGTTAGTCATGCTATTCACATCATAAATCGTTTACCCTCTGTGAATCTGAATTCCAAATCCCCTTACTTCATTTTCCATAAAAAGAATCCTGATTTGTCTAATCTTAGGGTGTTTGGCTGTCTTTGTTATGCTACTACCCTTACAGCTCATAGAACAAAATTCTTACCTAGAGCCAGAAAATCTATCTACATTGGTCACTCTTTTGGCACTAAAGGTTACTTGTTGTTTGACATCAACACTCATGAAATTTTTCTCTCTAGGAATGTATCATTTTATGAAAACATATTTCCTTATTCTCCCATAAATAGCCAACCAACACCCAGTCAAACCAATCCTTCTAGAATTGCCCTCACTGAACTATTTCCCTCCCTTGAACCTGACTTCCCTCCACCCTTATCTAACACTGTGGTCCCCTCCCCTGTTTTCAGTGCTACAGAAACTGAAACCATCCCTATTGCTTCTGAAACAGTTCCTACTTCAACTAGTATTCCTACTGATTCTAATCATTTCCCTCTACCATTAAGGCAATCCACTCGTATAAAATCTAAGCCTACTTACTTGAAAGATTTTCATTGTGCTATGGTATCTCTCTCTACACACGATAAGTCACTTTCAGGTATTGAATATCCTCTCTCTAAGTACATTAACTATGAACATTTATCTGCTAACCACCAATCTTTTATTGCCTCTGTTTCTACTATTACTGAACCACAGACTTTTAACCAAGCTTCCAAGCACCGATGTTGGCTTGATGCTATGGCACAAGAGATTCAGGCTCTTGCCTCCAATTCCACTTGGATTCTGACTACACTGCCTCCTGGTAAGCAACTTATTGGCTGCAAGTGGGTCTACAAGGTAAAATTAAAGGCTGATGGTTCTTTAGAAAGGTATAAAGCTAGGTTGGTGGCCAAAGGGTTCACTCAAACTGAAGGAGTGGACTACTCTGAAACATTCTCCCCTGTTGTCAAGATGACAACAGTCAGACTTGTCCTTGCCTTAGCTGCCAGCAACAACTGGCACTTGCAGCAGTTGGATGTGAACAATGCATTTTTGCATGGTGATTTACAAGAAGAAGTATATATGAAGGTGCCTCCTGGCTATACAGTAGAATCTCCTCATCTTGTTTGCAAGCTGCAAAAATCGTTGTATGGCCTCAAGCAAGCTAGTAGGCAATGGAACTCCAAGTTGATCTCTTTCCTTACTCCTCTGGGTTTTATACAGTCTAAGCATGACTATTCCTTACTGGTGAAAAGCTCTTCCTCTTCCATCACAGTTTTACTAATCTATGTTGATGACATTGTATTAACAGGCAACAACTTAGAAGAGATTACTAAGGTCAAACAACTTCTAGATACTCAATTCAAGATCAAAGATCTTGGAAATTTGAAGTTTTTCTTGGGAATTGAGGTAGCAAGGTCATCTGCAGGTATTGTTTTATCCCAAAGAAAATATGCCTTGGAGTTAATTGAAGAAGCCGGGCTCTTAGCTTGTAAACCTGTATCTACACCCATGATTGCTAACCTCAAACTCAGTACTCAAGATGGGGTCCCTCTTGCTGATCCTACTATCTATAGGCGCTTGTTAGGAAGATTAATCTATCTAACAAACACAAGACCAGATTTATGTTTTGCTGTCAATAGGCTGAGCCAATTCCTTTCCAATCCTCTAGACACTCACTTGGAAGCTGCACTTCACATTTTGAAGTATCTGAAAGCATGCAGTGGTCGTGGTCTGTTCTTCAGTGCCCACTGTACCTCTGTTCTCACTGCATTCAGTGATGCAGATTGGGCATCCTGTCCTGACAGCAGAAGATCCACCACAGGATTCTGTATTTTCTATGGTAATTCTCTCATTAGTTGGAAGTCTAAGAAGCAAGGGACAATATCCAGAAGCTCTTCTGAAGCTGAGTACCGAGCCTTAGCTGTTACTACTTGTGAGATCCAGTGGATTCTGTTTCTGTTACAGGACTTAAAATGTCCTCATTCTGATTCTGTCTCACTGTTTTGTGACAACAAATCTGCCATACACATTGCTCAAAATCCCATTTTTCATGAACGTACGAAGCACATTGAGCTTGATTGCCACTTAGTTCGTGACAAAGTTCAAGATAAAACAATTCATCTCATGCCAATCCCATCCACTGCTCAGATTGCTGACATACATACAAAGGCTTTGCATTCTACTCAGTTCAATAATCTATTCTCCAAGCTTCACATGAAGGATATACATGCTCACCTTGAGGGGGGCTGTTAGAATACAATTATTATTTGTACATTTGTAGCTTGCTTTACAATAAGCCTTTATTTTTTGTATCTTACATTGGCTTGTACAGCTATTTAGTTCTAAGTCTAAATTAGTTAATTAGAAGCTTAGCTTGTTGTTTCCTTTCAGTTTCACATCTTGTATATAAACTAGATTCATCATTCAATACAATTAGAAGTCTTTTTACAATTCTCTCCAACACTGTTTTCATCTGTTTTTCAATTCCACTTCATTCCAAGTTTTTCTCCACTTCATCCCACTTGTTTCCAACATCACTACACATATATGATTCACATATAACATTAAACACAAACAAGGGAAAGAGAGGAAAATTTTAGGCACTACACAAATCTCAAAAAGCAAATCATAATTAAAAAATACCAACCAACAAACAAACATCCTAATTGAAATGAAATACTTAAGTTTATTCAAGATGGTCGAGAGTTAAAAGTATTGATATTCAAAGTGTTGTTTTAAATTTTAATATACAAAATTCATACTCCTAATTTTTAATCTTTACTTTGAAAGAAATGAATCTGATTTTTCTTTGGCTTTTACTTGGTTTCTCTCTATGAATTGGCTTGTTTTACTTTTCCTATTGTATCTTAGCCATGAAAGGAAAAAGTGTATCCATAGGTGGTGCTTCAAAAGCCAAAAGAGAAAATTGATGAGTCAGGGTTTGTTTCAATAATCTTCTATCTCACATCACTACCAAGATTTCTTGTAAAACTTACGATTAACTGTGTTTTCAAATGTAAATGTGAAGCAAAGTTTGCAACACACTTCGTTCGTCTATCGAATTTGTTAAGCTTTACTCTAAGTGTACACTACCGAGTTTCTTGATTCGGACATGGGATGATGGGCATGTGTCAAGAACCTTACCCCTTTTTGAGTACACCGAAAAATTTGAGAACTATGAAGTAATAAGCCTTGAGCCTTTATTCAAGCTTCGCTTCCGTGATCAGAAATCACTTATTTGTTGAAAAATTACGTGACCAATACAAAGCTCGAAGCGTACTCTACGTGATGACAAGCCAGTGGGCAGTCAACGGCTTAGTAATTTGCAACCCCATGGTGAATTCATTAAAGTTATGGAGCATTCACCTAGTGGAAAAAGGATTAACAAGCTACACACTTTTATTCATATTGGTTTTGACAACAACTACTCCATTTCTCAAGCTCTTTGAACTAGTGAAATTAAACCCAAAAATTTAGCCCTTAGCTTCAATCCTTTAGCTCCAAGGTTCCTCCAACTTCCTTTGAACTTCTAACCCTTGAATCTCCAAATAACTATAACATGCAATCACTTTTTCGTGAGAAGTGTAGTTTTTAAATATGATTTTTGGTTGGTTTCTTGGGGATTTTGTTTCTGGTTTATGGGGAAAAATGAGATGAATGATGGTATAAAACTAAAACATGTGAGGATAAGGAACAAGTGTCATACCCTATTTTTGTCCGATTAATTTATTGGAAAAATCCAAAGCGAGTTTTCTTTTTATTCTCGTCGTGCCACCACGTATCGTTTTAATCGTATGCGTGTCTTTAACGCTCATCGTGCGCGTATTCGCTCTCCTTCGTGTTCGAACATACTTGTTTTTTTATTGTTGATATTATAGTTATTGTTATTAAGTTTAGTTTATTTATTATTATTATTATAAGAAAATCTAATGAAAAATCAGATCTGACTATAAATACAACAGACAGCAACACACACACAACCCGGGCTGGAGAGGACATCATCAACCTTGTGCGCCTTTGTCCTGCAACTGAAGCACTTATGAATTGAGAGATTGTTGACTTTCTTGTGATTTTCAGTTCAAAGTAATTTTCTGTAATGCAAATCCTATGGCTCTGCCCAGGGCCTTAGGACATTTCAATAAGGGCACTAATGTTTCTTTTCAGTATCAATATTAATAAAATAACATTCTCCAATAAATTTCTTCTTTACTCATTCGTTTGCTTCGCTTTTTCTTCTATCCTTTCTCAATTTCTACTAATGCAGATCAAAATAACTTGTCCTTGAAAATAACAACGTCGGTAACTCATATCATAACTTTGATCGCCCATTAATCAAACTAAAGGAGATGTTGAAGATAACTGGGAAACTCCTCCAGAGGTAATGAGAATAATGGAACAGAAGGATAAAGTGATCCAGCCTCGCGTGGAATCAAGTGAAATGATTAACTTGGGCACAGAAGAAGATAAAAAGGTGTTAAAATTAACATTACACCAAAAGGACGGCGAATCAGGAAAATTCGCTTGCATCACCTTGTCTGACACAAGATACCCACTGGTGTAACAAAATCTGTGATTTGGTCTGCCGTTACGACCTTCCAAATAAGATCGTTACGGACAATGGTGAAAGGGTTGTGTGGAGACTCCAAGTTAAGCATCATAATCCCTCCCCGCATCGCCCAAAAAACGAATGGGGCAGTTGCGGTAACAAACAAAGAATATCAGGGATGATAGTCACCTTCAAATGCTCCCTTTCACTTTACATGGAGATCGGACCCCGTTTGACACTTCAACAGGGGCAACCCCGTACGATGGAAGTAGTACTTCCATTAAACCTCATCAAACAAAAGGATGATTGTCTTGTGTCATATCGGAAAAGAGCAAAGAAAGCTTAACAAAAGAAGGTTCGTCCTCGACAATTTCAAGGAAAACTTGGTGCCCAAGAAAATCATACCCACCCAAAGGGATTCCCGTGGGAGATAGACCCCGAACCATGAAGGACCTTATGTAGTAAAGAAATCATTCTCTGGAGGGACCTTAATCCTCACGAAAATGGATTGTGAAGACCTCCTACTCCCGGCGAATTCTGATGCAGCAAAGAAGTGTCATGCCTAAGAAAAAATACATAGAAAAAAGAGAAAAAATGACCCAAACAAAAAATAAGTGTAACACCCCGGTATTTCTTTAACAAAGAAATACCTAAATATACAATTTGGTTTACATCAGAGTATAAAAATTCCTGTTCAGATATAAATCCTTACAAGAAACAGCGGAAACTATGAAATAACATTATACAAGTTCGAGTCATAAGACCGAATACAAATGCTACATCAAAAAAATCTAAAACATGGATGGAAGATCACATCTCCAACTTCTCCTCGAGCTTGACAACTAACCGTGCCGCCTGCTATCCTTATATCCTGTTTTCTGTAAAAACAACAACAATGATTGGGTGAGACAACTTGTCTCAGTGAGTTCTACCGCGCCTCCTCACTAACACTCGGTTCAATTATTAAACTGTTATAACATTAATTAGGAAGCAATGTCCAGTTATTAATCGAAACGCCGACCGTGCAACAACCACTAATCCCGGTGAATCGTGTACTTATCTTAGCATAAACCGGCCGTGCAACAACCACTAATCCCGGTAACCCACGTTTGACCACGCCAAAACGTATACAGGGCCTAGGCAAGGGGTCATGACTTCCCTCCCTAGTATGCTACTTGTCGGGTCGTCACCCAACGTGATACATAATAAAATATATATCGTGTCCGCATTGGACCGTCTCTTAAGTTCTAGGTAATCAATATCTAATGTTGATCTATAACCCGTTTTGATGAATTCAAAGTTAGACATCCGGCATTATAATCCTATCACAAATTTGACATATAGTCCAGTTCGTTTGTACTTCCAAAACTCTTTTCTCCAAATCAAGTTGAAAACAATCAAAACAATGAATTTATTCAGGTAATATCATTATAGTTGGTTGAGAAGAAGATTGGAAGAGGTTTGGAATCGAAAGGACCGACGAAACGAAAGTTCGGAGTCCGGTAACAGAAGGGTGCGCACGATCCGTGCCCAGGGGCGCACGGTCCGTGCGTCATACTGCGTTTCTTGCCAACAATCAGAAGGGGGCGCACGGTCCGTGCGTCCTGCACAGATGCATATTTCATTTCGTTTATTTTCGTTTCGATTTTCCGATCGTATCCAATCCGTAATCCGATCAACATCCAACCTCAAAACAGAGTATATATATATATATATATATATATATATATATATATATATATACATATATTATTTCAGACATATTCCAGTCCCAATTCATTCAATCAAAAATCATATATAATATATATACTTTCATAAAACCGTAAAACGCTATTTTAAGGAAAACGGTTTGTCGGCTCGATACGTGTTTCGAAATCAAGTTTTTCGGCATAGGACCAAAAATGAAACAAGTTCAGAATAGTAAAATATCCCTAATCGTGAGTAAAATTCACCGGTTTGACGAATCCCCGAGAAATCACGCCGGAGCACGAATGATCGGACCGTAACCTCTCGAACAATCCCCATAGTCACGAACTCGCATCGAACTTGGTCAGACCTCGAGACATCAACCTCTACTACTCCAATTTAATCCCAGCAACTCTAACACTCCTATTGCTACTGACTTCCTTTCCGGTGTGTAGAATTGATGTCTCTCGCCACTTGACAACTCGAATCCCAAATCCGACGAATTAACATTTCCAGCTCTTCTTTTTGTTTTCCAATATCAGGGTATACTTTTGCAACAGGCGTAACTAGGTCAATTCGTGACCAAAACTATCCAAACCAGTGTCCAGTACGTAGGGAATTTTATCTAGTTTCTTATGGAGGAAGTTTCAGATGCATGCAACCAATATCCAGAGAGTTATTGCGAAAACAAGTGGACTGGTTCAGTACAGTGCCTGATTCTTAACCGAAACGTGAGGACACAATATCTCTCTCATTTCCAAATGAAATCCGACGGTTCTTGTGCTCATATTGAAGAACTTTATGTCTAGTTTCCAGAGGAACAAAAATCACTTTCATAGGAGTTGTGTACAGGGAGATACAATGTAAACATTGAAGATAGTTCATACGGGTTTCACCCAGAATTTGTCTTGAGTGAGTGTCTTCAACCTCAAACATCAAGAGTTGCGGAATTTGCTCTAAAACAGCCCCTAATCTACTAAAGTTGAACCCAGCAACTGGACTTCTTCCCAAATTATTCCAACACTCTCTTGGAATTCGAAATTAGGATCACAATACACACTATGCTTGCTCCAAATTCGCATGCAAGGCTCCCAAAGCTCAAGGCTTCACTTGGAGCTTCAAAGTTCATTCATGGCAAGTAGAGGAAGAGGATGAGTCAGATGACGAAAGTTGGATTTCTGGAAAGAGGATGGAAAACTGAATTGAAGGGGCAAGATTTTACTTACATGCATCCAAGATAATTGAAGCTCCCCCTTGTTCTTCTCCTCCCCCTCTTCACGTTTTTCTCTTCTCTCTCCCCACTCTCTCTCTTTTCTAATTTCAGTTGTGCTGAAAGTGAAGAAGAGTTTTGGGTGTTTCTACACCTTAGATGATTATTGAGCTACAAGTACTTAAAAGGGTAAAAAGACCGAAATGCCCTTTTTCCTCTAATTCTCACTTAAACTTAAATTCCAATCAATAATGCATATTCTCCAATCATTTAGCCATTTGATTAGTTAAATCACTTGGGTCGACTAACAAATATAGCCATGACCTCTTACTAGAATGATCCAATGATATTTAGTGAAATGACCATTTTACCCTTGCGCTCCAATTCCCATTACAATTCACACAATTCGAATAATTTGCGCGTATTTCATATGCTTGAGTGATTAAACATTGCTTCCATGAAATCGTCATATCCATGACCCGATTTATCATCTAATCGAATAATAAATCGTTAGTTAATTTCGTAATCCGAAATTAACAAAACTAGGGATGTTACAATAAGCTCGTTAGCTCGAAAACCCAGAAGGGCGGCCTAGGCAAAAGTTAGAGCGACCCGGCGGATTGAAAACCCAAAAGGGCAATCCAGGCAAAAATTAGGGTCAGGAAATTGGACTAAATAAGTGTTTAGGCAACCAACACTTCCTAAAGTCGGATGATGAGTGATCAAGGTCATGAATATGGGCGGCCAACATTGTTACTTCAAGGACACTAACTACCAAGAGATCTACTTAGTATTTTAGCTCTTCGATTCTTTCAAATTCTTAATATACTCTCAAGCCAGTGTTCCTTCCGCACACTCTGCTCCAATCTTAATGTCAAACACTTTCCCTTCTTCTTTATTCTCACTTGTTTTTGAAATGACGTTTTATGATAAATGATACTGAATTGCGAAACATGTGCATGACTAAGAGCATTACAAATTATTACGAAAATTCTAAAAAATCACAGAAAGGAGACGATCGCTCATAAATAAAAGGATGAATACATGCAGGATCACTTCAAAAGACAAATGATAATAATAGCCCGTGCTTCAATCACGCGATACCACCGCTCTGGATGACCCTCATGTCGCACACCAAAAGTCCTGCTAGCTGACGACACAAAAAAAGAGAGCCAAAAAAAAAGAAGTCAAAAAAGCAGAAAAGAAAAAAAAGCAAAAGTCATCCATTACATTTCATTCATCATTCCACTCAAAATCAATCATTACACATGCATACATTACATGCATAGTCGACGCGATGAGCATCGATCCTACATCAAACCAAATCACAATGTTAGCACCAAGTCTAGCATAGATCCTTCAGACCAAATCGGTCCTTCAGTTCAGTTCGAATTAACATGTCAAAGCAACGACTTCGAACTCTACCTTCAGATGACTACGACACCACTGAGCGTGACGGATCATCAGACATTCCAGATCAGTTATGCTTGCCTAAGACATAGCGTAAATCATTCGTGGTCAACATATCAGTTCTAGACCTGATCTTGACACTCACGGCCGCTCGAGCGAAGGCCACCATCAAGCAGACTGTTTTACTAGTACCATAGCTAGTAGCGCTCCATCAGACCATCTTGGTCCATCAAGTCCCAGGCAGCCCCTCAGACCCCGTCAGTCCTTCAATTTAACTCCAATCGATGCGCCAAACATCGACTGCGAATTGGACCTTCAGAGCCCCAGTGCTCATTCGGATCCCCAGTGATCCTTCTTTATAGCTTTCTCGTTAACATGCCAAGTGCTAACCATACTTGTAAATTCTCAAAACCCCCAATCTTCCTCTAAATGGACAAAATTATTATTTGTTTTATTTTTATTTCCATTCCTACTATGAAAACTCTTCAGTTTTTCTACGGAATATAAATAAAGAGGGACAAAATTAGTGTCTGTCTTATCTTTATTTCTATTCCTACTATGAAAACCCTTCAGTTTTTCTACGGAATATAAATAAAGAGGGGCAGCTGTCATACCCTAATTTTGCCCGATTAATTTATTGGAAAAATCCAAAGCGAGTTTTCTTTTTATTCTCGTCGTGCCACCACGTATCGTTTTAATCGTACGCGTGTCTTTAACGCTCATCGTGCGCGTATTCGCTCTCCATCGTGTTCAAACATACTCATTTTTTTTATTGTTGATATTATAGTTATTGTTATTAAGTTTAATTTATTTATTATTATTATTATAGGAAAATCTAATGAAAAAACAGATCTGGATATTGCTTTTATTATTGTTATAATAAACAGTTTTTTTTTTGGAAATAATGGTACAATATAAAAGTCAATTTTTACATACATATAGACAAAACGATAAAAGTAAATAGTACAAAAAAAATTAAAACTAAAAAAACTAAAACTAAAAAAGCAAGGCAGCACACGTTGTTGTCCTTGCTGCTGGTGCAGTAGTGGAAATATTGTTTTGAGCTACCAGCCCAAATTGCTTTCATCTTGTCTCTTTGTTTTCTTTCAATTTGTGCAAAAACACTGCAGCTTTTGCTGTCTCCTATGAGTTTTGATCCCCTGCTTCCTTCCACACCTACACTGCACATATTTAGACTATAAATACAACAAACAACAACACACACACACACACACAAGACGGGGATACGCATACACACACAGTAAGAGAGACACACAAAAACTGATACCACTATCAAAATATAGAGAAATTCAGAGCAAAAAATTAGGGTTTCACACTAAAACTCTAACCACAAAGCATCAAAAATAGCTGAAACAAAGAAAGACAAAAGCAGCAACAGAGAAGCAGCAGTAAGCAGGATAGGTGTTTTTTTTGCTTCTATTATATAATCCGAAAATCTAAAAACATGTAGGTACTTAATCTGTCATGCTTTATGTTCTTTTTTTAGATGTTTATATACCGAACAATATATGTAGATATCGTAACTTTAAGCCTGTTTTTATTATTATCATTATCTGTTAAATATGTGTCTAGTGGTGTGTAGATAAATAGGGCCAATAGGGTAAATAATATCATGACCAAATCGGTTCTAAGAAAGAAAACAAAGTCAGAAACATTTTTTAGGTTAGAAAATTAGTAACGAGTCAGAAACAGTTTGTTCTTTGGTTAGAAAAATTAACAACCAATCTGAAATAGGTTTAGTTTTAAGAAAAATAGGGTTCTAGAAAACATGGCGAGACATTGGTAACAAATCTAAAAATAGGGTTCACAAACAACAACAAAACAACAACAAAATAGAAGCATTAGGAGAAGAGAACCGTAAAAACCCAAAAAATGTGCTAAAATTCATCCCTTAGATGCCGACCACCGTAGACGATGATTGTTGGCCGGGAACCACCGCCATAAACCGTCGTCAACCTCCATTCAACACTGTCGTCGTCTCTCATTCGCTTTTCTTCTTTCTGTTGCTCGTCTACGCCGTCGCCAACAGAGAAGCAGCGTCGCAGCACCATCGTCGCCGGCCACGAGACGGCCGGTCAGCACCGTAGCAGCGCAGCCCTCTCTCTCTCTATCTCTCCGTCATCGCGTCCTCTCTCCACCGTCTCACGCCCTTCTCTCTCGCTCTTCGCACCCCGCTCTCTCTCTCTCTCTCTCTCTCTCTCTCTCTCTTCTCTCTTTCTCTCTCTCTCTCTCTCTCACCGTGAACCTCCATTGCGCCACTGCGAACTTCCACTTAGCCACCGCAAACCTCCACGTCACCGTCGTGACGTCGCCCTCTCCTCCACTGTCATTGAACCGCCGCGACAACCTTCCCTTTTCCTTTCTCTCTCGTCCCTCCTCTCTCTCCTTCACCCCATTTCTGTTTCTCCCTTTCTCTCTATTTTTCTAACTCCAATCTTCACCCTCTCTCTCTCTCCTTTTTTGAAAACTCATTTTCTCTCTCCTGGGGGGTGGGAACGGCGCTGAAGAAGAATAGGGTAGGAAAATTAGGGTTTCCATTCTCAAAACATGCCTTATATAGTCTAGGTTTTAATTCTTTTTTAATTTTAATTCTTTTTTAATTTCAGATTATTAGTTACTCCCCCTTTGTTTCGTTATACACCCTCCTACGCAAGCCCATCCTTTAAACGCAGCCCAGTTCACAGAAAACGAACTGGGCTCGTCGCTAACTACACCCACAATTTCCATAATACGACCCCCTGTTTCTAATTGCACCCTTTTATTTTTACAACCCACCTCGTTATTTCATTTTTTTAGGAGACTAAGTCGGCCATACGGCCGGGTTAGTCATCGTTTACGGCTCAAGAGTCCTAAAATACCTATTAAAAACAAATAATACAAATATACAAATCATTCTTTCTCTTAAAAAATCAAATCTTCAAAAAATAGGGGATTAATTCACTACAAGAATATTTGATTTTTCCGGCCAGGACTTTCCGGCGGATATGGATCCGCCGCAAATTTTCCGGCGGTTTCTAGGCATTTACGGCGGATATGGATCCGCCGCAATGTTACCGGCGGAATAATTGACGTTTGCGGCGGATCAATATTCGACTTGGTTTTTGCGGCGGATTTAATAAACATTGCGGCAGATCAATATTACAAAAATTGTTAAAATTTTATGAGATTTTAACAATCCGCCGGTAAGGTTATTTCCGGCGGATATTTGACAATTTTGGATTACAAAAACCGCCGCAATTCCCCCTTCGTCCGCCGCAAATCCCCTAATCCACCGCAAATCCCATAAATCCGCCGGTAACTACCGTTTCTGGTGGATCTTGCCTTTTGACCGTTTGACTTCGTTTTTCCTATATAAACCCCTTCTCCCCTTCTTCTTTTTCACACCTCTACCAATACTCTCATTCTCTTGATACGACACTCTCTTAATACGGCACTCTCTTGAGCATTGTCGGCAGCGACTCCAATAGAGTGGCGTATATCTCCATTTCTTTGTAAAGAAATTTCCACATTGTCATGAACACCCCTTCATATTTTTCGTTAAAAGTAACCCCTTTATCAGCAAAAAGCTCCTCCTCATTATTTCCACCACAAGAGACATATACGCTCATGAAACGCTCGGTATCATCCTCCAACTTAACAATTCGTCCTTGCAGTTCCTCAAACTTTCTATTTAGAGATTCAACCATCTTTTCAAAAGATGGTTTCTTGTGAAACTTTCTATTTTGAAAAGATGGTTGAATCTCTAAATAGAAAGTTTGAGGAACTGCAAGGACGGGTTGTTAAGTTGGAGGATGATACTGAGCGTTTGATGAGCGTATATGTCTCTTGTGGTGGAAATAATGAGGAGGAGCTTTTTGCTGATAAAGGGGTTACTTTTAACGAAAAATATGAAGGGGTGTTCATGACAATGTGGAAGTTTCTTTACAAAGAAATGGAGACATACGCCACTCTATTGGAGCTGCTGCCAACAATGCTCAAGAGAGTGTCGTTTCAAGAGAATGGCGTAGGTCTCTGTTTAGGGGTAGCAGACATTAAATATATAAATGATAAAAAATAATAAAAAACCAAAATACTCATAATAATACAACAACATATCCGACACTAAATTAACGGTCAAGATCTTGCCGACACTAAATAGTGAATAGTGCAGCGTGATTATTGAATAATGAATAGTGATTAGCTTGTACACTAATTAACGGTCAAGATATTGCCGACACTAATTAACGGTCAAGATCTTGCCGACAGTAAATAGTCAATGGTGATTAGTGTCGACACTAATTAACGATCAAGATCTTGCCGACACTAAATAGTGCTGCGTGATTATTGAATAGTCAATAGTGATTAGTGTCGATACTAATTAACGGTCGAGATCTTGGCAACACTAACTAAATAGTGAATTTTGATTTTGGCTATTTGCGTCGGATATTTGGGTATTTGCGGCGGATTTTGGGCATTTGCGGCGGATATTTTGGGTATTTGCGGCGGAATTTGGGTTCTTGCGACGGATATTTGGGTGTTTTTAAAAAAATGCGCGGTGTTTTAATTTGAAATATCCGCCGCAAAGACCCACAATCCGCCGCAAAGACCCGTTTGAAAAATAGGCGCGGATATTTAATTTCAAAATCCGTCGCAAAGACCAAAAATCCGCCGCAAAGGGCCTTTGCGGGGGATATTTCCTTTTGACCGTTGGCTCCGTTTTCCTATATATATCCCTTCCCCACTTCTCATTCTTCACACTTCTAACAATCCTCTCATTCTCTTCTTAAAATTTCTCTTTTACTCTCTCCAAATTCTCTCCTTCTCTACTAAATCTCTTTTTGAAGTGTAGCACTTCCTCCCTACGAATTGTCTTCTCCTCTCATTGGGAAATTTCTTCAAGGTGTGTTTTTGATATGAGTTAATAGTTTTAGTTTTTAATTTTTTTTTATATTGGTTTTTAAATTATTTTATAATAATATGAGTTTGTTACTAATTGTGTTGTTGTTTGTTTAGGTATTGTTTGGGTTCTTCCTTTTTCCTCTCTGCTTGAGTTCAGGATAAGCTTCAAGCCAGAGCCTTCTCTTCACTACGGTTAGTTGTTAAAGTAATTAATAAAATATTACTTACTTCACTATTTATAGTAAAATTTTGTTACAAATTTTGTTTGCAATAATAATACAAAATAATTTATATTGAAAAAACTTATTTATTAAGTCCACTTATAAATTTTATTAACATATATTGTCTTATAAAAATTGAAATTTAAAATTAAATTTGGAATTATTATTTATAATGTTTAAATTATTGGCTAAAGTGCTCCCGGGGTCCCTTATCTTTATTTAAAGTAACGAATTAGTCCTTTATGTTTTTTTGTCCCAAATAAGTCCTTTATCTTTCAAATTTTTGACACATAAATCCTTTTCCGTTAACAGTGCTGATTTATGTGTCAAAAAAAAGGATTTATGTGTTAAAAATTTGAAACATAAAGGACTGATTTGGGACAGAAAATGATTTATGTGTCAAAAATTTAAAACATAAAGGACTGATTTGGGACAAAAAAAAGATAAAGGACCAAATCGTTACTTTAAATAAAGATAAGGGACCCCGGGAGCACTTTAGCCTTAAATTATTAGTATATAACATTTTCAAAAAATTAATTGTGTTACTTGTAATTGATAGTTTATTGAAATATCAAAACAAAATGAGTAATATATAAATATATATATCAAAATATGAAGTAATTGATAGTTTATTTTATTTATATTGTAGTGTAGTATACATAGTTCTTGAAAATGGATCGTAGTTGGATGTATGATCGATTGTATCCTGGAAGATCTGGTGTAAAACGACGTTTTGTAGAAGGAGTAGAAGAGTTTATTTTTTGTGCTAAGTACATTGATCATGAAGAATTTGGGCGACAAGGCGGTATTAGATGTCCGTGCTTGAAATGTTCATTTGGAGCTATAAAAAATGAACATGAAGTTAGACTTCATTTGTACAATAATGGGTTTAGGCCAAATTATTGGACATGGAGTCGTCACGGGGAAGGAGCGCCAGGGGTAGCTGCAAGTCCTGCGGTTAATGTTCCGGTTGAAGTAGTAGATCACACATCAAGTAGTTATCCAGCGACTACGACATCTGAAGGATGGGGAATACAACCGTTAGATGTTTATCAGGGAATGATATCTGACGCTGTTGGTAAATTTGGATTTTGAAGAACCAGATGCTGACGAAGTTCCAAATGAGGAAGCTCAAAGGTTTTACATGTATTTGAGTGAGACAAATAAACCCATATTTGAAGGATCTACAGACTCAAAATTATCAATGTGTGTTCGGTTGTTGGGTCTTAAGTCTCAATTTAATGTTGCTGAGTTGTGCATGGAATATATGACCAAAATGATGTTGGATGCAACCCCCATTAGATGGAGTTTACCGCAAAGTTATTATGAAGCTAAAAGAGTGGTATCGAAGCTTGGCTTAAAATCTAAAAGGATTGATTGTTGTGTGTCTGATTGCATGCTCTATTATAACAATGAGTTTGGCATAAATGATGGAGAGTTGTCGAAATGCAAGTTGTGTGGACAACCACGCTATTGTGTCAGTAGATCCGGGATGAGCAGGGGCAAACTGGTTCCACGAAAATCAATGTTCTATCCGCCTCTTATTCCAAGGCTACAGAGGATGTTTACTTCAATGGAGACCGCGGGTAAAATGACATGGCACCATCAAAATAAATATAATTCTGGTGAATTACGTCACCCATCTGATGGTGAAGCTTGGAAGCATTTTGATCGTGTTCATCCAGATTTTGCCAGTGATCCACGCAATGTTCGGCTTGGTTTGTGCTCTGATGGTTTCACACCATATATTCAAGCCTCGGCAACACCGTATTCATGTTGGCCAGTTATTGTTACCACATACAACCTTCCTCCAGAAATGTGTATGTCCAAACCATACATGTTTTTAAATTCTATTATTCCAGGGCCAAGTAATCCAACAGCTGGTATTGACATCTATTTGCAACCTTTGATTGATGACCTAAAAAGGTTGTGGAATGGTGTTTTAACTTATGATGTGGCACGCAAACAAAATTTTGTGATGAGGGCGGCTTTAATGTGGACCATTAATGACTTCCCTGCCTATGGAATGTTGTCTGGATGGGGGACACATGGTAAGATGGCGTGTCCGATTTGCATGGTTGACACAAAGGCTTTTAGTCTTAAATACGGAGGAAAAGTTTCATGGTTTGACTCGCACCGTAGGTTCTTACCTATGGATCACCCATTTAGAAAGCAGAAATATGCGTTCATCAAGGGAAATGTTGAAACAGCTGGACCTCCTCGTCAGTTGACACCAGAGGAAATTTGGAATAGTGTTAGGGATATCCCTCCTGTGGAAGTCGTAGCGGGTGTTGTTTCTCGTCCAGATGGCTATGGGCAATGGCACAATTGGACAAAAAAAAGTATTTTTTGGGAACTTCCCTATTGGAAAGATAATCTATTGAGACACAATCTCGATGTCATGCATATAGAGAATAATTTTTTTGACAACATATTTAACACTGTCATGAACGTGAAAGGCAAAACGAAAGACAATGAGAAAGCTAGGAAGGATATAGATCATTTCTGTAGACGAAAGGATTTGTTGTTGGTTGAGCAAGGTACTAGGATTTTGGAACCCAAAGCCAATTATACTTTATCTACCGAACAAGCGAAAGCAGTTTATCAGTGGATAAAAGAGTTGAAAATGCCAGACGGTTATTCTTCCAATTTATCTAGATGTGTGGATGTGGATAATGGGAGGTTGCATGGGATGAAGAGTCATGATTGTCACGTATTCATGGAGTGCTTACTTGCTATCGCTTTTAGTTCGTTGTCAACACACGTTTTGAATCCGCTCATTGAAATAAGTCAATACTTTAAGAATTTGTGTTCTGCAACGCTAAAAGCTGATGATCTTTCAAAAATGGAACAAGACATCCCACTTATCTTATGCAAGTTGGAGAGAGTATTTCCGCCTGGTTTCTTTGATTCTATGGAGCATCTACCGGTGCATCTCGCATATGAAGCTAAACTTGGCGGACTTGTCCAATACAGATGGATGTATCCGTTTGAAAGGTCAACTAATTTTTATAATATAAGAAACAAGTTTAAATTAAAATATATGACTATTATATTAATATCATATTCTCTAGGTTCATGGGTGATTTGTTGGTGCGAGAAATAGATGTGCAAGTATACACAATCGCAACAAGTAATATATTGATAAGAAAAGTTCGTTCCCACAGGGATTGGAATTAATCTAAGAAGTTTAAGTGATTAGAATCTTAGTGAAAAGAATTAAGTAACAAGTAAAGGTAAAGAGTTGTAAACATCATAAGTTGTGATAAAACAGTATTAAGTTTGAAGTGATTAAAGGTGAGTTGGATAGCTCAATAGTTATGTAAATTCCCAAGAGTAATGTTCAGATAATATTAGACGCTGTAGCGTTAAGCGCTGTAGCGTTAAGCGCTGTAGCGCTTCAGAATCAGTAGACGCTGTAGCGCCTTGGTGGCGTGCCTTTCAGTCACTTTCGTCAGGGCTATGTTACAAGACTCCTATGTCTAGGCTCTAAATAAGTTTTACCCCTGTATATTAAGCTCTTACAACATTTGCCTTATGAACTATTACTCCCCTATGTCTAGAGTTAAGTAGTACTTCCTTTAAATGTCTTTAAAGGGTTTTCATTCATATCATTCCTTGAGTTCTCTTTGTGAACCATGTCTGTACCCACAAAGTTACCTTGTTTTAGTTGATCATTTCCAAACCAAGATTGAAAGTATTATGACACAAGGAATAAAACACAAACATCATAATATTATACAAAAGTTACTCGAGGTTCATTACATACCAAGAACAATCCAACTACAACAAAGTTAGCTCATCACAAGTTCCATCAACATAATACAACTAGAGAGTATGTATTACCGTATGAAGACAAGAGAAGAGTGGTTGCAAAAGATACACTCCAATGATCCCACGTCGCATACAAGAGATGAAGTTGAGGCGTGAGCAAAACCTTGGATGAAGACTAGAAAAACTATGCTATGAAAATAAAAGCTTAAGGGTAGTGTATCAATGGAGAGTAGTTACTATGTATTGTGTATTTTTCTCTTTGTTACAACTACTTGTCTACGTATGTTACCTCCTAGAGAAGCAATCTTAATTAAACTAATTATTAACTAAGTCTTAATAGAATAATAATATTACATGATGATCATAAGACTTAGATATTATCTTTAAAGTACTTTACAAAAAGTGCTAATGATGGAATACAACAACTATCACATGGGTTCCATTTAGGAGGCGCCAAGTGTAATTTAGCATCCACTTGAAAGTCAAAATATCCAGCTGAGAGGAAGAGATAAGGGTGGTGACTCATCATGTCCTCAAGTGGCCACACAAATATCTCAATGGTCAGCCGTCATATAACGCTGTAGCGTTTCATTGATAGCATACCGCTGTAGCGCTAAAGCAAAGCATCAAACATATTCACAAAGGCATTGACTATGCTCAAGGTTTAAGGAATTGACTTATAACCTATATTTATTCTAATATTCATATATTCACATATTTAAGCACTAGAATTACTTGAGAAATAAGCGTGACTTAAGTATTAGGAGCATAAATAACCTATATAAAATAAGGTTATCATGATTCAAAAAGATCGGTGAAAAACAAAGCTAGAGTTGAAGGATCAATATGTTCTTCTTACTTACACCGTGAAACAACACATTTTTGTTCTCATTATTTCAAGAATCAGTTTGCTCCTGGAAGCAGTCGAAATGAAGTGGATACTGAATGGCCTAGACATCCTTTAACTTTGTCTGTCTTTTGTCTACCCGGTCGTCCATCTGGGAAGGAGTCAACTCACTGGCTAACAGATGAAGAGTTAAGTTCAGCACATGTTCATGTGTTGATAAACTGTACTGAGGTGCAACCATTTATTGAGTATGTTCCTCAACATTAACAATCGATCTTAATTAGTTAATATAAAGTAGACAAGTGTAACAATTAAATTATTTCTTTTTAGGGAGTTCTTGTCATCAGAGGCAGTACGTGAAGACCAATCTTCTGCTCATATTTATGCGCATTTTCCAATGTGGTTTAGTCAATATGTGTATTCCCTCCCGCCAAATCCTACCAACCAACACTTGAGGAACATATCAGACGGTCCTCGAAGATGTGTTAAAGAATGGCACACATACTTTGTCAATGGATACAAATTTCACACCAATGAATGGACACAGGGCAGAGAGACAGTCAATAGTGGAGTGTGCATGAAGGGGGTCACTGGAGGAGGTGAAGATGATTTTTATGGTGTGGTTCAACACATATATGAACTTCAGTACCCCCATCTAGATTTTAGTCCAAAGGTAGTGGTTTTTTATTGTAATTGGTTTGATCCGTCTGCTCGAGGAACAAAGGTGAATCCAAAGTCAAATACAGTGGACATTAAAATGAATGGTAGATATCGACTGTATGATCCGTTCGTCATTGCATAAAATGTGAGACAAGTCTATTATGTCCCTTATCCATCAATGCGGACTGATAGGCGTGGTTGGTGTGTCGCAATTAAAACAAAACCAAGAGGTCGCATTGATCAGACAAATGATGACACGGTGGAAGATATGCCATATCAAATGGAAGAGATGTCTAATGTAAATGAAGTGATTCAAGTTGAACCCATTGTTCGTTTATGTGATGAGCCAAACACCGGCGATGAAGTTGTTGATGACGAAGATGCTGATGGTGAAGATGCAACAGACCACATTGGTGTATCAAGAATTCACTCCTCCGATGATGATGATTTTGAGAATGAATGGGATTCAAATTAGTTATTTATATTTCAATCAATTATATAAGGATGTAATTTATGTTTCAACAATTCTATTTTTAATGAAGGATGTTATTTTTAATATTGAAGGATGTTATTTGTTTGAGAATGAATGAGATTCAAATTATTTATTTTAATGAGTTTTGTATATGTTTATGTTAACCTTGTTTAGTATATGGTGTTTGTTTGTTTAAATGTATATGTCTAGATACAGATATGGCATCTCATGATGACTCAGGATCCGATCATGACGGCGCATATGTTCCTCCTCCACCTCCCGATGCCGCAAGCACTAGCAGGCGGAAGACATCTACTCGCCTAGGGCACCGTGTTCAGCCTACGCGTGTTGTTGTTACTACTGGCGGATATTTGCCACCACCTGTGTCTGAGGATGGTGCTAGTACTAGTACTGCAGGGGGGCCATCGATTCCTGTTGGTACTGAGGGCTTATCCCCGACACATGTTGATGCGGATGGGGAACGCACATTCATTGATGGGACTGATGTGATTAGGGTTACACCTGATGGGCGTATCATATTGCAGATTGTTGGCGATTCGTAAGTCTATATATATATATATATATATATATATATATATATATATATATATATATATATATATTATTTATTAATTTTTTTTTGTTGCCATTTATATATAACTTATATTTGGTGTAGCAAAATTCATCTTTTTTAATGCAGTTTTATTCCTTCGAAGGCTTTAGCTACCGCCATCACAAAAACAATCAAGGAGAATTTTACCAAGAGCTGGAAGAACTGGACATAAGTTAGAAAAGATAAGGATGCAAATAAGAAGATGTTAAGATCATTTTTGGTAAGTTATTCTACGAAATAATTAATTTGGTGTATTATTTTATTGACTTGATTAATTAATTATTGCCTTATAATTAACAACATTATTGTAAATTTCTTAAATAGGAAAAATGTACATGGTATTCAGGGGAGCAAGCCGCAGTTGAGAGAGTGTTCCATAAGAGATGTTCTCATCGCTATTCTGAATTGATGCGGAGGGCGCGCAATACGGGTACGAAGTCATCTTATATGGGAGACTCAACTTGGGCTGAGTTTAATGAGTATTGGGAGACAGATCAAGCATTTAAGAATTATTGTGAGAAAGCCAAGAAGAACCGTGCTTCTGAAAAAGGTGGCTGCACACACACAGGGGGGAGTGTTAATACTGCAACGCATTACATGCGTTTGGTAAATTTATTACTTTATTACTTGATTAATTAATTAATTAATTATTTATAATAATTAACTAGTCATTTTCAGCCTATCTGAAAAAAAAATGCATATACATATGCGTTTGGTAAATTTATTACTTTATTACTTGATTAATTGATTAATTAATTATTACTTGATTAATTAATTAGTTAATTATTTATAATAATTAACTATCAACATACGCATATGCATTAACTATCAACATATGTAGTGGGTATATGCATTAATAGAGATGAATTGACAAAGTTAAACTCTCCTCCCCCTCACTAGCCTAAAACATGGTCCTCAATGCAAAATATCAAATTGGCACAAAAATAAATAAATGAGAGAGTAAGAGTGACTTCCCTGAGAGAGCTTGCAGTCTGAGCTTATTCCTAAAAACAAAATGAAACAAATTAAAAGTAAAAATAACTGAAAATAAAACACAGGTTGCCTCCTGCGAAGCGCTTGTTTAACGTCGTGAGCCTGACTATAGTTGATGCTCAATCTGGGGGCTCTCCAAAAGCAAATTTTACATCTAACGCAGTACACCTTCTTAGCTTTCTAACAATGTGGTTCACATTATTCTTTCTTTTTCCACGTGGTGGATGAACTTCAAAGGATGGTGAAATTTTTTATTTTATCTCCATCCACCACTATGCTAGGATCCTGCAAAATAAGATTTTTTTTCAAAAGGTCCTGCATCTTTGATTCACAAAAAATGTTAGTTTCAACCACATCATCAAAATAAGGAGAAGTTAAAGAAGAGAAATTTTCATTGGAATTTAAAGCTTTAATAACATCATCTTCTTTACCACTCCTTAAAGTTACCTTTCCCCGGTGAACCTCAATCATAGAATCACCAATAGTTAAAACAATTTGCCCAAAAATGGGCGCTTTCTCCTCTTTCTCCAAATCTAGAACCAATGGATCTTTCTCATTCTCCTCACATCCGCTCTCATTAATAGGATCTTTTGTTTCAATATGACTCCCTTCAGTAGGAGCTACTATTTTGATTTGACTCCCTTCAGTAGGAGTCTCCTCATCTTTCTTGAGAGCTTCTTCCTCCAGATTATATTCCATGGAGACACCTTCATCTCTCGTAGGAATACTTTCTTTGTATTGCTCAGCTTCTTCATTTTGGGTAGACTTAGTTTGTGAAGGAGTTTCTTGGGCCTCTTGAGATAACAAAGCAATGAGACTTGAGATTTGACCATTCAGGCTTTCAAAATTTTCAAGTGTCTGCTGCATAAATTTGGCCAAGACCTCATTGACATCCGACTTTTCCTCCTCTTGCCTTTGCACTTGTAGTGACTCATAATTATCCCAGTGGGAGGAATAAGGAGGTGGCTCATAGTCATCCCAATAGTCTGAATAAGGTTCATAAGGAGGAGGAGAAATTTGAATCTGGCATTGAGACATATACCAATATGACTTCTCTAAATTTCTTTGTGCCTCTGCATCTCTAATATAATCTCCAATTGTCTTAACCATGATTTAAACTTTTATCTGCAAAAAAGGTGAACTGCAGCGGTCTCTTGGGAAAGTATTAGCAGCCTTTTGTTTGTATTTTTTTTTCAATAAGATAAAAAAAATAAAATAAAACTAGTGCATAAAAAATGTCTAAAGCAATAAAAATCTTTTTCGTTTAATATTGCTAAATTAATCCCCGGCAACGGCGCCAAAAACTTGTTGCGTTAAAAACACACTTAGAGCAAGTGTACTCTTTCGCTGAAGTAGTATAAAAGATTATCGTGTCCACAGGGATTAATTAACAAGTACCAAACTAGTAAAGATTATATATTGTTTAGACGAACCAATAATTTAGTTGTAATGAAAACAAATAAAAAGAAATAAATAACAAGAATTAAAATACTAGATTTAATAAATGGAGAGAGAGGTCTAGGGTCACGGTTTCACTTGCAAGCTTCGATTCCCCTATGTCTACTTCTACCTGAATTCCTTTATTTTATTTAATTACCAATCCCTTTACTAAAACTATTAATCCGTTTGGTCATTCGCGATTAATATTCTTTTTCCTAAATTAACCCTTGTTTGGTCATGCAAGAATTTAAATCCAAGAAAAGCATAAAGAACAAAAAGGTTGAATGATTGGAAGACTAAATTAACGTTTGGTCATGCATTAATCTTAGTCTCAATTATCCTATATGTCCACCAACTAATTGCAGTACGGTCGCTGATCAACTAATTGATTATGAACATGCAAAGGGTTGTCAATCCTAATTATGTGATAAAAACAATAGGATAATATTAATTGAAATAAAAACCAGGAATTCAAACCAGAAATTAGAACATAAAAAGGTCTCTAAGCATGCAAGATCCACCTAAGACTCTAGAAGAGGATTTAACTATCCATAGTGTTCGAGAACAATAAAATAAAATTAGGAGTCATAAATTACAGAGATAAAAATAACCCGGAATAGAGAAATTTCTGATCCTGAAATTTTAGTCTCCTTTTTCTGCTCCAGAGCTCTCTCACGGTGTCGAGAACGGGTATCCAAAACTCTCTCCTCTAATTGCCGGCACTACTGTTAGTGCGTTTTCTTTCTTTTCTTCCGCGACACTGTTTCCTTCAATTCACGCGGCTACTGTTTCTCCTGCAATTCACTGTTCTTTTACTAATTTATATAATTCCCTCATGAATTCAATTCATTGCCGCGCCTAGTGTATATTTTCCATTTAATTCAAAGATCTCTTTCTTCTTTTCCAAGCCTAGGTCTTGTGCTTCATTTCTTTGTCTCCAAGTTTGTTCCATTAACCGTGGGCCATTATTTCAATTCATGGATTGCACTTCTCATTTGGGCCACATGGGCCATGGCTCTTTTATTTTGATTTCCAATTCCTTTAATTGCCAAACTCATAATTTAAGTGAGATTAAACTGGATTTTCAATCTTTTATCTCTTTAGCATTTCTGCAAAATAAAGAGCAAATTAAGTCAGTGATTTATATAATTGATAATAATTGCTCTTAAAAATGACTCAAAAATATCTCTAAAAATGCACTAAATTGGAGTTTATCAACATGCATATGGTGGAGGAGACTGGTGAGTACGTTACAGATCGGGCGATGCGTATTCAGGTAAAACTACTTTTACAATTATATATTAATTAATGTTTATTATTTAATTATATTAATAATTAGTTATTTATTTGTTGGGTTATTTTTCAGGAGAGCTTCGAGGGTGGGATGGCTGAGTACCATCAGTCACAACAGAGCAGTGGGGCAGCTGTCGATCCAGTGGAGGAGGCTAGAGTAGCTCGTGATGTTTGGGAGAGAGCAGTTGGTCCCCAAAAGACTAATCGTCTGGTAGGATCAGGTGGTATTGGACCGGCTCCTTTTCGAACAGGCATTATTCCGAGTCTATCAGATTCACATTCTGGATCCTCGACTGGTCGCAATTATGTTCCCAATGATGGTGAGTTGAATGATGTTAGGCAATTGACGCAGCAACTGAGCGAGGCTCAGCGTCAGATTGTCGAGCGGCAGGAGCAAAGTGATCGGGAAATGCAGGCGCTTCGGGATCAAAGTGATCGGGAAATCCAGGCGCTTCGGGATCGAAGTGATCGGGAAATCCAGGCGCTTCGGGAGCAAGCTAGGGTAGCTGAGGAGCGCATGGAGGAGCGCTTTAAGTTATTGCAGGATCAGATGATGTCTCAGCACTCGAGGCCATCCTCATCAGCATCCTACTCGTCGCCGCCACAACAGCATTACTACCAGCAGCAGTATGCACCCCAGTATCCCCAGTCGTATGCACCCCAATATCCCCCGCAGTATGCACCGCAGTATGCGCCATTCCAGCCATACCAACAGCAGCATCAGTCACCCCGCCAGCCATACCAGCAGCCCCAACATCAGTCACCCCTGATCCAACCAAACCAGCAGTACCCCCAGCAGCGGTCACCCCCGCTGGACATTGATCTTAATGTCCAAATGTCATCGCTTAGTGCTTTACTTCAAGATGATGATACATATTATAATAATGTTGATGAGATTGACCGGCAGACACCCCAGTAGCTTTAGATTATTTTATTTTTTTGTATGGCTATTTTATTAATTGTATGGATATTTTTTTGGTGATAGTATTTTACTGTTTTTCCCATTTTTTATTTTTTTAAATTATAAATTAATTAGTTATTGGATTTTATTTTTTTATCAATAATTAAAAAAAATTAATAAAATAATATATTTTTTTAATTAAAACGATTTTTTTAAAAAAATAATATTTATATTTTAAAAATAATAATAATTTTTTTAAAAAAAAGGGTACTTTGCGGCGGATATATGGACTTTGCGGCGGAATTTTAAATAAAACGTGTTTTTAAAAAAAATTATATTTATTTTTTTTAAATAAAACGGGTACTTTGCGGCGGATAACGAGTACTTTGCGGTGGATACTTTGCGGCGGATATGGGAAACTTTCCGACGGATATTTTGCGGTAAAAATTTGTCCCTTTTCCGGCGGATTATCCGCTGCAAAGTTCCGACAGAATTTGCGGCGCTACTAAATCCGCCGCAAACG
Organism: Astragalus membranaceus; assembly: GCA_039519185.1. Lineage (NCBI taxonomy): Eukaryota > Viridiplantae > Streptophyta > Magnoliopsida > Fabales > Fabaceae > Astragalus > Astragalus membranaceus. The sequence goes on along the minus strand of CM076851.1, from coordinate 3,741,246 downwards.
TGCGGCGGATAATCCGCCGCAAAGAGTTTGCTTCGAGCTGGCTACCGGCGGAAAAATTCCGCCGCAAAGTCCAAATATCCGCCGCAAATTTGGCTTTTGCGGCGGATTTTGCCCGCCGCAAAGTCCAATTTTTCTTGTAGTGATTCGATTGTACAGCCGGGTTAGTCATCGTTCTAGGACGAATGAGCTGTATAGTTCCAAAGTCCTAAAACCCCTATATTAAAAAACACAAACCAACAAACATTTTCTACCCAAGAACTACGTAGGTTTGATTTCTCCATCGCACCTGGAGATACGTAGGAGCGGGGGCCCACTCCCGTCAAGCACAAAAAATAAATATTTTTTAAGTTTTTTTTAATTCACAATAAAAGGGTAAAATAAACATTTTTCAAAATTAACATTTTTTATACAACTAATTAGAAGGTAACCTTCCTTAGGAAGGATGTTGTGGGGTGCTAATACCTTCCCCACACATAACCGACTCCCGAACCCTAATCTGGTCTCAAGGACCCTTATCCCATGCAAAGAGATTTATTAATGTTTGCCCTTATAATTAAACATTGGTGGCGGCTTCATTTTTGAACCTTCGAAGAATTCTTCCCCAGATTTTTCGGTCGCTACATGTATGTTGGGGTTAAAGGTTTATGGAAAGATTTGTGGTTGGGGAAGAAGAAATGGTTTCAACTTCATGCTCTCCCTCTACCTCTCTTCGACGAGTTCTCTCTCTCAAATCTCAATTTTCAACTTATGAACTCTTCTTTTTATCTTTAGCTGGCTATGTAGGGGGATATAGCACATGACATGATCCACATTTGTTGCATGCGATGGTACACACCTAACACTAGGCCCCAAACACATGTGGTCATTAGGGGTGGTTTTGCATTTTTCATTGTGTTGAAAAATGGCCCTTTTGGTTTATGGTGTTAAGGTTTTTAAATTCTAATTCGATTTGGGATATATTTCTAACTTAGTAGGTTAAGTTTTGGGGTGTTACACATTGCCTCGCAGTTGGTCGATCTAATTCGTTAGAGACGGAATTAGAGACCGAATACACTAGAGACGGATTTATCTTCCGTCTCTAACGATATTTTGACTTTGACTAACAATTTAGAGACGGAATTAGAGACGGATTATGTTTGCTACGGATAATTCCGTCTCTATATTCCGTCTCTAAATAAAGGTTTAAGTTATAATAATTTATAGGCTAAATATATATTTTGGCCCTTTATCTTTGGGGTTGTGGTCACTTTGGCCCTTTATCTTTTTTTTTTCATTTTAGACCCTCATGTTTTTTGTGTGTGTCATTTTGGCCCCTGCCGTTATGTTTATGTTTTTTTAGGCAAATTTTTAAGGACGAAAATGAAATCAATTAAAAACATAAGGGCCCAAAATGAAATCAATTAAAAACATAAGGGACTAAAATGAAATCAATTAAAAACATAAGGGACCAAAATGATGACGGTAGGGGCCAAAATGACACACACAAAAAACATGAGGGTCTAAAATGAGAAAAAAAAAGATAAAGGGCCAAAGTGACCACAACCCCAAAGATAAATGGCCAAAATATATATTTAGCCTAATTTATAACTAGTCGTTAGAGACGGATTTAGAGACGAAATATCTAGCGACGGACATATTCCGTCTCTAATGTTTGTCTCAAATTCGTAAAATTCTAATTTCGTCTCTAACCAAAACAATTCGTCTCTAAATGCGTCTCTATTAGAGACGGAAAAAATTCCGTCTCTAAAATCCGTCGGTATTTGAGACTTTTCTAGTAGTGAGTTGATGGTCTTGGTTCGAAGTTTGATGTTGCAGATCAGAGTGGGTGGATGCAATGGCAGATTTTGACTAAAAAATCTGGGTGGGTCGCTAATAAAAGAGAGACATGAAAACTCAAAAACACATGAACAGGGACGCAAAAACGCAAATATAATTAAAATAGATAAATACAAATTAAAATTATTTGTAAACAAAATTAAATGACTAAAAATGTAATTTCGATTTCACATAAGACTCAATTGAAGTTGTTTGTAAAAAAGCAATTTTAAATTTATTGATTCTAACCAAAAATGCTGAAGATACTTTTTCAAAAGTTATCAACTATATATTCATAATTTCTAATTCTAATATAAGAGATATAATAATTAGGGTTTAATTGTTGTTTGTTTTCTCTGGATGTGAGATTCCATGTTTCTATTTCCTTGCAAGTTGGTTTATGGTCTATATTGTACTTGCGGTTATTCCCATGGACCGGTTATGTGCCTTACTGGGCCGGGTCACTCTATTAGAAGTGAGTTTCGTTTGGGCCTTGTCCCATGTACAATGAAATTAATCAACTTAACCTTGGACCAAAAAAAAAACTGACATCAATAACTTGTATTATATTCATGTCGGTAATATACAACAAATTAAGATTCCATAGATATATAATAACAACGTACCAACTACCAAGTCACTTTTTTCAACAAATTTCTTTATTATTAGCTTAAATTTGTCAATCTCGATCACCACATTAACCAAAAACGAAAGGAGAGAGATACAAATGATTTAATTAGTAGGACCTTCATGATTTTGTCCAAATAATTAAAAAGTACGTTGTTAAAAAAAGAGGCATACAAAGATTGAAATAATATCAATATATTCAAAAATGATTGTTGTTTACGATAACCAAAAGTATATATCTCAACTTAAAAAAAATCCGTAAATTAAGTGAACCTAGCCTGCGAAGTAGAAATTCAACGCGGAGATGTTCTTCTGCACTGAAGCACGTTGGCGACAAGATCCAGTCATATTAAAGTTTGCATGGGACCTTGACAAGTGCCCTTTGATTTGACATTAGACATTTTCAACTTATTATTTTAACGTTGTGTGTGTGTACTGTAGAGATCACGGGAATAAGAGAAGAGTAAACCGCACTTTTGAGTTGACAAAAAAGCACTCAATCAATCATATCTCTCTATAGCTAAACCCCACGCGGATTCAAAAGCTGCAAACCACCACCACAACATATATACAAGACAAATTCGATGGAGGAACTACTCATTCTCAGCCAGCTAGCCCCGCCAATTATTTTTGATAACTTACCTCCCACTTGCTAGTCTGTACTAGCCGCTTTTGCTTACTTATAATTATTCTCCATATTTGACCTTAAAACTCTAAACCTTTCCATATAAATACCTCCCACTTTATGCCAGTGTATTCCACAGAATCACGTTTGAGCTAAAGCCAGCTAATTAGTACTATTCATTCATATTCTATATATACAAGTTTTCATTTCAGTTCTCATATATATATATTAAAATTAAATGGACAAGGTTGTGTTTGTTTTGCTTGTTTTGGCTATTATTGTGAACGTAGTGCATGTGCATGGGCAAGGGACACGTGTAGGGTTCTACTCTCAAACATGTCCGAGTGCTGAATCCATTGTGAAGTCCACTGTTGCATCTCACGTTAAATCTGATCCTACTTTGGCACCTGGGTTACTTAGGATGCATTTCCATGATTGCTTTGTGCAAGGTTGTGATGCATCCGTTCTCATTGCTGGCACTGGTACTGAGAGAACAGCTTTGCCTAACCTAGGTTTAAGAGGTTATGAGGTTATTGATGATGCAAAAACACAGCTCGAGGCTGCTTGTCCTGGTGTTGTTTCTTGTGCTGATATCCTTGCCCTTGCTGCCCGTGATTCAGTTGTTCAGGTAATTAACTATAATTGTAAAGTAACTACATATTATAATTTATAAAGATCTTTATAACAATTAATAGCTAGTTGAATCAATAATATACTTAGAGTTAGAGGTGTGAAAACACCGAGCCAAAACACAAAAGTGGGTTGGAGTTGGACTGTGCTCAAAACACAAAGAAAACCAAAAAAAATATTCAAAAAAGTATAAAAAAAGTGGGTCAAGTGTGATCCATGAGCTAATTGGGTTGGGCCAATACGGTCCAATCCTTCTCCGGGCCTCTATTTAGGGAGTCCATTTCAGAATACTGAACCATCAGGCTGACCCATTAATTAAGCTGGTTCAAAATTCATACCTCCAAGTATAATTGACATAATAACTAATTATGTTCATTCAAATTAATTTGCATTGCAGAGTGGTGGACTGAGTTGGCAAGTGCCTAATGGACGCAGAGATGGCCGTGTGTCACTGGCTTCAGATGTCAATAACTTGCCAGGACCTGGTGATTCTGTTGATGTGCAGAAACAAAAATTCGCAGCAAAGGGCCTTACCACTCAAGATCTCGTCACCCTTGTTGGTAAGCAAAGCAACCTTAAATAACACGTCCTAACTCCTAATATTATAGTAATCTATCTGATTGTACATTTTACAGCTCAGTTCCAACAAAGGATTTTGATTTCAAATAATTAACAGATATATTTATTTTGATGAATATATATATATAGGTGGACATACGATTGGTACGACTGCTTGTCAGTTCTTCAGTAACAGATTGTACAACTTCAGTGGAAATGGACCTGACCCTTCAATCCCCGCTTCATTTCTTCCCCAACTACAAGCACTTTGTCCCCAAAACAGTGGTGCTACAAACCGAGTTGCATTGGATACTGGTAGTCAAAGCAACTTTGACTCATCTTACTATGCTAATCTAAGGAGTGGGCGTGGAATTCTTCAATCTGATCAGGCACTATGGAATGATGCTTCCACAAAGACCTATGTACAGAGATTCTTAGGCTTAAGAGGCTTTCTTGGATTAAAATTCAATGTGGAATTTGGAAGGGCTATGGTGAAGATGAGCAACATTGGATTGAAGACTAGTACTACTGATGGTGAAATTCGCAAGATATGTTCTGCTATCAATTAACTAGCACACAATTTAATAAGTGTTTTATTTTCTTTATATTGAAAAAGTCTGTGTTGGCATTTGCCAGTGAAGTGTAAATTTACTTGCAGTCTGTTTTACCTTTTCCTTTTTTTTGATGAAATATTTTGAAAGTGTAAAACTGTAAAAGTATTACACCAAATGTGATATCAGAAATTATTCATTCATTAATGAACCCAAATGATAAAAAGGCCATGTGGAGTTGTGGACTAAAAGCCAAGAAAGAAGTAGGGTCATGCTTATTCTATTTGTGAATATATTATACGAATCACTGAAACGTGATGAGAATTGGGAATATTCTGTAGTGAGTATGAGTTAAGACATACACCAGTATGACCGTCCGTGTGATTCACACAGACATTTTCAGAAGCAAAAGAAACTTAAAGGGATTTTCTTTAAAACAACATGATACCTAAATTGAACTTTTACAAACCAATCATTAAGATATTTAATCACGTTTCCATTAAAGAAACAATGGGTGTTAGCATATCATAAGAAAAATGCGAAAGAAAGTGGAAACTTTTTTCCGAATTAATAGGAACACTTTGTGACGGATCCAAGTTAATTCAGTTATTTACTTTTGCAAATTTACTTTTCACTAGTGGTATTTACCCTAGTTACTATTGTATTTTGCATTTTATGCTTCTAGAAGGTGTGAGCTGTACTTCTAACAGCCACCAAATCTTGCAATTGGTTGTACTAGATTCCCTATATCTACCATCCTCAATGAATGAAGTAATCAATCAATTTGCAACAGAAAAATATTCTCTCTCTCCTACTCTCTCTGAATTGTGCAATCCATTGCATTAAGCTTCAATTTCCGGGAACCATTCTTTCATTGGATCCCCTTGATTGGGCTTGTACTGTTACATTGTTTGATTACTCACTGTTACCTTACTCACCAGCTGTCAACCGTGACAACTGGTATCAAAGCTGCACCTGGTACCGATGACGACACGTTCCATGTCCGATCTAGATCGCAGAATCGAAGAGAACCACGCGGAGGTCAACACCCGCATCGTTGAGCTGCGTACGACGATGGAAGAGCTACGAAACTTGATAATCTCGCAAGCGCGAGGTATCTCATCAGAGAGCGAGAATCATAACACGTCACCTCCACCACCACCACCGAGACCACAAGCCGATGCACAACCACCCAGAAATTACTCCACGCGCATATCTAAGATCGATTTTCCCAAGTTCGATGGAAAGAAGGTCAAGGATTGGCTATACAAATGCGACCAATTTTTCTTGCTTGACGAGACACCACCGGAGTCCAGGGTGCGCCTGGCCTCAATCCACTTGGAAGGTCTAGCTCTACAATGGTACCTTAATTACATGAGGGGTAGATTTGACGAGTACCCTCTCTGGTCGCAATACGCAATGGATGTTCGCCGGAGGTTTGGGGATTTGTATGAAGATCCATTATCGGAGCTAATTCAAGTGAAGCACACGTCCACGATGCAAGCTTATGTTGATGCGTTTGAGCTTGCACAAACACAGGTTAGCATTCTCCCTGAAATGGCTCTAAGTATTTTCTTATCTGGGTTAGATTCACAAACCCAAGCTCATGTCAGAATGTTCACACCCGCCACCATTGCACAAGCTATCAACCTGGCCAAACTCCATGAATCCACAAAACCACTACCCACCAAATCAACTCCTTACAAACCATTCTTCACCAAACCAAACACTAACCTAGTCACTAAAGACCAGAAAGAGACCAACCCTAATCCAAAACCCCTCTTCAATAAGACCAACAAGACATTTTCTGCTGCTGAGATGGCTGATCGTAGAGCCAAGGGGTTATGTATGTTCTGTGATGAACAATTTACCCCTGGACATCACCTCAAACATCGTAGAGTACAAATGATGATGATGGAGCTTGAGGGTGATGATGATGTTGCTGAAGAAACACCTGTAATAGAGCCTGTAATTCAAGAAATAGACACACCAGATCCTGATTCACCTCAGATGTCCATGAATGCTTTAACAAGTGGCTCTAATTTCCACACTATGCGTGTTAAGGGGTGGTACTATAAGAGAATTCTGCAGATATTGCTTGATAGTGGAAGTACTCACAACTTCCTAGATCTTAATACTGCTAAGAGACTTGGTTGCAAATTGGAAGAGATACCACCTAAGTATATTACAGCAGGTGGAGGGCACAAACTAGTAGCAGCTTACATATGCAAGGGCTTTACATGGACTATGCATAATCATGCATTTACAGCTGACATGATTGTATTGCCAATGGGTTGTTGTGATCTGATTTTAGGCATCCAATGGCTCAAATCCCTTGGTCCAATTTTGTGGGATTTTGAGAAGTTGCAAATGGAATTCTCAGTGGGAAACAACAGAGTCCAGTTAAGGGGAACTCAACCATCTGGTGCGAAGTTGATTTCTAACAAGACATTGAATGATGTTGTTGATGAGGGTGCTGAGCTATGCTTTCTTCAGTTGCAGGAACAGAATCCTCAGTTCATCATTCCAACCTGCAGTGTTTCAAACTCAGGTATATCTGATGCTTTACTGCCTGTGGAAATTGAACTGTTGTTAGAACAATTCACTGATATTTTTAAAGAGCCAACTAGCTTGCCACCTCCTAGAGAGGGATTTGATCATAAGATCCCACTGAAAAGTGATGCTGTGCCTGTTAATATCAGACCATATAGATACTCTGTCGTGCAAAAGAACATTGTTGACAAATTGGTTGCTGAGATGTTAGAACAGGGCATTGTTCAATACAGCAACAGTCCCTTTGCTTCACCTACTGTATTGGTGAGAAAAAAGGATGGTTCTTGGAGGCTTTGTGTTGATTACAGGAGATTGAATCATTACACAATCAAAGACAGATTCCCAATCCCCCTAATTGAAGATCTCATGGATGAATTGGGAGGAGCTGGTATCTTCTCAAAACTAGATCTCAGATCAGGCTACCACCAGCTTCGAATGCACAAAGGAGAGGAGTATAAAACTGCTTTCAAGACCCACAGTGGCCATTTTGAATACTTGGTTATGCCCTTTGGGCTTACCAATGCACCTGCTTCCTTCCAAGCTTTGATGAATCACATTTTTTTACCCTATCTTAGAAAATTTGTTATCATTTTCTTCGATGACATTCTAGTTTACAGCCCTTCATTGCAGGATCATGTTACTCACTTATCACAGGTGTTTAATACTGTGAGAGAAAACAGGCTGTTTTTGAAGAAATCTAAATGCCATTTTGCTACATCCAGAGTGGAGTACCTTGGTCACTTCATTACCAAGGAGGGAGTAGCCACAGACCCTACGAAGGTTCAAGCAGTGTCTAAGTGGCCAGAACCAAAGAATGTGAAGCAGCTCAGAGGCTTCCTTGGACTTGCAGGCTATTACAGACGTTTTGTGAAGGACTTTGGTAAAATAGCACGCCCACTCACTGATCTTCTTAAGAAGGATTCATTTGAATGGTCAACAGAAGCTACTGAGGCATTTAACTCTCTCAAACAGGCACTTGTTTCTGCCCCTGTACTCACCCTGCCAGACTTTAACAAGGTGTTTACCTTGGAGACAGATGCATCTGGGCGTGGGATTGGTGCTTGTACTGATGCAAGAACAGCATCCAGTAGCTTATATCAGCAAATCATTGGGATTGAAACAACAATCTCTTTCAATTTATGAGAGGGAGCTGTTAGCTATCATATATGCAATACAAAAGTGGAGCACTTACTTAGCACCAAAATCATTCATTATCAAAACTGACCAGAAGAGTATTAAACACATCTTGGAGCAGAGATTGAACACGCCATTCCAGCAAGCTTGGATGGCTAAATTGATGGGTTATGAGTTTGAAATTCACTACAAGGAAGGGAAGGAAAATAAAGCTGCAGATGCTCTCTCTAGAATGGAGGGATCAGAACTTCTAGCCCTCACTCTTAGTAATGCAGCTCCTGATTTGTTGCAGCAAATCAAGGATTCATGGCAACAGGATCCTCATATACAGAAGCTTATTACTGAACTTCAAGCTGACCCCAAGGCACACCCTAAGTTCTCATGATCTGATGGTACTCTTAGAAGGCTTGGTAAGATAGTAGTGGGAAATGTACCTGTAGTTAAGTCTTTTATACTACATTGGTTACATGATTCCAGTATGGGTGGACATTCGGGCAGGAACAACACTATGGCCAGGATCAGATCACTCTTCTACTGGAAGGGCATTACTAAAGAGGTGCAAGCCTACATTCGTGACTGTGTTATCTGCCAGAGACATAAAGCTGATCAAGCAGCTTATCCTGGACTTCTACAACCCCTCCCTATCCCTGGACGTATCTGGGAAGACATTAGCCTTGATTTTGTGGAAGGCCTCCCTCCTTCTAAAGGCAAGCAGGTCATACTGGTTGTAGTAGATAGATTGAGCAAGTATGCTCACTTCTTGGCTCTCTCTCATCCATACACAGCCCTAGATGTAGCTCAATTGTTCCTGGATTCAATTTTCAAACTCCATGGCATGCCAAATTCAATCACAAGTGATAGGGACCCTGTCTTTGTTAGTGATGTGTGGAAAGAATTTTTCTCTCTACAAGGAGTTGCTTTGAACAAGTCTACTGCTTACCACCCTCAAAGTGATGGTCAAACAGAAATTGTTAATAAAGCTCTTGAGACTTATTTGCGTTGCATGTGCTCTGAACAAGCTCATACTTGGCTGCAGTGGCTTCCACTAGCTGAGTTTTGGTATAATACCAATTTTCACTCGTCCATACAGAGTACACCTTATGAAGTTGTATACGGTCAACCTCCTCCACTCTACTTGCCGTACCTTCCAGGCGAATCCTCTGTGGCTGCTGTGGACAGGTCACTTATTGCTAGGGAAGAGGCAATTAAGCTGCTCAAATTTCACTTAACTCGTGCCCAGAACAGAATGACACAGCAGGCTAATAAACATAGAAGTGACAGACAGTTCACCATTGGTTCTTATGTGTTTCTGAAGCTGCAGCCTTACAGGCAATTGACTCTGCGGAAGCAAGCTTTTCACAAGCTCACTCCCAAGTATTATGGACCTTACAAAATACTTGATAAGATTGGTCAAGTAGCATATCAACTGGAGCTCCCTTCATCCACTAATATCCACAATGTTTTCCATGTATCTCAGCTTAAAATATGTACAAATCCTGCTACCTCAGTTATCCATCATCCTACTGTGCCTGCTACTCCTATTAGCAGCAAGGTTCCTGAAGCTATTCTTGAGAGGAAGATGGTCAAGAGGGGGAATAGAGCTGCTACTAAAGTCTTGGTCAAGTGGCAGAACTTGGACAAGGATCAAGCTACATGGGAATGGTACTATGACCTGCTGCGTGACTTTCCTGCATTGCAGTCTTGAATTCACTCTTGAGGACAAGAGTGCTCTTTATGGGGCGGGTATTGTGACGGATCCAAGTTAATTCAGTTATTTACTTTTGCAAATTTACTTTTCACTAGTGGTATTTACCCTAGTTACTATTGTATTTTGCATTTTATGCTTCTAGAAGGTGTGAGCTGTACTTCTAACAGCCACCAAATCTTGCAATTGGTTGTACTAGATTCCCTATATCTACCATCCTCAATGAATGAAGTAATCAATCAATTTGCAACAGAAAAATATTCTCTCTCTCCTACTCTCTCTGAATTGTGCAATCCATTGCATTAAGCTTCAATTTCCGGGAACCATTCTTTCATTGGATCCCCTTGATTGGGCTTGTACTGTTACATTGTTTGATTACTCACTGTTACCTTACTCACCAGCTGTCAACCGTGACACACTTTCAAAGATTCGAGTTTACGAAAAATTAATAGTTTTGAAAGAAAAACGTATTTTTTTTTGTGCGGAACATTTCCGGCAAAATTTTAGGTATTTCCGGCGGATTTTAGTCTAAAAAAAAAATTTGAAAAAACATCCGCCGGTAAGGTATTTTTCGACAGATTTTTTTGAAAAAAGCGCGGGTAAATCCGCCGGAAACCCCCTAAATCCGCCGGTAACGTCACTTCGGGCGGATTTGTAGGTATTTCCGGCGGATTTGGGTCTACGAAAACATCCGCCGGAAACACCTAAAAATCCGCCAGAAATGACGAACCGACTAAAATCCGCCGGAAATTAACGTCATTTTCGGCGGATTTTTTGAAAAGTGCGGGGAATTTGATTTTTGAAAATCCGCCGGAAACCCCCTAAATCCGCTGGTAAGTGACATTTCCGGCGGATTCTCCTTTTGACCGTTGGACTTCGGTTCTTCTATATAATCCCTTCTCCATTCTCCACTTCTTCTTCACACCTCTACCAATACTCTCATTCTCTCTACTAAATCTCTTCTTGAAATTCCTCTCTTCCTCTCTCTACTAAATCTCTTCATCTCTTTGGCAAATTACTTCGATCTAAGCCATACCGGTAGCCCCAGCAGCAGTCACCCCACCAGCCAAACCAGCACCCCCAACGGCGGTCACCCCACATCGATCTTAATAATATCGATTCGATTAGTGCTTTTCTTGCATGTGATGATACCTATTATCAGGGTGATGAGTCAGACCAGCAGCTTTCCGTCTGATAATATTAATTTTTTAAATGAAAAATAATAATTTTTATTTTTTAAAAATAATTAATTTTTTTAAAAAAACGGTTTTTCCGGCGGATACTCCGCCGTGGACTTTCCGGCGGATAAATTCATACGATTTTTTTTTGGATTTTCCGGCGAATGTTTCGGCGCCACGAAATCCGCCGAAAACCGTTTCCTGCGAGCTAGCTACCGGCGCCAAAAATCCGTCGGAAAGTCCACATTTTCGGCGGATTTTTGGCTTTTCCGGCGGATTTTGCCCGCCGAAAAGTCCAATTTTTCTTGTACTGTGTCCATTCTATTTATCCACTGTGTTTGATTACACGATATTCTGGAATCATGTGCATTGTCGTATAGACTAATGAATAGGGATTGATGTTGCAACCTTATTATATTTGTTGCTTTGATGTTTCCCATTGTAACACCCTGGTATTTCTAACTTGTAGAAATACCAAAATGCATAATCATAAAACTGATTCTTCAACAACTCCATGAGTCACACCGGCTAACTGTGCTTCTTCTCCTTTGATTTTTCCTATTTCTCTGTAAAAACCACAATAATAAAGGGTGAGATAACATTATCTCAGTGAGTCCTATCGAGACCCCTCACTAACACTAGCGGTTCATTATGCATCATTTTCATCCGTAGCCCAAGTCTGGATAGCTACGTGTAACATGTCATACTAACACAACACCGAAGACCTGCAGTTTCAGTCCCCCGGTGAACCCAATCCACTAATCCTTTCATCAGTGGGTAAACATAGAAGGAGCCTAGGTTTTGGGCTCATGACTTCCCTCCCCTAGTGTGCTATCATAGGGGTCGTCACCCCAATTAATGTCTTTTACATTAATTATCATACCTTGAATTATATCAAGTAAATTCTTTATCATAACATTAATTAACATACATTGATACAATATCAAGTCATTACCTTGGTTACCAAAACCTCAATAAACTTTTAGTCCATTGTATTAACATATACTTGTGTTTTCTCACTCGTAACCCTAACCGGTTATCGTACATTTAACATACTTGGACAATTTCCAATGACTCATTCATACCTACGCTTATTTATGCGAATTACGGTTTATTTGTCAATACATAGGGTTGGGGATGGGATTAGAATGGACTTGGAACCAATTGGAATGGCCTAAAACATGTTTTGAAAGAGGGTAACAGAAGCTGACGCACGGTCCGTGCACTAAGGCGCACGACCCGTGCGTGTTTTTAAAAATTTTGGCATGTAGAGACCGAACAGGGCGCACGGTCCGTGCACTAAGGCACACGACCCGGGCGTGTTTTAAAAGTGTTTTGTGTAGCACGCGCACGATCCGTGCGCAGGGGCGCACGGTCCGGCGTATGCATCAGTGCCCAGAAAATGCTGTTTTCGTGAAACATTACCATCCCGTTCGATTCCAACATTCATCCCGATCGATTCCCAAACATAACAACACATTAACTTGGCACCAAACAGCAATCATAATCGATCCAATCAACCACACAAAATCATCACATAATCATTCATCCAAACACATTAAACATTACGGTTTTTTACGCTAAAATTTACGAACTGAAAACAGTAACAGAACATGAAATTTAACATTTCGACAACAATTCCCTAAGCGAGTATAGAACTCACCCGAAGCGACGAATCCTCAAACAATCGATATCTCTCACGACGACACCGACAATGTAACACTCGAACGATCCCTGTATCGATTTCCACGCTATCCAAACCGCTCAAAAATCGACCCAAACGAACCAAGCTCGAATTCCAGCAACTACAATCTCGTTATACTATGTCAATCTACAATGTGGATGTTCAGTCACCCTAATATTGCTCTAGGTACAACATGCAAGCTACATTCAGCTCCTAGGATACATTTTTGGCTATTTTGAGCTTGAGGCTCTACAATGGTGAAATGAGATGGATGAGGGTGAAGAGGATGATGTGGGTATCAGAATGTAGAGGAGAAGAAATGGAAGTGAGTGGTGAAGAAAAACTGGACATGCATCAAGGTTTTGGCCACAAGCTTTCCTCCTCTTTCCTCTCTCACTCTCGCGACTTCCTCTCTTTCTCTCCTCTCTCAAATTTTTTGTTTTTTCAGCAAACTGAATGTTGTGTGTGTGTGTGTGTGTTATGTTGTTTTTGTTGTTTTAATGAGAGTGTGGGTCAGCTTGGATAGTCAAGTGAGCTGAGTGTGTAAAAGTGGTGGAAAAGACCATACTACCCTTGTTTCTTAGTTCCTCACTTATAACTACTTCTAACTCAACAATTACTCCATAACTCACATACTTAGCATAATATACCAATTTTGCATAAACAATAATTCATTTATTTCAATCAATTTCAAACATCTCATAATTTAATAATTTGTGCTAATTATACTCAGTTTAGCTAATTAATTAATTATGACCTCTTGCTAATTTCAATAAATGAAATTAGCTAAATTGGGGATGTTACACCTATGCTATGTTTTATCTTGTTGTTATGATGTGGAAATGTTGTTATGCATATATAGGGGGACGACTCGGGTGAGAACACTTGGTTATTGTGAGATCATGAGGACATTAAATGATAACCATTAGTTTAAAATTAACGGTTCAGATTATGTCATTAATTACAAGATCTTCTGTGATCTTTAATTAAAAAAAGAAACAATTGTACAAGATCTTATAATTAAAGACGTACTCGGTATCATTTAATTTTCTCATGTTTTCACAATAAACAAACAAGTGTTCTCACCCGAGTAGTCCTCTGCATATATATATATATATATATATATATATATATATATATATATATATATATATATATATATATATATATATACACTTGTCAAGTCTCACATGTGTATCCATTTTTGAGAAGATGACTGACGAGTGCCGAACTCACCAAAATTATTAAAATCGAGCTAAAGACCCTACTTGTAGCAAGAGTGCTAACCCGAATCGTTTCCCAATTGACCAACTCAATCAAATTAAGTAAGAAAACTAAAAGTTTGAGGGGGGGTTTAGGCAAGTAACAAAAATATAAAGAAAATTGTGAAAGATTATATCGAAAACAGTTACGTAAGAACAACCAATCCTAGGGAATCGAGGAATCTTGGATTTAACTTATCATTAATCACAAAAGAACATCCAATGTTAATTTAGTTCTTGATTAGTAATTCCACCTAGAGGTCTAAATGAAATTAATGAATTCACTACTAGAAAAGCATCTAGCAAAGGATTAACCAAGGTAAATGAATTAAGCATCCATCAAAACCAAGATTAAACATGAAAACCAAAATTCAATCAAGATAAACATTACATCAAACACCTTCAATGCAACATTCATATTCTTCCCCTTCTCCTTAAAAAGAGATTGATGAAGCCATCAACACACAACTTCAAGATTTAAATTAGTCTAAGCAAACTAAACTAGAATCAAGAATCCAAAGGAGAAGAGTAAACACTACATTAACATAGGATTTAACAATACAACTTAGATTTCAAAGTTATACCTCAAGATTGTCAAAAACCCAAGGATTGATTACAAGTTTAGCTCTCCATTGAGAAAAGATAACCCATGGAAGATAAAGTTGAAGAAGAAAGAAAGTAAAAGGAACCCCAAAATGAAGAAAGCTAATTTTTCCACTCTTTTAGTGTCTCTGTTTCTCTGCGTTTTGCTTACTTCCTGAGTCGGTTTAGTGAAATTTTGTGTAATCCCTAAAGTGCCCCTTTGAGTCAGCTTCAATTGGGCACAAAGTTTGCTCAATTTGGGCCACAAATGAGAGAGTTAGACCCAATTTACTACATGTTCAGAATTTAATACAACACCTCTGTTCTGACTTCCAGCCCTTTTCTGACCATCTCTGAATCCGAATTTGTTCTTGATACCTTCATGAAAGTTGTAGATACTGATCTTAGCTTTCCGATGATATGTGATTCGTAACTTTTAGACACCTACATAAAAAGATATGGGCAAAATTCAGAAACAGTGTTAAGATGCTAATAATGCTGAAAAATTCAATTAGGCCCAAAATAAACTCAAACTTAAGAAATGCATTATATGCTCATCAATTAGGCACAAATTGTGTTAACACACTAAGTATAAGAGTTGTTTAGAATGCAAAATACGTGTTCATCAAATTCCCCCACACTTAGCTTTTGGTCGTCTCGAGCAAAATCAAAATCAAAAACTATGGACCATGGGTTTCGGTTTCATATACTCGAGAGACAATCTTCAACTATCTACTTTCAAGTGAGGCTCCAAGAATGCAAAATATTTGAGTAAGAAGAGCTGCCAAAGTTTCAAGAAATCACAACAATAAAGAAGATTATGTTTCTTTCTTCATCAAGCAAGTAAAGCAATCCATTGAAAAACATAGATGAATGATGAAACCTCACAGTCATACTCTCAATCTCTCAAGTGTTTATATGGTAAGTGTTTCACTCAATTCAATCCATGAAAATTGGAACTACCATAAGCTTGCTCATGTTCTCGATCTCTACCACTCATATACATGCACACAAAAATGAGAAGGGCTTTAATCAAGGTTGTAATGTGGCCAAGGAAAAGGAAAAGGAGGGACATAAGGGAAATATCTAGTTTGTATCCAAGAGAATGGAAGAACATTGGAAAAACTCATGAAAATAAACTCATTCAACACTAAATAACTCCTCTTTTTGAATTTTGTTACTTCCCTTGTTTTTGTTTCTCTTTTTATTTCTTTTCCCTTTTTTTTTCATCAACACTTTCAACTTTCCCTTGTACTGTACTTTTTTTCTTTTGCTTTCTTTTTTTTTCAAAACTTGATTAACAAAACCATTCCCCCACACTTGTTCAAAAGTTTCACTTCCAATCTTCCTTGCATTGTACTTTTTTTTTCAAAACTTGCATGAAAACTACTCCACCACACTTTTTCAAAAGTTTCTCCAATTTTCTCACATTCCCTAAGGTAAGGTAAAAACATGGTTTTTCAGTTTAGGCTTGTAGTGAGCTAGAAACAAAAATTGGTTAAGGCTCAAAGGGGGTAATCAAAGAAAATATTATGCAAGGTTGGCTATTTGGCTAAGTGGCTAAAAGAGAACAAAAATGCCTTATGTTAAAATGTGCATGTACAAATGTAGCTTCAACAAGAATCAATGCGAGTTCTAGAGCAACAAAATCCATGAATGAAAATCACACAAGAATGAAGAAAATTCTGAGGCTCAGTGTCTCACATGGCATGTTTCCATCAATGTCAATCTATTAATTCAATGTTGAATCACCAAACTTGTCAAAATCAAAAGGATACAAGACACTCATTTATGCCATGACTCTTTTAACTTCAATTGATTCACACTCAAGCAATTACAAGTCTCAAAACACCAACTGAAAATAGCACTACAAAAAGGTTAAAACAATAGCAAAATAACAAAAACAGTTGAAAAATAACAAAAACATTGAAAACAAAATATTAAAAACAATAAAGAAAGAAAAAAAAACATAAATGAAACATGTGTTCCCCCCCCCCCCCCCCCCAACACTTAAACTCTACATTGCCCTCAATGTAAGGAACAAGTCAATAAAATGAGACATGTAAAATAAAAATGAGAGGGAAAAGAAACATCCTTATCAATCAAGGTAGATGGCCTCTTGTAGGTGGATCTCCACCGTGTCTTCTTTAGCTCCCTCATAAAAATGCTTGAGGCGATGAACGTTGACTTTGAACACCTTGTTGGTTGCCTCACTCTTTATCTCAATTGCTCCATGAGGAAAAACATTAACAACAATAAAAGGGCCAATCCATATAAAACGAAGCTTACCAGGCATAAACTTCAGGCGGGAGTTGTAGAGAAGAACTTTTTGGCCAACTAGGAATTCCTTTATGAGCAGCATCTTATCATGAAACATTTTGGTCTTCTCTTTGTAGATTCGAGAGTTCTCATATGCCTCCAACCTAAGCTCCTCAAGTTCTTGAAGTTGGAGTTTTCTTTGTGACCCTGCTTGACTCAAATCAAGGTTGCATTGTTTTACAGCCCAATATGACTTGTGCTCAATTTCCACTGGTAAGTGGCATGTCTTTCCAAATACAATCCTATAGGGAGACATTCTCAAAGGTGTCTTGAAAGCAGTTCTGTAAGCCCATAAACCATCCTCAAGTCTCTTACTCCAATCTTTTCTCTTCGGTTGAACTGTCTTTTCCAAAATTTGCTTCAACTCCCTATTTGACACTTCCGCTTGCCCATTTGTTTGGGGATGATAAGGAGTTGAGACTTTATGCACCACACCATATTTCCTCAACAAGGCAGCCATGGTTTTGTTGCAGAAATGAGAACCTTGGTCACTGATTATGGCCCTTGGAATGCCAAACCTGCAAAAAATGTTTAGATCTAACAAAATCTACAACAACACGAGAATCATCAGTCCTGGTGGCCTTTGCCTCCACCCACTTCGAAACATAATCAAAAACCAACAAAATGTAAAAATAGCCAAAGGAATTTGGGAAAGGACCCATGAAATCAATGCCCCAAACATCAAATATTTCACAAAACAATAATGGTTGTTGGGGCATTTCATTCCTACGTGAAATATTACCAGTTCGTTGGCATTGTTCACAACTCTTACAGTAGGCATGTGCATCATGAAACAAGGTGGGCCATTGCAAGCCAGAATCTAAGACCTTCCTAGCAGTGCGCTAGGGCCAAAGTGACCACCACACGCAAGAGTATGACAAAAATGCAATATGGATTGAAACTCATGATCAGGCACACTACGTCTAATAACTTGATCAGCACACATTCTCCACAAGTGAGGATCATCCCATATGTAGTATTTAGCTTCACTCTTAAGTTTATTAATGCGATGCTTTGGACAATCAGGTAACTCAGATGCAACTAAATAATTAACCAAATCAGCATACCAAGGATCCATTCCTCTTAGTAGTAAAAGATGGTCATCAGGAAAGGTCTCTCGGATGGGAAAAGTCTCCATCTCTTGTGGAATGCAGCTAAGATGATCCTACTTGTAGCAAGAGTGCTAACCCGAATCCTTTCCCAATTGACCAACTCAAAAACTCAATCAAATTAAGTAAGAAAACTAAAAGTTTGAGGGGGGTTTAGGCGAGTAACAAAAATATAAAGAAAATTGTGAAAGATTATATCGAAAACAGTTACGTAAGAACAACCAATCCTAGGGAATCGAGGAATCTTGGTTTTAACTTATCATTAATCACAAAAGAACATCCAATGTTAATTTAGTTCTTGATTAGTAATTCCACCTAGAAGCCTAAATGAAATTAATGAATTCACTACTAGAAAAGCATCTAGCAAAGGATTAACCAAGGTAAATGAATTAAGCATCCATCAAAACCAAGATTAAACATGAAAACCAAAATTCAATCAAGATAAACATTACATCAAACACCTTCAATGCAACATTCATATTCTTCCCCTTCTCCTTAGAAAGAGATTGATGAAGCCATCAACACACAACTTCAAGATTTAAATTAGTCTTAGCAAACTAAACTAGAATCAAGAATCCAAAGGAGAAGAGTAAACACTACATTAACATAGGATTTAACAATACAACTTAGATTTCAAAGTTATACCTCAAGATTGTCAAAAACCCAAGGATTGATTACAAGTTTAGCTCTCCATTGAGAAAAGATAACCCATGGAAGATAAAGTTGAAGAAGAAAGAAAGTAACAGGAAACCCCAAGATGAAGAAAGCTAATTTTTCCACTCTTTTAGTGTCTCCGTTTCTCTGCGTTTTTCTCACTTCCTGAGTCGGTTTAGTGAAATTTTGTGTAATCCCTAAAGTGCCCCTTTGAGTCAGCTTCAATTGGGCACAAAGTTTGCTCAATTTGAGCCGCAAATGAGAGAGTTAGGCCCAATTTACTACAACATGTTCAGAATTTAATACAGCACCTCTGTTCTGACTTCCAGCTCTTTTCTGACCATCTCTGAATCCGAATTTGCTCTTGATACCTTCATGAAAGTTGTAGATACTGATCTTAGCTTTCCAATGATATGTGATTCATAATTTTTAGACACCTACATAAAAAGATATGGGCAAAATTCAGAAACAGTGTTAAGATGCTAATAATGCTGAAAAATTCAATTAGGCCCAAAATAAACTCAAACTTAAGAAATGCATTATATGCTCATCAATTAGGCACAAATTGTGTTAACACACTAAGTATAAGAGTTGTTTAGAATGCAAAATATGTGTTCATCAATGACCCTTGTCTGTGGTTATCCAATTCAATGAATGTAACCTAGTTCTTGTAGAGGGCGTCAGAGGGAATAACCCCAATGGCTTCGTCGTCCCTGACGATGCTTGAGTTCCTAACTTCGGGAACACCAGTTGCCTGACTGGCAGATTACGCAAGTGCCTCGATAGTATTGATATGGTTTGTGGTCGAAGTTGCGAATGTGGAGTTGGAGACACAATTTGGAAGAAACATTCTAGTGTCAGGCGTATAAGACTTTTGAGACTGTTAACCTTTATGGTGTTTCATGCTGATGTTAAAGTGTGCATCATGCTTCAAGCACTCCAATATACTCTGATCGACGATTGAAAAATATTTTTAAAATAAAAAAGCACTTGGGTTTTCACAAAGTATGTTTTTGAAAATTATTCACAAGTAGAGAGTTAGGGTGTTCAGTAGCGCTCAGTTAAAAACGTGTTAAAGTTGGATTGGTTTATTTCGACATGTGAGATTGTTCATGAGAGCCTATAGAAACAATTATATGACATGTCCATAACCTATTTTCAATTTATTTTCACAGGCTCTCTTAAATAGATTGTCACTAGGTCAAATGGAGTAAGGTTAGTAAACCTGTTAGCAGTGGTGGCTTGGGGCTTAGAAGATCAAGACATGTAAACACTTCTATGCTTGGTAAGCACCTTTGGGAGATTATTCATAAACCTGAGAAATTATGGGTCCAGCTTCTTAGCGCCAAATATCTTCATAATTCTCACATTTTTGATGACAACCATAGCAAAGGCGCCTCATATACATGGCAATCTATCTTGAAAGCTACTGAAATTCTCCAACCTAGTTTCATTACATGAATAGGGAAAGGAGACATATTTTTGTGGTATGAGAAGTGGCTGCACAAAGGTAGAATAAGTGATAGACTACCTTTTGTTGACATACATGACACTCAACTCCATGTCCAAGATGTTGTAATAGATGGAACATGGAATTTTAATATGTTGTACACCCAAATTCCTGATGAAATCAAATTTGAAATGGGGAGTATTTTCCTCAACTCTAACTCTCTTGATATACTCATATGGGAAGCATCCTCAATAGAGGAATATTCAGCAAAAGAAGCTTATTATTGGCTCGTCCAGTTGGATGATCAGGCTACCCCCTCTACTCTAAGTACTAACTATGGTTAGAAGTGGATTTGGAAATTGACACTGCCTGAGAATGTCAAACACTTCATTTGGATGGTCATCCAAGAGAGTCTCCCTACTAATTATTTTCGATTTAATAGACATGTTACAAATGACCAGTCCTGACAAAGATGTGGTGCCACTAGTGAAACTATTCTTCACACATTGAGGGATTGCCCAAGAGTCCAACCTATCTGGCTTATGTTTGGTTTCAGCTCTCAACAAGACTTCAACATTGATGATCCACTTCTCTGGTTTCGTACCAATGCCACAAGTAAACTTGGAAACTTGTTCTCTATTAGTTTGCTGGATGTTTTGGAGAGCTCGAAATGAGGAAGTTTTTTCAGATTGTAAATGGGACAATTGGAAAACTATTAGCAAAATTCGTTGTCTCCTTGATGCCTCGGCGAAAGCCTTTTCTAGTGCCTCAATCCCCAAACAATCTCGTCTATAGTACTCATGGATTCCACCTCCTGAAAATTGCATCAAGTTGAATGTTGATGGCAGCTCTTTTGGCAACCCAGGAAGATCAGGTTTTGGAGGTTTGCTCAGAGATCATTTTGGGAATTGGCTTACAGGTTTTTCAGGTGGTTGTGGTACCACAACAAATATGAATGCAGAACTTCAAGCTATTGCTCATGGGATCAGCATGGCCTGGAATAACGGTTATCGTAACCACATTTGTGAATCAGATTCTCAAACTGCGTTGTCCTTGATAGAAGAAGGGGTCTCTTTTGTTCACCCTTTTGCTCCTGTCATTGATTATACTAGATCTTTCGAGAATCTGGATTGACAGCTGTCTTTCAACCATTCTTTGAGGGAGGGTAACTCATGTACTGACTAGTTAGCAAAGTATGGAGCAAATATGAAGCAAAGAATTCATATTTGGAATCATTGTCCTATAATTGTTACTTCGATCCTCTTAGCCGATGCTTTAGGCATAGCTAGAGTTAGATTTTAGTTCTTTGTTTTTACCTTTCTTTCTCATAAAAAAATAGATTGTGATAACCGTTTATAACTTGTTTTATAAAAATAACTTTATGGTTTTTTATTTTTATTATTCAAATAGCTTAGATATAAGTATTTATATACTCCCTCCATTTTTATTATAAGCAAATAGTGAATGGACACACCGTTTAGGAAAATGATAAAATCTATTTAAAAAATAGAGGTAAAATCCTAAATTACCCCTATGATCAATGGCCTTCCTCATATTAAAAATTTTGGAAAAAGAAAAAGTAAGGAATTAAGAGGGGTAATTTGGGTAAATTAACTAAAAAAACTTTGACTCTCTTATATATATTGGGCTCAATTATAGTTTTGGTCTATGACTCACTCACGATTTTAATCCACAAATTTTTTCCCACTTAGTCCCTCCATTTTACCAATCACTAAAATAATTGCCCTTATCTAATTTGGTCAAATATTTTACTGATTAATCCTATTTAGAATGACACGCGCTATACTGCCATGTTGGATTTTAAATTAAGTGTGTGTTTGGTTGCAATTCTGCAACCACCAAACGTGCGTTTACAACAATGGAATCAATTCCATGTTGTTTGGTTGCCAAAAATCGCGGCGAGCTCAACGCAATTCAGTACTGAAAATCACGGCAACTCTGAAAGAGGAATTTGTAGCTTCTGCAAACTCAATTCTGGTTTTAACTAAAATGGTTTGTCAAAATCACTTTTCGGTAAATGCATCCAAACAAAAATCACGTTACATTCAACTCACTTTTAACTAAACTCAATTCTGCAAACTCAATTCTGACAAACTCAATTCTCCTCACCGTGCAACCAAACATACATTAAAAAAATCTTAATTTTATTATAGCAATTGTTTTTAAAGTATTTTTTAATGAGATTTTTGAGCGACAAGTGATGTGATCAAATTAAGATTTTTTAATTCCATGGACATGTGGTCCTCTTTATGTTCAAAAAATGACGATGGATAATTCCATTTTAACAAACCTTTCCACATTCTGATAAAAAAAAACAAACCTTTCCACATAACTCAACACAAACCAGGTTCTGTGTAGTCCTAAAATCGGCGACCACGGGGAGCGATTCTGACACCACCAACGGCGATAGAGGCGGATGGAAAGCGATAATGACAGGCGGAGATGCGGCGACAGTGACAGCGGCAGAGGTCGACGACGGTGGAAGCGGCAGAGGAGCGGTTAGTACGCATTTTCTTCTCTTTTTTTAATATATATATTATTACGCGTTTTCTTCCCTGCTTCTGTTAAGTATTACATGTTTATTAAATTGAGTGCCACGTGAAATATTCTGGATCACAAGATTGATCAAGCGGCTGAGAAACGGTGAAAGAGAGCGTACCTTTCGTGCGCTCAAGTCACCAAATCCGTTCCCTGGTTTTTATGGTTGAACAAACAATAAAGTGTGAAGTGAAGTAAAAAACGTTGGAGCCTTGGAGGGTCCGTCGGCCTTACCCTCCTCCTCGTATATGTCGCCTTTATAATTAATTAATTATATGTCTACTCTTTTCATTTTAACATTCTCGAATCAATAAGCAGAGAGAGAGAGAGAGAGAGAGAGTACTTTCTGAGTTCCCAACATCATCAATCAATGGCAGCAACTGGTCTCTCCAACACATTGCTTTCTCCCATTTCCCCTATTTCCAAATCGAACCCCATTTCATCTCATCAAACAAAATTCCCACTTGTCAAATTCCCTAGCAGCTCCAGATCCAGTCAATTGAAGAAAATCTTTTGCTCCTCCGACGCTGCTCAACCTCAACATGATATCCCCATTGAACTCAGTATGCACTTTTCCTTTCTCTCTCCATTTATTTATTTATTTTCTGCCTTTTCTTCTTAATTATGATGTTTTGTGGATGGGTGCACTGCAGGGCATCCCGCATTCCCAACTGTAATGGACATCAATCAGATTCGTGAGATTTTGCCACACAGGTTTCCTTTTCTACTGGTAGACAGAGTTGTTGAATACAATCCTGGAGTTTCTGCTGTAGCCATAAAGAACGTCACGATAAATGACAATTTCTTTCCTGGACATTTTCCAGAAAGGCCCATCATGCCTGGTGTTCTCATGATTGAGGTAATTAAACTAACTAATCAAACACTCTCTTACACCTTTTTTTATATCCCCTTTTCCGTTTTATGATGCTTATGCTGTGCACTATGGTAAGCTTCATTGAAATCTAAACTTTGAGCAATTCTTTCAACTATCTTGTATATCATACTTGCACTTATCCTTCACTTTGTGTAGGTGAAGAGTCTTTTATTTATGCCTTCAGTCGAATTCCATTTATTTAAAAGATTTCAGGCCTAGTCATACCAGGCAACAGACAATGGGTTAGCTTACACTTAAGTTTATACATTTTCGTGTGATTACTTGCACTGACAATTAGCTTCATAGTAGGGATCAAATGATAAAACCTTTCAATTTGCCAAAACACGAAGATTAAACATTTAGGATGACTTTAAAGAAGCTACTAAAGATGCTTTTCAACATTTACTACTGTCAGAATACGATTTTTACTCAGATGACATTTGTTGGAGGCAAAATCAATTACGACCCTCTTAACCGTGAATCCGAACACGCTCAGAAACCTTAGATTACCTTGTCTCCTTCTAGCAACCTCTAGCTATCCCAGATGAAATTTGATCAATGCAGTTTGGCCCTAGCTTTCCCAGATTTAGTTTGACTCTTGCTACTCCAGGTTATTGATGAAGCAGCTGTCATTCATACCATCCTCTCATTTTGAATCATGCCAATGGCTTCTAAATGTTGGTGCATTTAGAGTTATTTTAGTTCTTGCCGTGTTTATTTTTTCTCTTCCGTCCTTCCTTATCTAAAATCATATAACTTCAACAAGTACATTTGTCCATGCTTAGTAAATTTGACTGTTTCCTTCTACAAAATGAATTCATGTGAATATTATAATCTTACTGTTATTGTGTGTTCCCTTGCTAGTATTCTCATGCTTCTAGTAATGCATACGGTAAATGCAAAACTTTTCCCGTGTCTATTTGTTCCGTATAATACTTAAGTTGACATACATAAGTTGGCATAAATTGTACATAAAAAATATGTTGAGCCATCTATAGGACAATTTCCTGGCTTGTTTTTGTAGCTTTTAAATTTGTGATGGAATCCCCTTTTTCCCTATGAAAAAGAAGAAATTGTTGAGAAGCAGCTCTCATCGTCAGTCCTAGATCCTGGGACTTGTCAATAGCTAATGACAGGTAGACATTAGGCCAATGTCTACCTGACTAAGATATGCAACTTAAGATTTGTCATGTGTCTCTGCATCTTCCTATCACACTCACATATTCATGGCTTGTGTTGAACACTCATTGTAGAAGTCAAAAATTAAATTAGTGTGGCTCTGTTGGTTAGAGCACTAGGAACTGTATGTGTGCATTTGCCATGCCAAGGAATTGATCCCATGAGTCCGCTCTCGTGGCTGTGGATGTGTACCACTAAGCCATTGTCACAAAAAAATAAATAAATTATTGCATTATCTTTCTTTCTCCCTGTCACACACACACACACAGAGATATGGTATAGCCTTGGATTCCTTGTTAGACGGTATACAGCTCATTTACCATACAACATAGATTCCAACTCCCAGAGAGACCTTCACAATTGAGTTAATCAACCAGTGTTTTGTAATTTTCTTAGTTAACTGATAATCTGCTTTAAAAGAGGACATTAATATGAGGTCTTTTGGTGCAGGCAATGGCACAAGTTGGTGGTTTGGTTATGTTGCAACCTGAAGTGGGGGGTTCTCGCGAAAACTTCTTCTTTGCTGGAATAGACAAAGTGCGATTCCGTAAGCCCGTGATTGCAGGGGACACCTTAGTTATGAGGATGACACTTACTAAGCTGCAAAAGCGATTTGGAATAGCCAAAATGGAAGGCAAGGCATATGTTGGAGGTGAAGTTGTATGTGAGGGTGAGTTTTTGATGGCTATGGGGAGCTAATAACTAATAAGTATAGCATATTCCTTCCAACTGGGAATGAGTTGATTTAGCTACATCTTTTAGTTAAATGCTTCTGCTTTTGAATGCAGAATTTTGTGAAATTTTAATGTATTTGTTCAATTAGTACTATCTAAATATTTAGTTCTTCATGGTTTTGCTTTGATAAATTAGTGCAAGATTGTCTTTCATAGATAAGCAAATCGATATTTGACCTTATGTTCTCTTATTCAGATTTGCTTTAAGAATATTTATTTGTGCAATCCAATTAATCTTTACCCTATTAAGCATGGATCTGCTAGTATATATACGATGACTACATCAAAAAACAGACACAAGATAGAATTTGAATTTGTCATGGAGTAAAACACATAGGACAAAGGTTCATTAGCAAATGTCAAGCCTCTCAATTCATTTATCTACATCAATTATTTTTGTTTACAAGCCAAGAGCACCAAGGGGTGTCTTCCCTTGTCCAGCCTCAAAGTAGAAAATAAGCATAGCCAACATAGCAAGCCTGGCATGCTTTATCTCAGCTAATTTCAGTCTGTCTAGCTTATCCTTATCTGGAATGTAAACCCCATCACTGAGACTGCCAGCAAAGCCCAACGGGTCAAAGAACTTTCCCCCGGGGTAGCCTTGTTCCCCGGTGGCATTAGCGAAGTTCTCGGCGGTTTTTGACCATGGAGTAGCCCATTCAACTGACTGTGAATCTGGGTTGAAGAAATCCACCCATCTCTTGCTCTCTACCCACCCCATGAGAATCAACTGCGTGCCTAGAAGTGTACCAAATGAGAAAGGAGCAATTGCATTAGGGTCAGCACCAGCCTCAAACCATGGAACTCCACTCCATGCTTGACCAACAAATATGCCTAAAACTGCAGCCATTGCCCACCTTCCATGAATCAGCTCAGCTTCTCGGTACCATTTCAGAAATGCTGGGTCCTTTCCTAGTCCCAATGGGTCAAAACCAAAGTCACCTGGTAGCCTGTAAATGAAGAAGTAAAAACATTCAACAGAGAAAATCAACGGCAATAACTAAAGGAGTGTCTTTTAGCTCCCCCAAAAGGAAAAGGAGAGAAATTTAGTAGATTGGAGGACTTACGATCCATCAAGCCATTCTGGGTCGAGGAAATTCCCACCACCTTTAACTGCAGGGATCCATGATTTCTTTGGTGCAGCAGCAGCAGCAGCTACAATAAGTCTTTTAGGACTAACAGAAGCAGTAGCAGCAACTTTGCCTCCAATAGCAGTAGCCAGAAGGGTTTGGCTCCTATTTCCTCCACTTAAGAATGAAGATCCAAGTCCATTCAACACAGCACCTGATGTTGCAGCTGCCATATTCTCTCTATAAAACTTTCTCTGAAGAGATGGTGAGAAAATAGAAGCTGTCTTTGAAGTTTACTTGGCAATTGCAGTACTTGACTTGGGGGACTTTTTTATGTGAGTGTGAGTGGATATGGGGTGGGAGAAAATCTAAAGGGGTTTTCATAGGATGCCAAGTAGGACAATGAAATCTGAAGAAGAAATCTTAAGCTATCGTGGATAGATTTCGGACCAATGAGAACTAGATCTCCATCCTCATCTTATGTTGGCTTCCAACCACGTGGAAAACTATTCCACTCCAACTTTGGTCTTTCTATCATTTGCTATTGTCGATGTTGTTGTTTAGATAGATAAAATGGATTGGATTTCGAAGCCAACAGATTCAAACAAAACCAATTTAATAAAGCAAGAGATGTCCGATTTGTAGAGTAAATAAAATACTATATATTAAAATTAACTAATTGATGATATAACCACTTTTTTGGTAAAATAATATAATCAACTTTACCAGCCGATATTTATTTAGGTGTTTTTTTGTCAGTTAAATATATATTTAGGTTTTTTTACCAGCTGATAATCAATTTTACCATGGGGCTTAAACAAGCTATTATTTGGTTAGGTGAGCTTGGCTACATTTCATTGACCATTGAGCTGGGCTGTCTTTCAGTGGTGAATGGGATAAATGGAATCAATCTCCAACATAACGAATTTGGCTTACTTTTGTCCTGTTGTAAATCTCTTTTTTCTTTTAGATAAAGCTACAAGGTTAGCCATATTAGAGGCAAGCAAATTTTGTTGCTCACTCCATTGCAAGGGCGTCAAGATTTTTTGCTAGCTCCAAGTTCATGATAATATCCCAAATTGTATTGAACCAATTATTTTGAATGAAATGTATTAAGCAGGTTTTAGTAAAAAAAAATCAATTTTACCCGCCGATATATTTTTCCCAATCAAAAAAAATTATTTAGGTTTTTAGCATTTTATGAAGTACATTTATGTATCCTTTTTTAAATTAAAATGTTACCTTGAATTTTTAAATAATTTTTAATTTGGTTTCGAAAGTTTTAAATAATTTATAATCGAACCCCTTAATTCGTGAACCTAATTTTAAATTACTTAAAGTTTTACATACAAGGACCAATGATATAATATTGACAAGTTCAGGGACTTACCTTCAATTTTTTTAGATTGGAAACTTATTTAAAAATTCTCAAATAATTCTAGAATTTACAAAACAGTTAAACTTAAAAAAAACGGAATCAAATTACTCAAGAGCAACCCATTCGCCAAAAAGACTCCAAGAGCGACTCTCGGCATAAGATGGTAAGTAGGATTGCTAGTGAATTCTAGGATCTTCTAGAGAGGATATTATCAACTAGTGGTGTATGTAGCTTTTAGGGAGGTAGTGGAATCTGCATATCAGGTTGCTCGTAGGATTGTTTGGAACGACCATGACCTTGGGCGTGACATTAGGATTTTCAATTTCCCTAATTTGCTGTAAACAAACTAATTACAACAAGGTTTTTTTTGAACCCCCCACTTTTACAAAACTGGCCATTTTACCCCCAATTTTGGGTGAGACCTTGTACCCCCCACTTTTACAAAACTGACCATTTTACCCTTAATCCCAATAAAAATCCAAAACCAACATCTCATTTTCATATATCTCTGAATTTCTCGGTAAGATTTATTTTTCAACTTTCCAAAAATACATTTTTTTACGTATTTTCGGAAGCATCTGTATAAATTTTTCTGGAAACATCCTTATTTTAGGTGTTTCCGGAAGTGTAATTGTTGTTCTTCGTCAAACTCTTAGGTCCTAGCCGTGAGTTCGGGCCAGATGTTTGGAAAGGCTTTTTGATTCCTCAGTTCTTCAAGCGATTGCGCCAATGAGGGAACTTTGCTCCTTGACTGTGGGTATCTTGACTCCTCTAGAAAGGGCCAGGTTGGGTGAGAGGGATTGCGAGGTTTGGATTATACTACTGGCTAATGCATGAAAATAAAGATAAAGTGCGATGAAATCAGATAGATAAAATAAACGTAGAGTTTTTGATTGATTGATGTGTGTCTTTTCTGTACAATTGCTCTTCTATTTATATACATAGGCTCTCGTCGGCCACTACCATAACCAACATTTGCCTACCGTTGGATCAATCTAAGATCAACGATTGTCATCGTTCCTAAGTCCTAAAGAGGAGGAGTAACCACCGACGATCTTACCTACACGGTTAGTGGGGTGAGCTCCCTCACCCCGCTCTTCAAGGCCTCGCTCCTTCGCTTGATTTTTCAACTGCTCCCATGTTCTGTCTTCGTGCTCCCTCTTACTTGCCTTCCAAGCAAGCCTACGTTACCTCAGCCACTTGGCTTGCTCAGCTAGCCTTCGTCCTCAGAAGTAACTCAGGCACCCGAGCCCACCTCGGCCGTGGCACTCTATAGGTTGAGGCTTTGCTCTCCCTCGGCCTTGCTTATTGCTCCTCGGGCTAACTCTTTCCTCGGGGAGTTGTCTTGTGATATGCCCCGAGGGCTTCTCTTGAGTTCTT
This sequence comes from Astragalus membranaceus, assembly GCA_039519185.1. Lineage (NCBI taxonomy): Eukaryota > Viridiplantae > Streptophyta > Magnoliopsida > Fabales > Fabaceae > Astragalus > Astragalus membranaceus. The sequence goes on along the minus strand of CM076851.1, from coordinate 3,711,636 downwards.
CTCTTTGGCAATTATCTCTTAAATCTTTGTCTCGTGGCTTGCCTTAGCACTTCAATTCCACTTCCTATCATCACTCAGCCTTTGGTCTACGACTCAGTTATTTTTGGGTGTTGACAATTGCCCCCCTTTTGTGCTGTTGTATGGCCACAAGGACGTGACTGATAGCGCAAAAACCCTTTAACCTGACTTGACGTGACCGTTTGAATCGACTAGCCTTCCGTTCTGTGACACTTGGCGCTTCACGTTAATCGAAATGACTGCGCGACGGTTCCCAAGGACATGACGGCTGTGGCCTATAGCTATAAATAGCAATGATGCCCACTTCGCAAGGTTTCACGCTCTCCCCTTTCTGATCACCAAATACAACTCCTTCTTCTTCCTTGCGATTCTCTCTTTAGACCAGTAATGGCTTCTTCTTCTAGCAGCACTGTTCCCTCTATCTTTGCCACCATTGGTCCCCTGCCTGTTCTGCAGCCTACTGCTACCAATGTTGATCATGGTTTCACGCTCTTTCAAGTTCACCCGGTTCAGCGCCGAGGCGAAGTTCGTCGACCTCAGAGGATGGTCGAAGAGCAATGCTGAGTACACCGCCTGGGTGATCCGCTTGGTTACCCACAAGGGCGCTTCCTGGAAGCAATGGGGGATCTATGACATGATTATGGTGTCAACTCGGGAGATTTCACATGCTGCCAACCTATTATTTTTGTTGATGTGCTTATGGTCGACAACCATCAACGCCTTTGTCTTCCTTTGGGGCATTCTGACCCCTACTCTACTGGATGTGGCTGCTATTCTGGGGCTCTCTGCTAGTGGCCTCGAGGTCCACGCCAATTCAAACTTTGTGGGCGAAGACCCCCCTTTTACTTTCGCTTCCGCCTTCTCCAATCTCTTATCTAAGAATTCCAAGTCTGCGGGTCCTGTCACCGATGGGGAGCACCATGCATTTTTGGTGTATTTCTTCAATAAATTTTTCTTCAGCACCAAGTCCTTCGGTGTTGTTAAAGAACTCTCTGTGTTTGTCCAGTTGCTACAATCAGGCCAGGAGTACGTATGGGGCCCTTTCTTCCTTGCCCTTATTTACAAGAGCCTGGATAGCTTCGTTACCCAAGTCAAGGACAAAGGCTTTTATTCGAAGGTCGAGGGTCCCATCTGGTTACTACAGCTCTGGGCTCAACTCTACTTTCCCAATTTTGCCCTTGAATTATCCACAGAGGCCGCCGAGGTCCTCGGAAGCGCCCTCGCTACCACCCTTGTCCTTCCAGTGGAGCGTGCGGAAGTGCTCCGAGTATTGCTGGATCTGGACCCTTTTGAACATCTCTGTTGGTGTCCAGTTCTTGAAAAGGGCATTGGTCCTCGGTGGATCTTCACCCCAAAAGATTTGGACCCTTCTTCCCAAGATAATTATGACATGATCATTCATTGGAGCCGTGTGCTCGTGGCTCGTGACCTGGTTGCTGGAGCCAGGCTCTCTTCAAGTACCAATCCTCTCACCGTTGAACCCTATCATCCAAACTTTGTGGCTCGGCAATTTGGCGTAGGTCAACATGTGCCTATCTGTTGTGTGAAAATGTAGTGCAAGCATACACTGTCTTTGCAACTAATAAAGGGTAAATGAGATCGTTCCCACGAGGAATTTAGCTAAATACAAGAGTTTAATTTTGCTAACAAATTAGTAAATAAAGTAAATGACACACAAATTTTTGAGTAACATGAACAGTAAAGGTAAATGGAAATGGTGATTAAGATTCAGTGATGAGAACAAGCTGAGATGCATTCACTTTAGTACTTCATTAATATGCTATTAAGGGTATATTCAATGCTGCAGCATTAGATGCTGCAGCAATAAGACATTATTCTCTCGAATACTTTACACTAGGGTTTCCTTGCAAGAGTTTATCTCTAAACCCTAAAGAAGTACTTCCTAGGCTGCTTGGACACCGGCAGTAATCACCTTATGGGTTTTACCTTCCTATCTCTAGGGTTAAGCAAGGAGCATCAAGATCTCTCATTAATGCCCACTACCCATATTACCTTGTGAGATTAATTTACAAACCATCTCTGAATTTATAAATGCTATTTAAAATAGACGGCCAATCCTATTTTAAAATGGAAATATTATCACGCACAAGGTAAAATGCACAACATTAAATATACTTCATAAATAGCATAGAAAATCTAGTTACTTCAGATCCAGCATCTCAACTATGAGAAGTTAGCTCATATTGAGCTTACAAAACATGGAAAACAACTTAAACAAAAGAGTAGAAATCATATTACAAATTCCAAAGGAAGAAATGATACTATTGAGAGGAAACAGTGAAGGAACTCCAGTAGTCACTATGGAGATCTGATCCAGCTCTTCTAGTACGATCCTCCAAGAGAAATGTAATTCCAAGTGATGCTGTCGCAATGGTCTCAGCAATGAAGCTTGTAGGTAACAATGGTGAGCTAAGCACGTTGTGAGGAGCTATCTCTATACTTCCTCGTGACGGCAGAGTCTGCCAATGAAGAAGGAGGAATGTCCTTATATAGTACCACCTTGCACGCAACCCTAGAATGAGGGCTCTTTAAGGAAATGCGTCCTAGGATTGAGGGCAATCATGGGAATTCCTCAATAGGAAATATATTTCCGTGCCATACAGCGCTGACACCTGTCCTTGCCTTAACTTCCGTGTTTTCCGCATTCTCCTTGAGCTTTCTCTCTCATCTTTCACAAATCCCCTGTTGCGCTCGCACCTATTGCTGCAGCACTGAAACTAAATACAATTAAATGCACTAAGAGCATCAAAATGCCCAAATTAAACCAAACCATTCCTGCACCATTATTTATAACCTAAACACATAATTACATCATCACTGACACAACAAGTTTATCAAATCACTTAAATTCAAGCTAAAAAGGCAAGTAATAACCATCATGAAAGATGGTTATCACTATCCCCTACGACTCCATGGCTGCGGGGCGTAGCCACGCGAAGATCTTCCCTTTTGATTTCGTTAAAGTACTCATTGCAAATCAGGATGCACAGTTCCTCTCCTTTTCTTGGGGCGTTTATCGCAACAGTGTAGCGACCGAAAAATCCGGATGAGGGATTTTTCGTCATTTTTGCAATGAATCCGCCATCAATATTTATTAAATAGGAAAAACATTGAAAAAACATTTATTTTTGGGTTCGAGAGTCGATTATGTGTGGGGAAGGTATTAGCACCCCACAACATCCTTTCAAAAGAAAGGTTACCATTTAATTTAATGTGTAGAAAGAAAGTTAATTCAAAGAAAACACTCTAATTTACCCTTTTTATTATTTGCAAAATTGAAAAGGAAGACTTAATAAAAATTTTAGTTTTTTGTGCTTGACAGGAGTGGGCCCCTGCTCCTACGTATCCCCAGGTGCGATGAAGAAATCAAAGCTACGTAGTTCTTGGGTAGACAATATTTGTGTGTTTGATGTTTTTTAGTTATTTTTGAAATTGAGAGAGGTATTTGTAATGACCAAACAAGTAAAACTCAGAGTGGTCATCACTCATAGCTCGTTTGAAAACCAAAGCTGCTATTAACGGTCAAACAAGCTAAGCTCAGAGTGACCATTAGTAACAAACCATTTTTTGTGAGTAATTGTTTAGAAATACTGGTTTGAAAGCATTATGATGTAATAATAAAAAAAATAAAATTAAATGAGTTGTAATAGAAAAAGGAAATGTAATTAGCAGGGGTGTTATGTTATTGAAAATGGAGGTATGAATAGTAACAGGGGCTGTATTTTTAAAACTGGGGGTGTAAATATTAAACAGCCCAGTTCCGCGTGTTTTGCAAAGTGGGCTTAAGTGAGGGGGTTGTATTAATAAAATGGGGGGGGGGGGGGTGCACTTATAAGTGAGGGGGTTGTATTAATAAAATGGTAAGCTGCTGGCCTTCGTTTACTTATGTATATTCCCTGGTACGAGCTCATTGGCCAATATCCTTGCGCAGCCCAAACTCCTGCCATAATTGCCTTGGATGATGATGATGATGACGACGATGATGATGAAGAGGATGATGTGCCAATCCTCCAACGAAAAAGAACCCGGGAACTACTTAAATCACCCCATCCTGCAGCTCCAGTCATTGACGTATCACCACTTCCTCTCAAACGGTTACGGGTACGTCTCTTTTCTTAGTGCATTATGGGAGCTCTGCATTCATCTGCTTCTCTTATTAATTTTCTTTGGGTGGTTTCGCAGAGGCTTCGTACTCCGACCGAATCACCGCCATCTTCTCAGGCTCCACCTTTTGACAGTCCAATCTCCGCCTCTGTAAGTTGTCTTTCTTATGTTGCTCATTGTTTCCACCATCATCGTCCTCCTTTCTCATTATTTGCCTCTCTTCTACAGGAACCCGCTGGTGACACCGCGGTGGCCGATCCTCCCACTTTTGTGGAGGCCGATTCTCCTGCTGATCATCAAACAGAGGACCTTTCTTCGCCGACAATCACCGATGAAGAATTGCAGCGCTATTTCTTGAGCCTTGAGGCTTCAGAATCGGCCCCCTTTTCTACGGAGGTTGACCTCGTTCAAGTGGAGACGACCTTGACTGGGGAGATCCCCACCGATCCTGACCAGGTGGCGGCCCTCCGGGCTACCTTGTTTCGGGTTTCTAACTCCAATGATGTCCCCTCCGTTAAGAAAGATGCTCTTAAGGAGATAGCTCTACAACTCGGGGACATCTCCAGTCTGTATGGCCGAACCAAAGCCACTCAGGATCGGGCCTTAGCCTCCCTTCATCGGCCAGACTCCCTTCGTGCTGAGAAGGATGGTTACAAAGCGACCTTCGTCTCCCTCAGCCAGACCAAGCAAGAGACTATAGCCGAACAAGAAAGAATTGCTTGCAGGATCAAGACCATCGAAGATCAAATAGTTTCTCTCCAAGCTGAACTAGCTTCCTTCACTCCTCAGCACTCCGCAACCACGGATAAACTTTCTACCATCTCTTCCGATATTGTTCAATTGTTCCATCGTAGCTCTCCAGGCTGAACTAGCTTCCTTCACTCCTCAGCACTCCGCAACCACAGATAAACTTTCTACCATCTCTTCCGATATTGTTTAATTGTTCCATCGTAGCTCAGCACTAGATCCTCCCCTCGCACACCTCCTCCCCCAGCGACCTGGCTTAGAGGTGGATCTAGATAAGAGCCGTTATGCTCTACGTCAAGTCGTTGAGGGATGGGGAGACCTGAGGTCATCTTATGAGCAAGCCGTCGCCCACGTGGGTCAAGAGGATGTTGAGGCCCCTACTGAAGCCATACTTGATGAGCCACTACCATTTCTTGACATTCCAACTTCCAGCAACGCCCCTACTGCCGAGGCAACTACACACCTCAGGGATGACGTTGCGGCTGAAGTGGAGGCGACAGTATCAAAAGTATGCCCATTGATGGATTCTCCCTCCGAGGGATTGGAGATATTGGGAGAGGCTGCTGCTGTTGAGGCAGGTGAGGTTATGGCAAGTGAAGTCGCTTCTACTAAGACGGATGAGGTTATAATAGGTGAAATTGCTGCTGCGGTGATGGACGTCGTGATGGATGCTTTTGCGGCGAAGGGGACGGATGCTGTGTCGGATGAGGCTACATGGGAGACCGAGGCTACCACTACTTTGGGTAACCCCCATATCTCCCGTCGAGAGTCCTGCGAGTTGATGAGATCAGCAGAAAAGTCAAGAAAGAGCAAAAGAGCAAAAAAAAGGTCAAGAAAGAGCAAAAGAGAAAAAAGAGTCAAGAAAGAGCAAAAGAGCAAAAAGAATCAAAAAAGAAAAGAACCAAAAACAAAAACAAAAAGAAAAATCATTCCACATTTCATTCATCATACCACCAGATACCGATCATTGCAGATGCTTACACTGCATGCACGCATACATCATCCATTGCATCCTTAAATGCACTCGAATATAGATAGTTTTTATCTGTCGAGATGAATTTGAATTATAATGGTAGCACCGAGCCTAGCACCAGTCCCTTGGACCCCAGCGGTCCCTCAGAGCCCTAGCGCTCCTTCAGACCTCTATTGGTCCATCAATTCAGATCGCACGTCGTGTTATCGAGCAATCCCGATCATCCGACCCCAGGTCCTTCAGACTAGCTGTGTCAGCCTAAGACATAGTGGACATCCTTTGAGGTGAGCAAATCAGGTCAACGACCTGATCTTGCCCCCATGGCCGCTCGAAAAAGGCCACCCCCAAGCAGACCGTTTTACTAGTACCGTTGCTAGTTTGCGCTCCATCAGACCATCTTGGTCCATCAAGGCCCAGGCAGCCACTCAAACCCCGTCGGTCCTTTAGTTTAACTCCAATCAATGCGCCAAGCATCGACTGCGAATTAGACCATCAGAGCCCCAGTGCTCCTTCAGATCCCCGGTGATCCCTATTTACTTTTGTTCCAAGTCAACCCAGTTTTTGTCATGAATTTCTCAAAAACAAAAAAAAATAGTCTTGACAAAATTAGTGTCTTTTTATTTTTATTTCTATTTTACTCGAGAAATTTGGAATCCCTTCATATTTCCTAGTAAAATATAAATAAAGAGGGGCAACTGTCATACGCTAATTTTGTCCGTCTAATTTATCAAAAATCCCAATTTTTTTTATCCTTGTCGTGACGTATCGTTTTAAACGCGTGTGTGTCTTTAGCACTCGTCATACAACGTTTATTTTGATGCTCGTTTTTTATTGTTGATATCATAGTTATTAGATTATTTATTATAGTTGGTGCAAAAATATACAAAAAGTAATCAAAAGCATAATAAACTTTTTGGAGCTGAATAGTCAAAAGTTTTATTACATAGCCAAATTTTTTTTACATACATAGACAAAAAACAGCAAAAATAAATAGTACAAAATTCAAAAAAAAAGAGGGAAGGGGCACAGTAGCAGCTGCCCTAGCTAGGGTGTCCTTTGGATTCCTCCCTTGATGCTGTCCTTTGCACCCCAGTACTGTCCTTCCTCCATTGCCAGCTACTGTCCTTTTGCTGACTCAAATGGTGCCGTCCTTTGCACCCTTGATGCTGTCCTTTCTCTCCTCACCACAGCGCCCTAAATTTGCCCTAATTGCTGTCCTTTTGATTCCTCAGCACCACACCAATCTGCCTATAAATACCAAACAGTGGCATAAAATTAGGGAGGACACAGTGACGGAAATTCACACAAAAATACACACAAAATCATAGTAAAAGAATAGGGTTTCACGCTAAAGTCCTAATCACGAAGAGCTAAATTTTTTTTCTGAAACAAAGGAGAGGAGCAGCAGTAGCAGTGAAATGAAAAGCAAAGCAGCAGGCAAAGGAGAAGTTCAATAGTCGCAGAGCAAACGAAAGGAGACTTCTCAGAAGCTGGAATTTTAGGTTCGTTTTTGCGTTATTAGTTTTGAAACATGTAAAACATATGTAATCTGGTTGATATAAAAAAGCAACGAAATGCATTAGTTCGTCAAAAATGATAGGGCCGAACCGTATATATGTTTAATAGACTATATTTAAAAATCGAAATAATGCTTTGGGGGGGTTTGACAGTTCGCGACTTTGTGGCTAAGAAAAACAGAAGCATGCCTTTGTCATATAAAAAAAACAGTTTGTTCAGAACGTGTTTTGGAGACCTTTTTTAGAAACAAAAAAGATGAAGAGATAGTAGGAAAAAAGGGGAAGCCGAACCTGAAATTCAAAGCACCACAATCGCCTCGATCGCCGGCGAGAACTACCACTGTAAAACACAAGCCTGGTCGTCGTACTTCCCCGTATGTCATCGCCGTTACCGAGCTCCGTCGTGAACTCCGGCGAGCCCTACCACCGCCGTCTCTCCCTTTCTCCATCGTCGCATTTTTCTTCCTCTCCCTCACCGTTGCTATCGCCGGTGCCGCAACCACGACACCCCTCTGGCGTAACCACCTTCGGCCTCCCTATAACTTTCACCATATCTCTCTCTCCACCTCTGTCGCCCTTCTCACTCTCACCACAACTCCCTTTCTCTCCTTCATCGCGTCTCTCTCTCCATCGCACTCCCTGTCCCTCACCGTCGCATTACCACCACCACACCATGGCCACCACTATTCTCTTCACCAGTACCACCATCTCTCCCTCTTTCCCTCCGTGTTCTCGCCCTTCTTCTCCTCTCCTTCCTTTCCGTTCCTCTCCTTTCTCTCTCTCTGGAAATTCCTCTTTCTCTCTCCAAACAAAATTTTTGCACTCTCTCTCCAAAAACTCTCAGAAATGGCGTTGAGAGTGTAAGGGATGGAATTAGGGTTTTGTTGAAACCCTACGCCTTAAATACCCTTTTTTTTATCATTTATTTTATTTTAAAAATTAAAAGATCAGAATGCTATGAACACCTGCGCTTTTTAATTATACAACACCCCCTGAAAAGCCCACAATTCGTGGGGTTAGTAAACCTGAAATGAAACCGGGCTGCTTCTTGCACCCTCGTTTTTGATAATCTAATCCCCCATGCAAGCCCGTCTTTTTAAATGCAGCCCAGTTCATAGAAAAAGAACTGGGCTCGCTAACTACACCCCAGTATTCTTAAATAGAACCTCCCGCTCCTTTTCACACCCATTTTTAAATATGCACACCCATTTCTTTCCTTTTTTTAAATTTCTTCTCTACAAACAAACATTTTCTTTCACAAACCTATTTTTCCCAAATAACAAATAAACATTTTCCCAAACATAAAAGTAGGTTGTTATTAATGGTCACTCTGAGTTTAACTTGTTTGATCGTCAATAACAACTATATTTTTCAAATGGGCTATGAGTAATGACCACTGAGTTTTACTTGTTTGGTCATTACGAATACCTATCCCAATTTCAAAATGCTTAAAAAATACTCAACACACAAACATTTTCTACCCAAGAACTACGTAGTTTTGATTTCTCCATCGCACCTAGGGATACGTAGGAGCAGGGGCCCACTCCTGTCAAGCGCAAAAAACTAAAAAATTTATAAGGTTTTCCTTTTCAATTTTGCAAATAATAAAAAGGGTAAATTAGAGTGTCTTCTTCGAATCAACTTTTTTCTACACATTAAATTAAAAGGTAACATTTTTCTGAAAGGATGTTGTGGGGTGCTAATACCTTCCCCACACATAATCGACTCCCGAACCCAAAAATAAAGGTTTTTTTTCAATGTTTTCCTATTTAATAAATATTGATGGCGGCTTCATTTTCAAAATGACGAAGAATCCGTCATTCGGATTTTTCGGTCGCTACAAGTCCCTATATTGTTCTCCTGTGTATGGTAGTAGCGTCCCTTCTCTACAACCAATAATAGTGGAATTCCCACTACTCTTAGTATGAGCTAATGACTGCTTGCCACGTACCCCCTTTTTATCTTCTAGTCGGATTCGTCCAAGCTTGTACGACCTCCATACGACGACATAGACTGTACATATGTCGCCTTTAGTGGTAGGTCAGTGCCTCTTGAGTTTCTTGGATCGTCTAGTTCACCCTCTTAGGACCCTTCTCAGTTCTTAGGGGCTCTTCCTCAGTCCTTTGTCTGCCAGGTCTGCGGTTCAGAAACCTCGGTACAATAACATAATTGAAAACTTTTTTTTTTGATGGGGAAATAAAAATTTCCATTAACTACCTCTCAAATCTGAGGCAATAGTAACAACAATACATAGGAGTTTCTTCAATCCAAATAGAGTCGATACTAATCAAAGAAAAGTTCGCTTAACAATGAGCTGCTTTATTAACACCTCTTCTAACATGACAAACCTTAAAAATGGAACTGTGAAGCAAAAAAGTACAACCATGTCCAAATGAGTGGGTATTGTTGCAGAGGCGAGCATTGCTTGACAACATTTAGTGAGTCCGATTCGACAATTAAAGAATAGAAACCAAGTTCAATAGCAAAATTAAGCTCAAGTTTATTCCCTAACGCCCCCACTAAATCAACATGATTGAAAGCATTTATTTGCCCAATTACGGTAGCCATAACCACCATATTTTCATCTCTAATATCCTAACATTATCAATTTGGTCAAAAAAAAAACATTATCATTGTTATTCTTTTTTTTTTGGTTACAAACATTATCATTGTTATTCTAATTCAAAATTAGTAATTAGTAAAATTAAAAAATATCCAAATATCAGATTTAGAGGTTGACGTGTAAGGTGGAGAACGTTCAGTAAAATTGCTGCCTTTTTTCACATGGTCTTTCTTTTGAGGATGGTCGTCTTCATCCTCACTCAAACTTACAGACACATTCACAGTTCCAATCTCTTAAACACAGAATCACAATCATAATAATAATGGATTAACTTTATCAAATGGCTAATCTCTTCGTCTCCAGAAGCTTCCATTGTCTCTGGCTTCCACTCCCCAATCTTCCTCCAAAACCTTCCGCGAGGCTTCGATTTTCTGCTCCAATCTCACTACCCAGAAGATGGTCCACTATCAACTCCAGCCACCATATCCATATACTTGCCAATTCCACTTCATCTTCAAGCTCTGTTCCTGAAGAAGAGGAAGATATTCACATCATCTCTTCAACTCGTATGTTTCTTTTACTCTCAATACTCAAACTTTTTCCCATTTTGGTTATTAGGGTTTAATTGTTTAGTGTTTTCTTTCTAGTTGATATTTTTGATTTGTTCAATATGCTTGAGCTTTTGTTTAATTTGGCAGAGTGTTCGGATGGTAGTTTTATTTTCAAATTTGGAAATGCTAGCGAGATTAGAGAAAATATAGGTGAATTAGACCAACAGAAACTCGTTAGTGAGGTTGTTGAGGAAGTTGAGGAAGGAGGTGTTAGAGCTTCGCTGAGGGAAGGTGTTGAAAAGTTGAGAAATGAGGATGATTATAAATTAGGGGACGAAATTGAATCATCTTCAGTTGTTATAGTTGGTGTTGCTGATCAAAATTCTCGACTTCTCGTGACTGAAGAGGAAAGTGCTGTTCTTGATAGTGACCTTGACACAATAGTGATAAATGATAGACATCTGAAGTTGGATTCTGTAGAGGATGGTGATGGTCTACTTGGAATTTTAGGTGAAGATGTTGCTGCTGAGAGTGTGTCTGAGGAAGATTCTCAAGTTGATAGTCACAAAGAAGTTGTTGATTCAACAGTTTCTCCAGACTCAGATGTGCTTTTTGATCTGAGTAATGGTGCTTCTGGTTATGAGGAGGTTGAAGAGAAAGAAGGTGGTGATATTTTGGCTTATGTGGTGTTTTCCCAATCAGCATTGTCCATTTAAGTTTTTGATAGCTATTTTTCTGTTTGTCAGGTAGAAGGCTAACATTGAAGTTGCTCATCTCTCTACAGTTGAAAAGGGTCACGGTGTGGATAGAGCTGCAGCCAGTTTGACAGGTGCTGTTGATGCCGACCCAAGTGAATTGGTGCCAGTATCCAATTCTCTAGATTCTGAAAATTCTGTTGATAGAGCAACAAACAACCTGACTGGCAGTGCTGATGCCGAAACAAGTGAATTGGGGCAGGTATCCACTTCTTTAGAGTCTGAACAAGTTGACATTGGTACAACAGACAACCCGACTGGGAGTGTTGATGCAGAAATGAGTGAATCGGTGCGGGTATCCACTTCTTTAGAGTCTGAACAAGTTGATAATGGTACAACAGACAAACTGACTGGTACTGGTAGTGTTGATACTGAGATAAGTGAATTGGTGCCAGTATCTACCTCTTTGGAATCTGAGCAAGTTGATAATAGTGCAACAGACAACCTCACGGGTAGTTCTGATGCAGACATAAATGAATTTGTGCCAGTATTTACTTGTTTAGAGACTGAACAAGTTGATTATGGTGCAACGAAAAACCTTACTGGCATTGCTGATGCTGAAACAGGTGACATGGTGCCGGTATCCACTCCTTTAGAGTCTGAACAAGTAAATCATAGCGCAGAAGACAATCTGGCTGGCAGTGTTGATGCTTACATCAGTGAATTGGTGCCAGTATCCACTTCTTTAGAGTCTACCCAAGTTGACTGTAGTGCAGCAGACAACCTAACTGAAAGTGTTGATGCTGAAATAAGTGAATTCGTGCCTGTGTCTACTTTAGAGTCTGAACAAGTTGATAATTGTACAGCAGACAACCTGACTGGTAGTGTTGGTGCGAACGTAAGTGAATCAGTACCAGTATCCACACCTTTAGAGTTTGAGCAAGTTGATAATAGTGCAACAGAAGACCTGACAAGTAGTGCTGATGCTGACGTAAGTGAATTGGGGCCAGCATCCACTCTCTTAGAATCTGAACAGTCTGCTAATGGAGCAACAAACCACCTGACTGCCGGTGATGATGCTGTGTTAAGTGAACTGGTGCCAGTATCCACTCCTTTAAAGTCTGAACAAGTTGATAGCAGTGCAATAAATGACCTAACTGGTCGAGTTGATGCTGACTTAATTGAATCAGCGGCACCAGTTTCCACTCCTTTTGAGTCTGAGCTACATGCTAATGATGAAGAAACAACTCACCACGTCGCAGATGGCTCATTTGATGCCAGTAAAATCGAAAAGCCAGCAACGGTTAGTCTTACTCCCTTCCGTTACAATGGCTAGCATTTACTTTACCGCCCGTACAGTTTTCTTTTCATGCATTGACGTTTCTAATATGTTTTCTGTTTTAATTTTGTGTTTAGTTACAGGACTTGGTTCCGTCCTCAGATTTGGAAAACAAATTAGATGTGGGAAACACCGAAATAAGTGATAATGAAAACCCATCACATATTACTGTACCGGAGACAGATTCAGTTGAGATGGCTAGTCATGGGTATGCTAACTATATTCTCTCTTTGTTCTCATGGTCTTCAGTATGTGGTTAGTTAAATGCATTTCTGCTGATAAAAACTTTAACCTTTTTCCTTCAAAAGAACCGTTTCTGAGCACATTCTAGATACTTTGGTGACAAGACAGTGAAAGTTTTCAAAGCAAGGAAAGTTTTATAGAAGTTGTATACGGTGCATGTAAAAATTGCTGTCATAAGGAATGAAACACAGTGATTCCTCATGGTCTTATTAAAATGAAAGCAAAAAGCAGAAACTATCATAGGTGCAACTATGTAAGTTTGGTGCTTGACAATACTCTTGGAATATGGAAATGATTCTTTTTCATGGTTTTCTTGCTGGTTACTTGCATGTGCGCACAGGGGACAAACTTCAAGAACGGAGCTTTTCCTCATTTCTGGTGCTGCTTGCATGGCTCATCCCTCTAAGGTATCTTCCAGACATTAATATGTTGACTTCTACTCAGTCAATACGGATGAAAATGAAGTCATGCTAAGCATACATATAACTTAGTGCCTTGATTTTAGTGCCATATTTAAATAAATTAAATTTTGGAAAATATCAAGTGATAAGTTGTATTTTGTAAATTTTGCTAGGGCATACTACAGGTTTGCTTTTCTGTTAATAATTAATCATTATTGTGAATTTGCTATTTTCCCCTCTTCTAACTAACAAAATTCTTCTATTAAGAGCTCACTCATCTTGTGATTGTTCTTGTTTCTTTTTTTGGTATCATTGATATGTTTAACGCTTTAAGTGACCAAAAATTCTGGGAGAACTTGTGTGTATCCAATCGACAGAAGTAGATGAAATTGTTAAATTTATAGGAAGGTAAAATGACACTCGAAAAGGAGTGAAAAATTTTGTTTTCCCTCAGCTGTATCATTTGGCATCTGAGTTAGCAGTTAAATCTCCCAAATGCATTATTTACCTGGGCACAGAAGCAATGTAACCTGCAAAATGCAAATTATTTTACCTACAAGTTTGACAGGTTTACAGCTTGTGTATATGTATGAACATGTACATAGTATTTTAGGTGTTGTGTAGCTTCAATCTTGAATGGTACCTGGTAAATAAGCCTATGAATAACAACTTTCAGGCATTGACAGTCCGAGAAGATGCTTATTTTATTTCTCGCCAAAACTGGCTAGCTGTAGCTGATGGAGTTGGTCAGTGGTCACTTGAAGGTAATCCTTTCTAGTACAGTATTTGGAATTCTGGGAAGCATCTAATATATCTTCACCATTTCCCCTTGTGCGTGTCTGCTGAAACAAATGCATCTGATACAGAATTTCTGCATTGAATGCTTTTATGCTTGTTTATTAGAAACTTTAATAGTCCAACTTAGTCCCTGAATGCCATTTCTAGAAAATTGAAATTATGTTTATTCTCCTCTCTGTAATTTATGAACTTTTATTTACTAATGTGAAAATAATATTTCCTTTTGTTGAACTGAGTATAGAGTACCTGTCAACATTCACCACATCCTTCCTGTACCTTTTCCAGTTGCCACTGCCAAAGCTCTGATCTTTAGTCTTTTCCGTTTTAAGCGATACTTATTCACCTAAGAAAATTATGCAGGGAGTAATACTGGACTGTATATCACGGAACTCATGGAAAACTGTGAAAATATTGTGTCAAATTGTGAAAACATTTCAACAATAAAACCTGCAGAAGTGCTTAGCAGAAGTGTTACTGAAACACAAACTCCGGGATCATCATCCATTTTGGTCGCTTATTTTGACGGACAGGTAAATGCTTAGCTGCTCTTGCTAAACAGTTTAAATTAGAACAGAACATGTAGATTGCTCAAAAAAATAATGGCAGTGCTAGATTGTGTGAAGTCTGAGTTATTAATTCAATTGATGCTGCATTTTTAACCACCTTACACTTTCACGAGTCAGTATGTCACAAATTACTTTTAGTGTTGCTACTGTGATTTGAGCTAACTATACTATTTTGTGTATCAGCGCTCTTTCGTATGTAATATGTAATTGTAGGAATACAAGATACTGTGTCGTATGTATCTCTTTGATTAGGTCCTAGGATATTAAGTTCATATTCGTAACTGGCATTTGGGGAAATGCAATGCTCTCCCAGTTTCATAGTAAATAATGCATGTGTGAGGAATGCGGCTCATTAGAAGAGAAGCTAAACTGTATTTGCGATTAAATATTTTGGTTACTAGGCACTCATCCTTGGAGTAAAATGCTGCTATAAATGAAACAAAAAAGTCTAGCTCCTTAATAGTTTTGAATTTGCACGCATCTGTTTGACCTTCAAGACATTCATGAGAAGTTGCAGATTAATGAGGGAGAGCAGCTACTAATGGAACTGCAACTGCAGTTACTTACTAGTTACTAGTACATAATAGGTTGCAATGACATTTGGGTCCTTACTTTTGGGTTGTCTTGTGCTCAGTGAGTAGAAATGTCTAAATATAATCCTTATGCAATGCAACACACTTTCCAAGGATATGAATCGTCAGTGTCAATTTATTTGCAGAACCTCCATGCAGCCAATGTTGGGAACACTGGATTCCTCATCATAAGAGATGGTTTCATCTTCAAAAAATCAAATGCCATGTTTCATGAATTCAGTTTTCCGTTACAGATAGTTAAAGATGACGATCACTCAGATATCATTGAGGTATGTAATCTATCCGTAACTTTTTGCCATTTTCACCGGTTGTGAGAAATATTTGGAAAATTAGCGTTTACCTTTTCCTATAGCCACGAACTTTTGGGGTATACTTCGTGTGAACAGTGAGGGGGGTATACTTCATGTGAACAGTGAGGCCCAAAACTTTAGAAGTGGCATTGGAGGATTTCAGATTACTTGTTTGATATAGTTTTGGTTTTTCAAAATTGTTTTGTAAAATGATTTTGAAGAACTATTTTAAATATAGACAACAGAAACGTGTATAAATTGTTTTAGTTTAAAAACAATAAAACTGAAAACATTTTTAAAAAACAATTTTTGAAAAGAAGGTAATCAAACAAGTTTTTTATTTTTTTAAAAATAAAAAGCTGTTTTTGAAAAATATTCATTAAACTACAAGATCAATTTGGATAAATTTGATTTAATATGATAGCAACTCAAATTAAGACGTGTTTCAGGAGTACAAGATCGATCTAAACAATGGTGATGTGATTGTATTAGCCACAAATGGCCTTTTTGACAATCTCTATGAGCAAGAAATAGCATCAAGTGTATCAAAGTTACTACAAGCGAGCTTGAGACCTCAGGTTGATTGCCTTTATACCTTCCTTTATATTTTGGGGTGTTTCTATCTTTCTAATGCTTTCATGGATTGATGAATGGTGAAGAAATTCTCTAGTTAATCATTTTCTTCTCCGCCTTATATTAACAAAAATCATCATCTTATTTTTTTGGAAGAACAATATTATATTGTTGAATAACACAGTAGAGAACATTTTTCAAAATATCATCTATGAAAGCAAACACAACCTATTATTAACTTGTTGGCTTAGCAAAATAGTGGTACCAATACTTAATATCAATTTCACAGCTCTGGAAACTCTGAACCACCTGGTAGTTCATGCTAATGTGTATGGGATGACTTGCAGGATATTGCAGAATTCTTGGCCATAAGAGCACAAGAGGTTGGAAGATCAAGAACCACTAGAAGTCCTTTTGGTGATGCAGCCCAGGCTGTGGGCTATGTGGGTTATGCAGGTGGCAAGCTTGATGATGTAACTGTTATAGTGTCTTTAGTTCAAACCAGATAGCTTTTTCTCGTTTATTTTTCTTGTTGTCTATCTATCTATATGTATATTTTATGTGTACATACAACCCTTTTTCTTTTTGAAAATTTATCATGACATCGAAAAGGTGCAATTTTTTTCCAATGAACTTTTTCACCTATTTATAATTTATGGATTACAAGAAAAACTTAGAAATTGTTAATACAAGTCAAAGCATTATTCCACCAAAGAGGCGAAGACAAGCTAGAATCTCTACCCACACCAGAAATAAACCAACACCAAGACAAAAACTTAATATGAGTGACAATCGAATCAATCTTGGCCTCTTCCCCTCTAAAGCAAACTTCATTCCAGACAAGCCAAAAACACCAACAAATTGTCAACCAGAGTAAGTATTTAACCTTCTTGGATTTCTTCCCCGAACATAACTCGCCAAGATGAATATAGTGTTGATATAAGATAAGAGACATAGGCAGTTGGACATCAAGCCATCGCTCTATCTCCCTCCAAACCTTTCTCGAAAGATCACAATCAAGGAAAAGATGATGGAGATCTTCACTCTGATTGTTACAAAAAACGCACAAGCCCCCCTCCTCTGAACGAATAACCTGTCTGCTTCTCAGTAGCTCACGCACCGGTATAGCGTTTAAAATTAATCTCCAACCAAAGATCAAGATTTTTGAAGGAACTGCTGTTTGCCATAACACTTTGAAGTCTGTACTGTCACCGTTAGTGTTTACAGCAGGAACCGAATTAGCTGACAGCAAAAAACGATAACAAGATCTCACTGAATAACGATGGGAAGGCTCCAGTAACCAACTCCAGCTATTTGTTCTGTCTCTATTTAACTGCACGTCTCTCAGAATGTCAAACAACATCGATCCATCCTCGCTAAGGAGCTGCGAATCGAATCCAAAAGCTGTCAAATTCCAACGCTAGTAGCTCTGGTTCCATCCACCTAGATCAGCCATGTAAGCATTTTTGTTGCTGCAACCTGCAAAAATTTTAGAAAATTCCATCTTCAATGGGCGTTGCCCAATCCAATGGTGATTCCAAAAATTCACGCCTTGACCATCGCCCAGCCCTCTCCTAATATTCGCTTCGAACCACCCTCCTGAAAGTCTATCTTCACCCACATTCCGAAGATCACACCCCCACAAAGAATACTTCGCTCTTCTATTCAGCGGTCTATTTTCCGAAAAGAAAATAGATTTCAAGTCACCATAGCGAAGAGAGAGTAAATCCCACCAAGGGACATCTTCTTCCGACAATATACACCACTTCCACTTGGCCAATAAAGCAACATTAAACAGCTCAATATTTTTTACACATAGACAACCTTCCTCCTTAGGCTTGCAAATTTTATCCCATGCCACCCAATACACGCCTCTATCAACTTCATTTATACTCCACAAAAAGTTTCTTTGGATTTTGATCAAACTCTTGATCACCACCTTCAGCGCCTTATAAAAAAAAGATAATAAAGGAGAATACTATTCAAAACAGAGTTGATTAGTGTTATCCGACCACCCATCGATAAATGACTCCCTTGTGTTGCGCCCGAAAAAGTCCCCGTGGGAGAACCTTCCTCGTTCACAACTTTTCCTAAGACAATGAAGCCGCCACCAATATTTATTAAGGAAAATATTAGGAAAACCTTTTTTGGAAAGCGATTGGTCTTGCGAAACTAGAGAATAGGGTTCGGGGGTCGGTTATGCGCGGGGAAGGTGTTAGCACCCCACACGTCCTCTCTACTGAGAGGGAACCTTTAATTAAATGTGTGGTTTTAGTGTGTTGATTTGAAAATACTTAATTTTGCCTCTCTACTTCTTATTGAAAAATTCTTAATGAAAATCTTTATTTATTATGAAAAAGGGGGAAAAATGGTTTTTTAGAAAAAAAACGCTTGACGGGACAAGGCCCGCTCCTACGTATCTCCCGATGCGATGGAGAACTCAAAGCTACGTAGTTCTTCTTTGTCTTTTTGAAAAGTTTTTGTTTTTATCTTTTTTAGTGAGTTTTTGAAATAGGACGAGCATTAGCGAATGATTAAACTAGCAGAGGCTATGATGAATCACCACTAAGTACTCTTGAAAATGAGAGCTGGGCAAAATATCTTTGGAAATTGAAAGCATTCATGATAATCAAACTAACAAAGGTTATGGGTGATTATCACTAGTAGCTTTTGCATATGAAAACATCTTTTTGGTTTTTTGAAATTTGGGCTCTTAGGACAACCAAACTAACAAAGGTTATGGGTGATTGTCACTAGTCACCATTTTCATGCTAAACTATTTAGAAAAGAAAGCAATGAATGCAAATCAAATCCTTAGGCAAGCAACAATCTCACTTGGATTCTTGAGCAAATATTAGCCTAGACTACACATGTTAGACCACAACACATAAATAGGCCAAGAAGGAACTTGAATTGGGCATTAGGCAAAAATATAAGAGTAGGCAAGATTGAACCTAAATGCACATCTAGTGGAAGATGCTAGGCGAGAACCATACTCAAATATTTCTACAAAACGCAAGGGAATCTAAATGCACATCTAGTGGAAGATGCAATGTGAGGAATGGGCCTATCTAAGTATTAATGATTCCACATGGGAGTAGACAAGGAAGTGGTAGGCACAAATGAATTCAAAAGAGTAGCCTCAAGCATGATCATTGGCAAACCCTAAACAAGCAAGTCATCTTAACAATCAAAACACCAAAGCATGTTGAATCACTTTGGTCAATCCTCAACACTTAAATTAGTGTGCGCAAGTGCACAAGTGTGAATCTTCTTGCCAATCATCAACTTAAACAACATATAAACTAAAAGGGGTTGAATCATATAGAACAATCCTCATCACTTTAGGCAAGGTGCACTAGGCACAAGTGAGAATCATATTGCCTATCATCAACTTGAGACAATAAGCAAACATATAAAAACTCTATTTATTCTTCATGACTTGCGAAATCAATACATAGTCAAACCATCAATTTATTCATCAAACTCCCAAAATCAAGCAAGCAAAAGATACTAACAAGATTTAGGAACAATTAATCACATAACTTAAACACTAAGACCTCAAATCAACATTTATTCTCAAACTCTTTACTTTGTGCGAAATCTATGTGAGAAAAGAAATTTGCAAACCTAAACAAAGTATCTAAGCATGAAAACACTAAAATCAAATATCTACAACATGATTAAGCCCCATCAAGCAAAGAGAAACAACAAAATCAAATTAAAGCTAACTTTACTAGGATATGCGAACCAAACAACACATGAAACAACAATTTTACTTCACAACAAATGCAAAAAATCAACACAAAACAACATGACTCCATTTATTCAAGAGTGAGAGGCACCTTAAACACCCAAGCCTCCCTAAGTGCTTGTCAATAGTGTTTAAGGCTCCTCTCACCAACAACAACAAGCTACATTTTAAACAAAATGATGATGATATGTGAAATGCAAAATGAAGAGGAAAATGGGTTTTAATGCAAAAAGGTTGAAGATGATGCAAGGGTTTGAAAGTTTTTACCTCAAATCCAAGCTAGAAAATGCAATGAGATGAAGAAAATAGAAACCAAATCAACAAGAACCTCCAAGGAACTTCAACTCCAACCCCAAAAAAAAAGCTTGATGAAAACCTTCCTTGATGATGAGGTTTGATCTTGAATGAAAAATGGAGAAGATATATGAAAGAGGGATGAGAATGAAGTGAGATGACGGTGTTTGGGTGAAGAGGAAATCAAAAATAGATGAAGGAAGAGAGTGGGGAGGCCACGGTTTTGGGAGAGAAAAGGGGAGGTTTTTGGTGTACTAGGGTTTTTTGGTGTAGGAGAAATGGGAAGGTTCCTTTGAGATGAAAGAAAAACAAGAGGAAGTGAGGGAGAGGAGAGGGGCTCCGAATTTCTTGGGTCTTTTGGGGAGGAGAGGAGTGAGTTGTCTTTATTCAAATCCTTGGGAGGCCAAAGATCTAATGGGTTTAAGGTTGTGAGAGGGAAATAAAGAAATTAGTGTGTATTTAGCAGTGTTATCAGAACCGGTCCGGACCGGTCGGACCGGGACCCGGTGGTCTTCCCGGGCCGGGCAGCGTGCAGGACCGGATCTGCAGTTGGCCCGGTGATGACGTCATCGGACCGGTGATAATCCGGTGGAAACCGGGTCGGACCGGTGGTCGGACCGGTTGATCCTCTTTTTTTTTTTTTTTAAGATGAACCAATTATAAATTTTGCATGTTTTCACAAAAAAGGCTTGGGTGGGGTTCGAACCCCCTCCCTAGTATTCAACATTTCAACTTTTTAACCACTAAGCTATCTATTATTTGTTGATACTGTCCCGCATTCATTAAATATAATCAATTCCGGATATGTTAATTTTTTTTGCACATTCTTTCATTAATAGTTTTGACTAAACACACATTTTTTTGACAAATTGATTCAAGTTCAACACTCATAAACATGTTAGTAAATGTATAATTATAAATAAAATTATAATAAAATTTCTATATTAATAAATGTATACTTTCTTAGTATATATTATAATTTTTTGAATTTATTTAATATAGACCGGGTCATGCCGGTCCGATTAGAGACCCGCGGTCCGACCCCGGGTCTAGTGACCCGGTGCCTTGACCGGGTCGATGGCCGGTCCGGGTCTGATAACACTGGTATTTAGTGGTGTAGAGAGAAAGAAGGTAAAAATATGTTGTGTATTGAATGTTATTGGATTCAAATGTGTGCTTGTCATGATGAAAGGCTTTTTTGTGATGTGCACTTGATGGGGGCTGAAGTGAAGGGAGGCATGGAGCATGAGGGTGGAGTGAAGGAGGTGAAGAAATTAGTGTGTATTTAGTGGTGTAGAGAGAAGAAAGGTAAAAATATGTTGTGTATTGAATGTTATTGGACTCAAAGGTGTGCTTGTCATGATGAAAGGCTTTTTTGTGATGTGCACTTGATGGGGCTGAAGTGAAGGGCATGAGGGTGGAGTGAGGGAGGTTGTTTGCTTGTGAAATTGGTGCTTACTTTGGCCAAAAATGGATAAAAGCAAAAAGCACCTAAAAGGAATTAGCCCTAATTCTAAAAATACCATAAGCATCCAATATTATTTTGTTATTCATTTTTTTATTTTGATTTCAGATTTCTATTTTTAATTATACATATTTTTGAGCCTTTTTGAAAGTGAGAGAAAAAAAAAACCGTTATAATTGACCAAAATACCCTTTTTGGCTCTAAAACCCTAATTTGCCCGAAAAGTGTGTTCCAACCCTAAAAACGATTTCAAGAACCTTGGAATGCCTTCTAGGATCCGAAATGTAGTGCATAAGGCTCTTCGCTCTTCAATTTATTTATTTTTTTGGAAAATTAGGGTTTTGACCTAAGCCGGACAAAATATGGGTATGACACCTTGCCACATAGAGAGTCTTTTGCGAAGCTTATCGATCACCGGTTTCCAAGTTGAGCTCCTTCTTGGATTTGCCCCCACGGGAATACCCAAGAACTTGAAATGAATAGATTCCAAGCTCCTTCTTAAAGTTGATTTTTATTTTTATTTTTGATAAAAAAAATTGATTTTTATTTTTACTCATAATAAAATTTAAAAAGCTTTTTTTTTTATATAAATATAAAGATAAAGAAAGTGTCCAGAAGGCTATTGCTATTTTTTCGGTAAAAAAAGAAGAGTCTGGATTAACTATTAAGAGTTTAATTTATGTATACATGAGCTTTTACAACCACAACCAATAACAATTCATGAAATAGTTGATAAATAAGGTGGTTACCAATTGATTAACTTTTTTTAATGATATGTCTACTTGTAATTGATAGATAGTGTAAAACACTTTTTTTTACAGTAACAAACTCATATCATTTCATTATGCAAAATAGTCTCAATACAGGTTGGAATGAAATCAAAAACTTGAGAACTAGCATATAATCTTGATGCCTGTGCTAGACTATGAGCAGCAAGATTTGCTTGTCTCCTAATAAAGCTAACCTGAAAGCTTGGAAAATTATCAATAAAAGTCTTACACTTGGAAACTAAAAAACCAAACTCGGTATTCGGTAAAGGGTCTATCTTCAAGCCATTTACAACTGGAAGACAATCCAGCTCTATGGAAACAGAAGACAGCCCCAATTCCTCCAACCAAAGTAAGGTTTGTCAAAGGCCCATTGCTTCTGCCTCTTGTGATGTTGGGACTCCATTAAACCACATAGTTTTACCACGATAGAATCCACCCATTGAAGAACGAATACAAACACCAATGCCAAACTTATTCTCAGAATTAAATAGAACCGCATCGACGTTGCGTTTGAGTGTACCCTCCTGCGGTTTTTGCCAGCGAATTATCCCTGCTACCTGCTGTCCTCGGTCAGTCCCTATGTCACGGTGTTGGCTTTCCAGCTCCATTCGTGAAGTGCATCCTTCGCGTGCAGCACCACCTGTGGGACGGATAACAATACACCCTCCCATACCTTCTCATTCCGACGTCTCCAGATCGCTCAGAGCATCATCGCGAACTGGTTCTTGGCTGGTTCGGTTAAAGCCTGTAAAATATGGAAAAAATAACTGCGAAAATCAGCAGCATTAGTCATTGCAGATCTTATCTCACCCAGCTTGCCACACTCGTCCCAAAACTCCAGCCACTCGGTCACACGCAAAGAAAGTGTGCCAATCAGTTTCTGCTTCCTCTTCACACATCGGACATGTTTCCATACACTCCACATGTCTTCTTTGAAGATTACACCTAGTAGGAAGAACTCCTCTCGCAATTCTCCACAACAATAACTTGACTTTCGGTGGTATCTTACATTTCCAAAAAGTCATCCAAGCACCCTCCACCCATAAATTAGAACTATTGATAAACTCCTCCATTAGAGCATAGTAAGCAGAACAAACTGAGTAATACCCATTCCTACTACGCCACCAACACAGCTTGTCCGCCACCAACCTGCTACTATAGGTGATCTAACACAACTATCTTACTCCAACGCGCTCCCAAATTAACAACCACCTGGGAAGTGAAAATACTACGCAAAACATAGCTGGGATTATGGCCCAAGCGAGCCCCCATGAAATCATCATTCGAAAAATACTTTGCTTTGAAAACTTTACTTACTATAGTATATGCATGAGTTGCAATGTTTCATGCCTACTTCCCTAGCATTGCCAGATTGAAACCATGAAGGTGACGGAAACCCATTCCTCCAAATTCTTTCTATACAGTTAGCTTATCCCAACTTAGCCAATTGATGCCTCTTCTAGTACCTCTATTGGAGCCCCACCAAAAAGAATTCATCATTCTCTCAAGCTCTTCACCTAGGGTGGTTGGGAGCATGAAAGTACTCATACAATAGGTGGGTATGGATTGAGCCACAGACTTCAACAAAACCTCTCTACCTGCTTTTGATAGATGCTTCCCGAAGCAGCTTTGAATCCTCTTCCATATACGATCCCGAATATATCCAAAGAGTTGTTTCTTGTTTCTACCAATCATGGACGGTAGTCCCAAATATTTGCCAATACCTAAGGTAGTAAGTCCCTCTACACACTCTCACACCATGAATATCTCCTCTCGCCTCCGCTCTTTTGAGTAAGGTAGTAAGTCCCTCCGCACACAATATGAAAAGGTAAGGTGACATTGGGTCACCCTGCTTGAGTCCTCTTTCTGGTGTGATAGGTCCCACATTCTCTCCATTAACTACCACTGAGTAAGTGACAGTTTCCAAACACATTTTCATCCACCAAACCCATTGCCCATCAAATCCCAGCTTCAAAAGAATTCTCTGTAAGTATCCCCAATCCACACAGTCGTATGCTTTACTAATATCAATATTGAGAGCCATTTCCCCTACTTTCCCCTTCGTCTTACACTTCAAATGGTGAAGTGTTTCAATAGCCACTAACACATTATCCAAGATAGATCTATTCTCCACAAACGCTGGTTGCTCCATAGACACACGTTGGGGGGGGGGGGCAAAGGTTTGAGCCTATTAGCTAATACCTTGGATATTATTTTGTAGATGACATTGTAGAGTGAGATAGGCCGAAGGTCTTTCATAGACATAGGATGCTCCACTTTTGGAATGAGAACGATATTAGCGTCATTAAGATTTGGGGGGAACTCCCCTCTAGCCAGCCACTGCTTACCTGTATGAAAAAGCTCCAAACCACACAAGTTCCAAAACCTTTTGAAGAACACTGGATTTAACCCATCCGAACCCGGGGCCTTATCGGAATTCATTTGAAAAGAGCTTGCTTAAATTCCTCAATCTCAAGGGGTCACAAAAGACGTTGATTATCTTCTCCTGTTACTCACATTTGTACATTCGAGACCACCTCATCATAGTCACCATTACTTTGTTGAAAAAGCTCATTAAAGTAATCTCGTGCCACATCACACAATTCATGCTGGGCCGTAGTTTCTCTGCCATCTTCCCAAATCAGTTTTGAAATAGGGTTTCTACGTTTTTCTGCACTAGCCATAGCATGGAAAAGGCGAGAATTGGTATCACCATCACAAAGCCAAAAAACCTTAGCTCTTTGCTTCCAAAAATCATCCTCCTGCGCTAATAGCGTACTAAGACACCTTTTGGTCTCATTCAGTAAAGGGTCTTCACTACCTCCTGGCTTCAAACGAATCTCTTCAATAGTTGCGTGACACTTATTAATTTCATCACGATACATCCCCCTTAGCTTCATTCCCCAAGATAGTGTAAAACACTTATATGTGTATTTAAATTAAATCCAACTTTTAATGTAGTGCACCTGTTTTATGTGTGTATTATTATTATTATTTTTTGACAAACTATATATGTGTATTATTATAATAAGTATTTCATATTTTTAATTGTTTAAGAATATTCAGTCAAACAACAAATTGTTTAAGAATATATTCTACTTTTCTTTGAGAAAAATATTGTATTCTACTTGGTCAAAAGAAATATTCTATATCCTTTAATTTATCAAAAAAAAAAATCTACATTCTTCAAAAAGTTATATATATATATGTAGTTGTTTTATTTATAAAAACATAAAATTGTAAGAAAACAGTAAAAAACACGAAAACACGGTCAACTATTTTTTCCTGAAAGAGCAATTTTTTTATATTCATTAATCACCATATCTTTTCTTTAAAATTTCTACCTAATTAAAATTAATTGTCAAAAAAACCTAATTAAAATTTATTTATTTTTAGAATAAAAGTAATTCCCACCACCTCCCACTTAACTGTTAACAGTTCACTACCTTTCCTTATTAAAAAAAGAAAACTGTATACAGTCAAACACACACTCACTCGCTCGCTGACTATTTCTCTTCTTATCTTATGCTCTAAAAATCCTCTTTTTTACACAACGCTTTTAAAATTCAACCTTAAAAATCGAAATATTCACAACAACAAAAAAACCTTAAAAATCGAAACCCCTTCATTTCTCCACTCCACTAGTCCACTACACTATTTAACGCAACATAACTCCCCAACAACAAACACCACACACACACATTCTCTCATATTTTTTCGATCATGGCATCATCAAACATTTCACTCATTCTCTGTCTTCTTGTTGTTTCAATCTGTGCCGTTGATGTAACCCACGGTGCATCATCAAACAATGCTCCAACACCCTCCAATTCCGTTGATTGTTCATCCCTCGTTATCACAATGGCCGATTGCTTATCTTTTGTTACGAACGGCAGCACCGTAACAAAACCTGATGGACAATGTTGTTCTGGTTTGAAAACTGTTCTCAAAAATGCACCTTCTTGTCTCTGTGAGGCTTTCAAAAGCAGTTCTCAATTGGGTGTTGTTTTGAATGTCACTAAGGCTTTGACTCTTCCTGATGTTTGCAAACTCTCTGCTCCTTCTCTCTCCAAATGTGGATGTTAGTTTTCATTTTTTATCCCTCTTTCACATTCTTTTATTTATCTCTATATTATTATAACACAATAACATAGATCAGTTTTGTTATACTATTTATTTACTATAAAGTTTTGATTTTTTTAATGTTATGTTGAAGAAAAGATTGTTTTTTTGGAAGTCTAGATTTGTGTTAGTAATGGGTTATTCTTGTTTTGCAGTGTCTCAAGCTCCTGCTGCTGCTCCTGGTATGTTTGTTTCTTATGTAACACACTTTGATTTGTTTTTGTGTTGAATGATTGAGTCATGGTTTAAATCTGATTACTTTATTCCTTGCTTGTACAAATCTTTGGTATTCAGTTTGTGTTGAATTTTGTCCCAAATTGAAAATGGGGTCATATTGTATCATATCATATGATTAATTAACCACTACCCTGGGATACGGGGTTGGTTCGGTGCTCCCGTGTTCGATTCCTGTAGTGGACAAACTCGGCGACAATGATCCGAACCAAAAAAATATGATTAATTGATATGGCCCAGAATTATGAGTATCATATCGAATTTTGATATTTTGTTTCTTATGCTTCTGGCTGCTAACCATTGTACATATTTGTTTCTCTTACATTTTTTAACTTGATTGACCATAATTGAATTACTTATATTTGTGTGTATGAAAAGTCTTGAACCATTATTGACCTTTGGAGTTAGATTCTGACACACAATTGGTTTTTCTAATTTGAATCATTATAATTATTTTTTGCTAGGTGGAAGCCTCTCTCCAAAAACTTCTCCTACATCTGCTGAGGCACCTGTGAACCCTGCTGTGAATGAGCCATCAGTAGCACCATCTCCATCCACCGCCACATCAGCATTGCTCCCCATTTCAGCTGGATCCCTGCTTGTTTGCATTTTATCTGTATTTTCAGGCCTTTGAGCCATTTCTAGTTCCATTTTGAGAGAGTAGGGAGATTATGACATAAGGGACTATTCTCATTTTATGAATGACTTCATGTTAGATAAAATTTCATTTTGTGACTCAAACCTATTCATATGTTTGTTTACTTATGACTCCAACATCCGTTTTGCCAATTGAATTAGGCCTTACATATGAGAATGACTTATTATGAAATTACTCTAAAACGGTTTCCTAATAAAATAAACGTGTTACTCATTGCCTCAATATCCCTCCCCATAAAATGAACTCTTTGGTCCTGCCGACGGACCAGGTAAAACCCAGGAAGGAAGGGACACAATGGTTGTCCCATTCAAACATGGCTGCCATTCACTTTAGATTTTACTGTTTGTTCGCTTCCATAACAGAATCAAATGATCTGTTTATACGCTGCTTTGCCTAATACATTATCTGCCATTAGACAATAATTAAACTTCCAACCAGGTCCTCCTGCAACTATTTTTTTTTATCCGTAAGGCCTATAGCTCAACTGACAAATGCCGAAATTGTTAGGCTGGATCTCATGTCTCGGGTTCGAACCCAGAACTTCACAATTGTGTACGTAAGTTTCTAGTAGTAATTGTCACTTCGTCTACAAACAAAAAAAAAGTAACTTTTTTTAAGCAACAAGTGAGAGTGCAATGACATCGCAGTGGAGGTTGTCACCTCTACCCCACCGATCATTTGCAGCACACCCTAAAACCCTTAAAACAAATGAAAATACAATAATATAGTGAAATCTGTATTATGGTAAACCCACCATATTCTTTAAAATTTAACTTGTTACAGTGTTAGTTTTCTAATCCCCCTCCCCTTCAATTAGGTTTTCTAAATACAAAAATGTTACTACGCTATTACATTTTTTTGTCACGGTTTTAGTCATTCATGTAGGCGACAATTTGGTTAAAATTTTATTTCACAACACAAATATCGAGATAATTTGGTTATAAGAGACTAATTTGATAGTAAAAATATTTTGATTGATGTGTAGTGACACTTTAGTATTTTTATTTACACTCTTTAGTTAAGATTATATGATTTTATTTCATAATAATAATAATAATAATATTTTACTAAGAAATCATTCCCGGGATCAAGTTGATCATTTGGTACCTCTTAATTAACTTGCTAATTCAGCTACTTATTTGTCGTAGAATCTTTATAATACTTCCTTATATCATCAAGAGATTGTGTTGGTAGAAGCAAGCAAAAAAAAGTGTTGCATAAGATAATCAAATATTATTAAATAAAAGTTATAAAATAATTTTCTACTTAACCAAAAGGAATGCTAAAACATACTCTTCACCACTGATTTTTTTAACACATTCTCTTTTATTGAGAAAAATTCAAAAGGAGCCACCATGTGAGTTTCGTTTAAATATTACTTCCTATATGAACTTCAACTCATAAAAAAGAGTATAAACTAGTTCTTTCTTACTTAATTCCCATCCAAATAAGAGAGGAATCCACTTTGACATGGAATCTACCTATACCTTTCATTTCCCCCTTTTTTGCTGCTGTTCCAAACAAAGGAAAATCTCGCATTCTCCCTCCCAATCACAATCTGACCTCTTTTCTCCAGAAACAAACATGGTGTTAGAGAATCAGAAAATAGAATAATTTTTCTCCCTTTCTCTTGAACCTCATAAAACTAAACCATTTTCTCATGTCAATCGATGTTCCTGATATTTTTTTATCAATATTTTTACCCGTTATGATTAAGTACTATTTGTCTAAAAGTCATTAACGAGCGTTTATTTTGGTCTGACCCCCTTGGTATCCAATCATTAGAGTTGATGTCCAATAGATCCGAAACATATGTGAGGTTGGAACCCAAAGGACGAGCGGACGTTACATATGAGTTGCCAAGAGCAAATTTATAGTGATTAAAAATATATTTAACCCTTTAGCTTTTTCTAGTACTGTACTAACATACACTCAAGGTTAAATGAAAATTGAGAAAAATCAACACTTGTGACAAAGATAAGTAACACCCAACATCATGCAAAAGTAAACAACGTAAGGTAAAAGTTATGGAGCAACTTATACCTTTTGGAGTAGATATCTGTCACCAAATTTACATTTCTTGGCTTGAACATTGAAATAGCAACATAGTGTCTTTCCCCTTTCAAGGTTGGAAAAATAATAGTTGAGCAAAAATGGAGACTCTCATTTTCAATAACACAATATGGTTCACCGCGCGTGACACAAATAATTTTCAAATACATTAGAAGTATCATTAATGAACTCCAAAGACTTTGTAAAATTGGATTGAGTAAGAAAATGTAGATTGGAAACTTTATTAAGAATTTTTATATGCAATCCATACAAAACCAAGAAGATCAAAATGACTTGGGATAATACAACTTTTTTTCCAAGTTAGCACACATAGATACAATCTCAATAAATGTCCTATATGTCTATCGCTTCTAAAATTTCAACACATTGAACGTTAATCAAAGATGGAGTAAGAAAATCAACAACAATATAGAAGCTTCTCACACATTTTAAACAAAGGAAAAAGATATAGGTTAAACTTTACCTTCATCAAATTTGCAAAATGTGGATGGCGGGGTGAGTTGCCCTATTCCCCCTTCTTTTAAGCTCACTCATATAGAAGCTTCTAAAACTTTTCCTTTAGTATATGAAAGAACTTCGTCAAAATAAAGATATACGGTTATCATGGTTGTCACAGAATAAGTCTCACTTGAGATAGAACAAATTAAGATAAATCAAGCTTATATAAGGTAAGAACCCTAAGTCTAAATTGTCTAAATTTTTTGGATAACAAAGTAACTCACAAACTTAATATACAAACCAATCCACTCTCTTGATTGGTCATTGAGCCAATTGTCAAAAATGTTAATAACTCTTATAAGTTCTTGTATCATGAATTACTTATCAATGTTTATACACGTTAGGATTGATACCATACTAAATTCTAAAGTTATACTTTTCAAATATATGTAATAGTTTAATAATAAAATGAAATGATACATTGTTTAATGTTTGAGTCAGTCTCTTTATTTGATGTGGTATATGTGTAGGTCATCAAGTATAATAAATTAAATCTTCACTTTTAAAAATTGTTTATTTATAATATCCATTTCAATTTGCAATTCAATCCATCAAATCATGAAAACTGTTAACTTCATTATAAATAAGTCCATCACAATCATGAAGTCAATATTCTCTGTTTCCTTCATTTTCAATTGGTTTTTTCTACAATCATTGAGCATATATAAATCATAAAAATAAGCATAAGCTTCCACGAAGTAAGACAAACACAAGCTGTAATCAAAACAGATCACACATCTCTATCACATTTATCTCTTCTTTACTATACATTATTACATCATTGGGAACTACTAGAAATCAATAATAATCAAACAAAACTATAGAAAACAAATTCACATGCCCATTCAGTGTTTCCATGAGGTCGTTGAACAACATCACACCCTTTTTCTTCAAACTTCTCCACCCTTTGGAGTAAAAGTTTCAACAGCATCAGCCACTGATAGAAATATTTTATCTTCTCCTATTATGTCTGATAACTTTGATGCATGTAGCTTCTCAATTACAACTGGCCCCGGATTTGCCAAGAGAAGCTGTGAAAAGAGTCAAAAAAATTATTAGTGGAGTTAAAACATCCCAATAACATTATAGATGATTTTGAATGATTAATAATGTAGAAAATGTTGAATTCAGTGATTGTGTACTACCTGGATTTCTCTTTTCTTAAGGCTCTTGAATAAATCTTCTAAGGCATGGATGCCACTTGTGTCAATATCAGTAACAGCTGAAAGAATATGGTTGTTTTGTTAGTAAATTCAATCATCAAAGTTAATCATGAAAAAATGGATGAAAAGATTTTATTAGAAGTCTTACGCGACATTTCGACCGTGACATAGTTTATGCTGGGAAATTCAGATGATGCTCTTATGGCCTGTTCATCAGTCATCCACTTCAAAATTCTGTCCTTGATGTAGTTAGAGTTTGAGAAGTAGATTGCAGAGTCAACTCTGACAATAACCATGCCAGGAATCTGTGATGCTTTGGGGTATTGTAGGATGTTTCTGTAGACATTAGTCCCCGGAAGCTTTCCAAGTAATGCAGTCCTTGGCCTTGTTACTTGTAAAAGGATTTTGGCGAAAGATATTGCCACCTGCATGCACAAACAAGGTTATTTGCATAAATACACGACGGGGTATTGTAAGTGGCAGAGTGGCCTTGCTGCTACGATCCACTGAAATTCAGCCCTTATCGTTTGGATTCGTAAAATAGCATATAAATAATGTTGATATTTTGATTACCGCGATTAGAAGGCCAATCTCAACACTGATGAAGATGACACCAAAGAAGGCTCCGATGCAAGCAAGAAAGTCAAATTTGTCAACCTTCCAGAGAAGAATAGCGGCTTCAATGTCTATTAGTCCCAGCACAGCAGCTATAATAATTGAAGCAAGGACTGCATTTGGAGTGTACTTGAATAAAGGTGTAATGGCTACAAGAGTTAATAACAACACAAGTGCCATAACAATGTTTGATACAGCAGTTTTACAACCAGCCATATAGTTCACTGCTGAACGAGAAAATGACCCTGGATACAAATCAAAAACAGTCATTAAGATAACAGTTACAAGGTTTCTATCAAACATGATTGGTTAAGTGAGTACTCATGTTTGGTACCTGTAGCCACATAACAAGATGTTAGAGAACCAATAATGTTCATTGTTCCAAGTGCCACCATTTCTCTGTTACCATCTAGTGAATAGTCTTTCATTGCAGCAAATGTTCTCCCAATGGCCACAGCTTCCTAAAGTTTAAAGAATTTGACTCACATGTCCCAAAAAAATGGAAATTTGAGGAATTCATTCATGTTCAATAAAATTTGCATATATACCGTGAGTGCTACCATTCCAGACACCAAACCAATCCGAATACCAGCAGTAAGATAATTTCCACTGAAAAAAATTTTACTAGCAGATGATGGATTTACACCCTTCTTAATATGTCTCACCTGAAATATAGTAGCAAGAATAAGTCCTAATTGTTGTATAGATTTAGCCATTGTCGTTTCGATTCGTAATAAAAAAAATCCTAACAGTGCTTTTCTCTTTTTTGTTTTTAAATATATATATTCAAGCAATTGTGTGCTACTTACAATTGCTACTCCTTTCTTGTCAGCCCTGGTGATGTAAACAAAAAAGGTGGAGAGTATAACAGATATCATGGGAGAAATCGCGGCCACCCAAAAGAGTTTCTTGTTCTTTTTAGCCTGTTCATTACAACATAAGAATCATGAAAAGTTCAAGAAATAGAAAGGAAGGAAGAGAAGAGAGTAAGGAAAATTGTTGGCATGCATATTCTTACAATAAATTTGGTTGTAAGAAGGAAGGCAAAGAATGAAACTCCAATCACTATTGTCTGCCAATTCCACTGTGAGAGCAAAGATAGATTAAAACAAATGTTTGTGAGCCTAATCTTAATTATGTTTCCAAATCATGTATGAAGAAAATGAAGCCTTACC
This sequence comes from Astragalus membranaceus, assembly GCA_039519185.1. Classification (NCBI taxonomy): domain Eukaryota; kingdom Viridiplantae; phylum Streptophyta; class Magnoliopsida; order Fabales; family Fabaceae; genus Astragalus; species Astragalus membranaceus. The sequence continues at coordinate 3,678,823 of CM076851.1, read as the reverse complement.
CCATGGTGAGCCGAATCGAAAACCGATGTCATGACAGAAACAATATCAGTTTTCTTAGTGAACTTCTTTATGCCAAGAAGACCTTTAAGCTGTTGCAGTGCAATTGTTATAGCAGCTCCACCCATGAATCCCACAATTGCAGCATGAGATAGGAAGTCAATCAAGAAACCAAGCCTACAACAATTATATTAGCCAAGTCATACACACACAACACAATAATCAATTATCGATCAAAAACGAAGCACTGACACAGACACTACTGAACACGACACAGATAGACATAGACATGTCTTCAACCTAAAGTGTGAGTGTTGGTGCTACAAAGTCTAAAAGTATTATATTGTACCTTAGAACTCCAAGTGCCATTTGAGTAAGTCCAGCAAAGAAAGTGGCAGTAAATGCTAGACGCAGGTAATCAGGATGGGTGTAGTCACTGATCTCATCAGTAAGCAAAGTCCCTAGCAAGAGGGACACCACAGCTACTGGTCCTATGGCAATATCTCTTGAACTTCCCATGAAAGCATACACAAGAGGAGCCACAAAACTGGTGTCTGCAATGATTTGTACACATAATAGAATTAAAACAAAAATAGAAAACATTTTCTCAAAGTAAAGTTGATTAAAATAAACCAGATTTATATACTTACACAATGCATATTGGGGTGGCAAATTAGCAAGCTTTGCGTATGCAATGTCCTGTTATGCATTTATATTTTAAAGGGTTATCATCAAGAGAATTATTATAGAATAAATTAATAAATATACAATATTATTGACAAGATCAAATAATACTAACCTGAGGAATGCAGAGACTTGCAATGGTAAGTCCAGAAATCAAATCACCCTTAAAAAGTTTAAGGTTGTAACCTCTTGCCCAGTCAAAAATTGGGAAGACAGATTGAAGGCCCAAAACAAACTTTCTTGATCCAGTTTGGTTCTTAAACTTGCCAAAGGGGTCATCTGAGAAAAAAGTCTCCTTGAAAGAATATTTGATCTCTTGAAAAAGTGTTTGCTTAGGAGGACTTGAAACTTTATGAACAAATGGCAAAACATCTCCTCCTCCTCCTCCTCCTCCATGTCTACGTGATGAAGGTGCACTTCCTATTTCCTCCATAGCTTTTGCTACTGCTTCATCACTAAAAACCTGACTCATTTTAAGGCCTTTAAATTACAAACCTGCAAAATCATCATCATATTTACAAAAGTTAGCATTTGTAAGTTAGCATGCAAGTCTATTCTAGAGATAGCTAGAGTCAACTTGTCACATTTTGTCATGTGAAAGTTGAGTATTTCAATTAATATATGATATGATTGAGATATATTGCCATATTGGTATCTCCGTTTAATATGGATAACGAATATAATTGAATCAAAAAGACAAGGGGAAAAGTGCAATACCAAGAAGTGTTACTTACGACTCTTGAGCTTGTTTTACTATGAGGAAACCAAATGCTTTATATAGAGTTAGAAATGAGAATGTTGGATTTATATATTGGTTGTATCTGTACAGGATGTGATACGTAATTAAGGCAGTTGACTTTAATTAGATAACATATAATTCTGTTTATAGATAAAAGTCAACCATAATATTTAAGGGCCAAGTTGTATATTAACGGCCTTAAAATGAGTCAGGTTATATTACAAACCTTTAAATAACATATCATTTTTTTTCCTTCAAATTTATATTAAAAAAAAAAAACAAAGTGTTATTCTGTTCAGATACATTTGATGTATATTAATTGGTTGATATGCTTGTGTCTTGTTTAGGTCATGGTTTCGCTCGTTAAGTAGGTGGTTGGTTTTTCTGTTTTTCTTTTTTTATCAAAAGGAAAGCAAAAAAAAACAACAAAATTAAAGAGTAGATGTGTATTTTGTTGTTTTTTTTAATAAGGAAATGCGAGACAGCAGGGGTGTTTTTGTCAACCTCTTAGTTGTGGGAATGTTCGTAGCTTGTCTACTATCAATAAACTTTTAACTTATCCAAAAAAAAAAATACAATTTTTTACGTGTTGTTAGTGTTAATTACTTATTTTCCAATCAAAACATGTAAATAGATTAATGAAATAACTTAATAATAATAATGGATAATATGAATAAAGAGTAGATGTGTTCTGTTGTGATTAGAAAAAAGCACCTACAACACCGATGGAACACTACTACCTAAGTTTTCTACTAATTTCATACTTTATACATTTTAAGAAATATATAAGGTTGTCTTAAAAAAAAAGAAATATATAAGGTGAAATATTTATATAACTGTTAATAAAAATAGAAAATAAAATTATTTTATCTATATCTATATATAATTGTAACTAACTTTTTGGAGTTTACTTTTACTTTACTTTTTTACTCCCAAAATGAAAATTTAACTTTTAATTTAAATTTACATTTTGTTGTTTTTGTTTAAATATGTTTTTATCTCTCCAAATAGGATGTCATTTGAATTTAGTCCCCGCATGAAATACTTTTGCCAATTACTCCCTACAAATATCACTGTTTTCTTTTTCTTTTGTTATTTTGTTAGCTTTTCTGTTTGTAAAATATTGAGTTCACAAATAGTTGTTCTACTAGGACATGGACATACACCCGTGCTATGCACGGGGTGGTAACAATGACGCGGCTAAGTGAATTCACCAAAAAATGGCTGTGTACTATTAGTGTTACAACATAGAATAAGAAAGGAGGAAGAAGAATTGGCACAAAATGATATTTTGATTATTTGACCGGTTAATTTTTTTTCGAACACCGAAAGTGTCTCAAAACACGCAACTTTCCGAAATCACCTCGAAAGAGGTATTTTCGGAAGTCAAAATTGGCTTCCGGAAATACCTCTTTTGAGGTGATTCTGGAAAGTTCAAAAAATTGGCTTTCGGAATTATCTTCTTTTGAGGTAATTCCGGAAATTTTTAAAAAAATCAGTTTACTTTGGTTTCGATCGGATTAGATTTCGGTTTTTTGTTCTCTAAAATTACTTACGATGCAAAATAAAAAATAAAGCTCTTTCATAATATCAAAAGATCATACATCCTTAAAGAAATTGTACTTTACTCATTTCGTTATGATTTTTTTTCACCAAACAGGTTACTGAGGAACAAACTTTACATAATTTATCACGAAATTTATTTTCATTTTCCACCTATTCGATTATCGAGGAACAAACCTAATATATTTATAGATCAAATTTTTTCCTAAATTTTTATGTATTCCAAAAAAAAATGAAAAAAAGAAGAAGAGGGGGGTAGGGGGAGGGGGGTGTTTTTGGCGTTCAATTGGTGTAAAGTAGATAGTGTATTAATATATATGGTTAGCATTGTACTTTACTCATTTCGTTATGATTTTTTTCACCAAACAGGTTACTGAGGAACAAACTTTACATAATTTATCACGAAATTTATAGGATTTGACTTTGCAAAAGTAGACTTTGCATTAATAAATAGGATTTGACTTTGTAATGTCATTTTTTTCATTTCTCTTTATTTTCAAAGGCTAATTTGGGTAAAAAAAATCAACTCCCAAATTAACTTAGTGTTTGTGTTTATGTTCTTCATTTTCAAGAGCCGCAATATTTAGTCCCCCGTGACTTTTAATAACATTTTTCTGACCTTTTATAAACGGTATTAAAAGTCATGAGAGACTAAAACTGAAGAAAAAAATAAAACTTAAGAACCAAATGTAGGTGAAAATTTTTCAAGGGACTAAAACCAAAACACATAAATTTTATAGAGAACAAAAACACATTTTATCCTACTTATTATAGGGATCCTAGGGCTGAGAAGTGTTTAACTAATTAGAGGGCTTGAATCAAATCTGAGATAGAAAACATATTTAAACTTTTATTTTTATTAAATTAAGAGTTTATTAATTAGCATAAAAAGAGCAACTATTTCAGTTGGTCGATAAGAGTTGGAAGATCCCCTAACTGTTTCTTCAGATGCTTCTAGAGCCCTCTTTATGTGGATGTAGCCATATTTTGCTATTGTTGTTGTTGTTGTTGTTGATGTTGTTTTCCTTTTGTTTTTAAAACTCCTGCCCAAAAAATATAAGATCAGTTATCTATATCTATATCTATATCTATATATAAAACATTTAAAAATAATTTCATTAAATTATTTGCCAAATGTCATCTCGTGAACCATTTAACAATTAATACATATTTTGTAATTGCTTCTCATGCACTACTCTCATTCTAGCATTCCCCAATGAAGCTTCTGATCATGCACGCATCTCACATCTACTCTCATTCTAGCAATTTCATGTTTCATTCAATTCTAATCCTATTCAAAACCCATGCACTACCCCGTATGTCACCCATTCCATTTTCAATAACAAATTTCAGGTGATTATATAGCAGTCAATATGCTCAATTATTCGACACAATATTCCTTCACTTGCACACTTTTTTAAGTATCACATATTAATCTTTCTGAATTTTTCTGGGTAGGATATAATGATATATAGGTCCGTAGAAGTGGAACCAACGAGGAACAATGGAAAATATGCATTTCAATGCAATTTAAACAGAAGCAAGATACTGCTTCTTCTTTTGGGAGTGTAGCTCATGACAAATGTGTGACTAAGGAAAATAGAGAAGCCGTAAATAGTAGTTGTGTAGATTTATTTATATGCTTATGCTTTGGCCCAGGCCCGTTAGGTTTTCTGAGAGACAAAACTATTTAATCTTCTTTGTAATTGTATTCGAAGACATCGAGACACAATCGATAAAACGGAACTACAGCTACTCTGTAGTCGCAGACGTAGGCAAATTTTGGCCGAACTGCGTGAACAATATTGTGTGTATTATTCTGACAAAATGGGCTTAAATGATCTGTAAAAATTATTGCAGTTATACATTGTTGACATCATTTTTAATAATCTTTTTGCAGGTTTCCAATGAAAAATGTAAAGGACTGTGAAAGATATTGGAGGATTATAACTTATTATCGCTTATTTTTTTTAAACTTTGAGTCGAATTCAGTTGATTTCTTTCTAATGATTCTTTTTGCAAATGACCCCATTGAAGTAGGTAATATCTTGGAGACAATATTTAGGAATTATTTTTTCAGAACCCTTTAAAAGATGAGGCCACCTACAAGTCTACAAGGTTGGCATGTATGACACTGACACTGCTTGAATTCTTTTTAAAATTTTGTTGAAGTTTATGCAAAAAAATATTATTTGAAAGGAAGTGTATATTCCCAATTATAGGCAGACCCAAAAATATTTATTAATTAGCCATGCCTAAAGCAAAGTTTAGCTGATGCTTTTTTTTTGGTGAGAAAACTTTAGGTTTGATATTTTTAATTGGATAATAAAAATTAATGATTAATATAATTTATTTGTATGAATAAAGCAAGGGATTTAATAGCCCAATTCGGTGTGTTACCGCTTTTTATATGACCTACTATAGGGTTTTAATTTGATGGGGTAGTAGCCTACTCCACCTATTCATTAACAATTATAATTATAACTTCATTAGGATACAAATTTTACCAAACAAAAATTGGACCGTATTCATTTAGATAAAAAATTTCCGATGGAAAGATATGAATTATTTGTATTAAGTATTGATCAAAAGATTAAATGTAGTGTTATAAGACAATGTGCGCGCATGTCCACTGGTTTTGTGTTTTATACACATTGTCTTATTGATAAAAGACAATGTGTATGTTACAACATCCATTTATTTTGTACCGGAAACAAAAATTAAAAGTTGCTATCATGTATGTGTATCAAACAATCATGTTTGCTATCGAGTATCGAGCAACATATGTGAGTACAAAGAGGGGGTGAGTTCTTTCATAATGGAAAAATGTTAAATTTTGATCTTTTTTTACCATTATACTTTTCACATTAAAAAAGAGGTCCCTCTATCACAGTAAAAGAAATAGTTAAAAATGGTTTATTTCTGACCTTACGCTTACTATTATATTTAGCCATGTATTAAAATGGCATCTATGATTGCTAATGTCACCATTTTTTTCAAAAGATAATAACTACTGTAAATGGAAAAGAAGGTAGCGAGCACTCAAAATGAGAACTTGAAGATGATGAAGGTATAGACGTCATTCCTCTTCCTATGTGTATAATGATTCATTTTTTTCAAAAAACTTTTTTTTTTTTGTATTTCCACTATGCTTCTTACTTATCTTAATTTTTGTGTGTTTTAAATTTGTAAAAAAATTATTGCAGCGTCTGAAATTATCAATATCCTGGCCAGCAGCCAATAACTCTTTACTTAAAAGGTTTGGTAGTACTTATAGTTTTGTATGGTGAATGCAACCAGGTTGATACAAATTAGCAGATTGTTGAAGTTAAGAAGGTTTCTTTTTCATAAATTTATCTTCTCATGACAATTTTTTTAATATTTTAAATATTCAAAAGCGGGAAGCCATAGTTGGCCTTTGCTTCTGATCTATCTTTAGAAGAATCATTGTCTATATATATGCTATGACACATGACCATGTTAAGGTTGAAGCGACGAGAATCTGCGTGAATCTTGAACTGGAATGAACGCAATGATCTAATTGACCTAACTGATAAGCCAATTTGATCAAACACACAGCAAATGAATCTTTGACGCGAAGAACCCTAAAATACCCAGAATTGGGGAAAAACGCAATACGAACGAATTGAGCAAAATTAAGCGAGCAAGAGGCACAATTTGATAACCCAGTTCGATATCAATGAGATATCTACGTCTGGGGAATTAAGCAAACGCTTAATTCCTGTTGCATTGATCCAATGTTCAATCTTTGATGAAAACGGTACAAGCGAAACCCAATTTGATTCCCCCTCACTTCCCTAAGCCCACAAATCCCGTGTTTGCTCTCGTCACACAATTCCAATGGAATGATCAATCTAGTTACACTGAATAACAGAATCAAAACTATATAACAGTTGCAAAGAAAAGTTTGGCGCCAAAACAAGTCTTCCAACGGTTTTAACTACCGTTTGATTCTGTCCACTAACAAACTGACACGTGGCATAGCTTGAGTGATGACAAATTGGTTGCCACATAATCATCAATCTCCACCTTGGCAACTATAATGCCACCTGCAACTGGAACTCATTCGAATGCTTAAATTCAACCCTTATTGGAAGTTAACCAATGTTCAACAAGTTCAAGGAATGCTTGAACTTGCTTTGTGGCACAACCTTAGTTATGAAGTCTGCTGGATTTTGTGATGTGTTAACTTTTACGATTTTGACAGTCCCTTGAGCTATAACATCCTTGATCCAATGTAAACGTGTGTCAATGTGTTTTGTCCTCTCATGATAAGCATGATTTTTACTTAAATGTGTTGCACTTTGGTTGTCACAATACACATTGACACTCTCTTGTTTTACACCTAGTTCATTGACCAATCCTTTGAGCCACAGGGTTTCTTTCACAGCTTCAGTAATACCAATGTACTCAGCCTCTGTTGTGGATAGAGAGGCTTTCCAACTAATCGTGTTACCAAACAGTGTAAACACATAGCCTGTGAGAGACCTTATGTTGTCTCTATCCCCAGCAAAGTCAGCATCAACATATCCCTCAACTCCTCCTGAATCATAAGATCCTTCACTGTAGTTGAGACCAACACTTGTTCCATTTAGGTACCTCAGAATGTACTTGACAGCAGACCAATGCTCTTGTCTGGGATTTGACAAGTACCTGCTGACAAGGCTTAGTGCATAGGCAAGGTCAGGCCTTGTGCACACCATGGCATACATAAGACTCCCTACTGCACTTGCATAGGGTGTCTCTTCCATTTGTTTCTTCTCCAAATCAGTTGAAGGGCAATCTTCTTGTGATAGCTTGTAGTGAGCAGCAATAGGTAACTTGGCTGTTTTAGCTTCTATCATGCTAAATCTGCACACCACCTTCTTAGCATAATTCTCTTGAGTTATGCGCAAGTTTTGTGTATCCTTTTTCCTTACTATTTCCATTCCAAGGATCTTGCTAGCTTTGCCAAGATCCTTCATCTCAAACTCTTTGTTCAGCAACAATTTGAGCCTTGAAATTTCAGCATTGTCCTTGCAAGCTATCAGCATATCATCCACATAGAGCAATAGATAGATGTAGTCATTACTGTTGAGTTTCTTGTAATATACACAACTATCACTATTGCTTCTATTGAACTTTATATCCATCATGTAGGAGTCAAATCTTTTATACCACTGTCTAGGTGATTGTTTCAACCCATAAAGAGATTTCTTCAGCAAGCAAACCAGTTCTTCTTTGCCCTTTCTTCAAATCCCTTTGGTTGATCCATGTATATTTTCTCCTCTAGAACACCATGCAAGAAAGCTGTCTTCACATCTAATTGTTCTAGTTCCAGATTGAAATGAACAATTAAAGCTAGTAGGACTCTAATTGAACTATGCTTCACCACTAGTGAGAAAATTTCTGAGTAGTCAATACCTTCTCTTTGTATATAACCTTTTGCAACCAACCTAGCTTTATATCTAGGTGGATCCTTGTCTGTCATGCCCTCCTTTCTTTTGTAGATCCATTTACACCCCACAAGCTTTAAACCAGATGGTTTCTTCACCAATTCCCAGGTTTCATTCTTATGTAGAGATTCCATTTCTTCCTCCATAGCACTTAGCCACTCTTTGTGATGCTTGTTGGCTAATGCTTCCTGATGTGAGTTTGGTTCCTCATTCATGATGTTCTCTGCAGTATTTAGAGCATAAGCAGTGGCTGCTTCATGTCCATACTTCCTAGGAGGCCTTATTTGTCTTCTTTCTTTGTCTCTACATAGAAGATATTCATCTTCTGGTTCACTGTTACTTGAGTCAGAACTTGAATCACCTTCCCCAGCTTGATTATCAGCTAGAGTTTCACCTGTGTCATTGTTGGTTTGCTTGTGTTTTAACTCCACCTCAAGTTGGAATTCCTTGTCTTGCTCACTTGGCTCAAGAGCCTCACTTGTTGCTGTGTCAGTAAATGATTCTTTGAAAATGACATCTCTGCTTATGATGCACTTTTTCTCATCAATTGACCACACCCTATATCCCTTCACACCATCAGGATATCCCATGAACAACCCTTTCTTAGACCTTGGTTCCAACTTGCCTTCATTTACATGGAAATACGCAGGACAACCAAACACTCTCAAATGTTTGAGACTTGGTGCTTGGCCTGTCCATATCTCTTGAGGTGTCTTGAAGTTTAGAGCTGTGGAGGGGCTTCTATTTACCAAATAACATGCTGTGTTTACTCCCTCTCCCCAGAAGGACTTTGATAATTTTGCACAAGACAGCATGCACCTAACCTTTTCTAGTAAAGTCCTATTTAATCTCTCAGCTAGTCCATTTTGTTGTGGTGTGCGTGTGCCTCTAACTGTATGATTTCTGTAGATACCATGGTCTTTGCAAAATCTATCAAACTCTTCATTACAGAACTCTAGACCATTGTCTGTTCTAAGTGCCTTAACTTTTAAACCACATTGAGTCTCAACTCTTTTCTTCCAATCAACAAAGGTTTGAAATGCTTCATCTTTAGTTTTTAACAAATAAAGCCAAACTTTCCTACTATAGTCATCAGTGAAAGTTATGAAGTATCTCTTGCCTCCATGTGTAGGAGTCTTAGATGGTCCCCAGAGATCTGAATGTATGTATCCAAGCTTCTCTGTTGTCTTGTGAACACCAGTAGAGAACTTGAACCTTGTTTGCTTGCCAAATATACAATGCTCACAGAATCCTAGTTGACTGGTTTTGTCTCCACATAGAAGCCCTTGCTTGTCTAACTCCTTCAAGCCTTTCTCACTCATATGTCCAAGCCTTTGGTGCCATGTGAGTGTCTTGTTTTCCTGGGATTTAACAGCATTTGCTTCACCAATCACAGTGTTTCCCATCAAAGCATACAAGTTGTTTTTCCTCCTTGTACCTTTCATCACCACTCTTGAACCTTTCATGATTTTCAGGACTGAGTCTTCACCTTTGAAACTGAATCCAACAGCTTCAAGTGTTCCTAGTGATATCAGAGACCTTTTCAGATCAGGTACATGTCTCACATTGGCCAATCTCTTCACTGTACCATCACTGAGTAGCAATTTGACAGATCCAATTCCAATGACTTCACATGCCTTATTGTTCCCCATCATAACCTTTCCTCCCTTGAATGGCTTGTAGTCCTCAAACCACTCCCTTTTGGGGCACATATGATACGAACATCCTGAATATAGTATCCAATCATCATCACCAGATGTTGATGCAGTAGAGTTTGACTCAACTCTCTCATCATCTGCAGCCACCAATGCTTCACACCAGTCATCATTGGGTTCATCACATTCTTCTTTTCCAAGAACTTCACAGTTGTTTCCTTCTAGACATAAGAGTTTACAACTGTCATACCCATCAGATGCAATGAATGCATTTCCAGAATCATCAGCACTGCTTCTCTTTCCATTTCTTTTATCAGGACAGTTTTTCTTGAAATGTCCTTCTTTATTGCAGATATAGCATCTATTGTGTTTAGGTTTAGATTTTGATCTAGACCTATTCTTTCCCTTGCCTTCCTTTTTATCACTTCTGCCTCTAACCATCAAGCTTTCACTTTGGTCATTTTCTTTCAAATCCTTTCTCTTTGACAGTTCTTTGGACATCAATGCAGATTGCACCTCCTCAAGAGATATGGATTCCCTTCCATATATGAGTGTGTGTGCCAAGGTGTCATATGAGCTATTCAAGGATCTGATTAGCAGAAGAGCATGGTCCTCATCATCAATGTTCTCAAGATCCAATATGAGTTTGTGATACTCATCTATATGGTCTCCAATTGATGTGCCTTGTTGCTGTTTGAAGGTGTAGAGTCTTTGTTTAAGATAGAGCCTATTTGCTAAAGATTTTGTCATGTATAAACTCTCTAGCTTTAGCCAAATAGCTGCAGCGGATTTCTCTTTGCTTATCTCTCTAAGAACTTTGTCACCTAAACAAAGAATGATCCCACTATATTCCTTGTTCATCATGTCTTTCTTTTCTTTGGCAGATAGCGTATCAAGCAGTTTATCTTCACCTTCAAGTGCTTCTTCAATTCCCTATTGCACCAGCATTGCACGCATTTTCATCTTCCACAGACCAAAATCGTTCTTGCCCGTGAATTTCTCAATGTTGTACTTTGCCATTTCCATGGAAGCGCTCCTTTCTTAACGGCGCTCTGATACCAATTGTTAAGGCTGAAGCAACGAGAATCTGCGTGAATCTTGAACTGGAATGAACGCAATTATCTAATTGACCTAACTGATAAGCCAATTTGATCAAACACACAGCAAATGAATCTTTGACGCGAAGAACCCTAAAATACCCAGAATTGGGGAAAAACGCAATAGGAACGAATTGAGCAAAATTAAGCGAGCAAGAGGCACGATTTGATAACCCAGTTCGATATCAATGAGATATCTACGTATGGGGAATTAAGCAAACGCTTAATTCCTGTTGCATTGATCCAATGTTCAGTCTTTGATGAAAACGGTACAAGCGAAACCCAATTTTATTCCCCCTCACTTCCCTAAGCCCACAAATCCCGTGTTTGCTCTCGTCACACAATTCCAATGGAATGATCAATCTAGTTGCACTGAATAACAGAATCAAAACTATATAACAGTTGCAAAGAAAAGTTTGGCCCCAAAACAAGTCTTCCAACGGTTTTAACTACCGTTTGATTCTGTTCACTAACAAACTGACACGTGGCATAGCTTGAGTGATGACAAATTGGTTGCCACATAATCATCAGACCACTTTTCAATGTTAGTTAATTATTTTTCAAAATTGTTGTACTCACTCATCACATGCGTCTTTGTATTTTTTTTTCCTTTAGTTTTTTTATTGGGGGGGTCCATTTTTTCATATATCAGTTTGTCAATAGACAGATGAAACTCTTTTAATTCATATACTATATATTTATATTATATGTTGTATGAATGGTTGATAGGCGTCGAAGTTGTACCATAGCAGCCATGGGTAGCTTTAAAGGCCATTTTTTGAAGTCTCAATTGTTGTTTAATCTAATGTGCTGGAATGATGTAAAATTTGTAAGAGAATCAAATCATCTAGGAGCAAAAATAGGTGTTAGCTAGGCACGTGGAAAACACCAACTATGATCTTAAAATGAATTCTAATTAAGGGAAGAAAATTGTTTTGATTAGGTGCGAAGTCTCCTGCTTGGTCCATTATGATGTTTTGGTGTTAAATTGTTTTTGACCAATTGATTGGGTCTGCTTCACGATATTGTGAAGAATGAATTTTGTGCTTCTCATGAGTTTTGATGAGCAAGTTTTGCCAAGGAAAATGATGTAGTGAGAGTGGCCCATGGCATCATGATTGAAGCAAATTTATTTTTATTGTTTTCTGAGGGATGTAGCTTCACCTACGCATTCAGAAGTATTTTTATGTCACTTCTTGACTAGCATGTATTTTTTGAATCATAGATTTGCAATCTCGACTTCATGTACTTTTGACATTTTTGATATGGTATATGGCAAGATGATAGGAAGAAAAGTTAAAAGAGACGAAGTACGTGGATTATTTCAGTGTCTTTTTCTTCTTGAGTTATAGTACTCATATTGTGGAAAGATGAGAGAAGCTTATTGTACCTACGATTTGTTCTTTTTAAGTTATTATCTTTGTTCTATTATGTGCAACCAAATTTATTGAGAGAGATTGTATTTTTCCAACCTCTAAACAGGATTATATTTGAAAGAAGATATGTAAGTGCTTTGTAGACTTATTCCTTTGAAATTTTTTAGAAAGATCCTGAATATCAATGTCACTAATGCTTGACATGTGGATGTCACAAAATATTGAAATGTTAGCATCTCCCATTGATGCACAAGGAATGTGTCTGAATTTGTAGGTATTATGTTGTTTGTATTTCTGTTTCACTCTAATATTGTATAAAAATTAGGGTTAAACAGGCTAGGTCAAAAATGACCATTTGTAAACAAAAACAGAATCTGTTTCTAGTTAGTTAGGAAAGCTGTTTAGAAGATTAGCTGGGTTGTTAGTGTAACTAACCCAGATTAACAAACCAAAATTGTTCTATAAATATAATACATGTATGTACACAGAAAAGCTATGAATGAGAAATACATAAGTGAAATAAGAAGAGAATTTTACCAAGAATATACCGAGCTTTACGTTTCTTTGCATCTTTGTGCATCTTCTTACTACTGATTAACCCTTGAAAAACTTCGTTCTTCACATATCCTTTTCTGCTCCTGTTTCCTCTTCGTTTTTCTTCAAGTTCCTTACAAAACAGTAACGCTGAACTTGCAACTATCACCAGCAGATACATCTTCACTCTCTTAGTTGCTACAAATCTTTGTACCTGCAGCAGAAAGAAAACAGAAGAGTTAGGGTGCTGTTCTTCTAGAGAGAAGGTAGAGAAAAAAAAGAGAGAACGAAGATAGAGAGAGAAAGGAACTTACCAAAGTGAAGATGCACCTAGGGTTTTTCGTTGAATTAACCCTTCGCTTCACATTAGAGTTTGGATCGGGTCAAGATCCATTAGCCATAAGCCCACAGTACTTGAAACAAGAGACAATTGGGTCAGCTTTGTTTTTTTTTAACATTCTGGGCCGATTTCTTTACTATCTACACCACCACAATTCAGCTTATACACCAACAAATTGGTATCTTAGAGCATAGTTACGATTCTTGGGGTTCAAGAAAATCTGGGAAACACAAGAGTGTGTGAGGTGTGTGAATTTTTTGTGAGTTTTAGTCAGAGTGACAGATTCTTGGGTTAAAGGGAAACAGTGTGTGAAACAGTTTTCAGTTGTTAACCATGGCAGGAAGTCTACCCACAAACATACCTAAACTAGATAGTAAAACCTATGACAGATGGTGTATCCAAATGGAAGCAATATTTGGCTTCCAAGACATCTTTGAAATTGTGACAGAAGGATTTGCAGAGCTTCTTGCAGAACCAACAGAGGCTGAAAGAGCCACATACACTGAGAACAAGAGGAAATATTGCAAGGGTAAGTATCTCATTCATCAAGGTTGTGATGAATCAAATTTTGACAAAATCAGAAATGCCAAGACTTCTAAAGAAGCCTGGGATACTCTAAAAACCAATTTTTTGGGTGATACTCAAGTAAAAAAGGTCAAGTTGAATGCTTTGAGAAAGCAATATGAGAACACTAAGATGAAGGATCAAGAGAAGATCTGTGATTACATTGCTAGACTTAGAGTTATCACTAATGCAATGGGATTGAATGGTGAACAACTCACAAATCAGCAGATTTGTGAAAACATCATACGTTCTTTAACTCAAAGATTTGGCTATATAGTCAACTCTATTGAGGACACTATGGATCTAGCAGCAGTGACCATTAAACAACTGCAAAGCAACTTAGAGGCCAAGGAAATTCATCTAAATGAGATGGAAGGAGGTGATAAAGGGAAGGAGACAGCCTTCCAAGCTAGATCCTCTAAGTCAAACTGGTCTAAGGGCAAGAAGAAGTCTAATGGCAAAGGAAATTGGAACTCTAACAAGGGAAAGGGCAAAGATTCTGAACCCTCTAAAGGAGGAGGGTCTAGTAGCTCTAAAGGTAAGAAATAACCTACTGATAAGAAGAAGATTTAGTGCTGGAACTGTGAGAAATTTGGGCACTATGCCAGTGACTGTTGGTCAAAGGCAAAGAAGGACAAAGACAAGGAAGAGGAAGCCAATGTGGCTCAATAATCTGATTCAGATTCTGACCCTGTGGCTTTCACAGCTGTTAATGATGATTCAGAATGGGTGGCATTCATGATCACCACAGGTGATGGCAAGACAGTGGTGGACATATGGTATTTGGACACTAGGTGTTCAAATCACATGACTGGCAACAGAGATTGGTTGATCAATTTTGATCCAACCAAAAAAACCTCCATTAAGTGTGCTAATAACAAGAGTATGGTGGCTGAGGGAATGGGTGATATACTCATTCAAAGGGCAGATGGAAAAACTGTGTTGATTGAGAATGTGTGGTACATTGCCAACATGAGAAGCAATCTCATTTGTGTTGGACAGCTAGTTGAAAAAGGATTTTCAGTGACAATCAAGGACAACAAGCTGAAGCTCTATGACACAAGAGAGAAATTGGTCCTATCCTCACCACTATCTAAGAACAGAACATTCAGAACCAGCCTAGAAGTTGCAGAAGCAAAATGCCTCAATGCAACAGCAGCTGATTCAGAAAGTTTCCTATGGCATAAAAGGTATGGATATCTAAATTTTAGAAGTCTATCTCTATTGAATGCTAGGGAACTAGTTTGTGGCATGCCTAAGACTGTTCTACCAAAAAAGACTTGTACTGTATGTCTAGTTGGTAAACAACCTAGGTTGAAGTTTAAACAGACCTAAAAGGAAGAGCTAAGGATGTGCTAGGTGTCTTACATTCTGATATTTGTGGTCCTTTTGAGGTACAATCTGTTGGAGGCAACAAGTACTTCATCACTTTTGTGGATGAGTACTCAAGGATGCTTTGGATGTATCTAATCAAGGCCAAGAGTGAAGTTCTTGAAGTTTTCAAGAGATTCAAGGCAATAGCTGAAAAGCAGAGTGGCAAGGCAATTAAGATCCTAAGGACTGATGGTGGAGGTGAATATACCTCAAATGATTTTGAGGAATTCTATTCTAAGAAAGGAATCATTCATGAAGTAACATCTCTTTATACACCACAGCAAAATGGCTTGGCAGAAAGGAGAAACAGAAGCATATTGGATATGGCCAGGAGTATGCTAAAACAGAAGCAGTTGCCTCATAAGCTATGAGGAGAAGCTGTGATGGCAGCCACTTACTTGTTGAATAAATGTCCTACTAAGAAACTGAATGGGAAGGTTCCTGAGGAAGATTGGCTAGGAAAAAATCCTAGTGTATCTCATCTAGGGGTGTTTGTTTCCTTGTGCTATGGTCACATTCCTGATGCTACTAGAAAGAAACTTGAAGACAAGAGTAAACCTCTTATCTTAGTTGGTTATCATCCTACTGGTGCCTATAGGTTGTATAATCCTACTAATGTTAAGGTTGAAATTAATAGAGATGTTGTTGTGTTGGAGGATGAAAGCTGGGATTGGCAAAAATTAAACCAAACCAGCTCTCAACCCTCTGTGACAGTGAATCTGGAACCTATTGAGGAGGGGACAAAACCTACAAATGTTCTTAATGGTGATGACAGTGAAGAGGAACAAGCTGAGGAGGTGGCAGAACCTAGACCTCAAAGGCATAGACAGATGCCTAGAAGATTTGATGACTATGAGGTGAATAATGATGCTGAAATCACCAATGATGGTGATTTAGTGCAGTTTGCTATGCTGGCTGATGCAGAGCCAGTTAGTGTCAAAGAGGCCTTAGATGACAAGGCTTGGAAGGGTGCAATGGTAGAGGAACTAAAGTCCATTGAAAAGAATGATACTTGGAAGTTGACCAAATTACCTCAAGGTCAGAAATCTATAGCTGTGAAATGGGTATTCAAGTTGAAACTCAATCCAGAAGGCAAGATAGTGAAGCACAAGGCCAGGTTAGTGGCCAAAGGCTTCCAACAAAGGGAAGGTTTTGATTTCACAAGAAGTTTTCTCTCCTGTTGCTAGGCACGAAACAATCAGATTGGTGATCGCTCTTGCTTGCAGCAAAGCTTGGCCATTGTTCCACCTAGATGTGAAATCTGCCTTTCTTAATGGGCCATTAAAAGAAACAGTCTATGTGGACCAGCCACCTGGTTTTGAAGCCAAGGGCAAGGAGGACAGGGTATACAAGTTGAATAAGGCCCTATATGGGCTGAAGCAAGCACCTAGAGCTTGGAATAAGAGAAATGACAAATTTTTCTTAGACCTAGGCTTTAAAAGGTGTACAGTTGAATATGGGCTCTATATAAGGCAGAAGAAAGATCCTGATCTGCTTATTGTGTGCCTATATGTTGATGATTTGCTTGTTACAGGAAGCAACAAGGCTGAAATTTCAGAATTCAAGCAACAGATGCAGTCAGAGTTTGAGATGACTGGTCTAGGCAGATTATCCTACTTTCTAGGGCTAGAACTTGCTTATACAGAACAAGGATTGATACTACATCAATCTAAGTATGCTAAAGACATCCTAAAGAGGTTCAATATGCTGGATTGCAACCCAGCAAGCACTCCTACAGATGTCAGTGTGCATATCATTGAAGAAGAGCATGAGGAAGTTGATCCTACAATGTATAGAGGCATTATTGGCTCACTAAGGTACCTATGTCACACTAGGCCAGATATTTGTTATGCTACTGTTTAGTGAGCAGACACATGAACAAACCTTTGAAGCCTCATTTGTTTGCTGCAAAGAGTGTCTTAAGATACATCAAAGGTACTCTACACTATGGCATACTATTTCCTAAGGGAGAGGGCAACAGAGGATCAGAATTAGTAGGCTATTCTGATTCAGATTGGTGTGGGGATAAGGCTGACAGGAGAAGCACAAGTGGGTATTTGTTCAAGTTTAATGGAGCCCCAATCTCATGGAGCTCCAAGAAACAAAGTGTAGTGGCATTATCTAGTTGTGAGGCTGAATATGTAGCAGGCTCAGCTGCTGCTTGCCAAGCTAACTGGTTTGATTCTCTATTGGAAGAACTACTGCTAAGAGGAAAACAACCAATCAGGCTACTGATTGATAATAAGTCAGCAATCAACCTAGCTAAAAATCCCATCTCTCATGGGAAAAGCAAACACATAGAGACTCGTTTTCACTACCTAAGAGACCAGGTGAACAAGCTGAAGCTACAACTAGACTACTGTCCTACAAAGGAACAACAGGCAGACATACTCACTAAGGCAGTCAAGGGAGAACAGTTTATGAAGCTGCGAAGGGACCTGGGATTGGTCACCTTTAAGGAACAGAATTAAGGAAGAATATTATGCTATTTGTAATTGTGTTTCACTCTAATACTGTGTAAAAATTAGGGTTAAACAGGCTAGGTCAAAAATGACCATTTGTAAACAAAAACAGAATCTGTTTCTAGTTAGTTAGGAAAGCTGTTTAAAAGATTAGCTGGGTTGTTAGTGTAACTAACCCAGATTAACAAACCAAAATTGTTCTATAAATATAATACATGTATGTAAACAGAAAAGCTATGAATGAGAAATATAGAAGTGAAATAAGAAGAGAATTTTACAAAGAAAATACTGAGCTTTACGTTTCTTTGCATCTTTGTGCATCTTCTTACTACTGATTAACCCTTGAAAAACTTCATTCTTCACACATCCTTTTCTGCTCCTGTTTCCTCTTTGTTTTTCTTCAAGTTCCTTACAAAACAGTAACGCTGAACTTGCAACTATCACTAGCAGATCATCTTCACTCTCTCTGTTGCTACAAATCTTCGTACCTGCAGCAGAAAGAAAACAGAAGAGTTAGGGTGCTGTTCTTCTAGAGAGAATGTAGAGAAAAGAAAGAGAGAACAAAGATAGAGAGAGAAAGGAACTTACCGTGGGGATCTGTAGGGAAGGGGATGAACGCCCAAATAATTTAATTATTTATTTAATTAAATTATTTAGGTATTTTATTGGTATAGTCATATTAAAATAATAATATGATGTTTTATTTAAATCAGGGAGTGGTGTTTAGTAATTAAGTTGAGTAGTAGAAGGAGACCCGTGATCCAAGAGCCCAATGGCATAGGCGCATAGATGAGAGCATTAGCTAGGGTTTGGATCACTTGCACATTTTTGAAAAAAGAAAAGAGAGATTGCGAAGAGAGAAGAGAAGGGGACGGCGCAACCAAGGAGAAAGAGGAGGGGATCTCTTGTTGCTGGGGTTCTTGGAGTTTTCGTGCAAGGGGATCTCGTATTCGGCAAATCTAAGGTAAGGGTGGGTTCTACCTTTATAATAGGGTGTATGATGGGTGCTATGTGGGGGATAGGCTCTATGTTGCCTCTTTGATTTTGTTTGGTGCTTATTTGGTGATGTTTGATTGTATTCATGATGATTGCAATTTGGTGTTTGGTGATTGATCATGGTGAAAATAAAAAAAAATGGTCCCTAGGCGCCATGGGCGCCATTGATGTTGTGTGTCGCATAGGTTGTTGCTGTCTTGGTTGCTGGAAACGGCGCCCTGCTCCTGGGTGCCATGTCTGTGTCACTGTCCCAGTGTGTTCCCTACTGATTTAGGCGCCCTGCTCCTGGGCGCCATGCCCTGTGCATGTTTCTGTGTTTGATGCTGTTGAAGGCGCCCTGCCCCTGGGCGCTGTGCTTGTTGCTGCTGCTGTTTAAGGCGACCTACTCCTGGGCGCCATGTCTGTTTTTGTTGTTGTTGTGCTAGGCGCCCTGCTCCTGGACGCCATGTCTGTTTTTGCTGCTGTCGTGCTAGGCGCCTTGTTGCTGGGCGCCAGTTCCTGTTTGTTGCTGTTGCCTGTTGGCGCATTGTTGCTGGGCGCCAGTTCCTGTTTGTCGCTGTTGCCTGTTGGCGCCTTGTTGCTGGGCGCCAGTTCCTGCTGGATGATGTTGCCTGTTGCTGGGCGCCAGTTCCTGCTGGATGATGTTGCCTGTTGGCGCCCTGTTGCTGGGCGCCAGCTCCTGCCATGTCTGTTTTGCTGCTGTTGTGGTAGGCGCCCTGCTCCTGGGCGCCGTTCTCTGTTGTTGGCCTGCTGGGCGCCCTCTTGGGCGCCATTTTCTGTGTTGTTTGGCTTGCTGGGCGCCCTTGATGGCGCCATTTTCTGGTGGTTTGGGGGCGCCTGGGTGGCTGTCCAGGTGGTCGTTGTCATTGGTGTTGTAAATTGGTATTGTCATTCGTGTCGTATAATTGTTGTTGGCATTGGTGTTGTAAAATCGTTGTTGTTTCAGGTGACGTAAATTGTCGTTGTTCTCGGTGTTGAAAAATTGTTGTTGCCATTGATGTTGTAAATCTATTGGTGTCTTTGGTGTCGGTGGTTGTTGATCAAGTTGTTAGACTGTCCTATAGGTGTTGGTGTTATTGGTGACGATATAACATGTGATGTGCTTATTTTATTGGCTAAGGTGATAGGTGATGAGTCTATGACCATTTGTTGATATTGGTGTTGTTGTGTCACTTAAATGACTATTGTTGTTGATTGTCTCTGGTGCATTGTTCATGGTGTCGCATACATTTCATATGCATTATTTTGATGATGAAGGCTTCGGCCTTAGAGCTATAGGTGATGATGATGATGCTTAAAAACGTGGTGATGATATAGGTGATGATGCCCTTATTGGCTATTTTATTGGTGATGATTGGTATCACATGCATATACCCGTTGGTGTGGGTTGCATCTTATTCATTTACTCATGACATTGGTGATGATTATTGGTGATTGCAATTTGATGTTGTTGTGAAGCGGTAGATATAGTTGTCGTAACTCTAGCATATTGCCTATCATATATGCTATTATAATGTTAGATATCTCACCCCTTCTGTTTGAATGTTACCCCTATGCTGGTAACGTGCAGGTGATTGCGAGTGAAGGCATGTCTACCTTCGCTAGTCGAGTCGGGTCGTCGCTCTGATACGTAGCACTCGGGGGGATGAACGCTAGTCTTATTTAGATGTCTCTATTATTTAATTTCTGAAGTTTTATGGTGATGTTATGATTATTCATTGAAACCTTTATTTTTATTCCGCTGCGTGGTGATGGAGTTACTGTCATGTAGACTGAATAGGTGTTTTGGGGGTTCGTCCCATTTATGACGTGCTATGTATTGTACTATTTTAATGGTGAATTTTATTATTGGCGTGTGATGTTTTAATGGTGTAAATGTGGCATCCCTTGTGGGTGTAGTGAAAAAAATGTTTTTGAAACTCTGATTTTTGTCAAAAGTTTACCGGGTAGAAAAGGGGGGTTACATTAGTGGTATCAGAGCAGTTTCGTCCTGTCCGGCCAAGTTGTCAAGTTATTGTGTCATTGACGATCAAGTATTGTCAATTAGTTCTAACTGTTGCTTATGATTGTAGTGATTAGTTGAGATGACTGGAAGGAACGATGCTGCTATTGCTGTTGCGTTGGCTGCTATGGCTCAGGCCATGGAGGGTCAGCAGAATGCTGGTGAGAATGCTGGGTCTCGTAGTTTGGCTACCTTTCAGAGAGAGAAGCCGCCTACCTTCAAGGGCAGGTATGATCCCGATGGGGCTTTAGCTTGGTTGAAAGAGATGGAGAGGATCTTTCGTGTGATGGACTGCACTCCAGCACAGAAGGTCCGTTATGGTACGCATATGCTGGCAGAGGAGGCCGATGACTGGTGGCTAGAGGCTAGGCAGAGATTGGAGACTGCAAACGAAGAGATCACTTGGGTTGTGTTCCGCGGGGAGTTTATGAGAAAATATTATCCGGAGGATGTCCGAGGTAAGAAAGAGATTGAGTTCCTGGAGCTGAAACAAGGGAATATGTCCGTGACTGAGTATGCTGCTAAGTTCGTGGAATTAGCAAAGTTTTACCCGCATTACAGTGAAGCAACTATTGAGTTTTCCAAGTGCATTAAGTTTGAGAATGGGCTGCGGCCTGAGATTAAGAAGGCGATTGGTTACCAGAAGATCCGTGTTTTCTCCGACTTGATTGATAGCTGCAGAATTTATGAGGAAGACAACAATGCTCACTACAAGATTATGAATGAGAAGAGGAGCAAATTTCAAAGTCGTGGTAAGCCGTATGATGTTCCTGCTGGTAAGGGTAAACAGAAAGCTGCTATGGGCAAGGGGACTAGTGGCGGAGATGCTCCTGCTAGCATTGTATGTTACAAATGTGGCAGAGCTGGTCATAAGAGTAACGTGTGCAAAGCTGAAGTGAAGAAGTGTTACCGTTGTGGTAAGGAGGGTCATGTGGTGGCTGAATGTGAGCGTAAGGTGTAACACCCCTTTTCTACCCGTTTATTTTATTTAATTAATTATCAGAGTTTTTCAAAATTTATTATTTTTCACCGCAAGGGGCGTTACACAAAGTCAACCAAAAATACTTCACGCTTTGATATAATAAAATCCACCACCAAAATTCAGTGTGATACATAGCACTTTTACATTCTCATTTATTAAGCAGCGGAATAAAATACAGTCTCATAAAATCATACTACAGCCTTGACAACAACATAGTGCCTCAGTAAAAGTTACTCAATATGTCAAACAAAACGACAAAAGAAAACTAGCGCCCATCCCCTGAGTGTTACGTATCAGAGCACTAAGACCCACTCGGAATAGTAAAGGTAACTAGGCCTTCACTTGTAATCACCTGCAGTTACCACGTAGGGTAACATACAACAGAGAAAGGGTGAGCATCTTTTCGATCCATATAATAGAGAACATGACAAGTACTAAACATAGGTCCCACACTAGAGCAATCCTATCACAGTCATCAGAATATCACAATCAACAATAACATCACAATTATCAACAATTCATCACATTATCAACATATATCATCATATTCGCAATTCATCCATAAGCTCATCAAATGCGTGACTAATGCATGTAATGCAACATGCATGTGGATCCATCATCGTCGCTATTAGCCTGGAGGGCACTCTTCGCTTTGGCCGAAGCCACCACGTCGCTTTGGCCGAAGCCCACACTTCGCTTTATGCACATGAATTATGTGACTCTATGACAATGCATCACAATAATTATTAAACTCACACTTGCATTATCAACTCAACATTCCTCAACATATAAGCCTTAGGGCATCACATCGCTTTGGACCGAAGTCCCACATCGCTTTCACGTCTCTACTTAATTACAACTCAGTCGGTATCCTTAGATGGGTATTTTAACTCAACGATCATTTCAGAAAATTGGGTTGTTGCATTTTAAAAGACTGGACAGTTCAATAGACACTGAAATAAGGTTTCCAACGCACTTGGTTTCATCAAAAACGGAGTTCCCAATCGAAAGTTACGTCGAAAACGGTTTGGATAAAATTTTTGGGCAACAGCAGGGAACGCACGCGCAACACGGGCACATGCGCATGGGAGCACTGCGCCCAGGGAAGTGCGCGCACAGGAAACAGACACGGCGCCCTGCGCCCAGGCACACGGGCACATGCGCCCAGCAACACAAAAAAAGTGGTTTTTTCTTCAATTTCCAAAATCTTGAAAAATCTTTTTGACACATTAAAACAAGGATTTTCCACCCTTTTTCCAGCAACAACAAGATCAAATCTTTTCATAAATTAGATCCCCAAAACATCTCTTTTTTCACCAATATCCCTCAAAATCTTTATTTCAAATAAATCACCCAAATCTTTATCCCTATCACAACCCAATCACATTTAATTTAGGGGATCTCTAAAGATCTCTTCCAAACAAACACACATCAATATCCTTAGCCATAAACACGTTTTCAAGATCATCAACACAACAATTCGACATCCAAGTAAAGAAAATCAAGATTCCTCACATAACCATCATAAAATATCCAAGATCAATATTCAAGCACAAATCAAACAAGAGTAACAAATCATAGCATGCATCAAACCCTAATTTAACCTAGATTAAGATCCTATCATAATAATCTATTTGATGGAAGGATAGAGCTCCCCTAACCTTTTCAAGAAGAAGGATCGAATCCTAGAGAGCAGACACCTACAGAGCCACAGCAACAACGGGAACCCTTTTCTCCTTGAGCTTGAAGCCTTCTTCCTTTTTCCTTCTTGATTCACGATTTCCTCTCTCTCTTTCTCCAAGAGCTGCGCGCCTCTCCTCTCTCTAGAGCTCTAGGTTTCTAAAATTTCGTATGCAACAAGTGACTAACCCTAGGCAAGTCCCTTCTCAAAACTTAGGTTAGTTGGGCCATGGGCTTCACTTAAGCCCATTCCTCTCTATTTCGCCACCCCCCCTCCTACAACATACCACCTCTTAATATAATTTCTAATATTTACTTATACAAATTATAATATCAAATACTTAAATATCTAATTAAATAAATAATTAAATACTTGGGCGTTACAAAGTTAATACCACCATTACATCTTTGACTATGCTATTCCGTTACAAAGTTAATATTACAATTAAATCTGTAACCACGAATAATTAATTAAATAAACTCCTCAATTATTTTAATACTTCTCCACAACTATATTCTTGATTAATTAAATCTAATAATTAATAAAATAATTAATTAATATTTTTGGTGTGTTACAACTCTCCCCCACTTAAAAGAATTTCGCCCTCGAAATTTTAACTACCGACGCAATCTCTCTTCCACTAGCCAACTAACGACCCTTTAGACAACCAGCGCTAACTACCCCGCTGATTATTATTTCTTCGATTACCGGCGATAAGTGATTGGGCGGCCGTCCCTCCTACTTGTTCAGCCAGGTAATTTCGAGTAATAATAATCAGGCTCGCTCTCCATTACTCCTAGCCTTAGGCAACTCTATAACACCACGAGCACCACTAAAGCAATCGTATCTATCAATCAATATCAACAAAATAGCACCAACGTCAAATTTGGGTCATTCAGCGATACCCCTTAACACAACAATTTGCATAGCAGCACAACAACATCAAATCTCAACAATGGCCATAGGCCCACAATAGCAAATCAACAATGTGGAGACCGACTCCGGGACCAGCAATCCCATATCAACAACATGCGTTAAGGCCATGACAACACAACAACAACTATAGTTCTTCAGGAAACAACACAATAATTTTCAGAAAAACGGTAACGGTAGTTTTCAGAAAAACTGCAACAATAATTTTTTTTTTTAGAAAAAGCCTCAATAATTTTCAATAACACAACATTTACATATAACATAAAAGCATATCACAAGGTGTTCAAGATCGAAGGATTGAGGAGTATGGCACTAAGAAAATCTTATGACTAGGAATCAGTGAACACCCAATCCCTAATGTAACACCCAATGCACAAAATTCAAACAGCACATCAGTCGCACATTTGACATATCACTAAAGACAATACTCCTTTTACCTCAAAAATATTTGTAAGCGGAAGTGCGAAAAACGAGCAAAAATGTTTTTCAAACGAATTCAACAATTTATTTGTGGAAATAGTCTTCACAAGTAGAGGATGTCACGAGCTTCTCAAATCACGTAATAGTTATTTATAAGAGCATTACGGCTCAGGACGGAAAATATTTCTTTTGATACAATAAATAGGATGCCCCGAAATACAATATTTAAAATTACAGCCCAATTCAGATGTCACAAAATCAGAACACTAAATTTTCAAATCAGTCTAGAAAAATTCAAAGAAACCTCGAAAACACCTTTCCCCAGGATCCGAAAGAAGTAACTACAGCGTCCTTTCGAAAATCAAGCATTTTCCAAACCAGCAGAAAATCGAAAACCAAGTCTAGTGATATTAGTCACCAACTACCGAATAGCTTTTTAGAGAAGGGACACACACGTACGAAACATTTTATTGGGAGTTTTCAACACAAGAAATAAAACATACCATAGAAATTGGTTTTTCTCCCTATAAGACTAAACGCCAGCTTAAACATTTTGAATAAAATACTCTCAAGAACACATGGCAATCAGAGCTGACTCGAGGGAGTTCGCGACAGTGTCCATACAAAAGAAATTCAAATGTTAATATCGGTGTGCAACCATAGAATCGTTTATGAGTTGCTCAAAATAAAAATAAAAATAAAACAATTTTTCAAAACCTCTTCACTTTTTAGACCACCAAAATAGGAAGACTCAGAAAAACAGTCAGCAACCAAAAAAAAAATAGGCACAGCTCATAAACTAACAGCAGTGTACAAAGTAGGAACAGTAACAGTTATTTTCGAAAGCACTGACAGCGGCCTTAGGAGGCAGCAACAACAACTTTTCAAAAGGTAGCAACAATCATTTTCGGCAATAGTCATTTTCCAGAAAACCATAACAATTATCCAAATAAAACAGCAACATTATTTTCTAAAAACAGCAATGATCATTGTTCAGAAAACAGCAACAATCATTTAAATAAAACAACAACAGCAGTTTAAACAAAACAACAGTAGCATTCGACATTTTAAAATAGCATGGCATCTTCCATTCAAACAGCAATAGCAAATAGCTCGGGATAATCCACAAAACATTATCAACTAAGTACACAGGAACACGGTTAACATTTAAAACCTTATTACAACTAGTCAGCCCAAATGAATAGTTACATTAACATTTACAGTAATTAGTTAATTCGGCCCAAGTGCACAAGCGCCCAAAATGCACATCTTTAAATCTTAAGATTTTTAAAACCACGTAACGCATATCACAAGAGTGCAACTGCTAAAACAAAATCAGGAATGTCTCGGTGTAGAAAACTACAATTCATACTTATCATTTTACCAAAGGGACTTTCCACACAGTTATGAAAATAGAAATAATGTCGTTATTCTGTACTGATTGTAATCCGGTTAAAATGGTGAAAACGTGACCCATTTTTAAAATCATTTCACGTGGTCCCGAAAGTAGGAGAAGACAATGGTTGTAGATTTCAAACCAAAAACTTTTTCATTCGCAGCAGTCAAGGTAGTAAAACATCATAACATAATTGGCAAGACAATTTTTTTTTTTTTACGAGGCACTTAGCGCGTGGCATCATTGTGCAATCAAAACATGTTATAGTGAAAGCTTTGTACATGATGAGTGTCCATCTATTAAAAAAAAATTTTTTTTTTGTACTAACATTGGTATCTAACCATAAAATTATTTGACAGATGTTCAAAAGCAGTTTCAGAAATCGCTTTACCTTTTCAGAATACAAAACCACATAGTACAGTTCGAGAGGTAACAACCAAAGTCGTGTCATAAAACTCAAGCATACAGGATCACACTTTGAGGAAATTAGGCAAGTTAAAATAGCAATCAGATGAGACGGTAGTCCTCAGCTAAAATTGTTACATCAAATTGCGGTCTTTTTCAAAAAGAATTGAGGTCAAAATTATAGCACTCAATGAAGATATTTTCGTTTGTAGTGATTAAAACGCTACGACAGTTATTAGTGCAGCAATAACTTAAAATAGTCCACAAAATAATTTTTACAGCGCATTCAGTTATCAAACATCAAATCACATTGCAGAGTAACAGGCAACAAGGTAAACCATCAGTAGCATATATGCACAACAGTTACACATAACAAGGTTAGACGACAACATAGAATGCAGTTAACCTTTAAAACGTATCACGTCTGCTTACACACAAGGGACAAACAAATTCAGGATGGAATGAGCATTTAATATCATACTATACGAATATGCGAGCATTTGAGTACATTGCAAGTAAATGTCCATTTAACATCTAACAACAAACGGCAGTTAATGAATATCATGTAGAATACACAAGGCTCAATACTAAATCAGAACACGTGTGCGCATTAAACAGCAAGGTAAATCATTTAGAAACACGCAGCAAGGAAAGTCAACAACAAGGACCACAACAAGAAAAACACAGTCCACATACCGAATACACAATAAAGCACACGACACTAGTAGGGAGGTCCCCCCCACTAGTTCACTTACCAATGGAAACTTTTGGTGTACCTGCAACTCAAACAATGGTCAGCACTCAAAAGACAACAGTTGGTCGTTAACCGACACAACGACTCGACGACTTGGCCGGACGGACCAACCATTGCTCTGATACCACTAATGTAACACCCCTTTTCTACCCGTTTATTTTATTTAATTAATTATCAGAGTTTTTCAAAATTTATTATTTTTCACCGCAAGGGGCGTTACACAAAGTCAACCAAAAATACTTCACGCTTTGATATAATAAAATCCACCACCAAAATTCAGTGTGATACATAGCACTTTTACATTCTCATTTATTAAGCAGCGGAATAAAATACAGTCTCATAAAATCATACTACAGCCTTGACAACAACATAGTGCCTCAGTAAAAGTTACTCAATATGTCAAACAAAACGACAAAAGAAAACTAGCGCCCATCCCCTGAGTGTTACGTATCAGAGCACTAAGACCCACTCGGAATAGTAAAGGTAATTAGGCCTTCACTTGTAATCACCTGCAGTTACCACGTAGGGTAACATACAACAGAGAAAGGGTGAGCATCTTTTCGATCCATATAATAGAGAACATGACAAGTACTAAACATAGGTCCCACACTAGAGCAATCCTATCACAGTCATCAGAATATCACAATCAACAATAACATCACAATTATCAACAATTCATCACATTATCAACATATATCATCATATTCGCAATTCATCCATAAGCTCATCAAATGCGTGACTAATGCATGTAATGCAACATGCAGGTGGATCCATCATCGTCGCTATTAGCCTGGAGGGCACTCTTCGCTTTGGCCGAAGCCACCACGTCGCTTTGGCCGAAGCCCACACTTCGCTTTATGCACATGAATTATGTGACTCTATGACAATGCATCACAATAATTATTAAACTCACACTTGCATTATCAACTCAACATTCCTCAACATATAAGCCTTAGGGCATCACATCGCTTTGGACCGAAGTCCCACATCGCTTTCACGTCTCTACTTAATTACAACTCAGTCGGTATCCTTAGATGGGTATTTTAACTCAACGATCATTTCAGAAAATTGGGTTGTTGCATTTTAAAAGACTGGACAGTTCAATAGACACTGAAATAAGGTTTCCAACGCACTTGGTTTCATCAAAAACGGAGTTCCCAATCGAAAGTTACGTCGAAAACGGTTTGGATAAAATTTTTGGGCAACAGCAGGGAACGCACGCGCAACACGGGCACATGCGCATGGGAGCACTGCGCCCAGGGAAGTGCGCGCACAGGAAACAGACACGGCGCCCTGCGCCCAGGCACACGGGCACATGCGCCCAGCAACACAAAAAAAGTGGTTTTTTCTTCAATTTCCAAAATCTTGAAAAATCTTTTTGACACATTAAAACAAGGATTTTCCACCCTTTTTCCAGCAACAACAAGATCAAATCTTTTCATAAATTAGATCCCCAAAACATCTCTTTTTTCACCAATATCCCTCAAAATCTTTATTTCAAATAAATCACCCAAATCTTTATCCCTATCACAACCCAATCACATTTAATTTAGGGGATCTCTAAAGATCTCTTCCAAACAAACACACATCAATATCCTTAGCCATAAACACGTTTTCAAGATCATCAACACAACAATTCGACATCCAAGTAAAGAAAATCAAGATTCCTCACATAACCATCATAAAATATCCAAGATCAATATTCAAGCACAAATCAAACAAGAGTAACAAATCATAGCATGCATCAAACCCTAATTTAACCTAGATTAAGATCCTATCATAATAATCTATTTGATGGAAGGATAGAGCTCCCCTAACCTTTTCAAGAAGAAGGATCGAATCCTAGAGAGCAGACACCTACAGAGCCACAGCAACAACGGGAACCCTTTTCTCCTTGAGCTTGAAGCCTTCTTCCTTTTTCCTTCTTGATTCACGATTTCCTCTCTCTCTTTCTCCAAGAGCTGCGCGCCTCTCCTCTCTCTAGAGCTCTAGGTTTCTAAAATTTCGTATGCAACAAGTGACTAACCCTAGGCAAGTCCCTTCTCAAAACTTAGGTTAGTTGGGCCATGGGCTTCACTTAAGCCCATTCCTCTCTATTTCGCCACCCCCCTCCTACAACATACCACCTCTTAATATAATTTCTAATATTTACTTATACAAATTATAATATCAAATACTTAAATATCTAATTAAATAAATAATTAAATACTTGGGCGTTACAAAGTTAATACCACCATTACATCTTTGACTATGCTATTCCGTTACAAAGTTAATATTACAATTAAATCTGTAACCACGAATAATTAATTAAATAAACTCCTCAATTATTTTAATACTTCTCCACAACTATATTCTTGATTAATTAAATCTAATAATTAATAAAATAATTAATTAATATTTTTGGTGTGTTACATAAGGAGGTGGTCTGCTACATTTCATATGCATTATTTTGATGATGAAGGCTTCGGCCTTAGAGCTATAGGTGACGATGATGATGCTTAAAAATGTGGTGATGATATAGGTGATGATGCCCTTATTGGCTATTTTATTGGTGATGATTGGTACCACATGCATATACCCGTTGGTGTGGGTTGCATCTTATTCATTTACTCATGACATTGGTGATGATTATTGGTGATTGCAATTTGATGTTGTTGTGAAGCGGTAGATATAGTTGTCGTAACTCTAGCATATTGCCTATCATATATGCTATTATAATGTTAGATATCTCACCCCTTCTGTTTGAATGTTACCCCTATGCTGGTAACGTGCAGGTGATTGCGAGTGAAGGCATGTCTACCTTCGCTAGTCGAGTCGGGTCGTCGCTCTGATACGTAGCACTCGGGGGGATGAACGCTAGTCTTATTTAGATGTCTCTATTATTTAATTTCTGAAGTTTTATGGTGATGTTATGATTATTCATTGAAACCTTTATTTTTATTCCGCTGCGTGGTGATGGAGTTACTGTCATGTAGACTGAATAGGTGTTTTGGGGGTTCGTCCCATTTATGACGTGCTATGTATCGTACTATTTTAATGGTGAATTTTATTATTAGCGTGTGATGTTTTAATGGTGTAAATGTGGCATCCCTTGTGGGTGTAGTGAAAAAAATGTTTTTGAAACTCTAATTTTTGTCAAAAGTTTACCGGGTAGAAAATGGGTGTTACATTAGTGGTATCAGAGCAGTTTCGGTCTGTCCGGCCAAGTTGTCAAGTTATTGTGTCATTGACGATCAAATTGACGATCAAGTATTGTCAATTAGTTCTAACTGTTGCTTATGATTGTAGTGATTAGTTGAGATGGCTGGAAGGAATGATGCTGCTATTGCTTCTGCGTTGGCTGCTATGGCTCAGGCCGTGGAGGGTCAGCAGAATGCTGGTGAGAATGTTGGGTCTCGTAGTTTGGCTACCTTTCAGAGAGAGAAGCCGCCTACCTTCAAGGGCAGGTATGATCCCGATGGGGCTTTAGCTTGGTTGAAAGAGATGGAGAGGATCTTTTGTGTGATGGACTGCACTCCAGCACAGAAGGTCCGTTATGGTACGCATATGCTGGCAGAGGAGGCCGATGACTGGTGGCTAGAGGCTAGGCAGAGATTGGAGACTGCAAACGAAGAGATCACTTGGGCTGTGTTCCGTAGGGAGTTTATGAGAAAATATTATCCGGAGGATGTCCGAGGTAAGAAAGAGATTGAGTTCCTGGAGCTGAAACAAGGGAATATGTCCGTGACTGAGTATGCTGCTAAGTTCGTGGAATTAGCAAAGTTTTACCCGCATTACAGTGAAGCAACTGTTGAGTTTTCCAAGTGCATTAAGTTTGAGAATGGGCTGCGACCTGAGATTAAGAAGGCGATTGGTTACCAGAAGATCCGTGTTTTCTCCGACTTGATTGATAGCTGCAGAATTTATGAGGAAGACAACAATGCTCACTACAAGATTATGAATGAGAAGAGGAGCAAATTTCAAAGTCGTGGTAAGCCGTATGATGTTCCTGCTGGTAAGGGTAAACAGAAAGCTTCTGTGGGCAAGGGGACTAGTGGGGGAGATGCTCCTGCTAGCATTGTATGTTACAAATGTGGCAGAGCTGGTCATAAGAGTAACGTGTGCAAAGCTGAAGTGAAGAAGTGTTACCGTTGTGGTAATGAGGGTCATGTGGTGGCTGAGTGTAAGCGTAAGGAGGTGGTCTGCTACAACTGTGGTGAAGGAGGGCACATTAGTACGCAGTGTCCGAAGCCGAAGAAAGAAAGGTCCAGTGGAAATGTGTTCGCTTTGGCAGGTGAAGAGCCTACTGAAGATGATGGACTTATTAGAGGTACGTGCTTCATTAATGATACTCCTCTAAAATCTATTGTTGATACTGGTGCTACTCATTGCTTTATTGCTGCTGATTGTTGTAAGAGATTGGGTCTTGTATTGTCTGCTATGAATGGAAAGATGGTTGTCGACACTCCAACTAAGGGGTCGGTAACTACTTCGCTGGTGTGTTCTCAATGTCCCTTGTCGATCTTCGATGGAGACTTTGTTGTGGATTTTGTCTGTTTGCCGTTGAGCGGATTGGATGTAATCTTGGGAATGAACTGGTTAGAGCATAACCATCTCCATATTAATTGTCGTAGCAAGTCGGTGAGTTTTGGAGGAGAGGAGCCTGGTCTGTTATCCGCTAGTCAGTTGCGGAGGTTGATGAAGGAAGAAGTTCAGTTATTCTCGCTGATGGCATCGTTGTCTGTTGAGAATCAAGCTATCATTGAAGAGTTGCAGGTGGTGCGCGAGTTTCCTGATGTTTTCCCTGATGAGATTCCAAGTGTACCGCCAGAGAGGGAAGTTGAATTCTCTATTGATCTTGTACCTGGTACCAGACCTGTTTCTATGGCACCGTACAGGATGTCCGCATCCGCATCCGTAGAGGATCTGCTCGAGAAGAAGTTTGTGAGGCCGAGTGTATCGCCGTGGGGAGCTCCTGTGTTGTTAGTGAAGAAGAAATATGGTAGTATGAGACTCTGTGTGGATTATCGGCAGTTGAATAAGGTGACAATTAAGAACAAGTATCCACTTCCGAGGATAGACGATTTGATGGATCAGTTGGTGGGTGCTCAAGTGTTCAGTAAGATTGATTTGAGATCAGGTTATCATCAGATCGAGGTGAGGGACGAAGATATTCAGAAGACGGCCTTCAGAACCCGTTATGGTCATTATGAGTATTCGGTGATGCCGTTCAGTGTTACCAACGCACCAGGAGTATTTATGGAATATATGAATCGTATATTTCATACTTACTTAGATCGGTTTGTGGTGGTGTTCATTGACGACATTCTGATTTACTCTAAGTCGGAGGAAGAGCACGCCGAGCATCTGAGGTTAGTATTGGAGGTACTGAAGGAAAAGAAACTGTATGCGAAGTTATCGAAGTGTGAGTTTTGGTTGAAAGAAGTGAGTTTTCTCGGTCATGTCATTTCTGGTAGTGGTATTGCGGTGGATCCGTCGAAAATAGATGCAGTGTTGAATTGGGAAGCCCCGAAGTCAGCTACTGAGATTAGAAGCTTTTTGGGGTTGGCTGGTTATTATAGGAGGTTCATCGAAGGTTTTTCCAAGTTGGCCCTTCTGTTGACTCAGTTGACTTGTAAGGGTAAAGCTTTTGTATGGGATGCTCGTTGTGATGAGAGTTTTGTGGAGTTGAAGAAGAGATTGACGACGTCTCCTATCTTGACGTTACCCAATCCGGGAGAACCTTTTGTGGTGTATTGTGATGCTTCTAAGATGGGTCTAGGTGGCGTGCTTATGCAAAATGGGAAGGTAATTGCTTATGCGTCAAGGCAGTTAAGGGTTCATGAGAAGAATTATCCTACGCATGACTTAGAACTAGCTGCAGTGGTCTTTGTGCTGAAGGTTTGGAGGCACCATCTCTATGGTTCTAGATTTGAGGTGTTTAGTGACCATAAGAGCTTGAAATATTTGTTTGACCAGAAGGAGTTGAATATGAGACAGCGGCGATGGTTGGAGTTGTTGAAGGACTATGATTTCGGTTTGAACTATCACCCAGGCAAAGCTAATGTCGTGGCTGATGCTTTGAGCCGGAAGACTTTGCATATGTCGGCAATGATGATTAAGGAGTTATAACTGATTGAGGTGTTCAGAGATATAAGTCTGGTTTGTGATGTGACACCTCAAAGTGTTAAGTTAGGGATGTTGAAGATTGGTAATGATTTTCTGAACAGCATCAGAGATCCCCGGAAATCAGATGTTAAACTGGTAGACTTGATGGTTGGGAGTGATCAACCTAAGAGTGAGGATTTCAAGTCAGATCCCCAAGGTGTGTTGAGGTTTCGTGGTAGGATTTGCATTCCTGATGATGCAGACATGAAGAGAGCTATTCTTGAAGAGAGTCCCAAAAGTAAGTTAAGTACTCATCCGGGAGCTACAAAGATGTATCAAGACCTGAAGAAGTTGTTTTGGTGGCCTGGTATGAAGCGAGATGTGGCGCAGTTCGTTTATGCATGTTTGACTTGCCAGAAGTCAAAGGTTGAGCATCAGAAGCCTGCTGGATTGATGCAACCGTTAGAAATTCCGGAGTTGAAATGGGATGGCATTTCGATGGACTTTGTGACGGGATTGCCTAATACTGCGAGAGGGTATGATGCAATTTGGGTGATTGTTGATAGGTTAACAAAATCGTCTCATTTTGTTCCTATCAACATCACTTATCCGGTGTCGAGGTTGGCGGAGATTTATATCCGGGAGATTGTGAAGCTTCATGGAGTTACTATGAGTATTGTTTCGGATAGAGATCCGAGGTTCACTTCAGATTTCTGGAAGAGTTTGCAAGAGAAGATGGGGTCTAAGTTGAGGTTGAGTTCGGCATATCATCCTCAGACAGATGGTCAGTCAGAGAGGACAATTCAGTCGTTAGAAGATTTGTTGAGGGCTTGTGTCTTGGAACAAGGAGGTTCGTGGGATTCCTACCTTCCACTGATAGAGTTCACGTATAACAACAGTTACCATTCTAGTATTGGGATGGCACCTTTTGAAGCATTATATGGTCGGAAGTGTAGAACCCCGCTGTGTTGGTATGAGTCTGGAGAGAGAGTGGTGCTTGAACCGGAGATTGTTCGAGAGACAACTGAGAAAGTGAAGTTGATTCGTGAGAAGATGAAGGCTTCACAGAGTCGGCAGAAGAGTTATCACGACAAGCGGAGGAAAGATTTAGAGTTTCAAGCGGGTGAGCATGTATTTTTGAGAGTCACTCCAGTGACCGGTGTTGGACGCGCTTTGAAGTCGAAGAAGCTCACTCCTCATTTCATTGGTCCTTATCAGATTTCAGAGAGAGTCGGGAAGGTTGCATATAGAGTGGCTTTACCGCCTAACCTTTCGAATTTGCATGACGTGTTTCATGTGTCGCAACTTCGGAAGTACATTTCAGATCCATCTCATGTAATCCGCATGGATGATGTAGAGGTACGGGATAATCTCACGGTGGAGACGATGCCTGTACGAATCGAAGATCATGAGGTGAAAATTCTAAGAGGCAAGGAGATTGCGTTGGTGAAAGTAGTCTGGCTAGGAGCTGCCGGAGAGAGCATGACGTGGGAGCTGGAGAGCAAGATGCGGGAATCCTATCCCGAGCTGTTTGAATCAGGTAAATTTCGAGGACGAAATATTCTAAGTGGGGGAGAGTTGTAACGCCCGAATAATTTAATTATTTATTTAGTTAAATTATTTAGGTATTTTATTGGTATAGTCATATTAAAATAATAATATGATGTTTTATTTAAATCAGGGAGTGGTGTTTAGTAATTAAGTTGAGTAGTAGAAGGAGGCCCGTGATCCAAGAGCCCAATGGCATAGGCGCATAGATGAGAGCATTAGCTAGGGTTTGGATCACTTGCACATTTTTGAAAAAAGAAAAGAGAGATTGCGAAGAGAGAAGAGAAGGGGACGACGCAACCAATGAGAAAGAGGAGAGGAGCTCTTGTTGCTGTGGTTCTTGGAGTTTTCGTGCAAGGGGATCTCGTATTCGGCAAATCTAAGGTAAGGGTGGGTTCTACCTTTATAATAGGGTGTATGATGGGTGCTATGTAGGGGATAGGCTCTATGTTGCCTCTTTGATTTTGTTTGGTGCTTATTTGGTGATGTTTGATTGTATTAATGATGATTGCAATTTGGTGTTTGGTGATTGATCATGGTGAAAATCAAAAAAAAAAAATTGGTCCCTAGGCGCCATGGGCGCCATTAATGTTGTGTGTCGCTTAGGTTGTTGCTATCTTGGTTGCTGGAAACGGCGCCCTGCTCCTGGGCGCCATGTCTCTGTCACTGTCCCAGTGTGTTCCCTGCTGATTTAGGCGCCCTGCTCCTGGGCGCCATGCCCTGTGCATGTTTCCGTGTTTGATGCTGTTGAAGGCTCCCTGCCCCTGGGCGCTGTGCTTGTTCCTGCTGCTGTTTAAGGCGCCCTGCTCTTGGGCGCCATGTCTGTTTTTGTTGCTGTTGTGCTAGGCGCCCTGCTCCTGGGCGCCATATCTGTTTTTGCTGCTGTCGTGCTAGGCGCCTTGTTGCTGGGCGCCAGTTCCTGTTTGTTGTTGTTGCCTGTTGGCGCCTTGTTGCTGGGCGCCAGTTCCTGTTTGTCGCTGTTGCCTGTTGGCGCCTTGTTGCTGGGCGCCAGTTCCTGCTAGATGATGTTGCCTGATGGCGCCCTGTTGCTGGGCGCCAGCTTCTGCCATGTCTGTTTTGCTGCTGTTGTGGTAGGCGCCGCCCTGCTCCTGGGCGCCGTTCTATGTTGTTGGCCTGCTGGGCGCCCTACTGGGCGCCCTCCTGGGCGCCATTTTCTGTGTTGTTTGGCTTGCTGGGCGCCATCAAGGGCGCCATTTTCTGGTGGTTTGGGGCGCCTGGGTGGCTGTCCCGGTGGTCGTTGTCATTGGTGTTGTAAATTGGTATTGTCATTCGTGTTGTATAATTGTTGTTGGCATTGGTGTTGTAAAATCGTTGTTGTTTCAGGTGATGTAAATTGTCGTTGTTCTCGGTGTTGAAAAATTGTTGTTGCCATTGATGTTGTAAATCTATTGGTGTCTTTGGTGTCGGTGGTTGTTGATCAAGTTGTTAGACTGTCCTATAGGTGTTGGTGTTATTGGTGACGATATAACAGGTGATGTGCCTATTTTATTGGCTAAGGTGATAGGTGATGGGTCTATGACCATTTGTTGATATTGGTGTTGTTGTGTCACTTAGATGACTATTGTTGTTGATTGTCTCTGGTGCTTTGTTCATGGTGTCGCATACATTTCATATGCATTATTTTGATGATGAAGGCTTCGGCCTTAGAGCTATAGGTGATGACGATGATGCTTAAAAACGTGGTGATGATATAGGTGATGATGCCCTTATTGGCTATTTTATTGGTGATGATTGGTACCACATGCATATACCCGTTGGTGTGGGTTGCATCTTATTCATTTACTCATGACATTGGTGATGATTATTGGTGATTGCAATTTGATGTTGTTGTGAAGCGATAGATATAGTTGTCGTAACTCTAGCAATATTGCCTATCATATATGCTATTATAATGTTAGATATCTCACCCCTTCTGTTTGAATGTTACCCATATGCTGGTAACGTGCAGGTGATTGCAAGTGAAGGCATGTCTACCTTCGCTAGTCGAGTCGGGTCGTCGCTCTGATACGTAGCACTCGGGGGGATGAACGCTAGTCTTATTTATATGTCTCTATTATTTAATTTTTGAAGTTTTATGGTGATGTTATGATTATTCATTGAAACCTTTATTTTTATTCCGCTGCGTGGTGATGGAGTTACTGTCATGTAGACTGAATAAGTGTTTTGGGGGTTCGTCCCATTTATGACGTGCTATGTATCGTACTATTTTAATGGTGAATTTTATTATTGGCGTGTGATGTTTTAATGGTGTAAATGTGGCATCCCTTGTGGGTGTGGTGAAAAAAAATGTTTTTGAAACTTTGATTTTTGTCAAAAGTTTACCGGGTAAAAAAGGGGTGTTACAGATGAGGGAGGAAAATCCCACAAGACGACGAGGATGGGGACAATTTGGGAGGCGGTGACGGGGAGTGGGGGTACTCCCTGCCTCAGCTCCTCCCCATTTTGGGGTGGCAATTTCTACACGCAAGTGGGGATCCCCACGGAGACCGCCCCATTCAGGGCCCCGTGGGCGGGAAACGTTTCCCCGTGTGGGGACGAGGATGGGGGAGAAAATCCCTCCGCAGTCAATTCGGGGATGGGGACGACGGGACCATATCCCCCGCTAGAGCTGTCAAAACGGCCCATGGCCCACAGTCCATACCACAAAGCCCCCTCCTAAACCCACCTGACTCAAGGCCCCTTCTTGTGTCGGCTATGGCAGCCCCAACCCACACACTTAATAATTTTATGGGGCTGGGGCAGGGGCTTTGTGGGTCAATCCCCCCTTCTCTTTTAACGCGTCATAATTTTGAAAAACATATGAGTATTGCTGTCACTTGTTCCACATTCGGCGTTGCTTTAAATTGTCAAGCTAGAATAAATAAAAAAAAGGCCACTGCAACTTGAACGTAATTTGTTGTGCATAGTGATGGTTTTTCCCTGTTTCTCTTTTTCTTATTCTTTAGCAATAAAAAAAAGGGCAAAACTATTATAGCAACTTTTATTATATAAGAAACTGTTTTTATTTTATTTTAAAATCATTTTCATATGCATTTTTTAATCACTATTTTTATATATGCTAAAATTTGATAATGCTTTTTTTGGTGATGTAACATTTGATAATATTTTAAAATCATGACAATATACTTTAAAAATATATATTATTAGTTTTCAACATTTAATTTTCAGTTTTTTGTTAAAAAAAATTTAAGGGCCCATGGGCTAGATTGGGCTAGCCCATATGGGCCAAATTTAGGGATGTCAAAATGAGCTACCCGACCCGCACCGGGCTCAGCCCTTTTGGGTTGGGCCAAATTTAGAGGTGTCAAAATAAGCTACCCGGCCTGCATCTGGCTCAGGACTTTTGGGCTGGGCCAAAATGTCCAAATTAAATTTTTTGTTACAACTTTAAATGCCAAGCCCGCTCCTACGCGGACTTTTTGGCCCATCCTACTTTACTCATAGTGCTAATTAAAAATGATAAATTTTAGGCTTAATTACAGTTTTGGTCCCCCTGTTTTCACCAATTCACGATTTTGGTCCCTCGAGTTTTAATTTGACGATTTTGGTCCCCCTATTTTCCCAATTTGTAAAATCAAGGTCCCCCACCCCAATTTTGACTGACTTATTAAATGTTACACGTAGGCGCACCCCCACCCCCACCCACCCCACCCCCCTCCACTGTTCCTCTTCCCCTCTTTCCCTCCCCACTCCCACCTCCGTGAACCCCACCCCCCTCCACCGTTCCTCTTCCCCTCCCCCCTCCCACCCCCACCTCCGTGAACCCCCCCCCCCCCCCACAACCACACCCTCTATCTCTCTCTCCTTCTCATCTCTCTCTCCTTCGCATCTCTCTCTCCTTCGCATCTCTCTCTCCTTCGTATCTCTCTCTCCTTCGCATCTCCCGCCGTCGCTCTCCCTCCTCTCAATCACCGATCCCCCTCGTTTTCCATCTCTCTCTTCCCCGCTCGTCGCTCTCCCTCTCGCTCGTCGCTCTCGCTCGCCGCTCTCGCTCGCCACAGATCGCAAACGCAGTCGGAGGGAAAGGTGGGTGGTGCGAAGGTGTTGGGTGGTGGGTAGTGCGAAGGTGGTGGGTGGTGCGAAGGGGTGGGTGGTGCGAAGGGGTGGGGGATCGGTGGGGAAGAGGAACAGTGGAGGGGGTGGGGTGGGGGGGGTGGGAGGGTGAGGGGGTGGGGGTGGGGTGGGGGTGTGCCTACGTGGCAGTCTACGTGGACTGCCACGTAGGATGAGTCAGTCAAAATTGAGTCTTAATTTTGACCAAATTAAGAGGGGGATCAAATTCGTCAAATTGGGAAAATAGGGGGATCAAAATCGTCAAATTAAAACTTTAGAGACCAAAATCGTGAGTTGGTCATAATAGGGGGACCAAAACTGTAATTAAGCCTAAATTTTACAATTAAATAAAATGACACACCACTTAAAAAGAAAAGAGTCAAAACACAACTAACATTTTAGTTTTTAAGATTAATGAAGGACAACAGGAGGACTTGTAATTTCTAGTTTTTTGCAAAAAAAATAAATAAGTTTAGGGCCCATGGGCTGGCCTAGGCCGAAGCCCACATAGGTCCGTGGGTAATTTTTCAGTTTCATTATAAAATAGAATATTAAGGGCTTTGGGCTGGCCCTGGCCCATTGGGGCTTTATGGGGCCTGGGGCCCTGTGGGCTTTTAAAATGTGGGCTTTGGGGCCCATGGGCCTTTTGGCCCTAGGGCCATGTGGGCCAAATTGACGGCTCGATCCCCCGCACCGCAGGGACTCGCCCTGAATATATTACATAAATATTCTTATCATAGATAAATATTATATAATAAGTAATAGATATTTTAGTCTTTTTATATGTCTTTTAAATTACAAATATTAATGAAATATTAGATTGTGCTAATTATTATATTTTTATTTTTACCTTTATGCTCTTTTTTTGTTTACAAAAGAGAAATACCTTTATGCTTTTTAAATACTAAAATATCAAAGTAAGACCAACTTTTGTATTTTTTTTATTTTTAATGTTAAACTTTTGTTTTTTAGTCATACTTTTATATATTTTATTTAATTTTTGCTAACTTTGAATAAATTCTTGGGGTCCCCGCGGAGACGGTGGGGACGGGAATGGGGAAGGAAACCTCCCCGAAGCAAAGAACGTGGACGGGGATGGGGGGTAATTTGGGAGGTGGGGACGGGGAGCGGGAGATTACTCCCCGCACCCGCCCTGCTCAATTGCCATCTCTATCCCCATTGCCATTCCAAGGAATAATCGAAGAAATCCAGGATTGATTCATGTGAATCATTTGGAAATGCCGTAGTGTAAAAATTGAAGAATTTTTATACTGAATAATATTAATTGTACTTAATGAATTTAGCTATGGTCAATATAGAATTATTTTCTGTTTGTTTTTTTTCTTTTCATACAAACTCAAAAATAACAATTTAAATATTAATAGTTTTAGGAAAATCATTTTTTTATCAATTACTAAGGTAACTATTTGATTTATTTCATTATAAAAATATAATTTACATTTATTTAAATCTAATAATTAATTTTTCTATCATTTTATTGTTTTTCGCTTTCATTTCACGTGTCTATGTTGTAAGCGACTATTTTTTTTGTTACGGTTGTGGGCTACTCTTTTTCATTAAACCAAATTTGTTCAATTTTATTTATATATTTGTTGTTATTATTATTATTATTATTATTATTATTATTATTATTATTATTATTATTATTATTATTATTATTATTATTATTATTATTATTATTATTATTATTATTATTATTATTATAGCCAACACTGTTGACCCAGTGACTTAATCTACCCTGGGACACGAGGTCGACCCAGTGCTGTTGGGTTCGATACTCGCAGTTGCCAAACTTGATATTGGTCAGTGCAAAATTTGATCCTAAGCACGAGCAGTGGTTAGTCGTTCGTTGAAAGCGTTGGGGCACTCAGTGGGTAGCTAGTAATGTTCCGAACAAAAAAAATTATTATTTTTATTTTTTCCTATTCAATAACTATCCATATTATTAAAATAACATAATCATATAAAAAAATTGACATTTTCAAACATCAATTTGCCCGTGCATCGCACGGGTCAGGATACTAGTGTTTAACAATCTATATATATATATATATATATATATATATATATATATATATATATATATATATATATATATATATTTATATGTGTGTGTGTGTGAAAAAATACCCCGCA
Source organism: Astragalus membranaceus (assembly GCA_039519185.1). Lineage (NCBI taxonomy): Eukaryota > Viridiplantae > Streptophyta > Magnoliopsida > Fabales > Fabaceae > Astragalus > Astragalus membranaceus. Next base: position 3,637,547 of record CM076851.1, on the reverse strand, counting down.
ACAAACAAAGCAAAAGATGTGAAAATCAAGGGAACCTGAGAACCGACCTGCATGAAAATCGGGAGTACTATTGAACCGGATAGGAAACTAGCCAAAACCGGGAACCGTATAGAAAACCGGATTTCATTGATTTTTATTAAAAAAATGGTATTTTATGTTGATTTTTGGAGAAAAAAAAAAGATAAATGATGTTGATTTTTGGTTTATGGGATATTTTTTATACTTTTTTATAACTAAATTGATGAAATAAATACAAAAAATAAACAAATAAATATGTGTAATAATATTATTATGAGAGTACTTACATTATTTTTTTTTTGACATCAAGAGAGTACTTACATTATATACATTATAGTATCTATGATTGTTGAATATTATAATCAAAGACATTTATTCAGTGCAGACATTGTTAAGTGATTTACTGTGAATAATACTACACAATTTGTTGTAAAAAGAAAATACTACACAATTCGATTTGTTGTAAGAAAAATTAAGGGCTTCAGTAAATTGAATGCAAAAAACAAAAACAAAACATAAACTACTACGTATTCCTGAAAAGTTTGATATTGATTTTATTATTGATAAATTTTATGATATCAATGAACGACCTTCACGAATGAAATAAAAATGATACTAGCATGATATAGATATTTTATTTTTCGATCTCATTGGTGTGCAGTTTGTCGGTGACTAATTTACACTGAGGAATTTGGTTGACTATGGGTACCCAGTTTTGCCAATCCATGTGATTCTCTCTTCTTAATAGAGAGTCACACCAATATTCGAACTTGAAACCTTAGATTGAGATACGAACGCAGTTATGACTCGTGCCAATGGTCAAGTCAAGCATGATAAAGATACTGGGCCCGTTTGTTATGGATTAAAAAATAAGTGATTTTGTTGCTAAATAATTTAGAGATTGGGTTTTAGAAATTTTTAAGAAAATAAGATGTTTTGTGTTTGTGTAACATACTGAAAATCACTTATTTTAAAAAAATCATTCTTAAAAAACTGATTTTTATGAGAAGCTACTCAAAACAGCTTCTTATATGAAATAGTTTTTAGATTATTTTTAGCTTTTCATTTTTTAAGAATCTGTAAGAAACGGACAGCATGTCGTCATAAGTGATTATTTTAAAAAAAGTGATGTTTTTAAAAAATAAGCGGTAACAATCGGGTTCACTATTCCAACTTAATACTTATTATTGGTTTATGCGATCAATTCTTGGAGCTGTCCTTACTCATGTCATGTCGGTATTTCTGTCAATGTGTAAAAGTATGTGATATCAGTAAGATTACTTTCAAAAGTTTTATAAATAATTCCTTACGAAGACTAATATGCCAGATTTATTAAAAATTGTGTGTAAATTGGGTACAAATTTAGGAGTACCCGTACAAATTTAATTTTCAGGAGGTTCAAAATTATTTTTATATGGGAGAGCAAGTAGAATTATTTTTCTCAGGAGGTTCAAGTGAACCCCTCGGACCAACATAGGTCCGCCATTGGTAAAACACTTAAGATTATTCAGCAAATAAGAAAAAATTAAACACTTAAAATCATATTTTCAAATGAGCTAAAGGCAACCCAGAGCTTCGGGTTCAGCGGTTGGGGCGCTAATCCTCTCTTAATCAAGGGTCAGGGGTTCGATCATCGTCTTGGGTATGGAACAGCGTTACAACTCTGGGCCAGTGTCTTGCCCCTCGAGTCACCTATAATGAGCGAGGGATTGTCACTGTTGTCCGTGCGGTGGATACCCGATTTACCAAAAAAAATGAGCTAAAAGCATTTTAGAGTGTTTTAAAAAAAATTAACAAAGACTTCTTAAACTAACGATGCCACCTGGATAAGCTTAATTATTGACATTGACCGACATCAATTTAGAAAGTAGTTGGATGAACGTATATGAAAAGAGCTTATAACTATCTCATAAGAAGATAATGGGTATTTTCCATAAATTCCTTTAATGGTTTTGGCTTATACGGAGCTTATTCAATAATTGATGTAGAAACCACCTTTTTTTCATAAGTAAAATATATATTAATAAAAAGGAGGACCAGGGTTACCAATATAATATTTTTAAAAGAAATAATATCAATTAGTCACTTTTTTTTATCAACTTTTAGTTTTAATAAGGAAAAAATTTAGATACACTACTCTAGCTTTCTTTACATTATAAATAAATAAGATAACTACTAAACTACCTGAATATATATTTTTATTAGTCCTTATTACGTGGGTTTGCAAAAACAATATGTCTTTTGAATGTGTTTTTTCTTATAAGCAATGTTAGTTTCAAGGGTTTGAACCCGGGACCTCATTCTTAACCTATTTTAGTGCACTCTTTGATATTCATTAGTTTGTCAACTGAGCTACCTACTTATCTTTATTAATTTATCACTTTAGTCCATGAATATATGTTTTATCAGTCAAAAAAATTTTTTTATTAGTTAATTTGATCTTAAAGCGCATCTTCAATCTGCATCTTCAATCAGAAATTACTAATTACATTCTAGAAGATACATTTGGAGATGTTTTTAAAATTTCAACATATGAATAGATAATTAAGGCTTTATGTATCTAGAGATCAAAATAAATATTACACTTATTAATTAATTTGTGGGTGACACCGTATTTGTTATAATTTGCCATGAAATTATAAATACGTTGAAAATAACAATATTTAATAAAAGAAAAAAGAAAAACTCGATAAAAGGCTTTATAACTTGCTAAAAATACTTTTATTGCAAAAAGTTAAAATATCTTCTATACTTGCTAATAATTTAATAAAGTCAGTATATTCTTCTAATGAGTAAAAATCATGAAAAAAATGAGATACAATATAAGATATGCACCCCCGTTGCCGCTCTCTCGTTGTCAATCTCATTGTCAGTCTCTCGTTGTCGCTCCTGTCGCCGCTCTCCCGTTGACCCTCATGTTGTCGATCCCATTGTCAGTCTCTCGGTACCGCTCCCGTTGCCTCCCTGTTGTGGTTCCCGTGTTGGTCTCTCATTGCCGCTCTCGTTGCCAGTACTTGTTTATATTTTTTATTCTATATCAATTAATATTAATTTAATCTGTTTAATTTTGATAGTGGTTTCTTTTTTTTAACAATTGTTAGTGACTAATTTAATATTGAGTTGAAAGTATTGAATTGAATTCAATTAGTATTGATTAGTGTATTGAATGATAGATATGATTTTATTGGATTTTTTTTGGGTAAACCCGGGTATCCTCCACGACGACTGTGAAGACTAATCCCTCGAGGTACTGGAGTTCATTAAGGGCTGACCTCTCCCAAGCAATGTCTCTCCATACACACCGGCCGGGGATCGAACCCCTGACCAAATGGTTAAGGGTCCCAAGCAACTTACCACTTGTGCCACACCCACTTGGTGATTTTATTGGATTATAATAAGTCAAAAAGTCAAAAAGTAAATATATAAAGTCAAAAAGCTGCCAAGTTTTATCTTTTGGTGACTAATTTACTTTTTTGCCCTAAAAATGGGACAAGTGGCAACCTCTCAAGTAGTCTATTTTGGACAATATTATCCTAGCATATGATTTTATTATAGTAGTAGTATTGAGTATTGATTGATATCAATTAATATTAATTTAATCAGTTTAATTTTGATAGTGGTTAATTTTTTTAACAATTGTTCGTGACTAATTTAATATTGAGTTGAAAGTATTGAATTGAATTGAATTACTATTTATTAGTGTTGATTGATAGATATGATTTTATTGGATTATAATAAGTCAAAAAATCAAAAAGTCAATAAGTAAATATATAAAGTCAAAAAGCTGTCAAGTTTTATCTTTTAGTGACTAATTTACTTTTTTGCCCTAAAATGGGATAACTGGCAACCTCTCAAGTAGTCTATTTTGGACAATATCCTAGCATATGATTTTATTATAGTAGTATTGATATTGATTGATAACAATTAATATTAATTTAATCAGTTTAATTTTGATAGTGGTTAATTTTTTTTAACAATTGTTAGTGACTAATTTAATATTGAGTTGAAAGTATTGAATTGAATTCAATTAGTATCGATTATTATTGATCGATAGATATGATTTTATTGGATTATAATAAGTCAAAAAGTAAATATGTAAAGTCAAAAACCTGCCAAGTTTTATCTTTTACTGATTAATTTACTTTTTTGTCCTAAAAATGGGACAAGTGGCAACCTCTCAAGTAGTCTATTTTGGACAATATCCTAGCATATATGATTTTATTATAGTAGTATTGATTGATTGATATTGATTGATAGATGTATAAGCGTATTTACTATCTACCAATTACAGGTTAACACATCATTAAAAACAAGTTAGTCAATTGGTAACCATTATTTAGTTAATTGGTAACCAATCATTCCATGAAGTGTGATTGGTTGTGGTCGTAAAAATCTATATACCCTACATGTATGAGTATATAAATTAAACTCTATATATAAAACTGAATATCCAACTTAATTTGGTTTTATTTACCCAAGTGTGGAGAGTTGGCTTTTGTTTTCCTTCTCGTACGCTGACGTTGGTCATTCATGCAAATTGTAGAGACTTTTAACTAGATATATATTCGGATATTCCCTTATAACTAGATTTAAACCCTACATATTGTGTGAAACAAAAACAAATGTTTTGTTACATTTAGAATTAAGAATAGGATATTAAAAGGGTGTACAGGTTTGGAATTTTACAAGATTATTTCTTCTCTAGTAAAATTATCTAACTTTATAGAAATTAAGAAACTAATTAAATTTGTTTAACTGCTTTGATTTTAAAAGACTTATGCGATATCTTTAATTAAATTAAAAAAATGAAACAATTCTACAAAATCTTATAATTAATATTAATGTAATCTAAACCGTTAATATTAATTGAACAAGTATAATTAAAAGTTTACATTTCTCACAACAAACCAAGAGTTTATTTAAAAGAATTTTATAATTTAGATTATGTTGTTTAGATTTTAATGTGTGTGTGTGTGTAAAAGAAAAATCTTGGCACACAATCGGAACCCTATGAGTCACAACTTTATAGCTGGAATGTAAGCAGGATAACGTATTTTTTTCCTAACCAAAACAACTTGCAACATGGCCAATATTTGTAACATTATAATCAAACATCTTGGCTAGCTACACAAGTACAAAGTACTTAAACCACGTCGTACCATTAAAAAAATATACTAAAACCGCGATTCTTGAAAAGAAAAACAGTATTAAATGATATTTGATTAACTTATTTTATATTTAAAATATCTAATGAGTACAACTTACTATCTTAGAGTTTATTAAAGAATATTTTTTTTCTCTCCAAATTAACAAAAACCTAACATGGCAACATCAACATGTATGTGACACGTAGAGGCCTTGTATGTATGAAGGGAGTCCGTATTTCGTCCAAGTTCATGGAAATTTGAAAGGGTTGAATTTATGAAGGGTGTCTGTATTTCGATCGAAAGTCACACGATAAACTAGTACGTTAAATAAATGGACACGTTTGCTTCAAGTGACTTTAAAGGTGAGCTAGACAGCTAGTTGATGTTGATGATGATCATCGTGTTGGGCTTGGCTAGTTGCAAAATGCAAAGTAGTAGTAGTAGTCTTAATATTATACACCAAATGGAGCGTGTCATTTTCTGCCCTGAAGTATCCGACTGGAAAGTTTTGGTCAACTATGGTCGCAGGAGAGATGATGCAAGCTGGAATAATGGTGGAGCAGAATGGGGTTTGTTGCGCTGAGGGGAAAGGGATGTCAAATCAGCCGAAATGTTCGAAGTTAATAATTAACTACCATCGGGACCCGTGCGATGCACGGAGTCAAAGCTTTATAATTGTTGGGATATTAAAATTTAATGAATAAATTAAAAATCAGCACACAAATTAACGAGAATTTATAATTCAAACATAAGTAATACTCAATGGAAATAAGGTAGCATAGTAATTTATAATTCAAACATAAGTAATTCAAACAGTTAAATTTTTTTTAAAAATCAACAACACACAAGAAATTGATCCATTAAAATATAGACAACAAATGATAATCAAATAGCTTTAGTTTAACGCATTATCACATTACATAAGATCTCAGACAACAACACTCTACATAACATATTTGAATAGATGAATATTTTTTGCGAACACTAAATTATTAAAAAAAAACACTACTTAGCATCAAACTTTACATATTTTGTCTTGATTTTTTTTTTCACCAATACAAATTTTGCGCATTCAGACAGTTAATTTCTTTTTCGCTATTGAGCACTGAACGTTGAGCATTTGAACAGTTAGTTTTTTTTTACGAACACTAAAGTATAAAAAACACACTACTTAGTATCAAAATAACTTTACGTAATTTGTTGCGAAATTAATTTTCATTTTCACTAATCTGATTATGGAGGAATCAATTTCCGCTATTTGAACAGTTAAAATTTCTAGTGAACCATAAAGTACCCTTAAAATATAAAATTACGAACGTTGCGTAGAATGAAAAGAATGTAGTTAGTGACACAAATGCAATTGGTCCATTAAAATATAGACAACAAATGATAATCAAGTAAGTCATTATCACATTACATAAAAGTTCTTTTTTTTCAACAAACAGGTTACTAAGGAACAAACTCGGCATATTCGAACAGTTAATTTTTTTTCGACCGCTTAAGAACCCCAAAACACATTATTTTGCATTACTATTTCCTTTGAACAGCTAATTTTTTTTAGACTCTAAATTATCTTAAAACACAGTGGCTAGCATCACACTTTACATAATTTATCAGGAAATTAATTTTCATTTTTCACCAATCCGATTATTGAGGAACAAACTTCATCTATTTATAGATCTAATTTTTTTTTCTTAAATTTAAATGTATTCTTAAAAAATGAAAATATAAAAAATGAGAAGAAGAAAAAGAGGGGGGAAGGGGGGCGGGGGGTTGGAGGTTTGACGCCAAAGGGGGGAGGAAGGGGGAAAGTTGGCGCCAAAATGGGGGGAGAGCCCACCTCATTGATGATGTCACACACCATTAGGATGTATATTTTAAGACTAGGAGTGAAAAAGTATTAGTTTTTGAGATTTGAACTTTGAACCTCTTTTTTTAAACCAATGTTCTTTAGGCCGCTAACTGAACTACCTTCTTAAGACACACATTTCAAGACATTGAACCATATCCCAATGAGTCGAGGCAAAAGAGGTCCATATGGCTAAAAAGCCCCCACTTAAAAAAGCCCACAGGCCTTATTTTTTCTTTTTTTTTTCTTTTTACTTTTTAAGGGTACATAAAATTTATGAAAAAGTATAATCAATTGAAAAAATATATATGAAAAAGATAAGAACGTTGTTAGCTACTTTGGTTGAAAAACAATGTAACGGCGAAATTTCACATTTCAAAGTAACTCACTCATTTTTTGCATTTGAATTTTCTGGAGATTCCACATCCATTTGATTTTGATAAAAATTCATTCTTGCAAGTTGTTGCTCAATGGTTATCTGAAGATGTATTTTGATCGAGCAGCTTGACTAGAACTTTCTCCAATTTCTTATCCATCCACTACCTGCCAGTGGGGCTGATTAAGAAGATTCTCATGAATTAAACAAGTGGTATTGACTTGACCTTTTTAATGTTCATAATGATTAACAAAAACAAACATAATGCATTAATTCTTTGGCAAATTTTGGGCTATGAGGATAATCATCAACATTTTTCCATAAGTCTAGATAACTTGTGGAACACAAGAATTTGGTTATGGAATCTATATGATATGGCCTGTGTAAATAAAATGAAAATTGATTTAAGTTTGCTAACAGCTTCAAGCTCTAATCATTGTCCTCTAACATCATTTAAGACAATTTTCAATTGACTTCTCCACCATTCGAATGGAGAATACCATTCAAGTGCAGTCCATACCAAAGATTTATGTTTCTTGGGATTAGTGATCCATATATGCCCAGTGGCAGAGCTTTGAGAGAGTCGGCGGTAGCCATGGCACCTGTCAAAAATTTAGATTTTTTTTAATACACGATTCATAATGACCTGGTTGAGTCATGCTCAGAAAATTTTGGGAAGAAATGTAAAGAACTTGTAAGCATAGACTGGTCTTAAGCTGACTTTATAGGTAAAAGAGGAGAAAGAGAGAACAGTTGGAGCTATTCATTTGAAAATGACGAACAACACGAAAATAAACGAAGCAGATTTGACCATTTTGTTGCGTACAAACAACTCCATAGCAGGTGGGTTAACTGTTGCAGAATAACGGAGGAGGGGAAGAAAAGAAATGTGGTGGCGGCTGCAACATGCTCCCTAGTTTCTTGGTTAAATTTTAAGGCTCATACTTCTTACACTCCCCTCCGGCTCACCACACACCCCCATTTTTTGAAAATTCTATAAATACCCCCACGTAGAACACACATGTGTATTTTTGGAATTTTCAAAAAATACCTCCAAGTATGACTTGTCCCGCTTTGTTGAGAACTCATCTTTCATTTTCTTTCCCCTTTTAGGTGCTCCTTTTGTGTTGACCTTATTCGGAGGTAGACACATGGAAGTAGTGTCAGGGAAAGCCAACTCACATACTTTCTCCGTCAACACTCTACCAGCATGATCAGAAGCATGAAACCTTCACTGCAATGCTTCAAATTCAATCTTCAGTTTCAACTCATCATTTGGAGTTCCCGAAGTTTTCTCGGGAGCCTCATGGGGTATTTTGAAATTCAGTCTCCTTTAGTGATGATGAATCATTTCCAACGGATTGAAGGTGAAGTCCATCATGTACCTACAAAATAAGTATGATTTCTTTCAGAACAATAAACTTGACTGAGTGACAAAACATAATGGAGTCACAAAAAAGATTTACCTAGCAAGCTCACAAGCACATGGTAGACTGTGAGTGGTTCTGATCGTGCATCCACATCGAAGATGAATCAATATCAATCGTGTTACACCACTTCAACTCTTTGGCTATATATATAGTCTACAGCGTTGGCAGCCACTAAACCCTTAAGGTTATTATACATTTTTTTAAGTGATCAAATTTGACTCTGCTTGAAAGCCATCTTAAGGTCAGTATGACGTATCCTAAGCATGCTACATATCGAACCGCAGCTTATACACAAGTCTCCATTACTGTCGTGCAATAGTCTTTTTAACGACGAGTGTGCAGACTCAACTCTAAGGGTGGTAGTGTTGCCTAGGTGCATATGACGGTTTATCCACCCATCAACAAACCTCTCTCTGTGAGGGGTGAGCCAAGTGTTCTTCACATGTACTAATGAAGTTGTCAAATGGTGTCGACACACTCTCGAAGTTTTGCAACACCTGCTCATACTCATTCGTAGTGGCCGCATAGACAACTTTTTGAAATGCACCCATCACGTCTTCAACTCTGTCCATCGTATCCACGTCCTCATCTCTCTCCATCGGATGCACATACATCCTAGCTTTGGCCCTCACGTTCTTTTTAATGTGAAATTGGCACAACAAGTTGGCAGATGTTGGAAATACCATAGCCACAACTTCATCATAGCATTATCCCTGTCAGTAACTATAACTTGTGGCAAAGCATATTGTCTCTTAAATAGATCCCTCAGTTTTTCCAAAACCCAGAAAAGTTATCCAATTTCTCCCCCTCAACTTAAGCAAATGGAACGGAGAAAGTTCTCTCCGTTGAGGTTACACCGATGATCTCAACCAATGGATACTTATACTGGTTGGTCTTATACATGGAATCGATACCCAATACAATGGGGAAAGTAATTTGAAGCGCAATTGAGTCATGATGGGCCCAAAACATGTCTTGGACAATCGAAGTGCCCTGTGGAACTCTATGCCAGTACACATATTGATCACGTCCCAAATAATTCATCAATTGTTGGAGCTTCGTTCTATCTTGACGTAGACTCGATCGTAGCCTTGAACGTGCATTGTGTATTTGTTTCAGAGTAGTGTGGGTATTTGTAGGCATCATAGCTTTGATTTCAGCAAGGATGTGATTAGGAAGAATCAAATTCCTACTTATTCTAGCCACTACTTCCTTCTCTTCCGCCGTTAATTTAGAAGGGTACGGATGACCTTCACCGTACGTATTTAATGCATGGTTATGTGTTCCACACATAACCCTCAATATACATCATCCAAGCTTCTTAATAAATATTCCTTTCAACCTAAACTTGCAGCAGCATTTTCTAGTCCCGGTGGGAACTATTTCAGCGTACTTGTAATTTCTGGCTTTTTCACACATCAACATGCAGTATTCTTTCCTTGACCTCAGTCCGCTGTCGGATCTAGATATCACAATCACCATCCCAAGGGACTTCCCGACAGAATGTACCCATGCCAACAGCTCATCACGAGTAGTAAATAACTGGAAAAAAATAGGCTTAAATATATGTTTGGCCCCTGCAAATATGGTCATAATCTAGTTAGGCCCTTGTAAAAAAAAATTAAAATGGCCCTTGCAAATTATAAGCGTTTACGGTTAAGCCCCTATATTAACTTTCCATCCAAAAAAACTGACGTGGCTAACAGAGATGACGTCAGCATGACATCATCAATGCTTAATAGAGAAAGATTAAAAGAGAAAGATTAAAAGAGAAAGACTGAAATGATTCTGTTCTGCTTCAGACTGTTCCAAAAAAGGGAATAATTAACAGAGAAAGATTGACACGATTCAAAAACGATAATCTTTCTCTCTTAATCTTTCTCTGTTTATCATTGATGATGTCATGCTGATGTCATCTCTGTTAGCCACGTCAGTTTTTTTGGATGGACAGTTAACAGACGGTCTTAACATTAAACGCTTAATATTTGTAAAGGTCATTTTAAAACTTTTTTTTACAGGGGCCTAAATGGATTATGACCATATTTGCAGGGGCCAAACATATATTTAAGCCAAAAAAATAACAGTCACGTAATTACTAATATTTAAATGAACCATAAACCAAAAAAGAAGTTAGACCTAATATATACCTGTTGAGTTGTGAGCGCACTAGTATGGTTCACAGCCAATGCGTCTTCTGGGACACCATCTGTTGCTGAGGTTGTACAATTTTCTTCCATTTTATGTTCCAAACTCTGTAAAAAAAAAAAGAAAACAGATGTTAAAAAACAGTTTCTGCACAATCTGATAAACTGATAAGGTACTGTCTCATGATGCCGAATGGGTTTGATACTATAGTACCGAACTTGTTCGGTACTATAATATTGTGGCTAATGTATTACAACACACCCCTTTTACAAAATTTAACATGTACGATGGGTTACTGGTGAACCAGCTCGGTACTATAGTACAAAACCGAGCGCGATACCAAAAAAGAAAAAATTAACACATACATAGTTCTCTCAACGAAAAATGGAGGATGGTGGGAAGAGAATGTACCTTAATAGGGTCGCCAATGTGGAGAAGATGAGTAGAAGGTGAATGAGGTGTGTGAGGAGAATAGGGTTTGGAGTGGAGAAATGGGAGGTGTGGGATTAGCCGGGAGTGTGTAGGATATGGAGGGGAAGAAGAAGGAGGAAAGATAGGGGAGGAATTTTTTAGAGTGTTAGGGGTATTTTGGTATTTTCATAGGGTTTAGGGGGGGTGAGTAGGAGGGGGTGAATAAGAAGTAGGGGCCAATTTTAATGTTTGTTGTTAATACTAATGGGCCCTTAGTAGATCCATGCAACTTTGGCCCAGACGGCAACTTCCTATTTCTTTTAAGGCCCATGCTTTTCCCACATCCCTCCCTACTCACCCCACACCCCCTAACCTTGCGAAATGACCAAAAGGCCATTAATGAAACGCGTATTTTTCGCCGATTCGATTACGGGAAACCAAAATAATTCGGTTATGGACAACCGAAGGTGTATTTTTTGGCACACACCTCTTTTTTCCTGTTTTAGAGGATTCGGCTGACCCCAACCGAATAAATTCGGATCAGTGCAGTCGAATACGGGTTTTTAAAAAAAAAATTGAACGGCTCAGATTCCACCGACACTTTTAACCAACGACTCACAACTAGTCAAACGTGTTAGGAAAAGGAGTGGATGGCATTTCCTTTGGAAATGGTGACCCAACGGATAGAAAATAAACGGCTCAGATTTGTGATCTAAAATTTTGATCAACGGCTCATGTTTCCCCACTGTAGCGACCGAAAAATCCGGAGGAGGGATTCTTCGACGTTCTTGATATGAAGCCGCCACCAAAGTTTAGTTTAAGGGCAAACATTGGAAAATCCCTATTGAGTGGATAAGGGGGTTTTGCGGGGCAGGTTTAGGCTCGGGAGTCGTTTATGCGTAGGGAAGGTATTAGCACCCTACGACATCCTTCCTAAGGAAGGTTACCTTTTAACTAAATGTGCAAACATTTATTAATTCAAAAATAATGATTTTACCCTTATAATAATAATAATAAAAAGACTCGATAAACGATTAGTTATTTTTGTTTATTTTTGAAAAAAATAAGGAATAAGAAATTTACAAAAGGACTAAAAATGGGTTTTTATTAATGCAATTGACAGATGTCGGCCGCCTTCTGCTCCTACGTATCTCCTGGTAGAGAATCAAATCACACGTAGTTCTTGGATAGAAAAATGTTTGTGTGTTTGGTGTTTTTTTAAGTATTTTGAAATTGGGATAGGCATTCGTAATGACCAAACAAGTGAAACTCAGAGTGGCCATCACTCATAGCCCATTCGAAAACTAAAGTTGTTATTAATGGTCAAACAAGTTGTTATTAAAGTTGTTATTAATTGTTTTCTAAAAAGGGTTTGAAGAAAAAAAACAAAAGGGGTTGTAGTAGAAAAAGGAGGTGCAGTTAACAACAAGGAGTGTTGTATCACAAATGGGGGGGTGCGTTTAGCAGAAAGGGGGTTGTATTATTAAAGGTGGGATGCGACAGGCAGTGCAGTCCACGTTTTTGTTTAAGGTTTACTAACCCGTGAATTATGGGCTTTTCAGGGATGCTGTATTCAGTAAAAACGGGAGTGTAAACAGTAGAGCCCAGTTTGTTTTTTTTGTGAATTGGCCTGCATTTGCAAAAAGACTTGCGTGGGGGGTGCGTAACTTAAAGCGTGGGGTGTGATAAGTAATCTGATGTTTTTTTTATTTTAAATAAAATGAAAGCGTGATATAAAAGGGTAATAGTTGAGTGAACAAAACCCTAATTTCCTTCTTCCTCTTCCTTCAGCGCCGCTAGCCAAGTCTCACAGAGAGAGAGAGAGAGAGAGAGAGTTTTCGGGAGAGAAAACGAAAGAGAGCAAGGAAACGAAAGAAAAAAAGGGAAAGCGAGCAAGGGAGAGAGAGAGCTCACAGAGAGAAAGATCCTTCGTTGTGGGGATGGTGGTGGTGTAGACCGGCTACCCCACGGCCGGCGATGACAACGTCTTGGTGGCGACGCCGATGGCTGGTTCGAGGGGGACGACTGCGACGGCGGTGTTGTTGCATCGTTGATGAAAACGACTCGGCTTGAACAATGATGGCCACGAAAATCGCGACGGAAAGAGGATATAGGCGACGGCGATTGTGCGCTGATGGCGTTAATTGTGGTTTACGGCCTCTGACCACCGTCCATGGTGGCCGGAGTTCAAAGAGTAAGTTTTTTTTTGTTTCTTCCTCTCTACACCCTTTCTTCTTCTTTAATATATTTTTTCTTTACTGTTTTGCCTTACGATTCCCCTCCCTTCTGCTTACCCTAAAAAGAACAACTTCCTAAAACTAAACAGATGATCTGACTTTGGTTCTAGGCCAGATCGGTTCTAACCTAAATGTTTGAGACAAAAGACTGTTTTGACATATTTTCTGCGTAAAAGATGTTGGGGTGATGGGAAGTGGAGGGATTTGTGGTTGTGAGGGATAGTGATTGAGAGAGAGAGTTGAGGGTGAGGGTGTCGTTTTTTGTGCTTCTGTTCCCTGCCTTACCTTTTTCAGAATCTTGGTAATTAGGGTTTCAATGTGAAATCCTAATTTTGCTCTAAAATTTTTATGACAGCTGTGTGTGCGTGTGTTTTTTTTTTGTGTGTATATTTCTGTATCTCAGTCATTGTCCTGTGTGTATGTTTCTGTGTATCACTCAGTGACTTTGTGTCTCTGTTTGAGTTTTTTTTCTATATTTTGGTGTCAATTTTCGTTGATTCTCTCCCTCCCTTGATTGTGCTACTATTGCTGTTTTTATAGGTGGATTGGGGTGCTGAGGACAGTCAGCAATTAGGGCAAAAAAATGGCATCCAAAGGACAGCATCTTTGAGGGGAATAAAAAGGACAAGAGCTGGCACCAAGGACAGTCAAGGGAAGGACAAGGGCAAGAAAAATGGGATCAAAGGAAAGCTCTAGGGCAAGCAGCCAGCTTGATGCGCCCTTCTCTTCTTTTTTGATTTTGTAATTTTTTAGTTTTTGTATTTTTGTATTATTTTTTGTTTTATTTTGCTGTTTTGCTTTTTTGGTTCACATATGTAAAAAAACTATGTTATATGACAAGAAAAGAAAATTTGACTATTAGGTTCTTTATTTATCGTTTTATTATTATTTTGGCACCGATGACGATAGGCTAAATAAATAACAATAGCGAAATAAAATAAAACGAGCATCAAACAAATCGTTACACGAGAGTGCCAGAGACACGCGCATCTAAAGCAATACGTGACGCAACGAGAATACGAGCTTTTTTGGATTTTAATTGATCGGACAAAATTAGGGTATGACAGCTGCCTTCCTTAGGGTATGACAGCCTTCCAAATTTCTCGAGTAAAATAGAAATAAAGATAAAAGGACACTAATTTTGTGAAAACCCTTTTTTTTAGAAAATTGTGAAAAACTGGGTTTACATAGAACAAAAATAAATAGGGATCACTGGGGATTTGAAGGAGCACTGGGACTCTGATGGTCTAATTCGCAGTCGATGTTTGGCGCATTGATTGGAGTAAAACTGAAGGACCGACGAGGTTTGAAGGGCATGCCTAAGCCTGATGGACCAATGGGTCTGATGGAGCGCAAACTAGCAATGGTACTAGTAAAACGGTCTGCTTGGGGTGGCCTTTTTCGAGCGGCCATGGGGGCAAGGTCAGGTCGTTGACCTGATTTGCGCACCTCGAAGGACGTGTACTGTGTTTTCTTTTAGGCGGGCACAGCTAGTCTGAAGGACCTGGGGTCGGATGATCCGTCGCGCTCAATGTCGACATAGTGATCTGAAGGTAGAGTTCGAAGCCGTTGCTTTGACATGTTAATTCGAACTGAACTGAAGGACCTGGGGTCGGATGATCCGTCGGTTCCTCGATAACGCGACGTGCGATCTGGATTGAAGGACCATTGATGGTCTGAAGGAGCGCTTGGGCTCTGTAGGACCACTGGGGGTCTGCAAGAGTACTGGGACTCTGAATTGTGATATGAGACCAATGCTTGGAGCAGTGACTTTGAGGGAACAAAATATTGGGATTGACACATGGCGTACTTGCCTAGAACATACCTAATGAATGCATTTACCTGAGAAGGGAAAATCTATCTATATTTGGCATGCCTAAAAATGCAACGAATGATGTATGCGTGCAATATAGGTATGTGAAATGGTAAGTGTCTGATGGGATGGATGAAATGTGGCCGATGATGTGAGTTGAAGTTGATGGAACATGGAGGTTGACAAACAACATATGTGAATGCAGATAAGATATGAATGTGATTGTGCTTATTAATGATGAATGTAATGGAATAAGCAATTTTCCTCTTTTTGCTTTTTTTGTCTTTCTTTTTTACAAAGTGCGAATGTGATGCAAATGTAATGCTTTGATGCGAATGCTACGGTGGATAAAAGAAAACACGTGAATACATGGTACAATGATATGATTAGTGATGTAAAAAAAACTTTTTCTCTTCTTTTTTTTGGGCAACGATGAGACCGGCACTTGGCACATCTATCGAAGCGAACAATGTTATGCATGTGACGAGCGTGCAATGATTGGTATCTGGGTGGTGATGAATGAAATGGGTATACCATGGGTGTCGAACCTGATGGAATGAGAAAGTCGACAAACGATTGTATGTGGATGCATATGAGATATGAATGTGATTGTAATGATCATATGCTATGGTGAATAAAAGGAAACACATGAATGCATGGTAAATGATATGATTGGTGATGTAGAAAGCTTTTTGGCAACGATGAGACCGGCACTTGGCACGTCTATCGAAGCAAAAAAAGTTATATGTATGCAATTTGATGAATGTGCAATGCGAAAGTAAATGGACTACAAAAAGCCCGTGAATGATGGATGCTGAAGCTGGTCGAAAACAGAAATTGATAAGCCGTGTATGCGACGGTAGATGACATGTGAATGCAAATGTGCTGCTTAGGTGCAGGTGCTATGGTAGATGCATGATTGCATGTGGAATGATTTATGCTATGATTGCTTTCCTTTTTGCTCTCTTTTTTTTTAATATATGATGTAAGTATATGAACGAATGAATGTGCATGTAATGCTTAGATGCAAAAGTTGTGGTAGATGCATGGCTTGATGTTGGAATAAAATGTTTGGTGCAATGATTTATGATATGATTTATTGGTGATGCAGAAAGATTTTTTTTTTGCAAAGATGAGAAGTGAGACTTTTGATGCGAGAAGCAGAGAGGTGAAAATTCTGGAATCATCATTTATTGGAAAAATTGGAATTGATTTGAATTCAAACTTTGGTAAACTCAAGGTTGTTATTCCTAGACACTGATGTGCAAAAGTATTTGATCGCATTTTCCAGTTCCTTCATATTGTTCTTTCGTTATGGTGTCCCATGATGACTGAATTTTAGGTCCACAAAGTTAACTACATGAGTTTCCAACTTCACATTATTAACTTGTGTTTTCTCTCTTTGAAGCATTGTTTAGCAAATATGCATAATAGTGCAAATCTGAATGAACGAGTCAGTTAACTTGGTTCTTGATCCAGGGTATGACAGATATGACACGTGACAGGTTTTTCGCAAAGTCAGGAAAGGTAGGTTTGCCCCAATCCGAGAAATGTATGACTACCCCAATTTAGAGTTGATGACGGTGGGTGCATAACTTGCCCCTGTAGTAGATGATGAATTGGAAACACCATTACTTTGGAATGAAGGGTGGCAGGCGAAAGATTTTGTCTCAACCCATAGTGTTTGGTGTTGCCCCAACTATGACAAGGGCAAGGTGGCCCTGACTAGGGTTTGTGAAAGGCCGTGTTTAGGATGGTGGGTTGAGAAGTTTCCCCGGTATGGTCTTATGGATGTGAATATGGCAAGGGGATGAGATGGGTGTAAGGCGGATTTCCCCGATTTTAGGTGGAGTGAATGGCGACGGGATTGCCCCACTTTGGAATGGTATTTCAAATGGTTGCTTTTAGTGGAGTTGCGAAAGGTGACTGAGTTAGGGTCGTGGGTTTTTGGAATTGGTCGTATGGCTATATGGATTGGATGTGGTATATGAATGGGATGGACGCTGGAAAATTTCCCCAAGTTCGAGAAGCATGAAAGGTGGAGGGACTGCCCACTTTGGGATCTAGGTTATGGTCCTAGTCTAAACTTTTGGTTCTTTTAAGGTGACTCCCAAGTACTATGATAGTCTTGGGTTTTGATACGATGAAAATTTCAACTTGGTGATCAGTAAATCTTGTCTTGATATCAGTGTAACTTGAATGAATCTTGGAGTGCAAGCCTTTTGAGTTTTTTTTTTTGAGATTTTTTCGAACAAATACATTGTAGATAAATAAACTTACTTGTCCTAAAACTAAAACTTGGAGAAAACGAAAGCAATCAGTCATTGATTAGAATGGACTTGTTAGGGTTGTAATGTGGCCAATGGTTAGGGGTTTACGAAAGAAAGGGTTTGTAATGTGTCCAATGGTTAGGGGTAATGTGAAGTATAGGATAAATAGGCTCAAAGAGGTGTTTGATGGTTTATTGAGACAGGGACCTTTAATGAAAGAAAGACTACGCCCAAAGGAGTGTTTGATGGTTTATTGAGACAATGTCTATTTATGAAAGTAAGGATAATGAGGCCTAAAGAAGTGTTTGAGGTCAATGGTTTTGAGATTTTTCTTTAGACAATGATCTCTTATACGCTTCATGGTATGGTGTATCAGCTCACAATTTCTAGTGCTTTTGTTTTTTCATTCAGGATTTTTCAATCCTCTTTTTTCGTCTCGTGAACTTCACTTTCTCTTTTTCTTTCTTTTGAGAAGAGCAAGCTGATAAAAGTGGTACACCATTGTTAGATATAGAATTGATCATTGTCTAGGGTGATTGAAAGATTTTTTGATTTTTGGCTTAAAGCGAGTAGCAAAGGGTTTTTTTATGCTTCTCTTTTTTGAGGATATGGGAAGATGACCAAACTTCATTTCAAATCATGATTGCTTGTTTTCTCAAAAATTAACTCAAGAACAAAAATTTATTTATTTTTATATATCTACTCTTTTTCTTGATTTCTTTTTATATGCCCTAACTTTTGCTTTAGACTGCTCTCGCGAGTTTTCAACCTAACAGGCTTTTTGATTTTTTTTGTAAAGGATTTGCACCAAGGGAAAACAATGTTGACAAGATATCTAGTGATCACAAATTTGCTCCAGCATGAGAACCTAAAGTGTTAGTTTGTGAAATTTCATCATTGGGAACCGACCAAGTAGTCGACTAGGTACTTGTGTGGAGAATATGCACCTTATGGGATGGTCGGGGTGGGACTGGACTTGTAAAGGGATGATGATAAGATGGAAAGATGTGGACATTAACTGACTCAGACAAGAATAAATGCACGTTGCATACAAGTTCACTATAAAAATGCTCCACAGCGAGTTAACTTAGTTAGAGACATGATAGAAGAAATTTTTAATAAGGTAACAAAATGGACCATTTGGATCGTTCATCATGGAACTGATGAAATGCATCATTTTGCTGAAGAAAATTGTGAACGAGATGCAAACAGTGAATAACTTCTTTTTTTTTGGAAATTGAGTTTCTGAAAACACCTTGAGTTTGTAACTAAGCTAAACTTTTCTAAAGAAGAAATAATCAACTTCGCCTCATCTCTCATCGAAGTTTTTGAAAAAGGTAATGCTCATGTTTTTTGTATGGATGAACACATGATAATGTATATGCATGATGCAGATGCCTAAAATGCGTGAATGAATGATGGAAATACATGAAAAATGAGATGTTCACAATTTTTTGAAATTGTGCTCATGATTGTTTTCTACTTTTTTCTAGAAAGAATGTAATGCATGTGATGATGAATATGTATGATGAAAACGCAAATGCGTGAAATGCATGAAGGGAATGATCTCTTGGAAAGATCAGCTATTCTAAACAATTTTTTACTTTTTGGAGACAATATAGCATGCAGATGATGCGAATCGTCGTTTATTGCTAACTGAAATATATTTTGGATGATGAATGACTTTTTGTTTTTTTTTTATTTAGAAAATGACTCATGCATGGATGACTGATGCGTTTGAGGTGGTTTGGAAAAAAAATTATTTTTCATTATTTTTTTATGGTGCATGAAGAGGAGTAATGCGTTTGAATGAAATAATGAATGAATGCAAATTATTTTCTCATTTTTGGCGTTTGGCTACGCAAGATGAAGTAAAAAATATATATGATATTTTGTTATTTTCTAGATGATAAGATGCATGTTGGTACCATGATAATGGGATGTATATGAAAATCAGTGGTTTTTGGTACTCGTCAGCGGTTTTTCGCCAATTCACTTTTTTTGTCTATTGCAAGGAAAAAATTATAAAATAAAAAAATAATATAATAATATAATCAAACTTAAATATGTGTCCTTTATTTAGTTTGTTACACATGTAGACGAAATAAATAAATGCAAATAGTACAAAAATTAATTAAAAGCAAAAAAAAGTATAAAAATTGTTAAAACAATAAAATCTGAATGTGCTTGCTGCCACTGGGACATGTATTTTGAGGACTATGCCAAAGGGTCTTTCTTCTTGTTCTCTACAGTTTCCCAATTTGCTCAAACCAAACAAATTTGCAGGCACCACCTACAAGCTGTCATTGAATATATTGTCTCCTGCTGCTCCATCTCTGTAAAAGCATAACAGCAATTCTTGTCTCATTAATTGGCTACCCTATAAAAAACACCAAACAGAACCCAACAAAAGGGGGGTGAAAAATTGATTTTGGGAAAAATATGAAAAGTGGGAACCTTGAGAACAGAAGCAAAGTTTGAGAGAAAGAGAGACAAAAAAAAATTAGAATTAGAAGCAAAAAAAAAAAACAGAAGCAAAAAAAAAGGGTTGAGTTTTTTTTTGAGAGAGAATGTTTTAAGCACAAATCAAAAGAGATGTAGAGTAACAGAAGTTTGGAAGCTTAATTTCCCTCACCACCGTCCAAAAAAAAAGTTGCCGTCCACCGCACCTCCGCCGCCGTTCCAACCACCGCCACCGTCCACCAAAAAACGTCACCATCCACCACCCAATACCATCACCTTCGCACCACCCAACAACCACTCTATCCCTCTCTCTCCCTTCGGTTCTCTCTCTCTCCACCACCACAAGCCACCAACAACCACCACGTACACCATCCTCTCTCTCATCACACCCTCACATTCTTTTTCTCTACACCACCAAACTCCCACGCGTTGTCTCTCTCCTAACCGCCGGCCACCATGGTTCGTAGCCGATCACCGCCGCCGGCAACATCTCACCGTCGGTCACTCCCTCTTCCCCCTCCCTCTCTCCTTTCCTTCCTCTTCTTTCCCTCCCTCTTTCACGTTTCCTTTTCTTTCTCTATCTCTCTTGGATCCAAAAAATTTTCTCTCTCCTAAAAGTTGTGCGGCGCTGAGAAGAAGAATGAAAATTAGGTTTAATTGGTTATGTTGGCACTCTATAGTGTATACGGCTTCCAGTTCTTTTTTTAGTTTTTTTGCTGATTACTACTTGCACCACCCATTTTAATGACAGCGCCCCTCTTTCTTTTGTTTCTGTTTTTTAGTTCAAAAATGATAGTGGCACCTCCCCATTTTTATGAAGCGACCCCCCCTCATACGGCCCATCAGTTTGTGGGTTAGCTAAAAAAAACCAAATGGGGCTTTATACTATTTGCGCCCCATTTTATTTCTGTTCTGCACCCTTTTACTAGTTTTATTTCGTTTACTTATTTACTAGTCGTTTTCTTGTTATTATTATCACTATCCTTGTCATTATCGTGATTGTTAGTATTCCTATTATTCTTATATTTATCTATTTTCTGAAAAAAATTAAAATAAATGTCAGTTCACTCAAAAGGCGTTTTTCTTTCTTTTTCTCTTCTCTCTTGTTCGCTTGTTTCAAAAAAAAATATAAAAAAATGGGTTTGATTGAGGTGTACACCTTATCAATCCCGGTTTAAGAGACTTTAGCTGTACGGCTTTGATCTTAAACCCCTCCAAAAAAATTAAAAATCAAATCAACAAACAAATATTTTTAGAAGAACTACGTAGCCTTTGATTCTCCGCTTCGGAGATACGTAGGAGCGGGGCTTCCCCGTCAAGCTAAATTAATTTTTCTCTAATAAATAATCATTTTTTTCTTTAACACCTATTTTCCAAAAAACTAAAAAATGAGCTTGATTGAGATGTACGTCTTGTCAACCTCGCAATCCTGGTTTAAGACGTCTGAGTTGTACAACTTGGTGATCTTGGACCCCTTTCAAAAAAATAAAATCAACCAACCAACAAACTTTTTCAGGAAGAACTACGTGACTGTTGAGTTCCTCATTGCACCAGAGGATACGTAGGAGCGGGGCCTCCCCGTCAAGTCAAAATTAAATTTTCTTCAAATGGACTTATTTTATTTCGTTATAAATAATTACTTTTTATCATTTTTAGGGGTATGGCGATAGTTCATTACTCAATAATATTTTTGCATAACCAAATTTAGGGTAACTGTCTTAGGACAGATGTACTAGGGGTGCAGTGGAATTAGGTTTTCGCCCTTCCATATACATAACCGACTCCCGAATCCAATCTAGTTTACGCAGACCAAATAACCTTAAATGTAGGTTTTTCTCAATTTTTCCTATTAAATAAATTGGGTGGCGACTCCTAAAATAATCAATTTTTGGGCCGTCTACGTCGGGATCCCGGTCACGACAGATGGCGACTCCACTGGGGACAGGTAAGAGTCAAGCCTATTATATTTGGTTGTGCAAAAGATTATAAGGTACGTGCATTTGTTTACCCCTCTTTACTTTTATTTATTTCTTTAGTTTTTTACGTATATCTTTATTTTGTGTTTGATATAAACCCTAGGGTAGAAGACACTTGATATTATTGTCTGGTTGTTGTTTCTAGTTATTTTTTTCTCTTTACTTATTTTATTAGGATTTGAGGTTCGTATGCTCCCTTTACACACTGTACATACACTGTGAGCACACACAGAAAGTTGAGCTCACACCGGAGCCGCAAAAAACAGATAAGTTGGAATGAGGATGAGTGAGACTCATTTTGGATGTACATCCTGTGTGACTCCCGTGAATTCCTCATCTAGAGTACGATTGTTCTGTGCGGATATCCACATTTTGGATGTACATCCTATTGTGGTCCATCTTCCAGAAGAGTACTTGACTCTAGAGACCTTAAAACATCCATAGGTTATAACAACCAACCTTTGTGAGTGTTCACTGTAGAAGAAGCATTAGATCTATAAGGTCCAAAAACCAATAGTATGGGTAACCTGTCATAGGCCACAAGGGGAGCTATTTTATCTCGTATCCTTATTTTTGATTGTACATCCATTTTCTTTCTCTCATACGGTTTATTCTTCTCTGGCAAAAAAAAATCAATAAAAATCATATCCCATTTCATGCATAAAAAGCATAAAAAAAATCATGTCCCATTTGTTGTATAAAAAATGGTGCACCTCGCCTTGCGTTATGCCGCATGTCATTGAAAAGCATAAATTTATTTGTGTTTTCCTTTGCACGAGTTTTCAGAAAAAAATTATTTTTCTGCAAGTGGTGCGCATTTTCATTGCATCGCCATTCATCATAAAATTTCCCATATTTCATTTTTTTTCTTTGCATATACATAAAAAATTGTTCTTGCATGTTGTATGTATTTTCATGAGTAAATAAAACAAGTCGCATAGTCAATCCCCAAGCTGCATGACATATTTCCTTCAAATAAATACAAATTAGGAAGTTGTATTGCATTTCATGCATAAAAACAATTCAAAAAATGTATGAAAATAAAAATTTCTCCCTATTTCATTGTTGCATGTTGTCCATATCTTATGAGTAAGTGCATCAAAATGTATTGTCATTTGTCAATCCTCATAGCATATTTCCTTAAAAAAGAAAGTAAAAAAAACTAGGAGAATTGCATTACATTGCATTTCATGCATAAAAGATCATGTTTCATTCTAAAAAATAATCTTTGCATATATTCACATGAATAAAAAATAAACTTGCATGGTATCTCTTACGGAAAACGCATTGAATGTGGCATCATAGGATAAACATCTGCATGATGGCTCTAAGTTCATGCACTTTCGTAGCATAACATCATAAGAATTCTCCATTTTTCTTTGTCTATACATAAAAAAAATTGTTGCATGTTGTACATAACTACACGAGTAAATAGAGTTGCATTGCATTTCTTGCATAAAAACGAAAAACAATTATCACAAAACAAATGCATATTGCATCTTAGGACGTATGTTTGCATACATAAAATATATCCATGCACTCTATAGCATCCTTTGCATTTGTCATAATCTTTCTTGAAATAAAGAATTTTAAAAATCATTGAGTGTCCATCCACATTTTTTTTCACAAAAGAAAGTTGAATTTTGTGTGCTTGCATCAAGGTGGATACCAATCAAGCTGTAACTCATGGAATCAGATCATTCTTTTGAGACTTGTTGGAAAGAGGCGTAAGGAAGTGTACTGAGTGGGAAGATTTCATGAGGCATTCAAAAAGGGAAGGGAGACATAAGGTTGGGAATTAGTTCTTGAACTAAAACCTCAAAGCAAAAGAATATGATTGTCATTAGCACTTTGTAATCATGTTGTGTAAAGTCAAGTTGGCTTTGTTGAATCTTTATACTAATGAATTTGCATGGACTTAAAAGCTCTTTCCCATTCTTTACACCCCATTATCCCTTAAGATTTAGTCCCCAATCCAGTGATTGCCTCATGTGATAATTCTCGAACCCCTTTTGTGTGTGTCATTCGAGGATGAACCAGTGAACGAATATCGGATCTTGAAGGTCCATTTCCCAAAAAAAAGCAAAGAAATAAAGAGCAAAGAATGTGTAAAGGAGTGAATGTTACTTCGAAATTAAATTATTGAAAATGTGGAATCATGACTTGAAATGAAGAGTGGCCATTTTTCTCTATCCCAAAAACGAACCCTTGTCGTCCCCCTTTGAGTCCAAAATTTCCTTTCATTTGACCCTAGACAAGGATTTACACTACAATGGAATTTAGTGCATTAAGATTATCATTTGAATTCCCAAGGTAGAAAATTGATGAGATAAATATCAGGGGCAATGGAGGAAAGGAAGGACAAAAGTCAAAAAATAATAAAGAAAAAAGTTGGGGATCAACTAGTGATGGTAAAAAAAAGAGAGAAGAAATCGACCATGAAGGAAGTGGAGACAAAGGAGTAAATGAAGAAAAAAATGGAAAAGGTCAAAAATGAAAAAAAATCAAGAAGGAGAATGGATGGGTGTTACAAGAAAAAGAGTGGTGTACTGGGAATACAATAGAAATAAATGTACTAAAGATCCTTGATCCTTTTAACCCACAAATCATTTTTTTTAGCCTTTAAATCCCTCTTGATCTTTTTAACCCATAAAACAATTTCTTGAGCCTTCTAACCCTTTTGTCTTAACCCATAAAATGATTTCTCGAGCCTTCTAACCCTTTTCGTCCTAACCCATTACCCATAAAACAATTTCTTGAGTCTTCTAACCCCATATTTCTTAACCTTATAACCCATAGCCACATTACAAGCCTCTAAAGGTCCACTCTAATCGATGAATGATTGCTTTCATTTTTATAATGTTAATTTTGAGATAAATCATTTATTTTCTTTTAACAAATCTTTGCTCTAAAAAATGAAAAGAAAAAAAATGAGACTCGCTAGACTGAAAACCTGTAAGGGCGGTCTAGGCAAAAATTAGGGTTAATAAAAAGAATGAAGCCCGCTAGACTGAAAACCTGCAACGGCAGTCTAGGCAAAAATTAGGGCACAAAAGGGGAGTCAGGCTACATTTGAGAAGTTTATGTGTGATATGCGTAATCTCTTCCTTTCGAGTCTAACAGAATGACACATTGGGGTAATTTTTGTGGTTTGAGGTAACCTTGGGAGTCTCAAGAAATCCCACTCCGAGCTAACAAAATTTTTGCACAACCCTTCATGAATTGAACTTTTCTCGCAATACCAACTTAGTCTTCTCTCAGAGCAATGCCTTTCACCAACACAGGGGCAAGCATTTGGCAAGACGTTCATGAGACAAACTTTGCGTGCTATGCTAGTATAGTCTCATCCCAGGGATAATACTGTACGCCAAATCAGGGGATAAATTTTTTGTATGACCCTTAATGAGTGAGATTTCGCTGGTTACATCAGTGTAATCTACTCTCGGGGTAACACCTTTCATTAAAACTGAGGCAAAAATGTTGCAAGACTTCACGTCGTTTAAACTCTGTTTGCCACACCTGTGTAGTCTTTTCTTAGGGCAATGTTTTTTCACCAATACCGGGGCAAAAATTTGCAATAACCCTTTGTGAGTCAAACTCTACTTTCTAACATCAGTGTTATTTCCTCTTTGAGAATATCATTTGCCACCTAAGGCAAAATCTTTTGCAAAACCCTTCATAAGTCCAGCTTTGGTTGCTGCACCAGGTAGTCATTCCTTTTGTGTAAAACATCTTACCAATTTCTACCAAGTAAGTTGCCTCAAGTAAATAGAAATGCTCCAAAATATTAACCTCGAGGCAAGCCTAATCCCTTTTCCCAACCATCTCAGTTTCTCTTCGTCTTCCCCATTTCTTTCACTTTGTAAACAACATTCACTTCCAAACCTTCAAAAACCCAAAACAAACAATCCAGAAACGCGAAAATCACAGCTTGTTAATACCCGTGAATCTATGCATTCTCATTAAGTAATGCTTCAAAAAGAGTCAATTTGGAATCATTGATATGATTTAGAGAGCTGATGACAATTTGTGAGAAAGGGGTCAAACTGGAATGTGTCATGCTTTGGAGGATGAGGATCGTAAAAGAAAAGAGATCTGGCAAGGCAAAGATAATGTTAAGTTTCCAACCGATGACAAGCTTGATTGGTTTCAAATAAAACATGCACGAAAACATATTCTCAGCAAATATAACCCTTAGAACATGTCCATATCTATGAGCATGCATAACTCTTACACTTCATGTCATAGCATGCATACATTTCATGTCATAACATGCATACAATTCATATCAATCCATGAATTCCACTTCAAGACAAGAAGCATGTGTTTTTCCAGTCTCTTTGAGAATAAAGTAATGATAATAAAAAATAGAGTCATTCAAAGCAAGGCATTGTAGCGACCGAAAAATCCGGGTGAGGATTCCTCGAAGGTTCAAAAATGAAGCCGCCACCAACGTTTAATTTTTAGGGTAAACATCGGTAAATCCCTTTGGAATGGATAAAGGTCCTTGAGACCAGATTAGGGTTCGGGAGTCGGTTATGCATGGGGAAGGTGTTAGCACCCCACAACATCCTTCCTAAGGAAGGTTACCTGCTAATTAGTTGTAGGAAAAAAAGTTAATTTTGAAAATGTTAATTTTTACCCTTTTATTGAAAGAAAAAGACTTAATAAAAATTTTAGTTTTTTTGTGCTTGACAGGAGAGAGCCCCTGCTGCTACGTATCTCCAGGTGCGATGGAGAAATCAAAGCTACGTAGTTCTTGGTAGAAAATTTTTGTTGGTTGGTGTTTTTTATTTAGGTGTTCTAGGACTTTTGAACTGTGTTGATGGACCATTGTTGGTCTGAAGGAGTGCTAGGGCTCTGAAGGACCACTGGGGGTCTGAAGGAGCGCCGGGGCTCCGAGGGACCACAGATCATTTATCCTAAAACGATGACTAATCCGGCCGTATGGCCGATTCAATCCCCTATTTTTGAAAATAAGGTTTTTGATTTTGAAATGGAAGGAATGTGTTTGTATTTTTTAATTTAGAAATTATTTGTTTTGAATAGGGATATTAGGACCTGATTCGTACTGTTCATTCGTGGTCCTAAAAAGCTGACTAACCCGATCGTACTACCGAATTAATTCCCTATTTATATTTTGGGTTTTTTTTTTGTAAAAAAATGAATTAAGGAAGAAACATAATGAAACTTGTTTATTTTTGCGCTTGACAGGGGTGTGACCCTGCTCCTACGTATCTCTTGGTAGAGAATCAAAGGCTACGTAGTTCTAGGATAGAAAAAGTTTTGTTGATTTGTGTTTTTTAATATAGGGGTTTTAGGACTTTGGAGCTGTACAGCTCATTCGTCCTAGAACGATGACTAACCTGACTGTACAGTCGACTTAATCTCCTATTTTTTTGAAGATTTAATTTTTTTTAGGAGAAAGAATGATTTGTATATTGGTATTATTTCTTTTCAATAGGTATTTTAGGACTCTTGAGCCGTACGGCTTATTCATCCTAAAACGACGACTAACCCGGCCGTACGGCCGACTTAGTCCCCTAAAAAAAAAAGAAATAACGAGGTGGGTTGTAAAAATAAAAGAAAAGGGTGCAATTAGAAATAGAGGGTCGTATTATGGAAACTGGGGATGCAGTTAGCGAGGAAGGGAGTGGGCGTAGCAGTAGTAGCCCAGTTCATATTCTGGGCTTATCAGCCACGAAACATGGGCTTCTCAGGGGGTTGTATGAATGAAAAAGAGGGGCGTGAAGAATAATCTGAACTAACAAAATAAATTAAAAAACTCAGACCAATATAAAGCAAAACAAAAATAAAATCCAAACCCTAATCTTCCACTCTCCCTCTCTCAGCGCCGCACCACTCATTTCCAACCCTAATCTCTGTTTCTCTTCAATCTTCCTCTCCACCACCGAATCTCACTTTCTTTCTCTCCCATCGCCGCCCTTTATCCTGGTTTTCATTTCTGTCCTTCTCTTCAACGCAGCTAACCCAAATCTCACAGAGAGAGAGAGAGAGCCTTCGAGAGAGAAAGGTGAAAAGGGAGAGGATGATGAACGAAGGGGAAAGGAGAGGAACGATGGTGATGGTTGCGAAGGGGGGGCGTACGGTGGTGACTTTGGCTATGGCGTGGTGGCGATTATGATGTTGGGTTTTGGTGGTGGTGGGACGAAGAGGCGACGGTGGTGAGGTTTACGATGGTGTCTGAGGGTGATTCCATTTTTCGGTGGTGGTTTGGGTTGGAACACGGTGGTTGGATGGTTGCTGTTGTTGGCGGTTCGGGGTGGAGGGGGAAACGTGGTAGTGTGAAGGTGGCTGTGAGGGTTTGACGGTGGTGAGAGAGAGGGAAACCGAAGGGGAAAGGCTGTGGTGGTGAGAGAGGAGAGAGTTACGGTTGTTGGGGTTTATGGTTCGTGAAGGTGTAGGTTAGGTACGATGGGTTACGGTGGTGGTACGACTGGGTCTACGATGGCGACAAGTGGTGGAGTGTGGTGGTTGAAGGTGAGGCTACAGCGGCGGCCACCGTTTCACGGTGGCCGGAGGTAAATTTTTTCTCCTTTCCTCTTCTCTCCTCTCGCTGTGTCTTACCCTCTCACCCTGCGTTCTGGTTTTCTTTACTTTTTTCTTTCCAAAAATCTTACAATTGTTCGTAAATAATTTCAAAGAAAAAAGGAAACTCTTTTGCTGTTTTTTACGAAAAACCATTCAGGAATAAATCATATAAATAAAACTGAGCAACATTGAGTGAAGAACAGAGTTTGAAAATCGACCTAGGTTCCCAAGAATTTGAAACAGAGGAGTCGTTACGGCTACCCTTCTCTACCTCAACTTCTGTCTGCCTTTATCTTTTCTGGACTGTGCTGCTTTTTGTCTGCAATTAGGAATTCAGATGCTTGAAGATTTAGGGTTTTGTGTAAAACCCTAATTTGGCTCCGATTTCTGTGAATTAGGTTTCTCTGTGCGTATATTCAGTGACTGAGTGCGTATTTTGTGTATATTTCCCTCACTGTGTCCCCCTTTTCTGTGTATCACTGTTTGGTATTTATAGGCAGGTTGGTATGGTGCTGGGGAATCAAAAGGACAGCAATTAGGGCAAATTTAGGGTGCTGAGTGAGGAGAGAAATGACGCAAAGGACAGCCCTCTGAATCAGCAAAAAAAAGGAACGCAGCTGGCAATAGGGGAAGGACAGTACTGGGGCGCAAAGGACAGCATCAAGGGAGGAATCTAAAGGCATCTTAGCTAGGGCAGCAGCTGATGCGCCCCTTCCCTCTTTTCTTCTTTTTTTTGGATTTTGTATTTTGATTTTTGGTACTATTTTTTGCTGTTTTTGTATACATATGTGTAAAAACTTGATTTATGTAATAAGACTTTTTGACTATTCGGCTCCAAGGGTTCATTATGCTTCCAATTGTTTTTGTATATTTTTGCACTATCAACACTAGGCCAGCCTAATTAATTATAATGACTACAAAATAAAATAAAAGTGAGTATCGAAACAAGCCGTTGTACGAGAGTGCCAAAGACATGCGCGTTCAAAACGATACGTGACCCGACGGGGGTAAAAACTTTTATTGATTTTTGGTTTTTGATTAGTCGGACAAAATTAGGGTATGACAGGCATGCATTGCATTTAATTTCCCTTCCATGCTACGGTTTAGCCCTGGCACTGGCCATTTTGATCTTGTACTACGGTTCAGCCCTGGTACTGCCATTTTATTCTTGTGCTATCGGTTACGCCCTGGCACTGCATGCTATCGGTTACGCCCTGGCATCGCATTTTTTAATTTTGTGCTATCGGTTACGCCCTGGCACTGCATGCTATCGGTTACGCCCTGGCATCGCATTTTTTAGTTTTGTGCTATCGGTTACGCCCTGGCACTGCACGCTATCGGTTACGCCCTGCATCGCATTTTTAGTTTTATGCTATCGGTTACGCCCTGGCACTGCATGCTATCGGTTACGCCCTGACATCACATTTTTTAATTTTGTGCTATCGGTTACGCCCTGGCACTGCATGCTATCGGTTACGCCCTGGCATCACATTTTTAGTTTTGTGCTATCGGTTACGCCCTGGCACTACATGCTATCGGTTACGCCCTGACATCGCATTTTTAGTTTTGTGCTATCGGTCTCGCCTGGGCATTGTCTTTAGTTTTGTGCTATCGGTCTCGCCCTGGCATTGCACTTTTATTTTCATGCTATCGGTTACGCCCCGACATTGTCTTATTCTTTTGTGCTACCGGTTACGCCCTGGCACTGCATGCTATCGGTTACGCCCCTGGCATCGCATTTTTAGTTTTTGTGCTAGCGGTTACGCCCTGGCACTGCATGCTATCGGTTACGCCCTGGCTTCGCATTTATTTTTGTGCTATCGATTACGCCGTAGCACTTCATGCTATCGATTACGTCCCGGTGTAGCATTTTTAGTCTTGTGCTATCGATCACGCGCTGGCACTGCATGCTATCGGTGACGCCCTAGCATTTTCTTATTCTTTTGTGCTACCAGTTACGCCCTGGCATTTCACCTTTTATTTTTGTGCTACTGATTCAGCTCTGGCACTGTTTTTACAATCGTGCATATTTCACCAATTAAAATTGAAGTTCGTATATATACTTATTCCTTACTTTGATAATACAACAAAACATAGTTTTATGTATAATCTCGTAAGAAAGTAAGTACAGAGGGGCAACTGTGAACACCCAATTTTAACCGGTATCTTCTTCCTTTTTGTGAAAATTCCAAAAATACCATTTTATGCATTGTGATTAAAATTGATTTTACGTGCGATTTGGTACTCGTCGGCGGTTTTGCGCCATTTCAATTTGTTTTGTCTATTGCAAGGAAAAAATTATAAAACAAAAAAAATAATATAATAATATAATCAAATTTAAATAGGTGTCCTTTATTTAGTTTGTTACACATGTAGACGAAATAAATAAATAAATGCAAATAGTACAAAAATTAATTAAAAGCAAAAAAAAGTATAAAAATTGTTAAAACAATAAAATCTGAATGTGCTTGCTGCCACTGGGACATGTATTTTGAGGACTATGCCAAAGGGTCTTTCTTCTTGTTCTCTACAGTTTCCCAATTTTCTCAAACCAAACAAATTTGCAGCCACCACCTACAAGCTGTCATTGATACAGATATTGTCTCCTGCTTCTCCATCTCTGTAAAAGCATAACAACAATTCTTGTCTCATTAATTGGCTACCCTATAAAAAACACCAAACAGAACCCAACAAAAGGGGGGTGAAAAATTGATTTTGGGAAAAATATGAAAAGTGGGAACCTTGAGAACAGAAGCAAAGTTTGAGAGAAAGAGAGACACAAAAAAAAAATTAGAATTAGAAGCAAAAAAAAAACCAAAAAAACAGAAGCTAAAAAAAAGGGTTGAGTTTTTTTTGAGAGGGAATGTTTTAAGCACAAATCAAAAGAGATGTAGAGTAACAGAAGTTTGGAAGCTTAATTTCCCTCACCACCGTCCAAAAAAAAGTCGTCGTCCACCGCACCTCTGCTGCCGTTCCAACCACCGCCACCGTCCACCAAAAAACGTCACCATCCACCACCCAACACCATCACCTTCGCACCACCAAACAACCACTCTATCCCTCTCTCTCCCTTCAGTTCTCTCCCTCTATCCACCACCACAAGCCACCAACAACCACCACGTACACCATCCTCTCTCTCATCACACCCTCACATTCTTTTTCCCTACACCACCAAACTCCCACGCGTTGTCTCTATCCTAACCGCCGGCCACCATGGTTCGTCGCCGATCACCGCCACCGGCAACATCTCACCGTCGGTCACTCCCTCTTCCCCCTCCCTCTCTCATTTCCTTCCTCTTCTTTCCCTCCCTCTTTCACATTTCCTTTTCTTTCTCTATCTCTCTTGGATCCAAATTTTTTAGGCAAAAATACACTCGAGGTCCTTTAAGTTACTTATTTGTAACAAGTTGGTCCTTTAAGTTTTTTTTAACAACTTAGTCCTTTAAGTTACCTAACGTGTACACCGTTAGTCCTTTTTTCATATTCCGTTCCAAAAAAGCCCACATGGCATTAACGGTGCTGACATGTCCGTAACGGCGTCCAACAGTGCTGACATGTCAAGTCCAAATAGGATTTTAAATTGATAATTATATTTTTTTAATTAATTTTTTATTAAAAATAAAAAAACCCAAAATTGAGATGAACATCTTCATCTTCAAACCTAGAAACCAAACCCAGATAATCTTCCCAAATTTCTGTTTGTTAAATTGAAATTCTTCCCCAATCTAGAAAATTGAAATTCATCTCAAATCTTCCCAAGCTTCTGTAGTTGTGTTTGTCAACCCCACAGATTCTGTAAATTGAAACGCTGGAAATTTTCCCAAGCTTCTGTAAATTGAAACGCTGGAAATTTTCCCAAGCTTCTGTAAATTTGAAATTCATCTCAAATCTTCCCAAGCTTCTGTAAATTGAAACGCTGGAAATTTTGTGTCTTTTTGTCCCTTTCAAGTTCCCAAATCTTCCCCAAACCAACCCCACAGATTCTGTTTTCATAGCAGCTTCTATTTTTGACTTTATTTTTGGATTTGTTGTAGATTGTGTTTTCGAATTTGTTGCTGTGAAAAATGGGTAGTTTCTATTTTTGATTTTTCATTTGAATAAAACATCAAAATCAGGGGTTGATGATGACTTTGGGATTGAATAGGACAATTTTGGTTTGGAGTTGAAGATGGATTTGAGGTTGAAGATGAGATACAATGTACAGAGTACAATTTCTGGGTTTAGTGTTGAAGAAGGGTTTGGGGTTGAAGATGGATAGTTTCTGGATTTGGGTTGAAGATGGGTTTGAGGTTGAAGATGAATGCCATGTCAGCGCCGTTAAGGACATGTCAGCACCGTGAATGCCATGTGGACTTTTTTGAAACGGAATATGAAAAAAGACTAACGGTGTACACGTTAGGTAACTTAAAGGACTAAGTTGTTACAAAAAAAACTTAAAGTACCAACTTGTTACAAATAAGTAACTTAAAGGACCTCGAGTGTATTTTTGCCATTTTTTTATCTCTCCTAAAAGCTGTGCGGCGCTGAGAAGAAGAATGAAAATTATGTTTAATTGGTTATGTTGGTACTCTATAGTGTATATGGCTTCCAGTTCTTTTTTTAGTTTTTTTGCTGATTACTACTTGCACCACCCATTTTAATGACGGTGCCCCTCTTTCTTTTGTTTCTGTTTTTTAGTTCAGAAATGATAGTGGCACCTCCCCATTTTTATGAAGCGACCCCCCCTCATACGGCCCATCAGTTTGTGGGTCAGCTAAAAAAACGAAATGGGGCTTTATACTATTTGCGCCCCTTTTTATTTCTGTTCTGCACCCTTTTACTAGTTTTATTTCGTTTACTTATTTACTAGTCATCACGTTTTCTTGTTATTATTATCACTATCCTTGTCATTATCGTTATTGTTAGTATTCCTATTATTCTTATATTTATCTATTTTCTGAAAAAAAAATTAAAATAAATGTCAGTTCACTCAAAAGACGTTTTTCTTTCTTTTTCTCTTCTCTCTTGTTCGCTTGTTTAAAAAAAATAGAAAAAAATGGGTTTGATAGAGGTGTACACCTTATCAATCCCGGTTTAAGAGACTTTAGCTGTACGGCTTTGATCTTAAACCCCTCCAAAAAAATTAAAAATAAAATCAACAAACAAATATTTTTAGAAGAACTACGTTGCCTTTGATTCTCCGATTCGGAGATACGTAGGAGCGGGGCTTCCCCGGCAAGCTAAATTAATTTTTCTCTAATAAATAATCATTTTTTTTCTTTAATACCTATTTTCCAAAAAACTAAAAAATGAGCTTGATTGAGATGTACGTCTTGTCAACCTCGCAATCCTGGTTTAAGATGCCTGAGTTGTACAGCTTGGTGATCTTGGACCCCTTTCAAAAAAATAAAATCAACCGACCAACAAATTTTTTCAGGAAGAACTACGTGACTGTTGAGTTCCTCATTGCACCAGAGGATACGTAGGAGCGGGGCCTCCCCGTCAAGTCAAAATTAAATTTTCTTCAAATGGACTTATTTTATTTCGTTATAAATAATTACTTTTTATCCTTTTTAGGGGTATGGCGATAGTTCATTACTCAATAATATTTTTGCATAACCAAATTTAGGGTAACTGTCTTAGGACAGATGTACTAGGGCTGCAGTGGAATTAGGTTTTCGCCCTTCCCTATACATAACCGACTCTCGAATCCAATCTAGTTTACGCAGACCAAATAACCTTAAATGTAGGTTTTTTTCAATTTTTCCTATTAAATAAATTGGGTGGCGACTCCTAAAATAATCGATTTTTGGGCCGTCTACGTCGGGATCCCGATCACGACACTCCCTCCAATCAGGTACGTTTCACTCTCTCACTCTCATTTCTGTGCGTTTCGTTTATTTTTTTCTGTAAAATCGCACGGTTCAATTGAGCGTTGCCGAACCTTTTGGGGACGATGAATTTTTAAAGGGTACGGTTGTGGGATTCCGAACCCGTTCGGTTATGGCCCGACGTACCATGTTTTTTGAAAAAATTTAAATATAACGTCCGGTGGCTCTCAACCGAACCTGTTCGGCCGGTGCCCAGCAAACCACTATTAACAGAATATTTGTTTAAATTTGGTTTCTCTGTTTTCTTCAGCTATGGTCAACACGGGAGGTGGGCATTCACAGTCCCTGTTCCAGTCTGAGCCTTGTGGAAGGAGGCCACCTCCTACGGTTTCCAACCGAAAAAGGAAGGAGGGTGAACGCGCTGCTATAGGTGGAACTAGTAGGCGTAAGCACGCTGACCCGGCCCCAGCAGTAGAGGAGGACATAGGACATGACATTGAGTAGGATGCTGCTCATCCGGCAACTGATCTTGCTGGGCCTGCTGTTGATATTAGTGTTGATGTTCATGCTGGGGATGAACATTAGGAGGCTGCTCCTTCCACATTAGTTGCTCATTCCACATCAGCTCCTCCTCCTTCCACATTCTCTTTCCCGGGTGGTCCGGAGGATAGGTCTGTCTTGCCCACTTACGGGTCTCATTTTTCTAGATCCCTATGGGATGGCGAGGTAAGTTACCCACCACATATCTTCTAAACTTTATTATTACTTTTTTGAATGCTTTATTTAAGGATACCATTTCTCAATGCAGGATCGTAAGGAGCTAAAGATAATTTCACACGGGCACAGCCAGATAGACTCGCATCCTAACATTGTCAACTATGTGACGACATCTGGGCTATACCCTCTGAGGGAGTTAGGATATCCCAATGTCCTTGGTGGGATACTAAATGCATTTATCGAGCGTTGGCAGCCAGATACTTCATGATTCCACCTACCTATTGGTGAGGTGACTGTCACGCTCAATGATGTATCGATGTTACTGCACATCCCCATGTTTGGGAGTTTTTTTAACATGCCGGACTACACCAAGGCACAAGGAGAGCATCTGCTGATCGACTTTTTGGGTGCAGACCCCGCAGATGCATATTCCCAGACAAAGGCCATATGGTTGTATGTGTACCTCTCGTGGTTGAGGGACGTCAGACGCGGTGTACCCTAGGTCCATCTTGGAGGAGCGATGGGAGCATGCCGCTAGGGCGTATCTTCTATACCTGTTGGGCATCACCTTGTTCACCGACAAGTCAGGGAATAAGGTGAAGTTGGCATATCTTGGTATGTTGATTTATTTGGACCAGACTGGTGGTTACACTGGGGGGTGGCCCTTGCCCATCTATATGACCAGCTACGGGACGCCAACAAACCCAAAAATAGGCAGGTGGCTGGCTATGCTACACTGCTTCAGGTATGTTATGATTAATTTATTTATCAGTTTACGATGTTACTGTAGGATTACTAACCTGATTCATATGTTCATTACAGGCCTGGATTTTTGAGCACTTCCAGGGTGCCAACTTCGGTATCAAACATGTGGACCCTAGGTATGATGAGACACAGCCACATGCCAAGCGGTGGGTGGCTACTTCCGACGGGGACAGAAAGGCAGTTAGACTAGCGCTGGATCGGCTTCACCCGGATGAGGTCACCTGGGCCCCTACATTGCTCATAGAGATGTCAGACCTTTCGAGGCGCTGGCATTGTTCAGGGGCTTTGTACGTCATGCTGGGTGCATGATGCCCTACCTGCCAGATTGTGTTGTCAGGCAGTTTGGGTATGTACAGGGGATCCCAGAGGACCCCAAATCTAGTACTCGACCCACTGTAACTTTAGAGGATGCTGACGCCATGTGGGCAGACTTCCACGAGCATCTGATAGAGCGAGGGCTTTATGTCAGACCGGGTGACCGGGTCACCCAGACACCGTGCCAGGGTACTTTACTTGGTTTGGGAGGGTCTCACACTCATTCATATTGCCGTCCAGTTATGAGATTCTTGAGGATGAGCCTGACATTAGATAGGTACATCTTTTACATGTTTTCATTTATTGATTTATTAAACATGTACTTATTTTAATACTTTTGTTTTCTATCTCACAGATAATGCCCGAGATGGTTGACTTGGTGGATGAGATGGAGCGTTCCATAGATGGGAACGTTCCACGGGGGACGCAGCCATTGAGCATACTGGATCGGATGAAGAGGCTCGTGAGGCCATTCCGCAGACTTAGGAGGTTTAGTTGTGGCTATCACAAGAGAGACTGGGCTACACAGTAGGGTTTATGTTAGTGCGTGGTTGTTTGTACGGACTTGTTTGTTTTGTAACTCTGTAACTCGTTTGTTTTGTAACATTATCATTGTTTGCTACTAATTAATTTATATTTCCATCGTATTTATTTTAAACAACGAATTTATTCATAAAAAGCATAAACGTACATCAAACACGAAAGATAATGAAATACATCAAACATGAAAGATAACACAACAAGAACGAAACATAACAAACACCCGATTACAACTAATTTAGAGTCCCTGTTGCAAAAGAAAAATGATTTCGTCCGGAGTGCGTATTGTTTCTATTGAGATATACCTTGTAATTCTATTGTTTGTAATAAACATAGGTGTAGTTAGTAACCTAGTCGAAATGGGCTGGTCGAAATTATGGGCCTGGGCCTGTTTCATTGTATATATATATATATATATATATATATATATATACAGTCGCTAGTAGTATGTAATTTGTATCCTACTTTTATGAAAATCAGTGCAGCTTTTACTATTCCTTGAATATTGCCCTAATCATTCCTCTTGTCCCTTAGCGCCGCCACCTCCCTTTCTTGTCCCTTTCACGTCTTTTATCCCCAACAAACTGGTATCAAGAGCTTGTTAGATCCTTACAAAAATCTATCAA
The DNA here is from genome assembly GCA_039519185.1 of Astragalus membranaceus. NCBI lineage: Eukaryota > Viridiplantae > Streptophyta > Magnoliopsida > Fabales > Fabaceae > Astragalus > Astragalus membranaceus. Next base: position 3,600,087 of record CM076851.1, on the reverse strand, counting down.
GATTCATGGCAGCGCGAGACAACTCTGGTGGAGGTATTCCGGGGAACCTCCCAATCTTCGACGGAAAGGATTATGAACGATGGTGTGCGCAGATGAAGGTGCTGTTTCGATATCAAGATGTCCTTGATGTCGTGAATGATGGTATTCCACCCTTGGCAGCAAACGCCACTGAAGCGGTCAGGAACAACCACCATTCGCTGAGGAAGAAAGATGGAAAAGGGCTGTTTTTGATTCACCAATGCGTTGATTCCAGTGTCCTGAACCCGATCATCGACAGTGAGTCAGCAAAGGCAGCTTGGGACATCCTCAAGAACTCGTATGGAGGAGCAGATAGACTGAAGAAGATACGACTTCAGTCACTCAGGAAACAGTACGAGGCCTTGAAGATGACAGATGGAGAATCGATTGGAGAATTCATTACGAGGTTAGTAGCGTTAACTAATCAAATGAAAGGTAATGGTGAAACTGTGACTGAAGTAAATAAAGTCGAAAAGGTGCTCAGATCCTTAACCCTGGAATTCGACTATGTTGTCACTGCTATCAAAGAATCCAAGGACCTAGATACGTTGAAGTTAGACGAACTTCAGGGTTCCTTAGAGGCTCATGAGTTGAGAATAAGGCAGAGAAGTTCAGAGAAAGAAACTGAACAAGCCTTACTATCACACTCCTCTAAGAAAAATTGGAAGGCAAGCAACAAGAAGGAGAAGGGTAAAGAAAAAGGATCAAGCAGTAAGCAGAAAGAGCAAGGATCTTTCGACAAGAAGAAGGGAGACCTGTCGAAAGTGCAGTGTTATAACTGTCAGCAATTTGGGCATTATAAGAACAAGTGTAAAAACAAGAAAGTTCCTAGAAATAAAGATGCTGAAGCCAAATTTGCAGATGATAGTGACACAGATTCCGACTCAGATGGGTTAATGCTAATGAGATTCATCTCAATGAAGAAGTTGCTGAAAGTAGCGAGCAAAACAGTGGGAACACTTGTATAAGTGGATACACTTGTGATGCTCAAAATACTTGTGCAATGTGTGTGTGGCAGGGCAGTGGTAACACTGGTGATGCCTCCAACATTGCCAGCAACGATGACGAAGAACTATCATTCATGACAGCTATTCACCCAGAATTACTGTTGCTGAAGGCAGATACAAATTCGACTAAGAGAAGTCTGTCAAATGGTATCTTGACACAGGATGCTCAAACCACATGTGCTGTCACAAGGAGTGGTTTGTCGAATTGAAGAAAATTAGCAAAAGAATAAGGTTTGCTGATAATAGTAGAGTCACTGCAGAAGGAATTGGTACCATAAAGTTCCTGTCGAAAGATGGAAAATGGTGCTACATTCAAGAGGTATTCTATGTACCAAATATGAGGAGCAATCTGCTGAGTATTGGGCAGATGATTGAGAAGAAATTCACTGTCGAAATGGGTGATAATAGTCTCAGCTTATTCGACTCAAACAAGAAGATGATCTTGAAGGTGTTGATGCAGAATAACAGAATCTTCAAGATCAAGTTGGAAGTAGTCGAAAAGAAATGCCTAAAGAGCACTGTCGAAGAGGAGCACTGGAAGTGGCACAGAAGATTTGGCCACCTAAACTTCAAGAGCTTGAGTCAACTACATGAAAAGAAGATGGTTCATGGGTTGCCTACAGTAAAGGTACCTGTCGAAGTATGTGAGAGTTGCTGCAAGTCGAAGCAACCAAGAAACTCATTTAAATCAGAAGTACCTAGCAGAGCAGAGAAGAAGTTAGAGGTGATATTTTCTGATGTTTGTGGCTCTTTCGAAGACAGTTCATTAGGAGGGAACAAGTACTTTGTCACCTTCATTGACGAATACACTAGAATGACCTGGGTGTATTTGATCAAAAGGAAGAGTGAAGTACTTGTAATATTCAAAAGGTTTAAGGTAATGATTGAGAAGCAGAGTGAATGTGCAATCAAAACCCTTAGAACTGATGGAGGTGGTGAGTACAATTCACATGAATTTGTAAAATTCTGTGAAAATGAAGGTGTGTTTAACAGTAATTATGGGCCTGTTTCATTGTAGATATATACAGTCGTTAGTAGTATGTAATTTGTACCCTACTTTTATGAAAATCAGTGCAGCTTTTACTATTCCATTGAATATTGCCCTAATCATTTCTCTGACACCTTGCGCCGCCACTTCCTTTTCTTCTCCCTTCTACGTGTTTATCCCCAACAGTTTCGACATACAGCTCCAACAGACGGGTTCTTGGAAAAGTGGCACGTACTTCCATCATGGTGCGTACGCCGTCGTCGCTCCGAATCTCCATAACCGGGCTTGCGGAAACGTAAACGACTTATTTCTTTACGCCACTCTCCCTCTCGAACCTTTTTCTCTGCCTTTTTCTTCAACTCCGTGAATGTTATATCCTTTTTCAACCTACAGAAGACAGGATGACGACATTGAAACCAAACACCATCTTCCTTGGAGGTGATAGTTCCACGGTGATGCAGGACAGTCAGGAATTTTTCATTTGAGTACTGGGTTAAGCACAACTGCATATCCATTTTAGCGGGTGGGGGGTGTTTGTGAAGAAGCAGGCTGGGGTGTTGGTGGAGGTGGGGTGTGAAACACATAGTGAAAACTGAGACCCTATTTATAATAGGTGTGGTAAAATGTGATTCGTTGATTTCAATTTTAGATCACAAATCTGAGCCGTTTAAATTCTATCCGTTGCGGCACATTTCCAAAGGAAATGCCATCCTCTCCTTTTTCTGACACATTTGACTGATTGTAAGTTGTTGATCAAAAGTGTCGGTGGAATCTGAGCCGTTTAAAAATTCAAAAAAATTTAAACACGTTCGGTTGTTAGGGTCCGGACCGGTTCAGTGGCGGGGAACCGTACCTGACAAAAATTCAAACCTTGGGGTGTGCTTTTTAACAGGTTCAGTGGTATGGGTCCGGACAGGTTCAGTCACCAATAACCGTGCCTAACAAACTTCAAACCATGGGGTGTGTGTCCCAAGACATCAGCCCCAACAGAGAACCACTGAACCGATTCGGTTGCCAGGCGCCTAACTAATGAAAATCTGGAGAAAAAAAAGGACGGACGTGCTTAGAACTTTTCTTTTCATTAATGGTATTTTGGTCATTTCACAGGATTTGGGGGTGTGTGGGAAGTAGGAGGGGGTTGGGAAAAGCATGAGCCTAATTTTTTGTATAGTAATAATATTACGTTTGCTTATTTGTTTGACAAAAATATAATAACATTTGCTAGTTCAGTTCTTTTTATTATTATTTTTTTACTTTTCTCATCACACTCGAGCATTTTGGTAAATAATTTTTCAGTGAAAATATTTTTGGTATTAATTTTATAAATTTAATTAATATATATTGATTCATGCAGTTCAATGAGTGGTCCTCCAGTTCAACTATTGACCCAATGATCCGGTACTCTGACTAAGTCGATCACCGATCCGAATTTTAAAATTGTTGGAGCAGTATCTCCACGAGCTCTGAAATCACACAGAGTTTCAGAGCTATTCACACACACACACACTTTGAGAGAGAGAGAGAGAATATAGATCTAACCGAATTGCGAGAGGGAAATGAAAATGGTTATTATCTGATTAACTAACTCAAAGTGAGTTATAAGAGTATTTATACGACCAATATAAGAGGACTCATACTCATCGACTAACTCAACTAGAAGCCAATTACTTCAACTCACTAGTTGTTATTACAATCACTTAAAAAAACAAAATACAACTTGAGTAAAATATATCAGAGTGCTACAACATTGAGGTGCTGTCAGCACCAGTACAGCACCACATAGTCTTCAACTTGAGCCGGTTCAATGATGATAAGTGCTTTAGAAGTACGATAAAGTTGAAATCGTATAACTTAACATTTCTTCTCGGAAAAAGTAAATGGGGTATAGTGAAAGAAACATGAAAAAAAATAGTTCCTCAATAATAAGAAACATCCCTATATATTAATACAGAATCCACTTTATCGTTTTTTTAGCGCCAAATCCCCCCCTACCCACCCCCCTCCCCCCACTCCCTACCCCCCCCACCCCCCTCCCCCTCCCCCCCCCACCACTCTTCTTTTTTTTTCATTTTTTTTAATACATAAAAATTTGGAAAAAATTTGGTAATACATAAAAATTTGGAAAAAAATTTGGTCTATAAATATATTAGGTTTGTTCCTCGATAATCGAATAGGTGAAAAATGAAAATAAATTTCATGATGAATTATGTAATGTTGTTCCTCAGTAACCTGTTTGATGAAACAAAATCTTAACGAAATAAGTAAAGTGGGTCGGGCCGAGCCGCCCGATTTTTCGCGGGCATAGCGCTTAACGGGCTGGGCTGGGCAGCCCGTTTTGGCATCCCTACCTATTCTCGGGTTTATCCGAAGCCCATCGTGCCGACCCGGCCAGGCCCAATACTATCATCGGGCCCATCGGACTGGGCCAATAAAGATATCATTGATTTTGGGTTACTAATTTTAGGGCCCAGACCCTATTAAAACTGCGAAGAACTAATGTCCGAAATATTAAATGACAAGTTTGACTGGTGTTGTGCATGTGACTCGGCCCCGGGGTTAACAAAGTAACTTTCGTACAATCAGCTAATGTACCAAATAGTAGTATTGTTTTCCTAAGAATAATACTTAAACGTAAGAAGACAAAATGTCATAAACGTTACATGAAAAGCCCGACTGGTGTTGTGTGATTCAGGCCCAACGTTAATAAATTAACTTTCGCTAGATTCTTATCATAGCAAGTAGTAGCTCTTTTGCTTAAGGATAATACTTAAAAGTGTGAAGACAAAATGTCACGAACGTTAAATGACAGGCCCGACTGGTGTTGTGTGATTCAGACCTGAGGTTAACAAAGTAACTTTCGTACAATTCGTATCGTACCAAATAGTTGTGTTGTTTTCTTAAGGGTAATACTTAAAAGTATGAAGGCGAAATGTAGAAATATTAAATGACAAGTCCGACTGGTGTTGTGTGATTCAGGCCCGACGTTAATTGAAAGTGCTAAAATAAATTGTCTACGCCGAAATTTGAAAATTATCCTAACATCAGATGGTGTACGAGAGAGTCTTCGAATGTAAACCTTATCACCAATATTATTTCCTGATGTCTCTTAGCTGCATCATTTAAACCACCTCGTGCATAGCACGCCAATATTATTTCCTGATATGACTTTACGCTAACCTTACTGTTTCATAGTTGCCACGCGTGTCTCTTAGCCGCATCATTTAAACCACCCCGAGCATAGCACGGGTGTACGGTCCTAGTAGTTAGAATGTGAATATCAACTCTCTCTACTTTTACATCTCCAAAAAGACTCACCGCACAGTGCCTCCGCCGTCAAACACAGCTTTGTGCCTCCGCCGTCAAACACCGCTTTGTGCCCATGTTGCTCCGCTCCATCTCTTTCATATTTTAGTTAGTGGTGTCGCACCCCTCAAATCTTAAGGTAAGCTCCGCCACTGTATATGGCTTCACTAAGTACTAGAACGTACATGCATAGCATACAACATTGCTGCACTAGGAGGAAATGGTTTTCAAAGAAACGAAAATTTGAATTCATCATGAAGGGGATAAAAAAGGTGTGTTTGGAAAGAAGGTGGTATGTTCTAGAAAATCTTCAGCTTTTTTCAAAGCTTTTGGCACAAAATAATAAAGGTGATTCGTGGCATAGTTTTTGAGTTAAGCTGGTTAAAAGGAAGAGCTAACACCGGGAGGAAATGTCTTGGTTGTGGGGAGGCAAAAATTGGTAGTGGGTTGACCATAAAGATCAGAGGAAATGCGTAAATTTTAGTGATGATCTGAATTGGTTTCATTGGCATTGAAAGTAAAATAGGAATTAGGTTCTCATATCCTTTCATATGTTTCACGGTGAAATCATATCTAGAAAACCAATCATTGAGTTGAAGAAATTCAAGAATCCTAAAAAAAAAAAAAGAGTTATCCATTTGAACTTCAAAATGGAATTAAGTGGAAATTAAACTTTTGAATACCAAATTTGATTGCAAGTGCTTCCTCTCCAAAGTGGTGTGATAGAACTTCTCAAGGTAATCATGTATTCAAAATGTTTAATGTTTCATCAATGGATTATTTGTAACGATTAATAACAAATGATGACAATTTATTTTCTTAAAATCCATCGTAATACCAAAAACTCATTCTTAGGTCTATCACTAAAGTCATGATTGAAGATTGTTATACCTCAGTTACGTCTGTGTACTTTGTTAGTCATATGAATTTACTAACTCGTATGTCTTAGTTTTATTTTTCTTTTAATATCTTTAGCATAATAGTAGATAGAAATTGTAAGTCTCATGGGCAGCTCACTACAAGGTGCAAGACCAAACGTCCCTATTAGTATTGCTTCAAGCCCATCAATTTCATTTTTGGACTTGTTTAAATGCTAATTTGGTTATTCGGGCCCATGTTTAGTTTTTTTTTGCTAAAGTGCTTCCGGGGTCCCTTATCTTTATTTAAAGTAACGAATTAGTCCTTTATGTTTTTTTTGTCCCAAATAAGTCCTTTATCTTTCAAATTTTTGACACATAAATCCTTTTTCGTTGACAGTGCTGATTTATATGTCAAAAAAAAAGATTTGTGTGTTAAAAATTTGAAACATAAAGGATCTGAGCACCTTTTCGACTAATAAAGATACGGGCAATGTCAGTGGGGTGGGGAAATGTTAGTTTTCGAGGTTGAACCCGGGACCTCCTTATTACACTCTTTTTGGTGCACTCCTTCGATATCCCTCAGCTCGCCACCTACTTGGGATATCCATTTGCATCTCTATTTCATGAGCAAGTCTCCACACTGCACACCTAACCCTAATCATGAAAATGGAAATAAAAGATTGTTAACATAATATTTTGATTTTGTTTTTCACCGATAAAAGCCGAACAAAATTAACTTAGAACCTAGTGAATTCTCTGATTTAAAATTCTAGAGAATAGAAAAAAAATTCCATCAAGAATACTGAAAATAGAGGATAGTGAGGAGGTTCTGTGCGCAGAGTAGCAGCAGCAAGAGCAGTAACAACTAACAAGAACGAATCAGTTTTCAGCAATAAAAGAAATTTTTCAGAGGCTTAGTAATGAGGTTGGTATCTCACAATATTACATTCATCTGCTTTTGTTTCAAGAAACACGCTTAATCATTTTTTTTATTACTTACTTGCTGATCAGTCAATATAGAACCAAAAAAACACATAAATGTGATAAGTTCAAGGAACAGAAGGAATCAAATTAGGGGTTAGGGGAAATTAGAGGTAACCTAATAATAGAAATAGAAGGAGATGGAGATGAAGTGATTGTTCTTCATTTCATATACAGACTTGCAATTTCTATGTACCTGTCTTCAGATATGGAGATTTCAAAATTCAAACCCTAATTTTCTGAAAATTTCAAAACAGCCTATTTAATTGCTTTCTGCTTTCAATTGAACTTTGGATTTTCAAAACAGCCTATTTTTCTTTTTATTCATAAATCTGCTATTCCAATTCATCAATGCAATTTCCTCTTGTGTGGTGAGAAATGATTTAGAATGGTGATCTTCTTGAACAGGTTTATCTTGGAAGCTTGATGTCCTTTGTGTTGATTTGAATCTAAAGTGATTTTAATGGGGAATATACTCTGTCTAAACAACACTGAGGCTAAGCGGAGTGGTCCTACTCCTAGTGAGGTTTTGCCGGATGAAGCTTGCAAGAGACATAAGTTGTTGTCATCCTCTTATGAGAATAACTCAAGACTGATTCCTTCCCTTCCGAATGAGATCTCAACTCAGATTCTAGCTAGAGTTCCTCGCATTTGTTATTTGAATCTCAAGTCGGTTTCTCGTGCTTGGAAGGCCGCCCTTGTGAGTCCGGAACTATTTTGTTTGAGAAAAGAACTTGGAACAGCAGAGGAGTGGCTATACATATTAACAAAGGTCAATGATGATAAGCTTTTATTGTATGCCTTAGACCCTCTTTCGGGAATATGGCAAAGGCTACCTCCAATGGCGAATGTTTCCTTTGAAGATGAAGCGAAAAGGTGTTTGGCTGCCATTTCCCATCGGGTATGGAGCATGTTGGGTTCAGGTATCAAAATTGCAGATGTTATCATGAACTTGATTAGAAGGAAAAATGTGTTGGATCGGATGCCTTTCCGTGGTTGCTCCATTGGGGCTGTTGGTGGTTGCATCTATGCTTTAGGAGGATTTTCTAGAGCTTCAGCTATGAAATATGTTTGGAGGTATGATCCTGTTAAAAATTCTTGGACTGAGGCTACTCCAATGTCAGTTGGTAGAGCCTATTGCAAGACAGGTATACTGAATGAGAAGCTTTATTTTTGTTGGGGGAGTTAGTAGGGATCGTGGTGGATTGATTCCGTTGCAATCTGCAGAAGTATATGATCCGCACATAGGCACATGGTCTCAATTACCAAGCATGCCTTTTGCAGAAGCTCAACTGCTACCAGCTGATTTACTGGCTGACTTTCTCAAGCCTATTGCCACAGGATTGACTTCATACAGGGGTAGGTTGTTAGTTCCTCAGAGTTTGTATTGTCGGGCAGTTTTTTTTGATAATGGGGGAGTCCAGATACAAATTCTTGGTTTGGAATGCCAAACGGCATGGGTGAAGGTTGGCCTGCAAGGCATGCTGGAACAAAGTTGAGTGTCGCCGTAAATAATGATTTGTATGCACTGGATCCTTCGAATTCTCTCGACTCGGCAAAGATTAAGGTATATGATGTGGAAGGTGATACTTGGAAAATTGTTGCAGAAGACTTCCCTGTTCAAAATGTCACTGAATCAGAATCTCCTTATCTTTTAGCTAGTTTACTTGGAAAACTTCACTTGATTACTAAAGATGCCAATCGCAACATTACAGTTTTGCAGATTAACATGCAAAATAATTTAGATTCCTCCCAATCATTGTTGTCATCACATGATAGCTCATTCACTGAACTTGCTGAATCATCAGCCGAGCCAGAAATATGGAGGGCATTAGCTTCTAGGAGTGGTAGATCTGCTGAGCTAATTAGCTGTCAATCCCTTAAAGTTTGATTATTTGGAGCTATATCCATGTTGACTTGGCTGGTATCATTGTGGATAAGCCACAATGTTAATGATGATTTCAAATTGTAAGTGGTCTATTTCTCCACTGCATGATTGATCCATAAGATGTATTTTCACGTTAACATATAAGCAGACAATTTTAAATTTTAGAGTAAGAATATAAATCGTAGTTTTTTGGAACCTTTCTTTATGGTTTACATTGAGTATATCCTCATACAATTGTATTTGGTCTCTTACTGATGTACAGATACTATCTTCAATGAATGGATGCTCAAATTATCCTTTTATATGTTATAGGAATTGGAAAACTAGGATCATTTGTTTAACAGTGTCTCTTACTTGCCTTGACAATAACGCCTTATAGTAAATAGAATAGAGATGTTAAAGAAAAAACAGAGAGAATCCATTCCTCTTACATGAATGAAGGCTCATATTTGCCATCTTGCTTTATTTTATGTATAGAAAGTAGAGCATTAGAATTAGACTAGTCCTGATAGAACAGGTATTTGAGTCTCTTTGAGGCTTCAATGATGGAATCTCTCCGCCCGAAAGCACTAAGTCTAATATACTCTTCACCACCAGGACCAAAACCACTTCCTGGAATTGCAATTATGTGTGTCTTATCAAGAATTTTAGCAAAGGCATCCCACGAATTTGAGCCGGGAATATGGACCCAAACATAGGGTGCATTTTTACCACCATAAACTGTCAAACCAAGAGAAGTCAAAGCATTGACCAGTATTCTTGCATTCTCCATGTAGTAGTCAACAAGTGACTGCACTGCCTGAGAAATTTTTCAGAAGAGCATTACTATTTGGCAACAATTATCTTAACCAATGTCAAAACGTAGGGAACTAAAATGTTACCTTGAGACCCTCTGGGGAAAGGCATGCTAGTCCACCAGCCTGAGCTATGCTGGATGCTCCATTGAAGCAGGTGCACATTATACGGTTGAAATCATGCACAACAGGGAAACCATTTGAATATAAGAGTTCTTCTGGGACCACTGTCCAACCAAGGCGGACACCCGTGAAGCCGGCAAATTTGGAGAAGGACGACACTTCAATTGCAACCTGAAAGCATAATAAGGAAAAAAAAAACGAGGTCAAGCTTCCCATTGTGGAAAATAGTGCCTGCTAGAAAGAAAGCAAATTCCATGCAAACATAATGTCACCAGGAAAGTGATTTGTAAGATTGCCTTCAGGCAAGACATACCTCTCTGGCTCCAGAAACTTCAAAGATTGATTTAGGACTATCATCAGAGATATATGCAGAATATGCTGAGTCAAAGATAATGATTGATCCATTCACTTTGGCAAAATCCACAAGTTGCTCTAATTGCTTCCTTGTTGCCGCATGACCAGTGGGATTGTTAGGAGAACAAAAGAAAATAAGATCTGCCCTTGAAGTGGTTTGCAGATCTGGGAAAAAGTTGTTTTGAGGCCCACATGTCATGTATTCTATGTTCTTATACTTGCCAGCTTTATCTACAAACTCCCCAGCCTGACCTATTATTACACTTGAATCTATGTAGGCCTGCCTCAAAAGAATTTTGTGTGATTAAAAACACTTTTGCAAACATGCATTCGCTCTAAGAGTACAATGAAACAAGTTGTACATTATAGTAAAGAGATAGAAGCAGCAAGGTAAAAGACTTCATAAAATTGCTTGTTAGTTTAGAGGACTTAGTCCAAAGTAGTAGTTAACATCTAGGTAATAGGTCATATTAATTAGATAGATGGATTTATCACTCAGTAATTAGTATACCGGAAAGGATGGATCCTGTACAGCTATCTTCAGATTAGGACCCATAAGCAGCTGCACATGTTGAGAAAAATCAATGTCAGCACTTAAAATTAACATGAGAATTTAGCAAAGAAAGGTATTTACTATACAATGAGTCAATGAGTATGAATGATATTAGTAAAAGTGAATCAGAAGAAAGCTACAAGAATATGAATTATAGTGAAATAAATCCCTCAGTCCCCAGTTCTGTACCAAGGTGATACAAGAAAAGAGTGAGTCCAAGGATGAAGAATGCAGAACTGGTATTGCTGGTATACCTGAAGACGTGAAATATCACATTGTGCACCATCTGAAACAAAAACCTCTGAGGGTTTTATCCCTAAATCTTTGTATAATGTATCAGCAATTGCCTTCCTCAGGGCCTGCAAATGTAGTGTTGCCAGAACATACACATTTTACTTATATGACATATATTACAATGATCTACTATATCACAAAATGGAAGTCCAAATAACTGGATAAAGATAAATTGTTAGACTCAAGTGATGGCATGTACTTCAACACAGAAGCCCTTCAAGAAAAAAGTTTCTGCATAGTTATGTGACATTTTATTTTTGGAGTCTTCATCAGAAATTGTGTTAATTACTAAAATATGTTCCAAGATACCTTTTCACCTTGCTCAGGTCCATATCCTTTATAACCTTCTACCGTTGAAAGGCCATGCACAAACTGCAAAACACATCAGTGCACATCTTAATCAAATCAATAGACATTTCTCTCCTAGACCAATAATACTAGTTACTAGCTACCCTGTTTCAAGAATTAGCTGAAACCTGCTCTTTTGAAATAATCAGCAAGACTGGTACTTTGTTTAGATATATCCAAATAAGATACTACTATAATTAACATATGATTGTCATGGTTTCTAATTTATGTAATATGATACTTTGTTTAGATGTACTCTCACACACGCCCTAAGGAGTGCATCCTGGCCAAGAAACTTCGAATTTTGCTGATGATTAATTACAATATGCAATTTTGAAATGCATTTTCTAAATCTGCAGCCTGCTGATAACATACTATATAGTTTGGTGAATGAGACATGCATGTCTTAATAGAAAAGAACAAACTACACAATTCATAGTAAAAGTGTTCTCATATATAAGCAAAAAGATCATAAATACATACAATCACATTCACGCAGAACTTATCCATGCGATTTCTTTGTTCTTGCCCCATGAGGTGCACATTAATTCTTAAAGTAATTTATTTATATGCATCATATTCCACTAATTCAATAGAAAGAACCTTCATAACTTACATCAATCATGCTTGATGTTATAATTGTTGGTAAGGGTTTTGTAGTATCTCCAATTCCAAGGTCTATCACATTTGCATGTGGATACTTCTCTAAGTGCATAAGCTCCTGTTTTTCAATCTGATGCAATAGGGATAGTAATAGCTTTCAGCACATATAAGCTACATTTGATAACAGTAATTAGATCAGATAAACAATAAAGAAATGGAAATATTATTGAAGAGCAGCACCTCGGGAAATAAATAGCCACGTGGAAGTTTCTCCATGTTTACATTCCGGGGTACCTTTGTGCAGTGTCCTGCATATGACAATCATAATGATAAGTCTAAAGCTAAGGGGAATGAAAAAAATGAATCCATAAAAATAAAAATTTGAACCAAACTAGTATGAATGATATGCATACCAATTCTCACTCTATGATTCTTCAGTGTGCATGAAAACCTGTAGATTATGATTTAGATACATAATAAGTCAATTATTTTGGGGACCATTTGTTGAAGGGTGAGAGAAAATAGAAGATAAAAGAAGTTTGTTAGTATATGTAAACATTGTCAAATTTTGTATTTCACCTGTTCACTAGCATTCTAGGATGCAAAACTTTTGGACTTAACATAGAACTGCTAATTGATATCTTATACATTTTATGGCTAATTTTTGTTCTCCAACAACAAAATCTTCTCTAAGACTCTGGTTCTTATTTCAAATGAATACTAGCAATTGTACTTTTTTATCCATTAAAACAAGTTTATATAAATAACTAGTCCAATCAACAAAATAAGAGTTGTGCACTAAAGTTGGTCTAGATTCTATCAAATAAACAAGTCAGGGAAAGTGAGAGTTCCAAAATGTCAATTTCAACAATTCTATTTTCCACACCACCTAATTTCAAAATTTTCTATTATTCCTCTATTATGACCTTCCTGACATATAAAATGTTTGGAAAAGAAATTGAGGATCTTTCATTTTTACCTCTTTAAACCACCTGGCATAGCATCCCTCAAAGCTAAAATTAAAATTTTAATCTGTCAAAATAGCTATCCTTTGCTAACTTCACCATTTTATATGTGACATATTTCAAGTGGAGATAATTTTTTTTCTTCTGCATAAAGATTATCACCATCTATATCTTCAAATTAATGCATTTTACATGAGAAATTGGTGCTCAAGGATCTGACCTTTTAGTAGAAATAGTTTTAATTGGCATACTAAACACCACTTTCTAGCTATGAATCACAAATTCCGACACGAATACCGAACACGACATAAACACAAACACCGAGACATTGCTAATGTTCAAAATATAGGACATTGAGACACCATGTGTGTGTGTATATATATATATAAATTATAAGGATAACTAAATCAATAAACACACACTCATCCGATCAACATGACAAAAAACTAAATTGAGAATTAAAGTTCATTTATTCACCTTTTAAAAGCAAAGCTGATAAGTTTTACTAGGTTTGTTGAAGATATATAAAAAAAATAAAAGAATTGCATGAAGTTGATACTTTTAAAAAAAAAGATTATGGTAGGAGTGTACGGGGGAGGTGTCCAAGCAGTGTCTAAGAAGTTTCCAAGTCAAAAAATTAATTTTTTTATATGCGGCACCGTAGAGGGGTGTCTGAAGCATGTCGTGTCGGTGCAAAAAAACAGCTAATTACCGACGGACCACTACCCCATCAGTAAAATTTCAATTACCGATGGATCTGGCCGTCGTCGGTAATGAGCGAGAGAATTTGGAAATGGGGAAGGAATTTTGAAATCAATATCGTGGGCATTTCCGACAGATCTGTTTGTCGGTATTTAATATTTTTAACCGTTGAAGTTATCGATGGGCAACTCGGTCGGTAATAAAGTGACTTTCTGAGTCACTTTACTACCGACGACCTTGCTCGTCAGTAACTTTCATTAAAACCCAAATTTCGCGACAGAACCCCTGACTTTTTTCTTTCTCCATTTCTTCTTTCTTTCTCATCTTCTCTTCTCTCCCTCCCTCCGCCGCGAACTTGCTGGCCACCACTAGAGACGTTGTTAGCACTATCGCTCCTCCGTCATTGTCGTCGTTGCGTCTCTGACCGTTGCTGCACCGATTCTTCCTCTCTCTATCTATGTCTCTGACTCTCTCTCCCTCTCTTCATTTTGTTTCAAGCAAGTATCATAATTAAATTTTTTCCATTTCGTTTTTTAGAGAGAGGAACTGAAAATAGTGCTAGCTAGATAGAAACAATGTTAGGTTTCTATTATCGTGGATGTTGTTGTTAATGAGTTGATATTTAAAACTCTGTTAGGGATGTTAGGGATTATTGCGTTAGGAATGTTAGAAACCTAAATGTGAATTTGAAATTGAGTTAGGAATGTTAGGGATGTTGTTATTGTGTTAAATTATTGTTAGGGGTGTTAGGGATTATTGTGTTAGGAATGTTAATTAGGTTTCTATTATTGTGGATGTTGTTGTTAGAAACTGAAATGTGAATTCGAGAAATGTGAATTCGAAATTGTGTAGGATTGATTGTTGTAGCTATTATATTGTTGTTAAATCATGTGTTGTTGATGTAAAAGGGTGAGGTGCTATCCCTCACCCCCCTTATTTTGCTCGAAATCATCTCCATTGAGATAACTGCGAGACGATACTAACAATGGTAGGGTTGGGAATTAGAAATAATTAGAAATAATTACTTGGATGGAAAAGGGTTTTGTCTTGTTCTTTACCCCCATGTTTGGCTCGAAATCATCTCCACTAAGATCATATCGATGCGACTAACTTGATTATACGTTATTGGGAATTTTATGAAAATCTAACGCATTTTTTTAAATGCGTGTACACTACAAAAAATGTTGCCTTTAGCGACGGAATTAGAGAGGGACTTTATGTCCCTCGCAAAAACTGATATTAGCGACGGCATTAGCGAGGGGAAAGAGCTGTCGAATTTTTTTAAGCATTAGCGACGGAAATTTTAGCAATAGCGACGGCCAGGCCGTCGCTAATGGCCTGGGCGGGAAAAATTAGCGACGGCTATAGTGTCCCTCGCAAAGGTTTTTTGACCGTTCAACGCGTGGCACCGCGTGGAAATGTTTGTAACGGCTAGCGACCGCCCATGCCGTCGCTAATGCCGTCGCTAATGTCAAATTAATTTCCAAATTTGAATCTCAGAACAGAACCCCTCATTTCTCTCCTCTCCTCTCCTCTCTCTCACCGCATCTCTCTCTCCGCCTCTCTCTCTCACCTACGACGGCCACCCCACCACCACCATCACGTACCTACGACCTCCTCTCTCCGTAACCTCCTCACTCCGGCTCTCTCTCTTCGCCTCCTCACTGTCTCTCTCTCTTCCTACGGCCACCCAAACGCCGCCAACGCCGCTAAGGCCACCACCCTCACAACCACCACCACCATCCTCACCTACCTACGACAGCTCCTCTCCGCCATCTCTCCCTCTCTCTCCGCCTCTCTCTCACCTACGGCCAACAACCACCCACCACCACCGTCACAACCACCCACCACCACCGTCACAACCACCCACCACCACCAGCACCTACTTTCTGTCTGTCTCTCTCAGCCTCTCTCTCTCTCTCACCTACGAACCTGAACTGTGCACCGCCGCCGCCACCACCACCGCCGCCACGACCACCACGAATTTCTGCCCTCTCCCTTTTGTAGGTTTTGATATTTTTTTTTATGATATTTTTTTGATATTGATTTTTTAAATTTGTTTTGATTTATGTTTTTTGATTGATTTAGGATTGACATCGTTGGTGTTTGGAGTTTAAGAACCGCACCAGAGTGCGCATCGTCACCGAACAAATGCACCAGACGTCAATCTCATAACGGTTAGTTTAATTGAAAAATATTTAATTATTGTTTTGATGAACCCTAGGTTAGATGACTGTGTGTTGTTGATGGAAAATGGTGAGGGACATCCTAACCCCTATATTTTGCTCGAAATCATCTCCATTGAGATAATTGCGAGACGATACTAACAACAGTAAGGTTGGGAGTTATATGAAATAACTTCCTTCACTACTTGGATGGAAAAGGGTTTTGTGCTGTCCTTAACCCCCATATTCGGCTCGAAATCATCTCCACTGAGATCATATTGATGCCACTAACTTGAAATATTATTGGGAATGTTATCTAACACGTTTTCTTAAATACGTGTAGATGAATTTGTATGAATTTAATCGTGATTGGGTGTATGATCGGTTATATCCGAGAAGAGCGGGTTTAAAGGAATCTTTTGTAATTGGGGTTGAACAGTTTCTTGTGGTAGCGTGGCGACATGAATTGGCTCAACAGGAAAAAGGGGTTAGATGTCCATGCTTAAAATGCGACGGTGAACCTATTATGACCGATGATGAAATCAGGGATCACTTGTATCATTGGGGGTTTAGGCCTAATTATTGGATTTGGGTAGACCATGGAGAACAACAATTTCAAAATTTTGAGATAGGGGCTTCAAGCAGTTCTGGTGTTGGTGTTCCACGTAATGAGCAGTAGCGAGGGCATTAGCGAGGGGGTTAGCGAGGGAACGTGGCCACGTGGCTGAGCAGTAGCGAGGGCATTAGCGAGGGGGTTAGCGAGGAAACGTGGCCACGTGGTTGAGCAGTAGCGTGGGAATTAGCGAGGGAACGTGGCCACGTGGCTGAGAAGTAGCGAGCTAGGGAATTAGTGAGGGAGCGTGGCCACGTGGCTGAGCAGTAGCGAGGGCTCTAGCGACGGACACTGCCCTTGCTAATTAGCGAGGGAGCCAAATCCCTCGCTAATCGCATTTGCGAGGAGGGAATTAGCGAGGGAAGTTGTCCCTCGCTAATGCCCTCGCAAATGACTGTTAGCGAGGGAATAAGGTGATTTAGCGAGGGACTTTGCCGTCGCAAATGACCTTTTTTTTGTAGTGGTAGATGAATTTGAATCAATTGAATCGTAGTCGGGTGTGGATTTGAAGCAATCTTTTGTAATTAGTGTTAAAGAGTTTATTA
The DNA here is from genome assembly GCA_039519185.1 of Astragalus membranaceus. Taxonomy (NCBI): domain Eukaryota; kingdom Viridiplantae; phylum Streptophyta; class Magnoliopsida; order Fabales; family Fabaceae; genus Astragalus; species Astragalus membranaceus. The sequence continues at coordinate 3,582,983 of CM076851.1, read as the reverse complement.
AAATAGCGAACCAATATTAATTGACTAAATTTGAAGGGGGGATTAGATGTCGATGAGTTGTTTGCAACAATGTACCTATTAGGACCGAAAATGAAGCCAAGTATCACTTGTATAATTCGTGGTTTAAGCCTAATTACCGGATTTGGGTTGATTATGGAGAACAAATTCCAAATTTTGACATAGGGGCTTCAAACAATTCTGGTGTTGGTGTTGCATCTAATGAAGAATTTGAGTTGACGAAGAAGAAGTGTCTGTGGTTGATAGAGTTTCTCGAGACTAGAATACTCAAATTCCACAATGCATCAACATCCAAAAATTTGTATCAAAGATGGTAAACAATTGATGTGACAATTGGACCTTCAAGGAATTGCAAATCCTTGGTCGACAAAATTTAGAATTATATATTCTTCACTTTTTTTCTAAACATGTTGCCATGCCATTACATTAAGCAATCCCAAACAATAGTTATATGTATGTAGTCCTCATCTCATTTAACTCCATCTAGAAGTGGGTGCATATAGCATGCATATCCTGAATGCAAGATGTGACAGTATAAGCTTGGTGCTGAAGGAATACCTTAAGCCATGCATGCATGTTATCTTTTGTAAAAAGACTATTAAGAATATTCTCATTTTTGCTTTGAAAAGTCAAGCTTTCCTGATTTCTCTAGCCTTGTGACAAACGAATGACATCATTTTGTAATAGAGTTAGAGTTAATGTCTATAGCCTTGTGCCAAATGAATATGCATCATATATACAATTCAACGTGGAAGAGAAGATGCAAACAAGTTTGCATTGAAACTGACAAGTGTCAGTCAATGTGATCTTCCTAGCTAGGACAGTGAATCTGGACTTACATTTGCATGCAATATATCCAAACACAACAAATGGTTCCAAACATTAGTGGAAAATCTTAACCTACTTTTGAACATTAAATAAATATCTATTGCACAACACTTCATGGAAAGTGTGTATGTTGTAAAAGAAACTACTTGGAAATTGACCTCTTTCCATAAACAAAGGAGGAGTGGCACTTCTTTAACGATGACACATTTTCAATTAAAAGATCATATGTGAACGTACAGAAGGAGAAAATAGAAGCCTGGTCTTAGTTCAGCTATTAAAACTCCAATAATGATGTTTATAATTGGAACTTGAACGTGAGTTTCAACCAAAACCTCTACTTCTGGTTGTTGGGAACTCTAAAAAATAATAATTTAAATAAATATAAAAAGGGTAGACCAATGAGAGTAAACAAGAAGCGGAATCAGAGAACAAGTCAGTGACGTTCATATTGTATATTCTTCAATGATTTCAGTTTAATATAGAGCGGCTTCTTAAACAAAATCAGCCCAAAAAATAAATTGAAATTAATGAACAAACAATTTTTTTTTATTATCGTGTTATTGGTGCGGAGTCGGGAAACTTGGATGGCCATGTGTTTACTCTGTATGTTCTTCTCTTTCAATAGAATTTTTACTGCATCCAAGACTCAAACTCGAGACTTTGAGATGCGATTTGGACTCAGTTACCGCTCGAATCAACCCTTGTTGGTAGGTGAACAAGAATATAAAAACCATATCAAGTTATCAACCAATTTTAGTTATTTATTTGTTTGTTTGTTCTGCTAAACGTGAAGTGAACCACCGATGGCACTGGCATGCATGTGAATGTAGAAGAAGAAGTCCTTAATGGATTCTTTTAAGAGAGGTAAAAAAACAAGGCAGTATTCAGGATTGTGATCCAGTAGTTTTGTCTACAAAAGTTAGTGAATGATGAAAAGTTTAAAAAATGTGACTGTGACCACTGACCCGTAAAGCAAGAGGAGGAATTCTTACCTCATAAGCAGACAAGCATTGTGATTAAGGTGTATCAATGATCTTCTTGATTTTAACAATGGCTAGAATACTATACTGTTTCTTGTAAAAAAAAAAGAATACTATACTGTTCATCCATGCAGAAATTTTATGTACTACTCTCATTCCCTGCTACAACTATCCAACAAGCCTCTAGGAAGCTGTCACTTCCAGCCTTTATGGTGTTTGTTGAGTTATCTTGATCGGATAATTTATTTTACCTTTAAAAATCTATCTTGAGACGACGGTCTAGTAAAAAACTATTATCCTACTTCGGACTTAAATATAAGGAAAAGAAGTCAATGTATTTGATCTAAATATGGATCAAGTACGTAGGATTTTTTGTTTATATTTAAGTCGAGAGGGAGTGAGTACTCAATTTTAATTTATTTGATAATATAAATTATATACATCAATTATCCAATGAAACTAAAATTGTAAATTTTTTTTTGGTTCTAGACGGAGTGACAAATGCCACTTGAAACTCACACACACAATTGTGAGGTCTTGGGTTCGAACCTAAGCTAGGTCTTACAGATAATTGCAATTTTTTCTTATAAAGAGAACCGAGGGAGTATGACATAACAATTATTCCCAGGGTCTGTTTGGAAGTTTAATTTGGATAGGAGGGGAAGGGAAGGTAATTATTTTTAGCATGTACACACATTATTTTGTAATTATGTATGCTTTGTGTACGCACAATATTTTGCAATTATAGCAATTTCAACATTAAAAATATTAGATACATCAAACTTAAAAATAAAGCATAGTTAACATATTTAAAATACAAATTGTTTTGTACCTTGCACTGATGGGTGGACTGCAGCTGGTAGGTCACCTGCTGCCTGGCCGGAGGTTAGCGCGAGTCTGGGAGGGGTACCTGCGAAGCCACTCCGACGCTCAAGTCAGTATTGAGAATAGATGAGTGATTTTGCTAAATGAGAATCTACCTCATTATGGCAATGTGAGCCAGTATTTATATTGTGCCCGTGGTGAGCCGTTGGATCGGTAGAGTAAATCTGGGTCATCCAAGTGTGAGAGTCATGAATGGACTTGTGTATTGTGGATATTGATCAAAGTGATTGGACCAATCCATGTCCAATTGCTGAATGGGTCTCTTGGTCCAGTTCAGGACAGTTTCCCCCCAAGCCGAGATCATTCCGAAGGATGGTCTTGGCTTAAAGGATTTTTTTCGATCTGCCCGAAGAGTTACTTCGTCTGTCTTGTTGGGTCATGTCAACCGTGAACCACACCTCCCATGGTGTAATCCGGGAGGCTAGTGCCCAGCCAGGTGTCGTGAGCTAAGGCTCCTAGCCAAGTTGTCCTGACACAGGCACCGGCGCCCTCGTGGGTGCCGTGTGCCCAACACCAAGCCGTAGTGCCGTGTTTTTTTATGTTGGCGCCCTCCTGGGCGCCTTGTGCAAAGGTGCCATGTCCTGATGTTGGCGCCCTCCTGGGCGCCTTGTGCCAAGCTTTCGTGTCCTGATGTTGGCGCCCTCCTGGGCGCCTTGTGCCAAGGTGTCGTGTCCTGATGTTGGCGCCTTGGTGCTGGGTGCCTGGGTACCGGGTGCTAGGCACCTTCTATGGTGTCAGATCCTATTTTTTGTTGGCACCTTGGTGCTGGGCACCTGGGTGCCGGGTGTTAGGCACCTTCTATGGTGCCCGATCTCGTTTGTTGTTGGCGCCTTGGTGCTGGGCGCCTGGGTGCCGGGTGCTAGGCACCTGCTATGGTGTCGGGTCCTGCTTGTTGTTGGCGCCTTGGTGCTGGGCGCCTGGGTGCCGGGTGCTAGGCACCTATGGTGCCGGATCCTGTTTTTTGTTGGCGCCAATTGGTGCTGGCGCCTGGGTGCCGGGTGATAGGCACCTTCTATGGTGCCCAATCTCGTTTGTTGTTAGTGCCTTGGTGCTGGGCGCCTGGGTGCCTTGGTGCTGGGCGCCTGGGTGCCTTGTCCCTTTGTTCTTGGCGCCTCCAAGGTGCCGTGTGCCTGGCTGCCATGTCTCATGACATTGGCGCCCTTGTTGGCGCCTTGTAGGTGCCTTGTGCTTGGTCGCCGTGTCTCATGACACTGGCGTCCCTGTTGGCGCTTTGTGGGTGCCTTGACCTTGGATCCCTGCAGGGTGGGCGTCGTGACCTTGATTGCTTTGTGCCACTATCCTTTCAAACTTTCCGCGAGCTTTTGTGCTGTTTCTACCTTGCTAAGGTAATTTTGCTTGGCTTTTGGATTTTAAGTAGATAGTTACTAAGTTTGCGTTGCTTTAGGCAGATGAGTTTGTCAACGCTCGTCGGGATAATTTGTAATGAAGTATACCCTTAGCACAGTTTACCAAGACTCGGCCTGGATATAACTCGCCCAAGGGGTTGCGACCACCAAGGTCAGCTTGAAGTATACCCTTGGCACAGTTTACCAGGACTCGGCCCAGATAGAACTCGCCCAAGGGATTGTGACCACCAATGTCACTTATTTGTTTTGGCGTGCCATGACACTCTTGACTCCATTACTAGAATTCCAATAAGTGTATTTAAAAACACCGCCTTGGGAAGATGGTCTTGGCTTTGAGCTAATGTTGAGGTTGCCCCTCAAACTTGTCTCGCTCTGCCCCTAACTATGGAGTTGGACCATTTTTCTTTCTTGATCTTAAGGAGTTTTCTTTGGAATAAGTGTTAATGCTAGTGAGCTAGAGCAAAAACTCTAATTGCAAAATGAACTTTTGTTAATCATTCATATCGAGCTTTACATTCTGCATTTGCGCCCAAGCAACAAAATTTCTTAACTACGCCTAGCTCTAGGTTCAAGTCCTGATGCCCTGCTCTCTATTCAGAGTCACGGGTCTCATCCTCTTCTTCACTCACGTACTGGGCGAGCTTCCCTTCGCGGATCAGCTCTTCAATGTCATCCCTGAGGGTGTTGCATTTATTGGTACTGTGCCCATAACTTTTGTGATAGCGACAGTACTTCTTAGAGGTTAGGCCTTTCCTTTGCACTAGAGGTTTCAGCTGTTTGATGTCCCGAAACTCCGCGTCGGCGCATTCGGCAAGGATCTCAGCCTGGGATGTGTTCAGCAGGGTGTACTCTGAGAAGCGACATTGTCGGGGTCGGGACTCCCGAGGAGTTCTCTCATCTTGGGCTCCTCCCTTCTGCCATGGTTCTTCAATGGCCTTATAGGCCAGCTCATCCTCCTTGCTGCCAACCTTGGTTTTCTCTTAGTTCGCCATGTTGTCTTCTTCATAATCCATGTACTTTTATGCCTTCTGAAGGAACTCATCTAAGCTTCGGGATTTGTTAACCCCCACGTCCCTTTGAAACAGACTTCCTTTCTTGATGCCATCATTCATCCAAAAGAGTCTCCTCTTGTCTTCAAGGTTCCTGACGTTTGGCAGCCTCCTTGTTGAACCTTTCCAGATATTCTCTAAGTGTTTCTTTCCCTCCCTGCCTGATTTCCCTAACAACCTCTTCTGATTTTGGCTTCAAGTGGGAGGCGGAAAAACAGGTCGTGAACATAGTAGCTAGTTGCCCCCCAGGATGAGACCGAGTTTGGTTTCAAATTCCTAGAACCAAGCTAATGCTGAATCCGTGAGAGCGGGGGGAAATTAAGATCTTGCAGTGGACAGGTTCTTTTGCCCCTCGGTAACGCATCATGACCGAGAAGTAGGCCAGATGTCTGTTAGGGTCCCCAGTCCCGTCATACGTTTTGAGGGCTGGGAGCTTCTCTAAGGTCCTCGGAGTTGGGCAGTCGTCAACCTTCCTAGTGAAGGGTCCTTCATTGGAGGTCCATCGTGAGTTGTGAGGTGACCTGTCCTCGAGATCTATGTCTCGACGGTCACGTCGGGCTGGAGATCTCCTCGAGGTAGATCTATGGCGATGCCTCTTATGAGTCTTGGCTCGGCTCCGCGACCTCTCGCGAGAATTGGAGGTCGCGAGCGATGAGGTCCTGGGGGAGACTCCTCAGGCCAGCATGTACCATCAGGCGAGGTTGGAGGGGTGCTTGGAGATGAACCTGATCTTTGATGCCTGCCACGTCGAGGAGGAGAGTGGCGAGCTCGCTTCCGTCTAGGTGGAGAGCGATGATTGTGATGACGCCTGGGTGGAGATCTGCTGCGCCTGGAGCTCATTGTCCTTGGGGAAGGAGTGTTCCAGCGAGGATGAGATTGCTCAGGCATGGGTACCATTTGCCTCTCGATCTGCCTGAGGCGCGCTTCTTGATGCAACATAGTGTGGGTGCAGTTTCACAGCAGGTCCAAGAGCTGGCGGATGGTCGCCGCATCCTCAAGTTGGGCGGGGATCTGAATCGAGGCTGGCTGGGGTGCCGGGACCTGAATATTTTGGTCCGGCATGGAAACAGCGATGCCTTCGGGAGTGCCCTCTGACTGGGGTTGCGGAGCGACAATGCTTTGGACTCGGGGTCTACCTCTGGGTGCCATGGGAAAGCAGGAGAAAGTTCAAAAAATTTGAGATGGTGTGAAAGATAAATGTCTCCCACTGTGGTCGTCAATGTTTTGTACCTTGCAGTGCTGGGTGGACTGCAGCTGGTAGGTCACCTGCTGCCTGGCCGGAGGTTAGCACGAGCCCGGGAGGGGTACCTGCGAAGCCACTCCGACGCTCAAGTCAGTCCTGAGAATAAATGAGTGATTTTGCTAGGAATGAGAATCTACCTCATTATGACAATGTGAGTCAGTATTTATAAGGGATTGTGCTCATGGTGAGCCGTTGGATCGGTAGAGTGAATCTGGGTCATCCAAGTGTGAGAGTCATGAATGGGCTTGTGTATTGTGGATATGGATCAAAGTTATTGGGCCAATCAATGTCAAATTGCTGAATGGGCCTCTTGGTCCAGTTCAGAACACAAACTATGGTTGATTTAACTTGCAGATGCCTATGGTCACCTAATATGGTTGATTTCTCTACTTCTATGAGATTGGCAATGATTTTGTCGATGAACTTTGGTTTCCTAAAGCAAACAATGATCTCCTCATTAGATGACCTAATATGTTTGCATTTAATTTCAATCAGAGATGTACTACAAATTTGGATTAACAAACAGAATGTAAAATTTTCTATTAACTCGCTAAATTTTATGCCGTTCCATAACAAAATAACCGTTTATTAATAATATAGTTCTAGGTTCACATAAGAGTCATATAAGACTTAATCCAAATTCTCATTATGACAGTACATAAACCTATTTCCAATGGTAAAATACATAAATAGCCACTTGAGTATCTCAAAACATCAGAAACTTCATTTAGCAAAAGGTTGCACATCTACAATCTTTGACAAATGATCAAACTTCTTTATCTTTGGACTTTTCTTATTGCCTTAACCAACTTCTCTGAAAATCAACAACAATTAAAGAATGAGATTTAATAAAATCTCAGTGAAATTACTCAAATAACATACCCCAAAAGGAATCAAACAAAATTTCATAGGGAACCTCTATCTCATCTGTTCATGGGAATATAATACAGGTCATGGACGTGGGATCATGACTCCCCACTCTAAGTATGTCCTCATAATCCATTAGATCTGACCAGACTTGCATATAACTCAATCCTCCCGAGGCTAGTCTTAGAATTTGGGTTGGGCCTAACTCAACCCTACAAAATCGGCTTGTAAGGTGATGGATGTCTCCCACTTATAAACTCATTTTCAGGTCATATCACATCCGATGTGAGACTCTTAACACACACCCCTCACGCTCATGACTAGACAACTGGAGCGTGATCCGAGTGACCCGATAGCCGGTGGCCCAACGGATCTTGGTCTGGCTCTGATACCATCTTAGAATTTGGGGTGGGCCTAACTCAACCCTACAAACCCGGCTTGTAAGGTGAGGGATGCCTCCCATTTATAAACTCATTTTCAGGCCCGATGTGAGGCTTTGACAGCTAGTACGTATATTCTGAAAACACAAGGAACAAACTTTCCACGTCGATGTCATCTCCAAGCTTAATAGATCCATATTCAACGCATTGATATCCCACATATATAGGGTATCAACAATAGATATCAGCCACCCTTATATCAAACTCCCACAAACAATATCATGAACTTCGTTCTTTAAGACATCAAGTGTGCTACATTCTTTTACCCTAAATGATTTTTTGACAACGCTACCCTAAATGTTTTAGGGACCTCAAAACTGGAACTCATATTTATAATGAAGGTGACCAAATGAGTGAATGAAGGAAGCTAAGTGAACCAATTTTGGGTGTCTCACATGATTTCTATTTGTGGGAGTATCGGTGCGATGACGGTGTCGATAAAATCCCAGTCATCATTCACTCTATACTTCAATTTATTTATTGGATAGAACTGGCGCATTAAAAAAATTATTTTCGAGATAATTATTACCTTCATAAAAAATTTAAAAAGAAAACTACCTCCTGTTTGCACTCTTTGGTGCACTCGTTCAGTATCTCTTAGCTCGTCAACTGAGCTACCTACTTGAAAAACAGATGTCCTTAGTTAAATATGTTTATCTAATCTGTATCTTTATATAAATTTACGAGTATTATAAATTGTTTACCATTCGTAAATGATATTACAGATGGCTAATTTACCATTTAACTAAGTTCATAACATCCGTAAATAATGACATTTCGGGGAAAAAAATCAAAAACTAAGAGGGAGTGCCTGCTAAAACAAAAGGGGGGTGTATTTAATAAAACGGTGAGAGAGAGAAAAGAAAAGCCCAAAAGTAAGCGTGGTAATAACGCTCTTTTGAGAAAAGGAGCGTCGTAATAACGCTAGTCACCCACACAAAACCTTGCTTTCCACGTTTTCTCTCCTCCTTCAAACTACAAAATTTTCTCCCTCGAGAAATTTTGCACTCTTGTTGTTGCTGCAAAGTGCAAAATGTCGAATTTCTTGACCAACACTAATACGAACCCTAACAAATCCTCTGAGGTATCTCAAATTTCTCGCTCATCCAATTCTTCGCTGAAACAGCTTCTGCAGTGCTACTTCTCATCATTCCTTTGTCAAATTTGCAGGTGAATCAGCCTCCTACTGATTCTATATCCAGTCTTAGTTTCAGTCCCAAAGCGAACTTCCTCGTTGCAACTTCATGGGATAACCAGGTCTTTCTCTCTTCTTTTCTTCTCTTACTTTGCTTCTTTACTTCTTCTGCGATGCCAATTTCCATTACGTTGCAATTTCCATTAACTTGTTTTGCAGGTTCGATGCTGGGAGGTAGCACAGAATGGGGTAAATATTGGCACTGTGCCAAAAGCTTCCATATCGCATGATCATCCGGTAAAGTATTTAATTTTTGTTCGTTTATCATTACCGCGTTCACTGGTTTGTGCTCTGTTATGTGCTAGATGGATTAAATTGGGAATCTAAAGTAGAAGATTGTAGTATTGACAATGATTTCCATTTGTAACTGTTTAAATGAAGTGGATAGTTGTATGTGCTATTTTTGTCTGTGATTCCTCGCATTTAATTGGCCTTGTACAGTTTCTAATTTTACATACCAATATATTCGTACTTGTCTGTGTCTCTGTCTCTGTGTGCAACTATAATGAATAATTACATTAACATGCAATGACCATTTAGTTTGTTATGTTGATCAATTGATGGTATTGAATCTCACACTGGTCTTGCTCCTCTGCCTTCTCCTAAAACTTGATACTGTTTTGGACCTAGTCCGGCAGAAAGCCATCGTCTGGAAAGTCCATTTTAGGAAATGTAGGACTTGGTATTGATAATTGCTGTGTTAGGATTTAGTTTTAATAATTGCTATCTGGAAACCCCTTCTACAGGGCTTGTATTTTCTTTAAGTGTTTTACGGCCATCAAAGTGTTGTTTGGTCAACAAGGTGGAGATGTGTGATCAATTACTAGAACAAGCAAGGCAACTACAGGGTGAAACACAAGCCAAAATCGTTTTGGTGCAGGGCCAAATAAAACACAATCTGATCAAAATAGAAGAACTTTGTCATCTATGGCTTCCTCGAGTAGATCAGAGGCTGAACAATGAAATTCAACCAAAAAGATAAAAGCATAACTCATTGGGTTATGTTTGAGCACAAGGACAATTTCATCCCTTTCACCAATTTTTAATAACAAATTTAGCTTAGTGCTATTGGATGAAAAGGAAATCCCTAATGAGGATGGTGTTATAATCGCTTTGGAAATTGCGCAGAAAAATGAAGATATTTTTGAGTGCCAAGCATTGGGGATAGTTGGAGCCAATCTTGAAGTGTTGTATTGATTGAATGCAAAACCATGCCGGTGGAAGAAAAACAAAATGGAGTGCCCATGGCTGTATGTAGTGATCGATAGTGGTGGTGCTAGCCACAATTTCATCAATTCAAATGCCACTTCTGCTCTGGGACTTAAAGTAGTTCAAATAAAGAAGTTTGGGCTGATATTAGGAGATGGCCATGGGAGGAAATTCAGGAAATATTTAGTGCAATGGAGTGGATAGGTTTGGCAGTGGAGAATGCAACTTGGGAAAACCAATCTATTTTGCAGCAGTAGTTAGTAGTTACCAATTTTTTGCCTTGAGGACAAGGCAAGTGCTCTAGTGGAAGGTGATAATAAGGCTTTGGACCCAGGTCCATAGAGGCCTATTACCTGGAAAGTCTATTCTAGAAAACACAGGGCTTGGGTTTTCTTTTTGGTGCTATCTGGAGTTGAGCTTCTGTAGAGGGGGTAACCACGGCCTTACAAACTCGCACACTGCGCCAGCTGTGCCAAGTTAGGACTTTGGCTTTAATAACTACTATGTACAGTTGATTGAACAGTTATGTTTTTTGTTTTTGGCGTGGCAGTGTTGGGGGACAGCTAGGTTTTGTGTTGAGCAGCTTTATAAACAGAGAAAATCTTAGGGAACTTTTGAACTCTGAGATAGCAAGAGATTGTTTTTGTATCTGTAATTTGGTGTGATTTAGTCCTATTTTCTTTAATTTTTAATTGGTGTTCTATCAGAAACAGTATTCTGTTGCAGTAAATTATATATCATCGATTCGTAATGTTTATCTTTTTCCATAGGTTTTGTGTTCTACTTGGAAGGAGGATGGCACGACTGTCTTCTCCGGTGGATGTGACAAGCAAGTGAAGATGTGGCCTCTGTTGTCTGGAGGCCAACCAATGACTGTTGCCATGCATGATGCACCCATCAAAGAGATTGCTTGGATTCCTGAGATGAACCTTTTGGCCACAGGAAGCTGGGACAAGACTTTGAAGTAATGCAGCAGCACTCGCTTCCTTTTACAGCAATTCATTGTTAAATTATCTATCATATTATATAGTTTGGCATGGCTCTTAAGTTGTTTTCTATTTGAACTAGAATTGAATTAAATTACTTCTGGAGGGGAATGTCTGAAACGAGTGTTCCAATCTGAAGTATGTGTAGCCATGTAGGATAAGTGGATAATTTGATTGTTTTTAAAAGAATATTTCTTATTTTTTGGTTTATAAATATCTCCTGGTTTTCCTTTTTTTCTTCTGGTGATGTACTTTTACAAAGTTGTCTTGGTTGTCTCCTACATCTATCATGTCTATTATCTCAGTATTACCTTTTGCTGCCCATTATAGACTGCAGTGCATGCTTTAGTATTTTGCATTGCTAATATGTACTGTGTCTTTCCGATTTTGTGTGGTTGGAGCTTACTATTTTGCTTGATCTGGGTTTTTTCCCACTCCACATAATGTTTCCTGGCTATTTTTAGGTATTGGGATACAAGGCAGTCAAATCCAGTGCACACACAACAACTCCCTGAGCGCTGCTATGCAATGACAGTGAGACATCCTCTGATGGTTGTTGGAACTGCTGATAGAAATCTTATTGTTTACAACTTACAAAATCCTCAGGTAATACTTATGTCGAATTTAGTTTGTTACTAATTGAACATATTTTCTATCGTATGTATTTGCTTTCAGTCATGTACTCAGCTTATGAATTATGACATTGGGGTTATTTTGTCTCCTGATTTCATAAAGAGATCATATTTGTTTTCCTTGCATATTATAATTTAAGAGGAACTCTTTTAGGGAGGTGAGAATTGCATGAGGATGTTAAATCATCCAAAAGAAAGAAAAGAGACATCGAAATTTCAGGGCTTGTTATTAGCATGGGATTGCACATCTACCACAATTAACTTTAAATGCAGCAAATTCACTGTGATCCCAATGATTGTCATAGCGCTGAAAGTTCAAATAGCGTAGTTTTAAGGTATTTGGGCAGAGTCCCCTAAAATATGAGATCCCCCCGTCACAAAAATAAACATTTAGCATCTATATTTTACATCAGAACATATGTTTAGTAAAGAGCTTGAATCCACCAATGTGGTAAGTACAAAATATCACAAAAAAGATGCAATTAGACCCATTTCCCATGTTCTGAAAACACTTATGCCGATGTATTAAAGTGATCTTGGATTGACTTGTCTTAGAATATGGATTGAGTCTAGTTCAACCCGACAAAACCGGCTTGTAGTGTGAGGGATACCCCCACTTATAAATTATTTTTTAGGCCATATATGTGGGACTCTCAACACCCCCCCTCACACCCAGGTTTGGACAATTGGAGCGTGACCCGAGTGGCCCGATAGTAGGTAGCCAAGCGGATCTTGAATAGGCTCTATACCATCTTAGAATTTGGGTTGAGATTAACTCAACCCTACAAAATCGGCTCGTAGAGTAAGGGATGTCTCCCACTTGTAAACTCTTTTTCGATCATATCATATCCGATGTTGGACTCTCAACAACTTGCCTCAAAGAGAAGTGAGCAAGTGCACTAGATGGAGGTACAGTTGGTGAATGAGCTTTAGTAAAAATGAAGGAATGAGCTTACCAGCAAGCCTCTTTGAAAAACGGGTAAAAGTGGGAGATAATTTCCTTTTTTCTCAAAAGGTCTCTCAAGTAGCTGCCAAAATAATGACTATTTCTGCGAAAAAGCTAATCCAAATGATATCAAGTAAGATAGGCATCCCCAAATGGATAAACCTAAAGAGCATGAGAATTTTATCTATATAAAATACAAAGTACGCTTACACAATTTTATCTATATCGAAGGATTTAAATATAAACAGTCATTTGGTTCACGGTTTAATCAGACTTATTTGGAATCGTTCTAGGTATAGTTAGTACTTTTTAACAGGTTGGCCTCAATAACTTGATCCGGATATCAGGCACCCTCGCATTCAATAATTTATTGCCCCAAGGTCCCAACTACATTTGCCCAGGCAGCATGCATTCCTTCCTTACAGTGGTGCTTTAGTCACCAAGGGTGCTTGGGAGCATCATCCTTTAACTTTATGATAGACATATGCCTTGAATCTTGATTGATTGGTTGGTTAAATTCAAGTTTGTTGGTTTGCATTCTATTTCATATTCTCTGTTGCATTCACTATGTTATCATATTTGGTTGATGTATTCACTTATGCATGGCCATTGTTTATTCAATTGATCATTCTTTTTATGCTTTCAGTTTTGCAAGTGTCTCCTAGCTTTAACCACTGTTCATTTGCAACAGGTTGAATTCAAGAGAATTGCTTCACCCTTGAAGTATCAGACAAGGTGCCTTGCTGCATTCCCTGATCAACAAGGTTTCTTGGTATGCATCATTCCCCACTTCTTTTAGGCCTTTGATCCTTTTCTGTATTTGAGGAATCTTATTCCCCATCTTCATTTATAGTCACACTCCTGCTTGTTTAGAGTTTACAAATTTGTTAGTATTTTTTGAAACAACAGATGTGGTTTAAATGATGCTTTTGTGTCTTCATTGATGAAAATATCTAAGTTGGCTAAATTTTTATGCATAAAGAAATATGGAAATTTCAAAGTACACTCCATTTTCTTTCCCTTTTTCACCTTTTTGATAAAAACTGGTGTTCATCTATTTCCCTAACGTATCTATTATGCATCTCTGATTTAAAGAATAATTTGCAAAATTTATGTCTTCCAGTTTCTCTTTCCTGTGTAATTATTATCCACTTGTAATCTACAACAACAACAATCACCGAAGGCTTTTCCCAATAGTTGGAGTTGGTTACATGGGTTAAACGATGCCATTGTATTCTGTCATGGGTTATATCTAATGACAGACCATTGACTTGTAACTAGGACGGATTAATTTGGATTGTTGGAACTGACACTACACTTGCTGTGTTGTAGGTTGGATCTATAGAAGGAAGAGTTGGGGTGCATCATTTTGATGATAGTCAGCCGGCTAAAAACTTCACTTTTAAATGCCACAGAGAGGGAAATGAAATATACTCAGTCAACTCTTTAAACTTTCATCCTGTAAGGTTTATAGTTCTATCTAGGCCTTACTATTCTGCTTTAAAATGGTTTACTTGACACTGACAGTGTTGAAGTTGCACTGTTGAATTTACACTTCAGTAATAATAACAATAAGAATATTTTTTTTCACTTTTTGTTTCTTTTATATGAGTAATGGCTGTTAATGGCACCTGGTTCTGGTTTACTGACATTGCTGGAAAACATTATTCTTTTTTTCTTATTAGTGATGACGCTAAGAACGTTCTTCGCTCTGCTTAAAACTTATGTACTTTATTCTTGCTGGATATCTTTGTTATCCGATTCTACACCTTCGAATTTTACAGTATGAGTTTTATAATAGAATTTTGTCACATTGTTACTTTTTCTTTTTTATTACAAGTTACATGGTGTATTGATGCATTATCATTGCTTTGTTGTTCTGAGGTTTATTCAATTGTCAATTGGCTATATAGAAATTCTCTTAATGCCAATATCTGTCGAGATGCAGACTTTACATTGGCCTTGAAAGAATATACCAATCCCAAGTACTAGGGCAGCATGCTGTAAATTTTAAATTTTTCAGTGAGTGTGGGTGTGCACATGTGTTGCAACCAAAAGATGGAATTTTCTTCCTGCGATGCTGAATTAAAGAAATCTGTTAACTATTGTGTGTTGGTCTCCCTAAAATTGTGCATCAAATACGTACCTGTCCTTTGACACCTCTACATCTAAATGTATAGCAATAATGGACATAAGATATCACTGACAAAGTATATCCACTCTATTCTCATCCCTCCCATTAATTTTTGACTTATTTTAGGTACACCACACATTTGCTACTGCTGGTTCTGATGGTGCTTTTAATTTTTGGGACAAGGATAGTAAACAGAGGCTTAAGGTTATTCCAATTCTATTAACAGTTTTATTCAATTCTGACTGATACATATTATACTGATATTTTGGCATAACTCATACTTGTCTAATGCAATTTTCTCCTATTTCAGGCAATGTTAAGATGCAGCCAACCTATTCCTTGCAGTACATTCAACAATGATGGTTCAATATTTGCTTACTCTGTATGTCTGTCATCCCATTCTGCACAAGTTTTAGTTTTGGCAACCTTTTCTATCAAGTGGATGTTTTTCACTCCAGCATTGGCAATAAGAATTTCTTTCTCGTTTTGTTCTTTTCCCTTGTTTTACTGACTAATGACAATACCCCGAAAAAACATTCATTGAGCACAGCATGTGTGAGAGGATCTCAAAATGCAAGATAACTGTTCGAAATTTTGAAAGTAGGTGTTATGGTGGCCTACAAACAAATGTCAAATAAAAGTGAGAATTCAGAAAGAGAGATGCAAAAAACAAAGAAGAAAGAGAGAGGAAAAAGGATTATCTAAGGGTATGTTTGGATGGAGGGTTTAAGAGGGGAGGGGAGGGCTTGATTTTCAATTCTAAATTGAGGAAGTTATAAAATGTTTCTAAACAAAAATGAAGTGTGATTCACAATGTTTTATCATTATCTATCATGTTATCCTTTCAATTTTTTAAAATCTCAAATAGATATTAAAATATAGACCAATCCCTCCAAAACCCTCCCAAATCCCCCTCCCAAACATACCCTAAGAGTTTCCCCTTCACAAAGGGTTCTGTAAAAAAGCAAATACTCAGTTCCCAAATGCTAACATATGTCCATGGTTTTCCCTTCTACCCCTGCTACCTTATTGAGCTAAGCCCCTTTCCAACTATAACTATCTAACTAATTCTATTATTACTCTGTAAACAACTCTATAACTTCCCAATCACATACTAGTAAAATATGGCTGATTTATGAAACTGCAAGAAAAGAGATCTCATATTTCTTGATAAACTTGCTATGGGAAAGCATAATTGGTTCTCCTTAACATTACATGCATAGATATATATTTGCTAACTGGGGTTGTGAGGGGGGGGGGGGGGGGTTGTTGCGGAGACACCAAACTTCATTTACTTGTTGCTATAATTGATAAAAATCAAGGAGGGAGAAGATTACATTATGATTTCATTTGCATTAGCTTTCTCTGAATTTATATATCTTACAGTTACAACAACAACCAAGCCTTCTATATAACCCCTAGGGTGTGGTTTTATCAACAAATCAAAACTTTAATAATGTCAGTTAGAGAAATGTCTATTATAGCTGGTTTCTTTTAGAGTTTCTTAGGCTTTCTTCTATCCCGTGAATTTCTCTATCTTATCATTTGATCCACTTTTCTTACTAGAGTTTCTATCGGTCTTCATCTCACATGTCAAACTGCCAGTTTTTCTCATCTTCTAAATAGGTGTTACTCCAACTTTCTTCTGGATACATATCTTTTGGTTAACTTGCTGTTTATTCTTATTGATAATCCACTAGAATGTTAAAACTGATTTGTATTGAAGCTGTCTTTTGAAATTTTTGTTCTGGATTTGTAAATTTCCCTGTGCTTGGTAAATATTAACATTCACGAATTGGCTGTATAGCCTAATATTGATTCTACTTTGGATCTTGGCTTACCATATAGGAAAGTAATGAACAAGCAGTTAATCCTATCTGATGAGCTCTCTGTTATTCCATCCGCATTGGTTTACGCTTCAGGCGTTCATTCCGAAGCGTGGGGTGGGGGAGTGGTGTTGAGAGTCTCACATCGTCTAGATATATGACCTAAGTCGTGCTTATTTATAAGGCTTAGACAGTCTTCACCTTACAAGCCGATTTTGTAGGATTGAATTAGCTCTTAATCCCAAATTTTAAAATTATCAATCTCAAGGATCAAAATAACTTCTATCCCAATCTATATTCTGTGATATAACACAGGGAAGTTGTATGTTCTGACTTGTGGTTATTACCTGGGCACAAGCTGTGTCATAAATTGTAAATTGTTTATTATGCTATCATTTGAAAAATTTTATTAATGAAAACCAATTTTATGCTATCATTTTCTAATAATTGGTTTTTGTTCGACTGTATGTGTATGAGGGAAAGGAATGTGTATTTTTGTCAATGCATAAATTAACCTTGTGATGCTTCTATCATTGCACCAATGGATAGGCCGTTTGTAAAATTCATTCACTTGTGTGATCTTAATCTTGTTATGGAAATTTCTATGTAGATGTATTTTCTGTTGAGAAATTTGTTGTCATAGTGGTTCATAATTTGCTGATTAAAGGATCTTGAATTCAAAAGGCTACGTGTTCAAGCCGATCCTATCAGTTATCTTACCAGAAGTATTTCTTTGATCTATAAATATTAAACATGTCGAACTGATCTACTGATATCCTGCTTGAAGGTCTGCTATGACTGGAGTAAAGGGGCAGAAAACCATAATCCTGCAACAGCAAAGACCAACATTTTCCTGCACTTGCCACAGGTATGCATCCAAGTAGTATCCTCCATTTTCCTTTTTGATTATTGATTGATATTCTCGGAATACAACTTTGATACTTTAGGATACTGCTCCAAAAACGTCTTAAAGCTTATTGTATAGTCTTACTCTTCATCATGTTGTGAGCAGAAATGGAGTATGTAGTATATACTACATTATTAATTATTTGAATAGAAACAAAATAGATTAAAAAGGACTAAGGATTTGGTTTACGTGCATTCCTACCTTCAACTTTTGTATAAGAAAGATAAGGGACATACTAAACGACAGCAACGTTGTGGGAGATTGGTACAGATGTACAGGATCTACTTGATGGTCGTGGTGAACTTCTAGAATTGGCATAAGTGATGAACTAGACCTGGAAATTACAATTTTTTGGATGATGATAATGTGGGAGTTACGAAAAGGATATAGTCAGTATTAGAAGTAGTAAGCAATTGCATAGAGTCGAGGCTTTAGACAGGACTAATGATATTTTATTTTGACGTTTTGATATTGATTGGGGAAAAACATATTTTATGCTAATATATTATTTTGACGTTTTGATATTGGTTGGGGAAAAACATATTTTATGTTAATATATTTTCATTCGAACAAGAGAAACAGCTGTCTATATTTTATTGTTATCATCACCTGTATCTTTTTGTCAATCGTGATAATCATCTACTGATATGCTTATATGTTGATAAAAAATATCAAAATATCAAAATATATATAAGCAGTACTGTGTAGAATTCTTGTATCCCCACATTTGTTGTACCCAGGTAGTCTTTTAAAAGAAATATAATAGTCTGTCAACTGTTAATGACATGTTCATATGAGATGCAGGAATCTGAGGTTAAGGGCAAACCGCGCATTGGTGCTAACGGTAGAAAGTAGAGAGGACCCTGCTCTGCGATATTGATAATGGGCTGTGCATACTATGGAGATACTATCGACTATGCATACTTTGAAGATACTATCGACTATGCATACTTTGAAGATATTATCAAGTGGTGCTCCGTGAAAATTTCTGTGCCTGGCATTGTGACAGGCTGTTTATCAGTGTCACAATAGTACTGTTTTATTCATTTCTTTGCTAGCCGTTGCAGTACTAGGTGCTGAATTATCTTTTTTATCCGCTTTATTTTCAAGTTTTTGTTTGCTTGTATGAGTCATTTAGGATCTAGAGGCCTCTATGGCATCTAGGGTAGAATATTCTCCTAGGGTTTTTGCATTGAGTGACCGAGGTTGTGGTCCCCTTTGCCTATTTAAGCAACATTGAATAAAGCTGTCAGTAATCATTTCCATAAAAATCGAACCTTTCTTACCTTAAATTTTGCTAAGTGACCTGCTTCCTCACTCCAACGTTCCTCATTCTTCCACTTGAGGTGCTTGGAAAGGAAACTGAGGCTATCGATTTAATCCCTAGCTTCTATATTATCTGTCACGTTAACAATTGGTATCTTGAGTCACTTTCCTGCTTCCATTCATGTCTACTCCACCACCACCTCCTCCCCCTCCGACTAATCTTGCTGCCATTCTGCAAAGGATGCAAACAAGAGATGATTATGTTAATGAGCAGTTCACTCACCTGAATGAAAGAATCAACAATAGCATGGAAGAAATCAGAGATATGTTGCGTGCTCAGACTCCTACTGAATCACCCAGAAACACTACTGAAAGACAGCAACCCTATGCCACCAGAATTTCCAAAGTGGAGTTTCCTAGGTTTGATGGTTCTAATGTGCGTGAGTGGCTCTATAAATGTGACCAATTCTTTGCTTTAGACCCTACACCAGAAATGACCAGAGTCAGATTAGCCTCTATACACCTTGATGGTCTTGCTCTTCAATGGCACTTGAACTACATGAGACAAAAATTTGACATTTATCCCACATGGAACCAGTATGTTACTGATATTTCTGCTCGATTTGGAGATGCTTATGAGGATCCTCTCTCCAATCTTCTTAAGGTGAAACATGCTTCCAAGGTTGATGACTACATCAATGACTTTGAACTAGCCCTCACACAGGTAAACCTTATTACTGAACACTCTTTAAGCATTTTTTTAGCTGGCCTAGAACACACTACTCAAATGCATGTGAGGATGTTCAACCCTACCACCATAGCTCAAGCTGCTAACTTAGCTCGTCTTTATGAAGCCACCAAAATTCCTAAAACCACCACCAAATCTGCTATCACTTATCCTAAGCCGTACAACAACCAAAAATCACTAACTACCCCTAGTTCTTCAAACCAGAAACCCATCTTTACCCCTAACCGTACCTATTTTGCTACTGAGATGGCAGACAGAAAAGCTAAAGGGCTTTGCATGTTTTGTGAAGAGCCCTTTACCCCTGGCCATCAACTAAAACACAGAAAAACCCAACTTATGGTCATGGAAATGGCTGATGACGATGAAGACCCCCAAACAGATACTGAACTAACCCCACCTGACCCCCCAGAACACACACCTAGCCCAGATACACCCCAACTTTCCCTTCAGGCCATCACTGGTTCTTCTAGCTTTCACACTATGAGAGTTACAGCCTTACACAATAAGAAACTTATCCATATTCTCTTAGACAGTGGAAGCACACACAATTTCCTTGACCTAGAGGTAGCAAAGAAGCTTGGTTGTCACCTTGAACCGGTGTCTAATATGAATATTACTGGTGGGGGTGGCCACAAATTACATACTGCTTACATTTGCAAGAACTTCACATGGACAATGCAGCAGACACAGTTCTCTGCTGATGTGTTGGTCCTACCCCTTGGATGTCATGATCTTATCTTAGGCATTCAATGGTTGAAATCCCTTGGACCTATATTGTGGGACTTTGAGAAATTGCAAATGGAGTTTTCTGCTCATGGTAAGAAGTTTGTCTTACGTGGAGCTAAAGCACCTGAGTTCAAGCTTATTAACAATAAGTCATTTGTTAGAGCTGTCCAACAAGGAGCAGAGCTATGTTTCATGAGTGTATCTCCCTCACATTCTGAATTTTTCCTCCCTAGCTGCAATTCATTACAAATTGTTGCGACTAATAGTGTTTCAAATACTGCTGTCTCTGCTCTTATATCTGAGTACAGGGACATTTTTGAGGAACCAACTGCTTTACCTGATCTTAGGCCAGGTCTGGACCATAAAATTCCATTGAAAGATGGTAGCACTCCCTTCAATCTAAGACCCTGTCGTTACTCTATTATCCAGAAAGATGTCATGGATAAATTGGTGCATGATTTACTTTCTCAAGGAGTGATTCAACATAGCAACAGTCCATATGCATCTCCTTCTGTGCTCGTGAAGAAGAAAGATGGCTCTTGGAGGCTGTGTGTAGATTACCGAAGGCTTAACCAAAACACTGTGAAGGATTCTTTCCCCATTCCATTGATTGAAGACCTCATGGATGAGCTTGGAGGTGCCAAGGTCTTCTCTAAGCTTGACATGCGTTCTGGATATCACCAGGTCAGAATGTGCCCGGGAGAGGAAGGTAAAACTGCTTTTAAGACACATAGTGGCCATTTTGAATATCTTGTAATGTCATTTGGTCTTACAAATGCTCCTGCCACTTTTCAAGCTCTTATGAATCATGTGTTTAAGCCATTCCTTAGAAAATTTATTATTGTTTTCTTTGATTATATACTAATTTATAGTCCATCTTTTGAGGATCATTTGGTGCACTTACAATTGGCTTTTCAGACCATTAGAGATAACAATTTGTTTCTCAATCAAGCCAAGTGTTGCTTTGCTACGCACAAGGTGGAATACCTTGGCCATATCATTACTACTGCAGGAGTTTCTACTGATCCCAATAAAATTTCTGCTGTGCTATCTTGGCCTATTCCTAAGACTCTCAAGCAACTACGAGGATTTCTTGAGTTAGCTGGTTATTATAGGCGTTTTATCAAGGATTTTGGTAAGATTGCTAAGCCACTCACTGATTTACTCAAGAAAGACTCCTTTATTTGGACTGAGGCAGCAACTGCTGCATTCACAGCTTTAAAACTTGCTCTGAGTCATTCTCCAGTTCTAGCACTTCCAGATTTCTCCAAACCATTTGTAATTGAGTGTGATGCATCAGGAACTGGTATTGGTGCAGTACTAATGCAGGAGCACCATCCAATTGCATATATTAGCAAGGCTTTAGGTCCTAAGCAGCAGGCATTATCGATTTATGAAAGAGAGTTGCTTGCAATTGTTTATGCAGTTCAAAAATGGAGTGCTTATCTCTCTCATGCTCCTTTTATCATCAAAACAGATCAAAAGAGTATTAAACATATTCTTGATCAACGTTTAAACACTCCTTTTCAACACCATTGGGTTTCCAAATTGCTTGGCGTTGAATTTGACATTCAATATAAGGAAGGCTCCTCTAATATTGCTGCTGATGCACTGTCAAGGAATTCTGGTGCTGAGTTAATGATGTTGTTTCTCAATGGTCAGCAACAGGGCTTGTTTGACAGAATCAAAGAGGTTTGGCAGAGTGATCCTAGTCTTCAGAAACTTATTTCTGAACTACAACAATCCCCATCCTCTCACTCAAAGTATACTTGGGTCAATAATGAACTACGCAGGCTGGGAAAATTGGTGGTTGGCAACGATCTTGAGCTGAGGAAATTCATTCTACAGTGGTTGCATGACTCTCCTTTGGGTGGCCATTCCGGTAGAGATGCCACAATTGCTCGCATTAAGTCACTATTCTATTGGCAACACTTGTTTGCAGATGTCCAAAACTACATCAGGAATTGTTCTGTGTGTCAGAAATGCAAGGCAGATACTGCGGCACTTCCAGGACTACTACATCCTCTACCTATTCCTCAAAGAATTTGGGAGGATATTAGTATGGATTTCATTGAAGGACTCCCCAATTCCTATGGCAAGCAAGTTCTTAGGGTAGTGGTTGATCGCTTGAGCAAATATGCTCATTTCATCCCTCTTAGTCACCCTTACACAGCTGGTGACATTGCTCAATTATTCCTTGATCACATCTTCAAATTACATGGGATGCCAAATTCCATCACTAGTGATCGAGATCCCATTTTTGTTAGCAAGATGTGGACTGAATTTTTCAAATTACAGGGCGTAGCTTTAAACAAATCCACTGCTTTTCACCCTCAAACCGATGGCCAATCAGAAATTGTGAATAAAAGCTTGGAAACTTATCTCAGATGTTTCTGTTCTGAGAAACCCCATGCTTGGTCTAAATGGGTTTCTTTAGCTGAATGGTGGTACAATACTTCATTCCACAGTGCTATATGGCCAACCTCCTCCAATACATCTTCCTTACCTACCTGGTTCTGCTAATTCTGCTACAGTAGACAGAACCCTTGCTGCTAGAGAGGAGGTGCTGAAGCTTCTCAAATTTCACTTGTTGAGGGCACAAAATCGCATGAGGCAACAGGCTAATAAACATAGATCCGAGAGGGTGATGAACATTGGTGATTATGCTTATCTAAAGCTGCATCCTTACAAGCAACAGACTATGAAGTCTCATCAAGTGCACAAGCTTCTTCCAAAATATTTTGGACCGTTTCTGATCACTGATAAATTTGGTGGAGCGGCATATCAGTTACAATTGCCAGCTGAAGCAAAAATTCATAATGTCTTTCACATATCTCAGCTTAAACTCTGTCCAAATCCTGTTGCTACTGACGTTGTGCCTATCCCTGCTGATGCATCTAGCTCTCAAATGCCTGCTAAGATACCTGAAGCTATTTTGGAGCGCAAAATGGTCAAGAGAGGCCGAATGCCGGCTTCCAAGGTCTTAGTTAAGTGGAAAGATTACCCTGTGGAGTTAGCCACGTGGGAATTTTACTATGACTTGATCAACAAATACCCTTCTTTTAACCCTTGAGGTCAAGGGTGTTCTTTAAGGGGAAGGTATTGTGACAGGCTGTTTATCAGTGTCACAATAGTACTGTTTTATTCATTTCTTTGCTAGCCGTTGCAGTACTAGGTGCTGAATTATCTTTTTTATCAGCTTTATTTTCAAGTTTTTGTTTGCTTGTATGAGTCATCTAGGATCTAGAGGCCTCTATGGCATCTAGGGTAGAATATTCTCCTAGGGTTTTTTGCATTGAGTGACCGAGGTTGTGGCCCCCTTTGCCTATTTAAGCAACATTGAATAAAGCTGTCAGTAATCATTTCCATAAAAATCGAACCTTTCTTACCTTAAATTCTGCTAAGTCACCTGCTTCCTCACTCCAACGTTCCTCATTCTTCCACTTGAGGTGCCTGGAAAGGAATCTGAGGCTATCGGTTTAATCCCTAGCTTCTATATTATCTGTCACCTTAACAATATTTCATCCAGTGATTGTATATCTATGCATGTTGGTGTGCATGTGTGAGTGTGTTTGGTTTGTGGTTTTTTTCTAGTTCTATGATCAAGGATAACAAGTTTCTACAAAGTCCAAAAGTAGTGTTTTTCATTTCCCTGACTCTGCAAGACAAGACTTTCCCGTGATTGGGATTTGATTTCTATTAAGTGTACAAATTATTCTCTGAAAATGATAACTAGGATTGCACATATTTACATCAAAGCTCTAGGCTGGTTTCTCTCATACATACAATGACAACCCAATAGAAATTACAAACTTCTTTCTTTAATCGATATACAAGTAAGATGAGCATAGAAGATAATTTCAACAAGAAAAAGAAAAGATTAAGTAGAGAGGGTGAAAAGCATATGCACAAATCAGAAGTGTATCTCTATCCAGCAGAGTGCATCTTCAGGCAGGATTGTGTATTCACTTGTCCATAGAAAGTTCAAAGGATCATCTAGGACGTGAGAGTTCTTCTGGGTGGATATGTGAAGTTGAGTCTTCTGGCTGACTATGTGAGGTAAAGCCTACTAACCAATTTGCGTTATGGCGATGCATGTTGTTGTTGTTGTTCTTAAAATCTTGCCGGAACCTCTCTTCTTCCCGCCATTGCTCCCATTTTTCAGCCAATCCATCACCTTGTAGTATTCTCACCACTTCAGACATCTTTGGTCTTTCCATAGAAGAGCCTTGTGTGCATAGTATAGCCACTTGTATTAACTGCTCTACCTCTTCAACATCATAATTTCCCTGTAAATCTGCATGTACTAATGTTTCCAACCTCTTGTCTTTGAGAAGTCCTTTAACCTGGCCTCAAAACAATGTCAGTTGCCAACAATATGTAGCCTATATCAATGAATAATGCATGAGCATAAAGAACCATGTGACGAGATTAATGGATGCCATGCTTAAAAAAATTGTTCCAAGTACTAATGAGCTATTGAATACTTACCCAATCAAGCAACATTTCTTCTTCATTATTGGCAAGTCGCGCTAGATCGAAAGCCTTTCGTCCAGTTATTAGCTCAAGAAGCATCATGCCATATCCAAAAACATCTGTCTTTTCTGAAAATTTTCCTGTTGCTAGGTACTCAGGTGCAATATGCCCAAGTGTACCACAAACAGCAGTAGTAACATGAGTATCTTTGTGATCCATAAGCTTCACTAAACCAAAATCTCCAACAACTGCTTCAAATTCCTCATCCAACAATATATTTGCTGCTTTAACATCACGATGAATAATCTTAGGGTCACAGTGATCATGCAAGTAAGCAAGTCCCCTGGCAGCTCCTAGTGCAATCCGCTTCCGCATTGGCCACTCAAGCAGCGGTTTAGATTCTACAACAACATACATAAACAGTCTCTCAGCTTAGACGAATTGGCAAATAAACACCAATTCAAACCCAGTAGCATGTGCCCTCATGTCGCCGAAAATTTCCGGTGCAACCAGCAGTAAGAGACGTAGTTATAGAGGTACCTACCTTGTAAACATGATGCTACACTTCCATTAACCATCAAAGGATATACAAGCAAGCGTTCAGTAGGTGTCGTGCAAAAACCATAGAGCCGAAGCAAATTAGGATGCACAGCCATGCTGATCATTTCGACTTCCATTCGAAATTGCAGCTCCCCGCCCTCTATGCGTTCCTCTTTAAGCCTTTTTACTGCTACCAGAGAGCCATCAGCTAAGCGTCCTTTATACACCTTTCCAAATCCACCTTTACCTAGAATGTGTTTGCTATTGAAGTTATCTGTTGCTACTTGCAGCTCACGTAGAGAATACTTTTTAAGCTGACCAATTCTAACTTCAGGATCCTCCTCAGCTGCCACAGAATGTATTGGCAGTTGGCACATCAATAATAGTAGCTATAAAATACAGAACAGGAGTTCAAATAACACTCTTTTAACACTTTTATACTAACACTCACTTTATGATTAATTGAAATTCACGTGGTTTCCATTTTAAAGACGATGAAACTCACGTGAATTTCAACCAATCGAAAAGTGAATGTTGGAGAGAGAGTGTCGAAGAGTGTTGTTAACACTTTTTAATATAGAGTTTATCATTTACGTTATTTAACTAACCAAGAACGTCAAAGAAATCGTCATGCCGTTTCCTTCTTTGCCAATAAGCAAGTGCAATTGCAGGGGCTGCAAACAAGAGAGCAGCACCGGCAGCAACTCCTCCAGCAATAGCTCCAGGATTACTGTTACCTGCAAAATGGTTTTTTAGTATAAATAAGAAATTATCCAAAAGATCAGATTGTGATTGATTGATATAAAAGACATTAATGAACCTGAAGAAGCTTGTGACGATGGAGGAAGTGGCCCAGATGGAATAATTTTTTGTTGTTTCAACTTAGAATTATTTTGATAACTGTAAAATAATGGAACACAGAAAAAATTTCAAGTCATTCCATAACAATAAGGCAAAAATATGACATAATTGTTTGTACCAACCTGGCTGGGCTAAACAATCTAAATGAACCATTCACTGGCGTATCCCCTTCAAGTTGGTTATTTGAGAGATCACTGACAATCGTGTGGTGTCAGTTTAAACATGGAAATTTGACATTTACTCACGGAAAATCTAAATATAGCATAGGATAGGATAGGAGTAACACTCACAGAACTTGCAGTGTAGTAACATTTGTCAACGACATGGGAATGATTCCAGTCAAGCTGTTACTATTGAGACGCCTATTTTGGATAGATGAATGAATGAAATGAACAACTTAGGATATTTCATATGAATGATTTAACTGATAGATGAATTTTGCAGATGAAAGATATGAGAAAAGAAAAGTATGTCATACAGGAAACGTAGTTTTTGAAGCTTGCCCAATGTATTTGGTATGGTACCAGTTAAATTGTTGGAGTAAAGATCCAAGCTCACCAAGTTTGCCAAATTTCCAATCTCTTCTGGGATTATTCCTGTTAATTTATTACTATTAAGTTCCCTGCCATTGAAAAGAGGGACAAAAATCAGATTTATGCAAGCAAAAATATCCAACAAAAAAGCTGTACATAGTCTGCTCAACAATATAATAACTGATTTACAACTTACAACTGCTGCAAATTTGAGAGCTGACCAAGTTCTGGAACCAGTTGACCAGAAAGGTCTAGATTTCCAAGATCACTGTCCAAATACAAAAAAAAAAAAATTTAGTGTAGACAAACAGTGACGCAAGTAGAGAGGTAAAATGACAATGTAAACTTAACTTACACACGGATGACATTGTTCCCATCGCATTTAACACGAAACCAGGTGCAGGGACTGACAAGAGTAGCATCCCAAGTTCGAAGAACATTGTTTGGATCAACCAACTTGTTCTTCAATGCACTCAGTGCATCCCCTGTGCTAAAAAAACATCCTTAACATTATACTGTACGGAGTATATGGTATGAAGCTAGTGTCGGCAAAGATGGTATAATTGTTGTATAAGAATATTCAGGAATCTCAGAAACACAAAACAAATGGCAACTAACCTTCTAAACTGGCAGAAGCCTTAAACAGCACTAAAATGGCCCAAAAAAGAAAGGAAGCAACACAAGATGAAGTCACTCGCTCCATGTTAATGTTTCTTCAACTACAACGCCACAAAACAACACAACACAACCTTCATAATAGATGGATATGTTTATTCACACAATTCATCTATTACTAATTAAATATGTGACTCTCTTTTGAGTCATAAAATATGTCACTCACATAATGTAAATGGGGAAAAAGCCTATATTGGATATGTATTCATGATTTTTTTAAGTGGACCTGCTTTTTAAAAAAGCATAATTGTCTCGCTCAACTTTATTTCACTCAAAGTTCCGTTTACTGATTCCTCCAAAGTCCTCGTCATACCGCAACAAGCTAAAAACTTAACTTTTGGAGTTTCTGTGATACCTACGCAAAGCCATAATAATAGATTCTGTACTCTGCAAAAACTCAGTGTCGAGGTAACAACATGGACGGACATGGATCCTCTCCTGCTGTCGCAATGTCGAAAGATGGTGTTGCGCCAGCGAGGACCGTCCGATTTAGAGAGAGAACACTTCCCTCTCTAGATCGGACGATACTCGCTAGTGCAGCACCATACTGCGGTAGCAGAGGATCCAAATCCCAACATGGACGGGTTGATGAACGCCGACCGAAGATGATAAAAGCAATAAAATATTGATTTAATTCATATGCGTATAAATATTTTGTATCATCTACTAATTATAAATTGTCATGTCATTATGTCCCTCACTGTTGGTTGTCTTGAAAATTTCAACGACATAAGGGATATCGGCTCCCCAAGATCGAACCCGAGTGTGAGTAGTAGTAGTGTGTGTGGTGTTTATTTGTCATTTTATCTAGCTAGACAAAAAAATTGTCATGTCATTATAAAGAAATGAGTCATCTCAAAAGGAGAATGAATTTTTCAGTACCCTTAAGCTTCAACATAAGATTTTCAGCACATAAACCATCGCCCTTTTATTGAGCAGTTGTTAGTAAATGGTATTTGCCGCGTACTGCTATATCATCCATAATTAGCGAAATGAGAGATTCCAAAGAGCAATTGAAAAACTGATTCCGTAGAAATTACGATGCCAATCATTATTGAAGACAAAAAGATACATAGCAACTACTTATTTCCAAGTCCCCCAGAAATAAATACTGGAATACAATAATAATTATCTAAAAACAGACAAATAGAATTTGCATATATTTCCATAATAAAAACACTATACTATACTAGTTTCTCTCATACATACAATGACAAAAGTGTTGGTTGCTTATGGCCTAAACTTCAACCTGCAGCTTGACAACCCAATATAAATTACAAACTACACTTTCTTTTTAATAATCATAACCTTATCAATGGAAGATAATTTCAAGAAGATGAAAGGAATTGATTAAGTAGAAAGAGAGTGAAAAGGAGCATATGCACAAATCAGAAGTGTATCACTTTCCAGCAGAGATCATCTTCAGGAAAGAATATTGTGTATATAACTGTCCATTAGAATGTTCAAAGGATCAATCATCTAGGACCTGAGAGTTCATCTTCCTGAATATGTGAAGTTGAGTCTACTATCCAATTTGCATTAGGGTGATGCATGTTGATGTTGTTAAAATCTTGTCTGAACATCTCTTCTTTCTGCCATTGCTCCCATTTTTCAGCTAAACCATCACCTTCTAGCATTCTTACCACCTCAGACATCTTTGGTCTTTCCATAGGAGAGCCTTGTGTGCAAAGTAAAGCTACTTGGATTAACTGCTCTACCTCACTATCCTCATAATCTCCCTGTAAATCTGCATCCACCAAAATTTCCAACTTCTTGTCTTTGAGAAGCCCTTTAACCTGTACTCAAAACAATCTATCAGTTACCCATTCCTAATCACTAATCACTTACTAATGACATATTTAAAGAAAATTGAATACTTACCCAATCAAGCAACATAACATCATCATCATTAGCAAGTCGAGCAAGATCAAAAGCCCTCTGTCCAGTTATTAGTTCAAGAAGCATCACGCCATATCCAAAAACATCGGTCTTTTCTGAAGACTTTCCAGTTGACAGGTACTCAGGTGCTATATGCCCAATTGTACCACGTACAGCAGTTGTAACATGAGTATCTTTGTAATCCATAAGCTTTGCTAAACCAAAATCTCCAACAACGGCTTCAAATTCCTCATCCAACAATATATTCGCAGCTTTAACATCACGATGAATAATCTTAGGGTCACAATGATCGTGCAAGTAAGCAAGTCCCCTGGCAGATCCCAGCGCAATACACTTTCGTATTGGCCATGCAAGTGGTGGTTCAGAATCACCACGTTCTACATGACACAATCAATATACATAATTGAACGAGAAGGTTTATACACGAAGGTAAGTAAACTATGAAAAAAAAGAAATTCAGATACCGAGTTAATAGCGGTACCTCGTAAACATGATGCTACACTCCCGTTAGCCATGTAAGGATACACAAGTAAGCGTTCAGTAGGTGTCATGCAAAAGCCACGAAGCCGAAGCAAATTACGATGCACAGCCATGCTGATCATTTCGACTTCTGTTTGGAACTGTAGCTCCCCACCTTGTGTGCGTTCCTCTTTGAGTCTTTTTACTGCTACAAGAGTGCCATCAGCTAAACGTCCTTTATAAACTTTTCCAAATCCACCTCTACCTAGAATGTGTTTGTTACTGAAGTTATCTGTGGCTACTTGCAGTTCACGTAGAGAAAACCTTTTAAGCTGACCAAGGTGAACTTCAGGATCCTCCTCAGCTGCCGGTAAAAGACAGACAAAACGTTGGTACGCCAGTATTAGCGATAAAATACAGCATTTATCTTTTCTGATATTTAACTAACCAGGAACATCAAAGAAATGATCCTGCGGTTTCCTTCTTCGTAAATAAGCAAGTGCAATTGCAGGGACTGCAAACAAGAGAGCAGCACCAGCAGCAACTCCTCCAGCAATAGCTCCAGTATTACTGTTACCTGCAAAAAGGATAGACAGTTCAGATTGCTAAACCATTGGGCACACCAACCTCGAGAAGATTTAAAAGCACGAGGCAAATGCAACTGAAGTATTTAGGTCAAGTTATTCTTTAACAATTTAAAATCATTGTCAATAAAAAATGGACATCAATGAACCTGAAGAAGCTTGTGAGGGTGGAGCAAGTGGCCCAGATAGACTAACGTTTGGTTGTTTCAAGCCAGGATTATTTTGATAACTGTAAAGTAGAACACAGGGGATTAGCAAAAAATTTAGGTCATCCCTCAACATTAAGACATCGATCCGAACAAAGTTATTACCAACCTGATGGGGGTAAACAATGAAAATGAACCGTTCACTGGGGTATCCCCTACTAGCTTGTTGTTTGAAAGATCACTGGGTTCCATGGTGACCGTGATGTTAGTTTACATATAGGAATATATAATTCTAACATAAATAAGAATCTACTTTGACATCAACTCATGGAAAATCTAAATATATGACTAACACTTACAGAACTTGCAGTGAAAGAACACCTGTCAATGACATGGGAATGGGTCCAGCCAAGCTGTTATTATTGAGACGCCTGTTTCGGAGAGCAGAATGAATTAATTTGCTATAGCAACTTATAGAGTAGAGTAATAAGTCATGATAGGCAACCAATTATCAAATGCATAACAAAAGTGTTTTTATTAGCATAGGAGGGTAGATAGCAAAGTTCTATTTTGAAGCTTAATTTGTCAAAAATGAAAATTATATTTCACTCCAGGCATAAATGATACATTTATAATTAACTATCAATTCCAATTACCTAAATGAATTAGACGATCAGCTTAGAACATTTTACACATCACGTAGTGCAAATTCCATATAATGCAAAAGAAAAAGAAATGCAGGGGATGGTAGAGCGTTGAATATAATACAGCTAAGATTAATTCATGGAAAGAAGTACGGACGCGGTTACAGTAAATCAAGCTTCACTTTAGATCAGTCAAACCAAAAACAACAAGAAACTTCAGGCAGCCTTTACCACCCACTCAGCCCATCAATGTGGATATATATATATATGAAAGAAAAAGTATTACAGTGAATTGGTTACATCGTTAATAGACAGAGGTCGAATTGATCAACATCTAACAGATACTGTTAAGAGTTTTTTGCTCTGATAGTCTGATTCTAGTGGGAAAACCGAAGGTAACAGTTCCCCGAAAAACAATTCATCAGAACTTAAGGCCAAACTCCACCAAACTAGTCATTAGCCTTAAGTCTCTAGTTATAACTAGAAATACCACAAATCTTTCATTCAATTGTGCAAACACTCACTCTATTGCATAAAGTAATAATAACAACGTCAACAGCAGTAGCAGCAATAATGAACATCACACTATACTTTTTTATAGGCATGTGTCTATATATATTGCAGCTTTTTGGAAATGAAATGGTCATGTTCTAGATTTTGCATAGGGAAGCAAAAAATATTTGATGTTGAAAAAGGTCAAGTAACGAAATTGAAACCAACATACATAAATTTTGCAGATCAAAGATATGAGAATAAGGAAAGAGTGCCATACAGGAAACGTAGTTTTTGAAGCTTGCCCAAGGTATTTGGTATGTTACCGGATAAATGGTTCAAGTAAAGATCCAAGCTCACCAAGTTTGTCAAATTTCCAAGCTCTTCTGGGATTTTTCCTGTTATATTATTGCTATAAAGTTCCCTGCCATTGGAAAGGGGAATAATTCAGATTTGTGCAAGAAAAAATGTCCAACAAATAATTAAAAGGCGACGGATCATATTCATATGATTTGTATGAAGCTGATATATGCAACCAGACAACATAACGCGTTTGACGCTAAGCCACACAATATAGAGATAGTGTCCTCAAGAGTATCAATTAAGACACGAGGTTGAGCATAATCTTCTAAAAAACAGTCAAATTTACTCAATAATATAATATATGATTCACAACTTACAAGTACTGCAAATTTGGGAGATTTCCAAGTTGTGAAACCAGTTGACCAGAAAGTTCTGCATTTCCAAGATCACTGTCCAAATGCAAAAAAAAAAAAAGAATAATAAGAATTCACAATATGGACAAACTGTCATGAAACTACATGTAAAATTTACATATTAACTTACACACGGGTCACACTATTATCACCATTGCATGTAACGTGAAACCACGTGCAGGGATTGACAAGGGTAGCATCCCAACTTTGAAGAACATTGTTAGGATCAAGCAAGTTACTCTTCAATGCATTCAGGGCATCACCTGTGCTAAATAAAAATAAGCAATTTTCAGTTGCTAACATCCCTAATATTAACTTATTTGGACTAGCATATCAAGTCTCAGCATCGACTGTGCAATGTGAAACAGCGTTATCAGAAACACAAAGCCCAACTTCCATTAGCTAGTCCTAGTAGCATACACCTAAATACTTGGCCAATTAACAAAAGATGTAAGCAAATGAAAAGCCATTATAGAGTACAGATTGCCAAACCCAACCCAGCCTATGATTATGTAAAAAAGTATTACAATCAACAATTCTGGTCATCTTGTGAATACCCTAACCTTGGGATTAACATTCACCACTCAACAATCAAGAAACAACTCAATCTAGTTATATGCACAGCATCATCATACATGAAATTTATTAAAATCCCCCAATTATATGATCATATTCTTCTAGCAAAAATATCACACATATAAGTCTACAAGTAACTTCCCCAGTTTTATTTGTCAATCAAACATATAACCAGTAACATCAAAGCTGAAGGGCAACCTAATAGATCAAAAAAATGGTGAATTTTCCTAATCATGGTCATTTAAAGCACCTATTTAACAGGTAGAGACATTTATGGAACAATTAAAACCCTTATAGAGTAAGTACAAAAAGTAACCACCCACCTTCCACATTGGCAGAAGACTTAAACACCAAATCAAGAACCAAAATGGCCCAAATAATATAGGAAGCTGCAGAAGATGAAGTTACACGTTCCATTACTTTTCAACTACAACACCAAAACCTTCATAACCATTCTTAAGCAATTGATTCCCCAAACACAAAACCCCTTTGATCTACACGATACCCATCAATCTCCGCAACATCTTGACCTCGTTGACCAAACGAAAATCGCTAGTGAAGTTGATAATATGACGAAATCGAATTCTGGGTAGCTTCAAAATTGTCTTTTTTTACCCTTGTTACTGTTCTGGCCTTTGAATAGAAGCTAAAATCTGAGATGGGTGTGAAAATGCAGGGTGGGGAAGAAAGAGTTTAGAGAGAGAAGAGGGAGTCAGGTCAACGAATGTGGCATCCAATTTGCTGAGAAATTTCTCATTCTCTATTCTAATTATTCCTTTTTTTTTCTTAAATTATATTATCGTTTTGTTTTATTTAAATGAATGAATATGAATATTAATGAAGTGTGATTAGAAAGTGAAAGAGAAAGAAAAGAAAGCAGTAATAAGAACTAAGAAAGTTGGGTCAAAGACGCACGCTTGCACGCCTGTGACTGTCCCCCACTTATATGAATTTAAGAACCTTCAATGTTTTCTTTTTTACGTTCAAAAAATATAGAAAAGAGTAATAATATATATAGAAAAGAAACTTTGGTCAAAATATATATATATATATATATATATAGAAAAGAAAAGGATTTTATTTTGGTATGGACCATTGCTGGCTACCCACGGATTGTCCCAACGCTTTCACCAAAAGATTAATCTCCGCTCGTGCTTAGGATCAAATTTCGCACTAATCTTCGATATTTATTCTTTTCTTTCAAAAAATAAATATTCACAAATAAGTGACTCTCTAATATATACATTTTAATTGTTACTATTACCATTATTTTCTAACTATATTTAGGTTTGTAATTAATTTTTTTAATATGTTACATTAGTTCCAAACATTATAATTTTAATTGTTTTTTTTACACAAAATATTAATTATTTATATATTTGATGATCGACTATTTTTATTGAGATATTTAATACTCCATGTGTTCTTAATCTTTGGTTTCTCGGTGAAAAAAAAGTTTAATATGGGAAGATTTATTTACTTCATGGGTAATCACATTTTAGTTTGATTTTTGAGTCAACTTAGTTAGGTTGTTCTCCTTCTTCCTTTATATTATTTTACTTTCCCCTTTTCTCTTCCCGTTTTCTACATGGCTATTTAAAGCTTGTCTCAAGTTTGAACTTTGAATAATATGCATTACCATGTGGGCAGATTTTAGGGTACACCATTTGATAGGGTGGTGCATTGTGTCTCACTTTGATGGACTATAATTATGTAAATCTCACTATAGTTATGTTGAATTCTCTGTTCCAAAAAAAGTTGTATTCATAGCATGTCCTTCACTCTCGTTATCCCCTTCCTTGTTGTACCTCTCTTCAGACGCATGAAGGCTCGTCTTAAGCAGTGTGCCCATATCCACACACCATTCTCCTAATCATTCATCAAATTGTCTTCATTATGCTACATTTTTAAAAACTGTCGTGAAGTGTTATTTTATTAAAAATGATCATAATGACACCAGTTCACTATAGGCTCGTAAATCTAAAACGTATACTTATAGTGAACTTAGTTCACGATAGTACGTGAGAAGTGAGTTATCGTAAACTCAGTTCACTATAGGTTTTGGGTTTCGGTTTTCATAAGCCTATAGTGAACTGAGTTCTGCTTAGCCTTCGTAAAACATTGTGAACTGAGTTTACAAGTGAACTGAGTTTACAAGTGGCATTCCAGCGATCCCATCAGTTGTCTTCACCATCCATGTATACTTCAAGACTTGGGTTGTTCCATCCAACTCTCAAGCCCCCTCCTGCTCATCCTCCATGAACTCAATCTTGCGGTATCCGGAATGGTTCAGCCGACCTCTTGTCCACATCTGAAATGTAAGGGGTGAAATACTCGTACACAAGTTTGCAACACGATGGTTACACAAGTTACACATAATATGATACAATCAATGATTTAAAAATCTATATACAAGCATAATTTGTTTAGTACATTAAATCAAATCAAAAACCAGTAATATCAATTACACACAAACACCAAAATCCTACGAGACCTGAACCACAAAATCAAATAAAATCACTCAACATTAGTTAGTCCAATAAAACTAGATATCTTGCTTATCCTGAAATCAATAAGATTAGTTGATTAACTAAGAAATATATACTTAACCTACTCCATGGAGATCTCTCTATCATCTTGAGCGTAAGGCCGTTTCAACTGCCATAACATGATTGTTTGCAATAAGTAGATGTCCAATCTATACTCCAATCATTCTGGCCCGAGCGCTGCACCTTATTATAGATAGTCCTGTACAGTCAGGCTCATTGTGTCGGGTAATACGATTTCCCCCAGCCAGAGATGCTAAAACTGACCGTTGGTAGGAGTTCGAAACACAAGTGCCCCCAGAAGGTCTGTAATCGACCCAACCGAACCTATCCTCAGTCTTATACACTTGGTAGTACTATAAGAAACATCCTGTAACAGCTCTTGGTAAAACCATCAGTTTCACTAATCTAATCCAAAATCAACTTTTTGAATCCTTAGAATAATTTATAAGACATTCTCTAACCAATCAGTCCTCAAAAGTCATATTGCTAATTAAGCGCTAACCAATATTTTCGACCGAATCCAAATCACTCTTATTTTGGCACAATTACAAATAACTCAATTAATCAAAATTTGTTAAGAGTCCCACATCGGATGTGATATGGCCTAGAAAAGAGTTTATAAGTGGGAGGCATCCCTCACCTTACAAGCCGGTTTTGTGGGGTTGAGTTAGGCCTTAACCACATTCTAATATGGTATCAGAGCCAATCCAAGATCCACTGGGCCACCCGCTATCGGGCCACTCGGGTCACGCTCCAGTTGTCCAGTCCTGGGCGTGAGGGGGGTGTGTTAAGAGTCCCACATCGGATGTGATATGGCCTAGAAAAGAGTTTATAAGTGGGAGGCATCCCTCACCTTACAAGCCGGTTTTGTGGGGTTGAGTTAGGCTTTAACCACATTCTAATAAAATTACACAGAATCATCTTAAAAGATCTAATAGTATATATATATACAAACAACACACAATTTGTGCCCATCAACTCGTTATTAGTATTTCCCATTACCTTGAAATTTTTCCAAATCAGTTTGTTGATCACGACTTGCTTCAAACTCTACAATACCTATTCATCAAAACAATTTAGATTTTAATTTACTATAATCATAACTAAAAATTTCCTATTAAGTTTCTAAAATGGCATTATTAGTACTCTTGTGTCTTTCTCTTCTTTTTTTCATTAAAAACTCTTGTTCTGCAAGTGAGTTAGCTAAAATAAATTCTCAATCATATTACTAGTATTCAGTAACCCTCATAACCCATGATATAGATAGATATAAAGCATATCAATTCTTGTTCTTATTTTACGTTAGTTAATAAAGAAAATAAAAACAATATATGTAAAGTAATTAAATCAAGTAGTACTTCTTTCATTTCAAGGAAAGGTAAAGTGAGTTTCCAAAACATCCCTCGTGACCTCTTTGTGTTTTCAGGGACTAGTCTTTGAAAGAAAATTTGCAATAATTATAGAAGAGAAAGTTTTTTTTTGGCTTTATCAGATAGACTATAGCAGCATGAATTAAGATTAAGCATGTTACACTACTATTCTTGACAAAATTTGCAGAAAAGTTAGTGCAGAAAATGGGTCAGTTGCAGCAGAAAATATTTAGAATGAGTGCAGAAGAATATAATGTTAGTGCAGTAAAACTGAATATATCAGCGAAGAATAAAAATAGCAGATAAGTTTGAACATAGTACTTGTAGTGATGATGTTAGTAACAGAAAATAAAATATAAATGCAGAAAGAATAATAAAGATCAGTGTAATATAGACAGTAATATAAGAAAATAAAGGCAGTGAGTTAGAGTTAGTACCACTTGTTTTTAGCTAGTTTTAACACATATAACCCAAATTAAGTAAAGTCCAGAATTCCCTTTCTGAGAGTGTTATATGCTCTATCCTTTAGTTCATTTGTTTAAGATATTATTTGTGTGGTCCTTGTTGTCCCTACCCGTTTTAACTTATCAATAAATCAAGTGAGTCTTTTTATGTTCATACTCAGCCACAAGTTTTTCCACGATACTTTACCTCCAAGTACAAATCTTGGTTGGCCTTTTATGATGGTGTGGCCTTTTCAAAAGGATAAAGAAGAGAAATTATTTGCCTTTTCTATCTAGTAGTTCATTCCTATCTTTAATAGAAGAAAACTCATAAAGTAAAGAAGAAGAGGATATCTACTGATTACAAGTAAGACTAACATAACTTCTAAGTATATAAAATAAATAAAAAGGTGAATGAAGAGAGAGGTTTTGTATTTCTAACCTTATGAATACTACTCTCGGGTGGGGTGTGCGGGTGAAAGTGAAAGGTAGTGGGATTTCCTTATTTATAGAAGTAAAAGGCAAACAAGCAAGAGGGACCACGTAAAAGTTATCTTTCTGAGTGCGTTGGTCATTCATCTATATCACTTCATTTGTCACTTAATTTTTTTTATTATTTTTTTTTGTTATACTGGTAATAATAAAAGACGTAAGCTCAGTAGAACAAAATTCTGCAGATACAATTTCGATCTTTATATTTTATAGAACTTAACGAACTAAATTTCAAATTTTTTTGATAAGTTTGGACTTTTTAGTGTAGTACGAATTGTTCCGACAGATACCTTTTAGTTATAATTTGACAGAGTTTTGAGCCCAAAAGTGTTCTAATGACCTCCTATGATATTTCTCTCTAGTTCTACAAAATTTATTTTCCTCAAAATATTCTCTAACTAAAGCTAATTTTTATTTCACATAAAGTAAATACAAAATTATACTATACACAATGAAAGTAAAAATTCAGGGCGTTACAGTTAACTCACGTATTTATAAGGCAATTGAATAGCCACATGTCACATTATGATTGGTCTACACTTTACATAGGTAAAACAACAAAAGTAAAATTACATCTTCACTATTTACTAGACAGTAAATTCTAAAACTGAATTACACACAATACACCTCCTAAATCAGTTTTGTAGCACCTTTCAAGCAAATTTTCTCCCTCAAATCTTCAAATCTGCTGACCTTCAGTGGCTTAGTCAGCAAATCAGCAATGTTATCTTCAGTTTTGCAATATTCCAGTTTCAGTTTCTGCTTTGCAACTTGATCACGAAGAAAATGAAATTTGGTCTCTATGTGTTTGCTCATTCCATGAGCAATTGGATGCTTGGCCAAATCTATAGCAGATTTGTTATCCACAAGCAGTTTCACAGCATCATCAGTCTTCAATTTCAGTTCACACAGCAGCATGTTGAGCCATTGTGCTTGGCATGCTGACATAGCAGCAGCTATGTACTCAGATTCTCAGGATGAAAGAGCACTACACTTTCCTCCTTTGAACTCCATGAGATTGGAGCATCACCATACATAAACACATAATCTGTTGTGCTCTTCCTATCACCCTTATCTCCTCACCAGTCTGCATCTGAGAATCCAAACACCTCCTTGTTATTTCTTCCACTAGGATAGAACACACCCATATCAGCAGTCCCCTTTATATATCTCAGTATGCGTTTTGCAGCCATCAAATGTGAGGTCTTTGGATGTTCCATAAACCTACTTATGAGCCCAACACCATATGATATGTCAGGCCTTGTATGACACAAGTACCTCAATGATCCCACCAATTGTTTGCACAGAGTTGCATCCACTATTTTCCCTTCGCCATCAGTTATTAGCTTCACTGCAGTATCTGTAGGAGTGGCAGTAGGATTGCAATCATTCATATTAAATATTCTTAAAACATCAGCAGCATACTTCCTTTGATGTAACAGAATTCTACCTTCTGTAGCAGTAAATTCAATGCCCAGGAAGTAAGTGAGAACACCCATGTCTGACATTTCGAATTCACTCATCATACACTTCTTGAATTTCAGCATGTCTTTCTCACTGGTTCCTGTGAGCAGCATGCCGTCCACATATAAACAAACAACCAGCCAATCTTCTATATTAGACCCATTCACATAGATACCATGTTCATTCACACACTTCACAAAATTTAATTGCAATAGGAATGAATCTATCCTCTTATTCCAAGCTCGTGGAGCTTGCTTCAAGTCATAAAGAGCTTTTCTCAACTTGTATACCTTTTCTTCTTTGCCATTCAGCACAAAACCTGGTGGTTGGTTGACATATACCTCTTCCTCTAAGTAGCCATTGAGGAAGGCAGCCTTCACATCTAACTGATACATA
Source organism: Astragalus membranaceus (assembly GCA_039519185.1). NCBI lineage: Eukaryota > Viridiplantae > Streptophyta > Magnoliopsida > Fabales > Fabaceae > Astragalus > Astragalus membranaceus. The sequence goes on along the minus strand of CM076851.1, from coordinate 3,543,416 downwards.
GACCAGTTCTTAAAACTGGCTATTGCAACAATCAGTCTTATTGTCTCAATCCTTGCCACAGGTGCAAAGACATCATTGTAGTCATGTCCAGGTCTTTGTAGGAACCCCTTAGCCACCAACCTTGCTTTATACTTCCCAATTTCACCATTGGGTTTGATCTTGGTCTTGAAGACCCACTTCACATCTATAACCTTTTTCTGTTTGGGCAAGTCGACTAGCACCCAAGTATCATTTCTTTCGATTGAGTTCAGCTCTTCGACCATTGCTTGCTTCCACTTCTACTCTTTGAGAGCCTCTTCTACAGTTATTGGATCACAATCAGCAAGTAATGCCTCTTGCAATAATTCTCCATCAGTTCCTATGGCACTGTCAGGGAACAATTGAAATTCATTCAATCTCTGTGGCAGCTGTCTGTTCCTTCTTGGTCTCTCATGTCCACCCTCTGGTTCATTCAGTACTTCATTCACAGTATCCTGGTGCTCATTCAATGTCACTGCTACTGGTGTGTCCTGCACAGGCTCCAGTAACACAGTAGTGGTAGTATTACTTATAGACTTCTTCACTGATTCATCTAGATCAATGAACCAATTTCTATTTCCAGTCATGTGGCTTGAACACCCTGTGTCCAAGTACCATAAATCTTCACTGTTTCCACTTGACTCTGCCATCAACACCAGTTCATCATCACCTACTCGCTTGGCCACTTGTTGCTGCACATTTCTTCCATTCTCAGTGTTACTTTCACCAATTTCTGCCATCAAGACCACTTCATCATCAGAGTCAGAATCACATCTAGCCAATTGTGCCACTTCTTGAGTGTTCTTCGACTTACACTCATCTGCATAATGGCCAAATTTCTCACAATTATAGCATTGCACCTCCTTCTTGCTATATTTCTTGTTCTCTCCTTTATTCTTCTTCCAGGCTTCTTTTCTCTTTTGGAAGTCATTTTTCTGATCATTGTGCTTATTCGACCCTTCACTACCTTTGTTCCATTTTCCTTTCCCTTTCTTGTTCTTACCCCAATTCCCTTTCTTGTTCTGAGATTGTGCCAACAGCACCTGTACACTTGCTTTCTCACTTGATTTATCACCACTTCTTGCACGAATTCTTGTTTCATTCGCTTCAAGAATTCCTTGCAATTCAGCCACCTTCATTGTATCCAAATCCTTGGATTGTTCGATTGAAGTCACCACGTAATCAAATTGTTGGATTAAGGTTCTTAACACTTTATCAATCTTCCTCCTATCTGTCACAGTCTTTCCATTTGTGCGCATTTGGTTCGTAATCAATGTCAATCTATTGAAATACTCTGCAATTGTCTCTTTCTCATGCATTTGAAGCAGTTCGTATTCCCTACGCAACGTATTCAATCTTACTTGCTTCAAAGATGCATCGCCGGAGTAGACTGTGCCTAATGCGTCCCATGCTTCCTTCGCCGTTTCATACTCAGAAATCTTCTCAAAGGCTTCGCCATCAACACCTTGATGGATCAAGAACAGCGCTTTACTGTCTTTCCTTTGCCGTTCACGAAGCACATCTCCAGAAGCTTCTTCGGGTATTCCGGTTCGCACAACATCAAGCACTTCTTGAAACCGGAACACCACTTTCATCTGCACAATCCATTTATCATAGTTCTTGGAATTAAGAACCGGAATGTTCGCCAGAAGTTGATTGGCATTCTGGTTCGCCATTGTCACACCTCAAGATCACGAACACGATCGCGAATCAAAGCTCTGAAATACCAGATTGTTGGAACATTTCTTGAATTTGCAGAGAAAGAATGAGAAAGTTTTGAGAGGGAGAGAGATCGAAGAGATAGAGTGTCGAAAGAGGGAGAGAGTCGAAAAGGGAGAGAGTCGAAGAAATGAAATTATGGACAAAGTTGTTAACCAAGGTGGTTAACTCACTTATTTATAAGGCAATTGAATAGCCATATGTCACACTATGATTGGTCTACACTTTACATAGGTAAAACAGCAAAAGTAAAATTACATCTTCACTATTTACTAGACAGTAAATTCTAAAACTGAATTACACACAATAGTATATGCACACACTTTGATGCTTAAGTCAGTAAAGATGAATGAGAACGAGACAAAGAGGAATGAGACAGTAAAAATGTGTATCTGGTGCATTGATTGGACAACGTATTTATAGGGGACTGTGCAAATGTTGTGGATTTACCTACCAAGCGCGTGAAAACGCGTGAGGTGTCTGACGTGGTTGTATGGCATGCCCTTGAGGCAGAGGTCGCTTCCTGACCGTGCGATGAGATATTTGTGTGGTTCCCACTGGTGCCTGTCATTGGGGCGTGTGAAGCTCGCGTGAATCATGGATATGGGCCTGCGAAGCCAGCCCAAATTCGGAATAGGGCGCGACCCAATCCAAAACAGGTTTCGAGTTTTAGATTTACAGGCTTATAGTGATTTCAATTCACAATATACAATTATTTTGTTATATCGTGATCTGAGTTCACGAGTGTTGTCGACTTGTCGGAAACTAGGAAAAAATTTCCAAAGACCATTATCGTTACAGTTTGCACTTAAAAGGAAAAGATATAGACAATCAAATAAAACAGTGATCTTTTACAAGTATTATTTGACCATAGGTATAGAGTATGAACAATTTGCAAGAATTGCATCCGGTATGGCCTTGAGCATGGGCGGAAGGAGCAACAACTCAGGCCCCATTTTTTAGGGACACCAAATGTTGTTTTCTTAGTAGTATATAAATATTAAAATAAAAAAAATTGTGAATTTGCAAGGACGTAAAAAACTTTGTAATAAAAAATTAAACAAAAATAGTAATTCAACAAATTATTTACTCAAACACTAAATTTATTATTTCGCAAAGATAGTTTGAGTCGTACTTTATTTCATTCCTATCAAAAATTGATTATAAAATAAAATTGATGATAAACAATTTATTAATAATTTTGTAATAAAAATTGTAAAGGAGTAGTATTTTAAAAAAAAAAAGATGAGAACACTGTTTTCTTGATTTGCCCAAAAGCCCAAAATCTAAAAGCACCGGCACTTATTTATTGCATCATATTCCACTCAAATCGGAGTAAACCATTTGACGGAGTAATAGTGGACATACGTCGTCATCAATCTTCTAACGGTTTAATAAACGGACCAAGTCATCCCTATATGCCATACATTGTTGACTGAGAATCGACCTAGTAAAGAAATACCACTCCATTTTTTATATATAGTTTATACACATAGTTAGTTGATGTGTTGTTTTTGTTCTTTTGACAAAAATGTTGCTTTTGTTTTATACAGGCATATATCTTATTAGTGGTAAATTATTTCGGTGAGGGAAGATATTAGTTTTCAGATTCGAATCTCCATCTTCTACCTCAAACTTCTCTAGTGTTTTTTAGCTCATTGTTCTCGTATATAAAATTAGATGGTACAACCTAAGTATATAGTTTTTGTTCTGGACAGGACCAAAAGGTCTATTAGCAAAATCAGGGGGTGCGTTTAGCAATTGAATATGGATCAGCCCAATCGATTCGGCCCATATCCACATCATACAAGCCCAATACGCTTGGAGGGTTCAGATCGCCTCCACTGATCCGACGATCCACAGACGAGAATCGATTTCCTATAAATACCGGCTCGCATAGCCATTTATACGGTACACACTCTTCCCTTGCAAATTCACTAGCTTATTCTCATACTGACTTGAGCGTCGGAGTGTCTTTGCAAGTACCCCCACGGGCGCTTACTGACCTCTTGCCAGGGCAGCAAGAGACCTACCAACAGCAGTCGACCTAAATACTGCTAGGTACAGAACATTCCGGGCGCTCATTGGCCTCCTACCAGGGCAGCAAGAGACCTACCAACAGCAGCCGACTAAAATACTGCTAGGTACAGAACATTGGCGACCACAGTGGGAGATATCTATCTTTCACATCATCACTACTCGAACTTTTCTCTTGCTATGCCATGGCTCCTAGAGGCAGACTCCGGGTTCAAAGCATTGCCGTACCGGCATCCCGACCAGAGGATACCCCTGAGGGCAACGTCGTCAGCCTGCCTAAAGAGGGCAACGTCGTAACCCTACCTGACGAGGGTACCAGTCAGCCTGCCCAGCCTTCGAATGCGAGTCGGCTTTTGGATCTCCTGGCCAATCGCACTCAAGCTATGCTGCATCAGGAAGACCAGCAGAGTGCTAAGGACATGCCCAACCCGGCACCCAGGAGGGCGCCTGGCCGGGCGCCAAGACAGCATCAGACAGCGCCCATGAGGGCGCCTGGCACCCATGAGGGCGTCTGGTAGAGCGCCAAGACCACATCAGACAGCGCCCATGAGGGCGCCTGACAGGGCGCCATGGTAACATCAGGCAGCGCCCATGAGGGCGCCTGGCAGGGGAACCCTTCCTCCAACAATGGTGACTTCGAGGCACCATCGTTGATACTCGAGAGAGGTCAAGGAACCGGGTCGACACCCGCCGGAGGCACCACTGGGGATCGCCATCGAGGAGATCCCCCGACGTCGGCATCAAAAGTACATGGACTATGAAGAAGACAGAATGGCCTACCAAGAGGAGGCCAAGGTTGGCAACATGAAGGCTGATCTGACTTGTTATGGGCACAGTACCAGCAAACGCAACACCCCTAGGGATGACATTGAAGAAGGGAAGCTCGCCCAATACGTGAATGAAGAAGAGGATGAAACTCGCGACTCCGAATAAGGAGCAGAGCATCAGGACTCGAGCCTAAGGCTAGGCCTAGTTATGAATTTTGTTGTTTGAGTACAAGTAAAATACAAGCAGAAACCAAGGACGAAGGCGCCTACGAGGGCGCCAAGTGAACGCTCAGTCCGGCACCCAAGAGAGTGCCTACGGGGGCGCCAAGTGAGAACACAACACCCAGGAGGGCGCCTGGCAGGGCGCCAAGGCAGCCACAGGCGGCACCCAAGAGGGCGCCTGGCAGGGCGCCAAGTCAAGCACGAGCAGCACCCAGAAAGGTGCCTGGCAGGGCGCCAAAAGATCTACATGCGAACAATCTGGCCTCAGGCTCCCACGAGGGCGCCAACTCTCAGGAACACAACAACACAACAAGGCGCCCATGAGGGCGCCAGATCCTACCCCTACGGGCGGCACCCAGGCTGGCGCAGGCAGGCACCCAAGGCGCCCAGGAGGGCGCCAAATCCTGTTTCTCAATAAGGTATCCGGCGCCAAGCAACCAAGCACCCGGGCGCCTATGAGGGCGCCATCAACAATGCAAACGAGAACAATTACGAACAACGACAAGGCACCCTTGAGGGCGCCATCAATAGAATAAAACACTTATCGAGAAGGAGAAACGTTAAAGCGGGTAGATCCTACCTCCCTTCTTCTCTTCAAGTAGGTGCTCCAAAGAAACCTAATCCTTACTCCCCCGCGAAATTTCAAGTGCGGACCACAGGATGAAGACTCATCTCTCCAAGTATGGGAGTCAAGGGTGTCATGGCGCGCTCATCTTCCTAAAGCAAAGCAGCCAAGATAACGGCACCCACCCAGCGGGGATCCAAGGCATGAGACCACGATGTCTTGGGTAGCAAGCGGCAAGAAAGGCGCGGAAGTCAAGCAAATGACGAGACCATGAGGTCACAGACACCAGAGATACCCACCTACAAGGGTGATGTCTAGTTTGCAGGCCATAACTTCATCTGTGTTTATCCGATTGAGGCGTGTAAGCATGTGTTGGAAAGCTAAGAAGCAGAGCTACAATTCTCATGTTGAGTTCGAAATCCAATTCATACCTTTCCGCACCCAGGAAGGGAAACAAGCTGACGGCACCATGGCAAATAACATAGTGCATGAGCACGTAACATAGTGCATAAGCACGTGAGCATGTGAGTGCACGAGCACGTGAGCAAATAACATAGTGCATGAGCATGGCAAATAACATAGTGTATGAGCACGTGAGTGCACGAGCACGTGAGCAAAAAGCATAGTGCATGAGCACGTGAGCAAAAAACATAGTGCACGAGCACGTGAGAAAATAAAATAGTGCACGAGCACGTGAGCAAAAAACATAGTGCACGAGCACGTGAGAAAATAAAGTAGTGCACGAGTACGTGAGCAAATAACGTAGTGCGCGAGCACGTGAGAAAATCAAATGATGCATGAGGGTGAGAGGAAATAAAGTAACGCGTGAAGTGATGGTGTCATTCTACTCGCCCTCACACTCTCCTCCGCTCACCCTCACACTCTCCTATGCTCACCCCTAGGTGCAATGTAATCGTCCAAGAGGAAAAGAAAATGTGGTTTTGCTCGCCCATACTCACCATCAATCACCTCGATCAAGGCAAGCCAGCAAAAAATGTCAATAGACGAGTAGGATAATTGCTGTGATCCTCTGACAAAATTAGCAGACCCGACGACGCACGAGCCGTAAGGGCAACCTAACCTACGAGGGCATCCTAAACGACACCGTCAAGTAAAGACCATCCCCCAGGATAATATCGACTTGGGGGGCAACGGTGGAACCAGGTCATTATCCACTAGAGGCACCACCAGGGATCACCATCGAGGAGATCTCCCGACCGACACAGGTCAATATCGAACTTTGCCACGAGGCGCGAAGCGACTTTTAACGTGTCGCAACAAGGCACCTATGAGGGCGCCATCAACAACAAGGCACCCAGGAGGGCGCTATCAACAGAAGATGGAAAACCATGGCCACTGCCCCACAACCTCTAATGGGCGAGTTATCATCAGACCGAGTTCTGATAAACTTACCCCAGAGCAAACTTTGCCACGAGGCACGAAGCGACTTTAAATGTGTCGCAACCTCTGATGGGCAATTAAATTCAGATCGATTCTGATAAACTGCCCCCAGAGTTAACTTTGCCACGAGGCACGAAGCAACTTTAAACGTGTCGCAACCTCTGATGGGCGAGTTAAATTCAGATCGATTCTGATAAACTGCCCCAGAGTCCCACGAGGTGCGAAGTGACTTTAAACGTGTCACAACCTCTGATGGGCGAGTTAAATTCAGATCGATTCTGATAAACTGCCCCTAGAGTCCCACGAGGTGCGAAGCGACTTCAAAAATGTCGCAACCTCTGATCGGTGAGTTAAATTCAGATCGATTATGATAAACTGCCCCCAGAGTTAACTTTGCCACGAGGCACGAAGCGACTTTAAACGTGTCGCAACCTCTGATGGGCGAGTTAAATTCAGACTGAGTTCTGATAAACTGCCCCCAGAGTTAACATTGCCACGAGGCGGTATGAGATTATACATTCAGATGCGCAAGGCGATGACTGGCGCCCAATGCCATCTTACGCGTGCCAGTTATAAGTATAAGAAACAAGCCTGACAAAGAGTAAGCATGGATGTTTCAAAATGAAACATAAAAAATCAGGGGGCAATGACATCGAAATCAACCCCGTTGGGGCGGTATGTGACAATCCTCCCGTCTAGAACCTCATGATCAAATTGAAAGATCGTGGAAATGTCAAACAGATAATGGTAAGAACAGAAGAAGCAATTCCCCTCGGCACCAAGCAAGCCCTGAAATTTCATCAAGAAGGAAAACAGGCTAAGAGACAGGATGAGCAACGAAAAAGCAAAGTGCCGAGCACACGTCCACACAAGCCAGCGCCCATGGGCGCCTGGCAGGGCGCCACGTGAAAAGCAGCCAGCGCCCATGAGGGCGCCTGGCAGGGCGCCAAGTGAAGAGCAGCCATCACCCATGAGGGCGTCTGGCAGGGCGCCAATGAAAAAGCAGGCAGCGCCCACGAGGGCGCCTGGCAGGAGGTGGTCTGGAAGCAAGTCCTTTGCAAGGGGGCAGATAGCACTGTGTAACAAGGCGCACAAGGCACCCGTGAGGGAACCAAACCTTGTCTCGCAAAATCTGCTCCACGAGGAGACACCCGGCGTATAGGCGCCCAAGGCACCCATGAGGGCACCAAAACCCTGTCTCGCAAAATTAAAAGATGCATGATCATGTGAGTGCATGAGCACGTGAGAAAATAAAAGAGTGCATGAGCACGTCAGAAAACTAAAGGATGCATGAGCATGTGAGTGCATGAGCACATAAGAAAATAAAAGAGTGCATGAGCACGTAAGAAAATTAAAGGATGCATGAGCATGTGAGTCCATGAGCATGAAAGGAAATAAAAGAGTGCACGAGCATGTGAACAAAAAAAGCAGAGTGCCAAGCACACGTCCACACAAGCCGGCGCCGAAGAGGGCGCCTAGCAAGCAAGCAACCAGCGCCCATGAGGGCTCCTGACAGAGGGGCGCCTGGCAGAGGGGCGCCTGGCAAGGGGGCGCCTGGCAGGGAGGGCGCTTGGCATGGGGGCTCCTGGCAGGAGGTTGCCTGGAAGCAAGTCCTTCGCAAGGGGCAGCCAGCACTGTGCAACAAGGCGTCCAAGGCACCCATGAGGGCACAAAACCTTGTCTCGCAAAATCTGCTCCACGAGGAGACACCCGACGTATAGGCACCCATGAGGTCACAAAACCTTGTCTCGCAAAATCTGCTCCACGAGGAGACACCCAGCGTATAGGCCCCAAAACATGTTTCTGCAGGATGGCACCAAGCGCATCCAGGCCGGCACCCAGGCGCCCTAGAGGGCCCCAAAACATGTTTCGCAGGATGGCACCAAGCACATCCAGGAAGGCTCCAAGGCGCCCTAGAAGGTGCCAAAGCATGTTTTGCAGGATGGCCCCAAGCACATCCAGGAAGGCACCAAGGCGCCCTAGAGGGCGCCAAAACATGTTTCGCAGGATGGCACCAAGCATATCCAGGAAGGCTCCAAGGCGCCCTAGAGGGCGCCAAAGCATGTTTCGCAGGATGGTGCCAAGCACATTCAGGCTAGCACCAAGGCGCCCTAGAGGGCGCCAAAACATGTTTCGAGGATGACACCAAGCACATCCAGGAAGGCTCCAAGGCGCCCTAGAGGGCGCCAAAGCATGTTTCGCAGGATGGCGCCAAGCACATCCAAGCTGGCACCAAGGTGCCCTAGAGGGCACCAAAACATGTTTCGCAGGATGGCACCAAACACATCCAGAAAGGCACCAAGGCGCCCTAGAGGGCGCCAAAACATGTTTCGCAGGATGGCACCAAGCACATCCAGGAAGGCACCAAGGCGCCCTAGAGGGCGCCAAAATATGTTTCGCAGGATGACACCAAGCACATCCAGGAAGGCACCAAGGCGCCCTAGAGAGCGCCAAAACATGTTTCGCGGGATGGCGCCAAGCAAATCCAGGAAGGCACCAAGGCGCCCTAGAGGGCACCAAAACATGATTCGCAGGAGGGCGCCAACGTCAGGGGTCCTGGCACAAGGCGCCCATGGCGCCCATGAGGGCGCCAGATCCTGCTCCAAACGCAACAAGGCGCCCATGGCGCCCATGAGGGCGCCAGATCTTGCTCCAAACGCAAGAAGGCGCCCTTGGCGCCCATGAGGGCCCCAAATCCTGCGCTAAGAGGCAGCAACCAGATCCACAAGACAAGGCGCCCATGGCGCCCATGAGGGCGCCAAATCCTGTGCCAAGAGGCAGCAGCCAGATCAACATGACAAGGCGCCCATGGCGCCAGATCCTGCTCCACGAGGCGGCAGCCAAGACAACATGACAAGGCGCCCATGGCGCTCATGAGGGCGCCAGATCCTGCTCCAAGAGGCGGCAGCCAAGACAACATGACAAGGCGCCCATGGCGCTCATGAGGGCGCCAGATCCTGCTCCAAGAGGCGGCAGCCAAGACAACATGACAAGGCCCCCATGACGCCCATGAGGGCGCCAGATTCTACTCCAAGAGGCAACAGCGAAGACAACATGACAAGGCGCCCACGAGGGTACCATCCACACCACGCACGTAGGGAACAACACCAGAGGCGCCCGGGAGGGCGTCTACTCTCAGGAACGAACAAGCGGCTAGCAAGGCCCCCACGAGGGCGCCAACATCAGGATGTCTCAACACCATGACACAAGGCGCCCAGGAGGGTGCCAACGTCAGGATATCTCAACACCATGGCACAAGGCACCCAAGAGGGCGCCAATATCAGGATATGTCACCCTAGCTTGGTGCCTGGCACAAAGATTACACCAAGAGAGGTGTGAGTCACGGTCGCAACGAAGTGATCTTGTACGACCTGACAAGACAAACAGAGTAACGCATTACGGCAAAGAAAAAATTTCTCTTTTTTACTCTAGAGAGTGAAAATGATAAAACACGGTCGTGACAAAGGCAGCGTCCCGCGCGACTTCACACATCCGGTAGACCGACGAAAATCCTTCAAGCCAAGACCATCCTCCGGAATAATCTCGACTTGGGGGGCAACTGTTCTGGACTGGACCAAGAGGTCTATTAGCAAAACCAGGGGGTGCGTTTAGCAATTGAATATGGATCAGCCCAATCGATTCGACCCATATCCACAACATACAAGCCCAATACGCTTGGAGGGTTCAGATCGCCTCCACTGATCCGACGATCCATAGACGAGCATCGATTTCCTATAAATACCGGCTCGCATAGCCATTTATACGGTACACACTCTTCCCTTGCAAATTCACTAGCTTATTCTCATACCGACTTGAGCGTTGGAGTGTCTTTGCAGGTACCCCCCCGGGCGCTCACTGACCTCTTGCCAGGGTAGCAAGAGACCTACCAACAGCAGTTGACCTAAATACTGCTAGGTACAGAACATTCCGGGCGCTCACTGACCTCCTGTCAGGCAGCAAGAGACCTACCAACAGCAGCCGACCAAAATACTGCTAGGTACAGAACAGTTTTACTAAAGGAGACATCTCAAATTACATGAACTAAGAGTCCCTAATACAATAGTAGCATGTGTTATTTATTATAATATAAAAGGAGTCCTAGGGTGCTTTATACCCGAGGAGATCGGCGTCCCGCGCCTGGTCAGCACCTGCCACTAAGGTAGTGGTGCAGCCACTACTTCGGTACGACCCAATGACATGCTGCCATGTCCTACTTATTGTTGTCTTCTACGTAGATGCGTTAACGTGCATGATCTGACACCGAGACTTGACTGGCTGTCACTCAAATAGTCACGTTTTTTTGATGGAGGGTCGCGAATGTTGTAGATCGAGGTGACGCCTGCTCCGCCCCTATAAAAGGAAAAAACCTTCGTGCGTGCTTGTAAATTTGTTGGCATTTTGCGTTGTCATCATGTGTCTTCATAGCAGATATGACTTTGGAGTTTTTGGTTGGTGCACATGGTTTTTCTTGGTCGGTCGGCGTCGTGTGAGATGGACGGCTTGGGTTCTACTGGTGGGGAACCCCGATAAGTCATTTTTGTGTTATTTTAGTATTTGTTTTAAGTAACTTATTTGGTATTTTATAGTTCCCTTGTAGAGCTATTTTACTACATTTTGTTATGTTTTGATTTTTAGGACAAGTCATGAGCAAGAGAAAGAATTCAAGAGCTAAAATGCCTGGTAGTAAAGTCCCAAGGCTAAAAATACAAGGAAGAACCAAGTCAACCGGTTTAAAGCAAGAAAAGGGTGAAGAAACAAAGGCCGACACGGGTGCTCGTATCGTCCCGCGCCTGCTCAGCGCCTGCCACTAAGGTAGTGGTGCAGCCACTACTTCGGTACGACCCAATGACATGCTGCCACGTCCTCCTTATTTTTGTCTTCTACGTAGATGCGTTAATGTGCATGATATGACACCGAGACTTGACTGGCTGTCACTCAAATAGTCACGTCTTTATGATGGAGGGGCGCGAATGTTGTAGATCGAGGTGACGCCTGCTCCGCCCCTATAAAAGGAAAAAACCTTTGTGCGTGCTTGTAAATTTGTTGGCATTTTCCGTTGTCATCATGTGTCTTCATAGCAGATATGACTTTGGAGTTTTTGGTTGGTGCACATGGTATTTCTTGGTCGGTCGGCGTCGTGTTAAATGGACGGCTTGGGTTCTACTGGTGGGGAACCCCGATAAGTCATTTTTGTGTTATTTTAGTATTTGTTTTAAGTAACTTATTTGGTATTTTATAGTTCCCTTGTAGAGCTATTTTACTACATTTTGTTATGTTTTGATTTTTAGGACAAGTCATGAGCAAGAGAAAGAATTCAAGAGCTAAAATGCATGGTAGTAAAGTCCCAAGGCTAAAAATACAAGGAAGAACCAAGTCAACCGGTTTAAAGCAAGAAAAGGGTGAAGAAACAAAGGCCGACACGGGTGCTCGTGTCATCCGACACGGCCCGTGTCAAGATTGCCATTTGAAGCCAAATCTGGACGCACAAACAGAGACTAACACGGGTACCTGTGTCAGTTGACACGACCCGTGTCACCTTTGCAGAATTGCAGCCTTTTCATTTCTTCAGTTTTGTAACTGATTGTAATCTGATTGGTTTTGAGCATTTATGATTCTAGGCCTATATAATGCACCAAATACTGAGTGCAAATTGCCAAGTTATCATTTGTAATCACTTGTCAAAGATTTATCTTGAGTTTTATGCTACATCATTGTACTCTGAAAGGAGACAATGATTACAACTAATACTTTGCCTTTGAAATACATTACTCTTATAAATTGGTGAATGGTCTAAAGAATTATGTGGGTTCCTTATCGTTGTGATGAAACTATAACCTGAGATCGTTCACATTTCTGAATTTTAATTAAACAACATTCTTCTTCTACAATATAATCATTCCTTTTAGGTAATCACCATTGAAAAAGAAATTGGTAACCACACAAAGTCTCTGTGGGATCGATACTATTATTACACGATAGAACCGTGTGCACTTGCGGCCTATCAAACCCATATCATTGTCCTCGAATGATGATTCGTTTGAAGTTATTCCTTTCTCGTCATTGCGTGAAGACGAGGATTCAGGGTTTTCTTCTTCGACGGTGGTGTCAGTCGCCTTCTCAGTGGAGTATGCGTTGGCTCGTGGTGGTGTTGAGGTTCTTCCTGGGCGGTTTGATAAGTTACAGAGAACTTTGGAAAAGTTTTTTGGTCGAGAGTATACTCTTCCAGAGATGCAACGTTGGTATTGTGACATAGGGGCGGTCATTCGTCATTTCAACTTTCAGTCAGATAGGCTCCCATGGTACCCTCGTCGATTGTTGACAACGATGGATGAAGCCTTGTTGCCACCTAACGTGACTCAATATGTATGGGTGGCACTTGAGGTGTTGTCGGCGAAGTTAGTTTAGCTCTCGGAGGCTGACCTGAGTGGCCTTTCGGACGTTGCTTCCAGGCAATTGGTAACCTTCACGACATTAGTCATATACTCATATATTATTTGGGTAAACCCGGGTATCCTTCACGGCGACTGTGGAGACTAATCCCTCGAAGTACTGGAGTTCATTTAAGGCCTGACCTCTCCCAAGCGATGTCTCTCCATACACACCGGCCAATGTATGTTTCAACATATGTTATATTATTTTATATTTTTATTTTTACATCAAAAAATATTGAGTGATGCCATTTAGTATGGATATGAATGGTATGGATAGTTAATATTTATTCACAATTCGGATATTGTAATAAAATTTTTACAACATAAATTACTAATAAGACGATTCAAAATTCATTTAATAAAATAATTTCTTGAGAATAAAGTCCTAAAAAGAAAACCATAAATTTATCAAAATATTAATTTCATTACAAAAAGTATTATGGGAAGAATTGCAATATATACACTTTTTTTTTGAGAAATTTCAACTTTATCCTCTTTAATGTTTTATACTTAAAAAATATCTCTTAATAAATTAATGTATTATGTTCTTAATAAATTCCTCCATAGTGTATAGTAGGTAAATCTGTTGAATTTATCAGAACCATAAGCTAGGTTATGTAAACTAAAAACATTTCAGGTCACGACGATGACATATGATACTATCCAAATATTGGTCTTCAAGACACCCTTTTCTACATTGAAAGTTTTGGCACTCACTATATTTTAATTTCTTTTGATTCACACTGCATTTGGAAAAGTACATCATCACAAGTTTGTGGTAAGTGCTTCTTTCTCCAACTAATGATATGGTGGTATGGCTAAATCTTACTTTAAATTTGATTCCTTGTTAGATCATCTTAATAGATGAACCTCGAGCACCAACATGTATAGTATTAATTTGTAAATGAGTTGTGTTTTTGCCGATAAAATCTTCATCTTTCACAAGACTATGTAGTGCCAAAAACATCTTGACAGTAAATGGGAAATTTCCAAGTCCAACCCTGAAAGCTCATAGAGGAGACAAACTCATAGTCAAGGTTATAACCACACAACATATAATATAACATTACATTGGTACGTGATTTCTAGACATATAATTTAGTTGTACATGTTTTTCCCTAAAATTTACAAGTTTATCAAGTTGGGTGTGCGCAAATGATTGGTGGAGGCAAATGTGCCAACCTAGTTGAATTGTCTGCCTTCCACAATGATGCTATTATACACGTTGTTCCCTATTTAAAAGTTAATCAAGTAGTAATTCTAAAGCACATGTAGGTATATAAGTACTTGGACACAACATGTAAAGAAAAATAGATTTATTATTGATGAAAGTACATGGGTACTCTAACCAAACAACAATAGTAGAAATTGGAGGCTAACAGAGCATCACATTGCGTAACTTGTAAGATGTCTAATAAGTAATAACATTAGCCTGAAATTTCTACTAATGCTACGTGAGAACCATCCCCACAAAACTAAATTGATATGTGATACTACAGAGTTAAAACCAACAAACCCTTTTTGCTTTTAGGACATATGTTTGTTCTGATGTGACTCTGACTATACAATAAATATGTACCAAAGTTATTTTTATAAAAACAAAGGAATGAATACAACTTGAATCCTGTTTTGAGTCAATAATGTATTCTTTGAATCTTTGGGCATACATTGCTTTGGTACAACTTGACCCAAAATAAAGTTTTGGTTTTAGAATTAGAAATTTTAATTATCTCTTTAGTTTGAAGGGACAAGTTGTATTTACATCATTTATTTAGCATCGATCAATGCCTTATCGAAATGGACCACACGCAGTCATATTGACACACATTCACTAATTAAGTTCTTGACCCTTGAGAGTGACTTATATTTCTAGATGTATTTTAAACTCCGCAACACCGACACTTCTGGTTGAAGACGTGCTTGAAAAATGAAAGTAATTGAAGTGTCGGTGTTGGTGTCTACGTGTCAGACATCAGACATGTCTTCAACCTGAGGTGTCGATACGACATGGCCAGTATCCTATATCTCTATGCATTAATTGTGCTTTAGTATATGAATTGAAGAGTCTATAATATATATGGTGCAGGCATGGGGCAAGACAATTGAGGAATCCATGGTCAGATGGACCAGAATACATAACACAGTACTCAATTCAACCAGGAAATATGTTCAAACAGATTATTCATTTGACCACAGAGGAAGGAACAATATGGTGGCATGCACATAGTGGATGGGCAAGAGCTGCTGTACATGGTGCTTTCATCATTTATCCCAAGCATGGACATCATTATCCCTTTCCTAAACTCCATGCCGAGGTTCCAATAATACTGGATACATACTCCTTATATTTTAAGTTATAATATTTTTTTAGTGACAAATCAAAGAAACAAGAGCTTTATCTCACTGAATCTCTAGTATGTGTGATATTATAAGTTATTAATATTATGTACCAAAACGTTTTTAAAATTTTTTCCTCTTCGCTTTTTTAGTACGATTACGGTATTGATCACATTTTCTTTATAATGGAGAGTGGTGGAAGAAAGAAGTTATGGACAATCCAAAGGAAGCAAACAAAACAGGAGGACAGCCAATTATATCAGATGCATATACCATAAATGGTCAACCTGGTTATCCATATCCTTGCTCCAAAAAAGGTGCACCCCCTTCTAGTCTTAGACTATTTTATATATACTCATACTTTGTGTTAGCCTTAAATATGTTTTCCATTGTTATAATATACATATTTTTTTGCTTTAGTCCTTTTAAAATATTCTTTGTTCGTTTTCACCCTTATATTATATTCTTTCATTTTAGTCCTCGTTTTTTGGCTAAGTCTATGTAATATACATTTTTCTTGTTTCACAACCTTGAATAGTATTTTGTTTTTCATTTTAGTCCCTAATTTGAATATGAACCAAATATTGAACCTTTCCATTGAAATTACAGAACCAAACTCCTACCACTAAAAACCAATATTTTACACTTGAACACATTTTTCATTTGTTCATAAATTTATTACCTAAAGAGACCGATCAATTTTCTATTTTCATCTAACTAACAGAGACTTTCAAGATGATGGTGGAGTATGAAAAAACATATCTTCTTCGGATGATAAATGCAGTGATGGGTGAAGAACTTTTTCTTGCTATTAAAAACCACAAATTGACAGTGGTTGGTAAAGATGGACTGTATCCCGTGTTGTTAAATTGCGGCCATTGCAGTGATATTTCGCAATTGCACATTGAGAAATTGGCTCCCTGCAATTAAAAACGCCATACGACATGCTAATCTTTAAACCTTTAAGACAAACTTGAATACAAGCAAGTTTTACAAAATGTGTTTAGGCACCAAAGTTTAGGCTTGAAAAAAATTAAAATTAAAATATAAAAAAAAACATGTGGAAAGTTGGATGTAATGCAAAAAAAGTTTCTTACAGTGTTGTGTTTTTGCTCTTACCAAAGCACACATTATTGGTTGGTGGAAGAGGTGTGCAGAGCGGGAGAACCGAGATGAAGGAGAAAGGAAAACCAACATGAGAGAGAACAGAGAGAGAGAGAGTGCAGGTCGAGAAAGAAAGAAACGAGAGTGAGATGGAAGTTTCAAATAGAATATATCCCAATGTTGCCATAGATTGGGAATATGGCAAACAAAACTCAGTGATTTCACATTTTCATCTTCATCACCATTATGGTACAGTCTTTTTTCTATTCTCCTCTCTCCCTCTTTCATTCTGGATTCTGCTGCTCTTTTTTATTGAAATTTATTGCATATCAATTTTGTTCTTCTGGAAAACCATGTATGAAGTCCAATATCAACTAGTACTTTACACGTGTATCCGTACGAGCGATACTATATTTGTTATAATTTGATACGAACCCATAAATACTTTGAAAATTGTAAAATTTAATAAAAGAAAAAGACAAAACTCAAAAAAGAAGTTATATTTCAACTTGCTTACAAAACTTGAGTTCCTGTTATCGCTCCTGTTGCCGCCACTGTTGCTGCTCTCATTGCCGCTCCTGTTGCTGCTCCCGTTGCCGCTCTCGATTTCAATCCCGCTGCCGCTTAAGTAGAATTTAAATAGTCCGAATATTTGAAAAAACAAAACAAACATTTTGAAAAGTAAAAATAATATTTTTTAAAAAAATACATTACTATAAGTAAAATTTACTCGTGCATGCATCCACACGTATGATACTATATTTGTTATAATTTCCTATGAACCCATAAGTTCTTTGAAAATTGTAAAATTTAATAAAATAAAGGCTTAAATATCATTTACCCCCTGCAAATATCACGTTTATCCATTTACCCCTGCAAAAAAAAAAACTTTTAAAACAAACCCTGCAAAATGTAATTGTATCCAGTTACCCCCCTGCTGTTAGTTTTGGCTAACAACGTTAAGTCTAGGCTGACTTGGCTGACATTTGGGATCTAGTTAACCCCACTACAAATATTAAGTGTTTCTAGTTACCCCTGCAAATATTAAGTGGGGGTAGTTACCCCTGCAAATATTAAGTGTTTCTAGTTACCCGCTGCAAATATTAACTCTGTTAGCCAAAACTAACAGCAGGGGGGTAACTGGATACAATTACATTTTGCAGGGTTTGTTTTAAAAGTTTTTTTTTGCAGGGGGGTAAATGGATAAACGTGATATTTGCAGGGGATAAATGATATTTAAGCCTAAAATAAAAGGGAAAAATTCGAATTGCCGCTCTCGTTGCCGATCATGTTGTCGCTCTCGTTGCCACTCTCGTTGCTGATTCTGTTGCCGCTCTCGTTGCCGCCCCATTGCCGCTTAGGTAGAATTTAATTAGTCCGAATATTTGAAAAAAAAAACAAAACAAACATATTGAAAAGTAAAAATGATAATTATTTTAAAAAAAATAAATGTTAAAAGTACATATTAAAAAAAATTGTATCTTCTTTATATGAATAGACTCGGGTGGACTTGAATTAGTGCATATAAGTAAGAATTGATATTTATTTCGGTAAGAAGCCCCATTGGTGAGTAGAGGGAATTGAATTGAAAGTAAAAATAATAAGTATTTACATTTAGATTGAATTGAAGAGAGAGAATTGAATAAAAAAATGCACCATTTGACGTCATTGTGCACCATCGTGGCATAATTGTTATGCTACTTTCCTCGGCTTCTACATTTATCTCTTGCAATGCTTCATTTATCAAGAGCTGACAGACATAGCAATGTACATTTGTAAAATTCAAAAAGCTGCAAAAGCCAACCATATTTTGTCCTTTAGTGTGCTTTTTACTTATTTACCCTTAAAATTAGACAAGTGGCATGTTTAGAAGAGGACTAAATATGACATTTTGCTAACACATTCTTTTACTGTATTAGATTAGATTAGATTAGATCTTTTACTATATTAGATAAGGGGAATACCAAGTATGAAGGTAGGTACCAATAACAATAATAGTATGGGTTCCACCAAACATCAGGTCATTTTTTTTCATGTACCCTATTTGCCTTCTTTTATATATGGCGTATTTTCATGGCTCTTGGGAATGATTGTGTGAATCTACTTTCAAGATTTTTAGTTTTTCTTGGCTTACTCTGTATGTACTGGTTTTGGGAAATCATTAAAATTGATGACTCTGTAGGCTGGAGGGTGTAAGGATGACTTAGATTTGGTTTTTTGGGGTCATTTGCTGCCTCTTCACTAATTATTGTGGACTTATGATAATACTTCCAACTCTTGTTTTTTTTTATTTAGTAACTTTTTTTTGGCAAAGAGGAGCTAGGGGAGTCTCGTTAAAGCCTTTTAATGTAAACCCTCAATAGAAAAAATCATCTAAAAGCGGTACAAACGACTACATAATCAGAGAAACTCATCCTCTTGGTTATGAGAAATAAGAAAACTCATCCTCTTGGTTATAACAATGCAATTAAGAAAACTCATTGACTTCATAACGGCCAAGATTTCAGCTTCAAAAGCGGTAGCAATGCCTACATAATCAGAGAAACAACCCATAATTTCCCCACTTGAGTCACGGAACAAGCCACCATAGGTCGAGGGGCCATGATTACCGCGAGAGGCCCCATCTGAGTTGCATTTAACCCAACCGCACAAAGGCTTATGCCAAATGACTTCAGCAATAGACGGAGCCTTTGGAGGGTGGCCCGACACAGAGAAATGCTTAATGAATCGAAACTCATCAATGGAGTTAGAGTTCACCCCTATAGAGATGTGCCCGGTTAAAGAAACTGCAGTAGAGATAAGATGAAGACATCTTTCAAAAGGAATAGAGACATTATTGAAGCGAGCCTGATTCCTGCCATACTGAATGACCCAAATAATGTGAGCAATGATCGAGAGAACCATGTCTAGAATCTGGGAGCTCCAAGAGTTGTTGCATATATTAAGCACAGTATGTATGCTACTAACATCTATGGATAGACAGAGAAGATCCCCTAACCAGCGCCAAAATTTAGTAGCAAACTCACAATGCAAGAAAAGGTGATCAGCAGTCTCACTAATTTTTCCACACATGCTACACACTAAGACAACTGTGCAACCTCGGGATCTTAGATTTTCATCAGTAGGCATTTTTAGACTCCAAATAAAGTTACCCCATCTTACCGGGGAGACAAGAGGGTTGAGGTAGAGGTACGCTTCTTTTAGATTCATAAAGCCATCAATAGAATGTTTCAAGACAAGAGCATCCTCTCCAAGATCAAAGGGGATGGTGATCTGTTGAATATCAATCATGATTGAGGGACAAGCTGCAATCAGTCTTGAAGGAATGTTCCAAGCATGGTCAACAATAAAGTCTTTGACTGAGGCTTTCAGAAGAGAAGACGTACTATCAGGCAGATGCAATAGTTCGGCTAAAGGACGAGAAAGCCAACAATCCGTCCAAAAATTTATGTTACTACCATCTCCAAGGTTCCAACAACTACCTGGCCAAATAGAAGATTTTGCATAGTGCCCAATAGGTTTGTTGTGCCTGATAAATCTAGCTATTAATAACTTGGCCTAGTGAGAGGGAGATGATAGCATATCAAAGCTAAGTTTCAGCATGGAGGCCTCATTAAAGATCTCAGGGATCTAATGTCAAGACCACCGACTGACAACGGAGAGCAGACCTTGCTCCAAGCCACAGTTACCACCTTTCGCTGATCAATGCCACCAGACCAGATAAAATTTCTAATGCAGCGATCCAAAAACATTAGGAGAGCAATAGGCCACATATAAACATGAAAACTGTAGATTAACATACCATGAATGACAGACTTCACTAACTGGACTCTTCCCATGATAGAGAGTAAAGCAGATAACTTACTTGTGATACGATCAGCTAAGGGTTACAAGTAAGCAGTTTTGGGTTTACCTTGGAAAATGGGTACACCAAGATAAGGGGAAAGAGAGGATCCCCCTGTCTAACCCCTCTTTTTACAAGGAAAAAAACCTGTTGGGTGGCCATTAACAGCTATAGATAATTTAACCGAATGAAGAATCTCCATAATCCACTTACAAAAGGTCGGATGAAAACCAAAAGCCGTAAGAACCCGAAGCAGAAAACCCCAATCAATAGTATCAAAAGCCTTTCGAATATCAAACTTTAAAGCAATGGTGCCACCAAAGATCTTGTAGTCTAACATGTTAACAGCCTCAGAAGCAATACAAATACAGTCAGAGATCTTCCTACCCGCTACAAAGCCCCTCTGCTGCTCAGAAATAATCTTGGGAGCTATTGCTGCAAGCCTATCAGCAAGTACCTTGGTAATAATCTTAAATTGAAAATTAGCCAAAGCAATAGGTCTATAATCTTCAATTTTATCTGCCCCTGGGAACTTAGGAATAAGAACAATCAGATTAGAATTCAAGTTAGCTAGAATCTTGCCAAAAACAAAAAATTGCATCACTGAATTAAAAACATCCAGACCAACCCATCTGGACCTGGAGCGCCAGCACCATTCATAGCAAACAAGTATCTCCTGATCTAAGCGTGGTCATTTGCCTAGTTGCTTGTCTAATCCTGACAAGTTTATGGAAATATTGTGTTTCTATACCCCTGGGAGAACCAATTAAGTTTGACTTTGTCCCTCCAAAAGTCTTCTTGGAAAGCCAACGCCTTTAAGAGAGAAGTCTGAGCCTGACTCCTTATCATTAAGGGCTTCAGTAAAACCTGTGACGCCTATCAACTCTTGATTTTCATGTTTCAAGTATTTCTATTTCGTTAAATGAGTACTTTTCTAGATGGTATCAATACTACTATAATAAACATGAGTGCTAGTCATCAATCATCAATCAATCAATCAATATCAATCAATACTAGGGGTGTCAAAAAAACCCGGACTCGCGGGTAAAACCCATCACGGGTCCAGGGCGGGTAGTTAAACGGGGACACGCGGGCCAAATAAACGGGTATTTTGGCTACCCGTCAATAAACGGGGCGGGTCCGGGTAGCGGCGTACCCGGGCCCGCGGGTACCCGTACCCGTTGAAAATTCTGTTGTTTCTTCCTATTTTTTAATCATCTATTGTTGTTGTTGTTTAAGTGGATGTTTATTCACATTTTGTTGTATCTTTTATCCTAATATTTTGGATAATGTTTAGTTGTTATTTTTCAAGTTTCTATTATCATAATTTTAGTTTTTTTATCTCAATTCATTAATAATTATATATTAATAAATAGTTGATACGATAAATACATATCAAAATGCGTAATTTTTTTATATAAATGAATCAAAAAAATAATGTTAAAAAAACTAATTTTCTATGGTATTTTAAATTTTATTTTTAAAAGTTTTTTATTTATTAATTTAAAAAAACCCGCGGGTACCCGTTTAAAAAAAATATCTGTTTAAAACCCGTTAAACGGGTAACCGTCACGGGTCTGGGGCCTATTTATAATAAACGGGGCGGGTCCGGGTAGTGAGATACCCGTGCCCGCCCCGCCCCGTTGACATTCCTAATCAATACTACTATAATAAACATGAGTGCTAGCAAAATGTCATTTTTAGACCTTTACTAATTTCGCCGCGTGTCCAATTGTGAGGTCAAAACTGTAAAAGACCCACTAAAGACAAAAAATGTGTAACTTTTTGTTATACTTTTTCTCACTCCTCTCCTTTTTACTTTTACCTTTTATCTCCCCTCTCTCATTTCTATTTCTTTCCCTACTCTCTCCTCTCTCTCACTTCCTCTCTCCTATCTCTCTTTTTTTTTTATTTACTAATTTCGCCACGTGTCCAATTGTGAGGTCAAAACTGTAAAAGACCCACAAAAGACAAAAAAATGTGCAACTTTTTTGTTATACTTTTTCTCTCTCCTCCCCTTTTTACTTTTACCTTTTCTCTCTCCTCTCTCATTTCTATTTCTTTCCTTACTCTCTGGATGGAAGTATTGTTATCCTGTGAATGAAAAAAAACTAATGGTTGCATATGTAAGTATTGTGGGGAGAAATTACTAGAATGAAAGATCACTTAATGGGCAAGAAGGGTAATTGCAAAGCTTGCACTAAATGCCCAAAAGAGGTCAGAGAAGAATTGAATCAATACGTGAAAAACAAGAAGCAAAAAGAAAGCAGGTCCCTGAAGGCTTTCTAACTTAATCGAGTTGAAAGAAAAATTAGCTTGGTACCAAAATCTAGCTATCAATTGATCAACTTTTAAACTAAGTTCCTTATCACATGCTGCTCTTATACTTGTTTGCCTTAATTTCACTTTGTTCCTTTTCAAAATTGTATTTTCAGGATTCCAGAAAAAGAGATCAATAGGGCCTTTTAAAACCTTTTTTCCACCAACTTTGCTAGGTTGTATGTGCTATGTCATTAAACCCTTCATCAAGAGCACGTTCTTCATCACTATCACCACGAACATCAAATTAATCGCACTCCATGGAATTAGTGTTGGAAGCCTTGGTAAAAATGAAGATGAACAAGATGTACAAGACATATATTGGTGAAGAATTGCACTATTAGTAGCACACTTAAATGTGTTAGAATCAAAACATGGGCTGGTCCATTGAAAAAACTTCAAAACATGGACAATATTCTTGATCAATGATAATGGGTGAACAACATTATCCATAACAATATCAACATAAACAAAATTAGAAGCCTTCAAAGTTTTCTTCAATAGAGCAGCCCATGTTTTGATTCTAACACATTTAAGTGTGCTACTAATAGTGCAATTCTTCACCAATATGTCTTGTACATCTTGTTCATCTTCACTTTTACCAAGGCATCCAACACTAATTCCATGGAGGCTGGAGCGTGATTTATTTGATGTTCGTGGTGATAGTGATGAAGGGTTTAATGACATTGCACCTACACCTAGCAATGTTGGTGGAAAGAAGGGTTTAAAAGGCCCTATTAATCTCTTTTTTAGAAATCCTGAAAATACAATTTCGAAAAGGAACAAAGAGAAATTAAGGCAAACAAGTATATGTGATAAGGAACTTAGTTTACAAGTTGATCAATTGCTAGCTAGATTTTGGTACCAAGCTAATTTTTCTTTCAACTCGATTAAATTAGAAAGCCTTCAGGACTTGCTTACTGCTGTTGGAACCTATGGACCACACTATAAGGCTCCATCTTACCATGATATAAGAGTTCCACTCCTTAAGGAAGAGGTTGCATACACTGAGAGTTTGTTGAAAGGCCAAAAGGAGCAATGGGGACAATGTTTATTAAATCAATAGGTGTGTCAAACATTGTGAAGACTAGAGAAAAAATATTTGAGACGCTTGACGCCGTTGTGGAAGAGATTGGGGAAGATAAGGTTGTTCAACTTTAAACTGACAACGACAGCAATTATGTTCTTGTTGGGAAGTTGCTAGAGGGGAAAAGACCACATATGTAATGAACTCCTTGTGCAGCTCACTGCATAGATTTGATATTGGAGGACATAGGAAAGCTCCCTCAGATAAAGAAGACAGTTTAAAGGAGCTATATTTCTTGTTCGATTTATTTACAATCATACCAAGACCTTGAGCCTGTTGAGGATCTATACCAACAAAAGAGAATTACTGAGACACGCAGTTACTCAATTTGCCACATCATTCCTTACATTGCAAAGGCTTCATGAAGAGAAATTAAGCAAATCTGAGAAAAATGTTTGTTTCAGATGATTGGACAAGTTACAAACTGTCCAAGGAAGCCAAAAGGAAAGAAGCATCAAAGCTAGTAATGATGCCAGCTTTTTGGAATGATATAATGTATACACTCAAGGGTAATGGTTGGCTCCTCTTGTCCGTGTTCTTCGACTTGTTGACAGTGAGAAAAAACCAGCTATGGAAGTATTGTTATCCTGTGAATGAAAAAAATACTAATGGTTGTGTATGTAAGTATTGTGGGAAGACACTGTGGGGAGAAATTACTAGAATGAAAGACCACTTAATGGGCAAGAAGGGTAATTGCAAAGCTTGCACTAAATGCCCAAAAGAGGTCGGAGAAGAATTGAATCAATACGTGAAAAACAAGAAGCAAAAAGAAAGCAGGTCCCTGAAGGCTTTCTAACTTAATCGAGTTGAAAGAAAAATTAGCTTGGTACCAAAATCTAGCTAGCAATTGATCAACTTTTTAACTAAGTTCCTTATCACATGCATCTCTTATACTTGTTTGCCTTAATTTCACTTTGTTCCTTTTCAAAATTGTATTTTCAGGATTCCGGAAAAAGAGATCAATAGGGCCTTTTAAAACCTTCATTCCACCAACTTTACTAGGTGTAGGTGCTATGTCATTAAACCCTTCATCAAGAGCACGTTCTTCATCACTATCACCACGAACATCAAATAAATCGCACTCCATGGAATTAGTGTTGGAAGCCTTGGTAAAAATGAAGATGAACAAGATGTACAAGACATATTGGTGAAGAATTGCACTATTAGTAGCACACTTAAATGTGCTAGAATTGGCTGCTCCATTGAAGAAAACTTCGAAGGCTTCTAATTTTGTTTATGATGATGTTGTTATGGATGATAATCTGAGAAAAATGTTTGTTTCAGATGATTGGACAAGTTACAAAGTGTCCAAGGAAGCCAAAGGGAAAGAAGCATCAAAGCTAGTAATGATGCCAGCTTTTTGGAATGATATAATGTATACACTCAAGGGTAATGGTTGGCTCCTCTTGTCCGTGTTCTTCAACTTGTTGACAGTGAGAAAAAACCAGCTATGGAAGTATTGTTATCCTATGAATGAAAAAAATTCTAATGGTTGTGTATGTAAGTATTGTGGGAAGACACTGTGGGGAGAAATTACTAGAATGAAAGACCACTTAATGGGCAAGAAGGGTAATTGCAAAGCTTGCACTAAATGCCCAAAAGAGGTCAGAGAAGAATTGAATCAATACGTGAAAAACAAGAAGCAAAAAGAAAGCAGGTCCCTGAAGGCTTTCTAACTTAATCGAGTTGAAAGAAAAATTAGCTTGGTACTAAAATCTAGCTAGCAATTGATCAACTTTTTAACTAAGTTCCTTATCACATGCTGCTCTTATACTTGTTTGCCTTAATTTCACTTTGTTCCTTTTCAAAATTGTATTTTCAGGATTCCGGAAAAAGAGATCAATAGGGCCTTTTAAAACCTTCTTTGCTAGGTGTAGGTGCTATGTCATTAAACCTTTCATCAAGAGCACGTTCTTCATCACTATCACCACGAACATCAAATAAATCGCACTCCATGGAATTAGTGTTGGAAGCCTTGGTAAAAATGAAGATGAACAAGATGTACGAGACATATTGGTGAAGAATTGCACTATTAGTAGCACACTTAAATGTGCTAGAATGGGCTGCTCCATTGAAGAAAACTTCGAAGGCTTCTAATTTTGTTTATGATGATGTTGTTATGGATGATGTTGTTCACCCATTATCATTGATCAAGAATATTGTCCATATAGAGGATATGGACAATATTCTTGATCAATGATAATGGGTGAACAACATTATCCATAAGAATATCATCATAAACAAAATTAGAAACCTTCAAAGTTTTCTTCAATGGAGCAGCCCATGTTTTGATTCTAACACATTTAAGTGTGCTACTAATAGTGCAATTCTTCACCAATATGTCTTGTACATCTTGTTCATCTTCACTTTTATCAAGGCATCCAACACTAATTCCATGGAGGCTGGAGCGCGATTTATTTGATGTTCGTGGTGATAGTGATGAAGGGTTTAATGACATTGCACCTACACCTAGCAATGTTGGTGGAAAGAAGGGTTTAAAAGGCCCTATTAATCTCTTTTTTAGGAATCCTGAAAATACAATTTCGAAAAGGAACAAAGAGAAATTAAGGCAAACAAGTATATGTGATAAGGAACTTAGTTTACAAGTTGATCAATTACTAGTTAGATTTTGGTACCAAGCTAATTTTTCTTTCAACTCGATTAAATTAGAAAGCCTTCAGGAACTGCTTACTTCTGTTGGAACCTATGGACCACACTATAAGGCTCCATCTTACCAAGATATAAGAGTTCCACTCCTTAAGAAAGAGGTTGCATACACTGAGAGTTTGTTGAAAGGCCAAAAGGAGCAATGGGGACAATTTGGATGCTCGATTATGTCGGATGGTTGGACAGATAGAAAAGGAAGATCCATAATCAACTTCTTGGTGAATTGTACAACACGGACAATGTTTATTAAATCAATAGATGCGTCAAACATTGTGAAGACTAGAGAAAAAATATTTGAGATGCTTGACGCCGTTGTGGAAGAGATTGGGGAAGATAAGGTTGTTCAACTTTAAACTGACAACGACAACAACTATGTTCTTGCTGGGAAGTTGCTAGAGGAGAAAAGACCACATATGTAATGAACTCCTTGTGCAGCTCACTGCATAGATTTGATATTGGAGGACATAGGAAAGCTCCCTCAGATAAAGAAGACAGTTTAAAGGAGCTATATTTCTTGTTCGATTTATTTACAATCATACCAAGACCTTGAGCCTGTTGAGGATTTATACCAACAAAAGAAAATTACTGAGACATGCAGTTACTCGATTTGCCACATCATTCCTTACATTGCAAAGGCTTCATGAAGAGAAAGCAAATCTGAGAAAAATGTTTGTTTCAGATGATTCGACAAGTTACAAACTGTCCAAGGAAGCCAAAGGGAAAGAAGCATCAAAGCTGGTAATGATCCCAGCTTTTTGGAATGATATAATGTATACACTCAAGGTAATGGTTGACTCCTCTTGTCCGTGTTCTTCGACTTGTTGACAATGAGAAAAAACCAGCTATGGGTTATATTTACGAGGCAATGGACAAGGCTAAAGAAGCCATTGCGATATCTTTTGGTATGAATAAGAGCAAATATAAGGAGATTTTTGCAATTATTGATGAAAGAAAAACTTCCCAACTCTGTCGTCCATGAATGCAGCTGGCCACTTTCTAAACCCAGAATTCTTTTACGACAACCCCAATGTTGAGTTTGATTTTGAGGTAACAAATGGTTTGTACACATGCATCGAAAAGCTGGTGCCTGCTGCGGAAACTAGACAAAAGATACTTGCTGAGTTGCCAATTTATAAAACTGCCAATGGTATGTTTGGAAAAAAATTTGCAATTTTACAAAGGAAAACAATTTCACCAGGTGAGGAATAATGTATTTCCCAACTCTTCTAATGTTTAAAATTTGTTCCTATGTCAACGCGTAACATTCATTTGGATTTGTATTGTAGCGCAATGGTGGCGAATGTATGGCCAATCAACTCCAAATCTCCAACAGTTGGCTATTAAGATCTTGGGTCTGCCATGTAGTGTGTCTGCCTGTGAACGCAACTAGAGCGCTTTTGAGCAAGTAAATTAAATAATTTCGCTAATAATTATTAGTTGATATTTTTCTAGTTTCTACAAGTAGCAATATAATTGGTATTTTTTTATAAAATTTACTTGTGTAGGTTCATTCTAAGAAAAGGGGTAGGCTTGAGCATAAAAAACTACACGACTTGGGGTATGTCAACTATAATCAAGCATTGATCAGAAGTTACAATTTTAGAGATGAAATTGATCTGATTTCACTTAATGACATTGATGAATGTAATGAGTGGCTGCTTGGGAGGATGGATGGTGATGAGGATGATGCTGGCAATGAAAAAGTCTTTGAGGATGAAAATGATGCTGATGCGCATAATTGGGAAGCAGTTTATAAGGCTTCAGGAGTTGGAGAGCCTACAACATTTACGAGGCAAAGAACTAAAAGGAGAAAGGAAGCCACTAGTGTTTCTGGCTCTGTAGCTAAAAAAATAAGGGTTTGGCAAGTGGTTCTTCATCTAGAAAGGGAAAAGAGAAAGTGGTTGAAGTGGAAGAATCACAGGGTGAATTTGAAGACATTGATTCTGATGATTCGGGAGAGGAAGCTGAAGGATATGCCTCACTATCTGATAAGGATGATGTTGAATATTTTGGAGAAAAGGAGGAGGAATGAATAGATTATAGAACCATTTATTATTTATGAATTATTAGTTTTTTCTTAACATTTGAGTTTTGATGAATTCATTAGTTGTTTAAATTTCAAAGCACTTGAGATAATATTTTGTCACTTTTATTATTTTTATGGATTTTTTAACGATGTTATTTTCATCAGTAATTAATTTTTTTATATAATTTTTTTATAGAATTTATTTATTTTATCCGCTATGTGGGCCTTCCGCTATTTGCCCACAACGCTATCCGATATTTCACGTATTGGTTTTTTGGGGTTCCACTATTTTCTGCGCAGATCAACAACACTGACTGTATCTAAAACCAATAAAGGCAGATTACATAATGATAATAACCTTAGGCCAATCAATGGACATTCTATTGGAAACAAATCAACCTCCAAGTCACTATTTCATGGCTGCAAGGTCATATTTCATGGCCTTTGGTGCTACTAGTTTTGATAACACAACAACAACAGCTTTGCTTATATACCATGGTTCCAAATTCAACCATCAAACAAAAATGCCAATTCTTCCTCATCTTCCTCCTTATAATAATACACAAGCGGCAACTAATTCACAAAGCAATTTAGAAGCCTTGCAAGCACTGCCACATAGAAAGGCATACTACATGGGGGATGAGTATGGTGTTCCTGGTGAAAGATGGAGCTTATCCTCAAACACAAATTCTTTCACCCCCTTCGGATTTACCCAAATGTTAAGTTTTTTAGTAATATATAGTCATATGTGCCAGAGGAATAATATATAACGTGTCTGAATGATTTATTTGTATGATATAACTTATTTTCAAGCTGGGCCGTCCCAAACAATTTGGAGGCCTTGTTCCAATTTTAAAAATTGGACCCCTAAATGTCAGTTGCAATATGGATTGAGTTTACCGCAATTACAATATAGTTGGTGAAAACAAATTATATCAGAACCCAGTTATATATTGAGGGTATGCTCAGTTTATTCCCTATTCAAAACATGAATATCATCACATACTGTTGTCAACAGCCTCCATCCAAAGATCACATCAGTAACACAAAACATAAGATAAACTTAAAATTACAAAAGAACTAAAACGAACTTCAATACTTACTAACCTCAATAATATCAGAACACAGTTAAAAGACGTATTAACCATCACTTTTACTGCTTTTTATCATCAACTGCTACAATTTTTGTATTTCCCGGATAACTGTTATTGCACCAAAAAAACACAAATTACAAACTCCTTTAATTAAGCATCAACTAAATTCACCATTAAACATGCTCAGAAAACACAAATCTACCAAATAATTTATAAACTAATTTAACTAAAAAAAGTTAACTCTTGAATTAATTTATAAACTAATTTTCATGTTTAAAAATTCAAGAAAAATACAAGACTTGAATCAAATCAATTGAAAAATTCTATCCCAGCAACAAAGAAATATATTACCATTTTCTAAAGTTGACTGTGAGTTTTACAAAAACCAGTAACAGCAGTAACACCTTTTTTCTCTTCCTTATACTCAAAACAAATATCCTCTTTTTTTATAGGAATATCTTATTCATTAGTGTTTATATGATAAACAGTCATCCTACAAGCTTATGATTAAGTTGTTTACTCAAACAAAAACAAAGCAATACGAATATGCAATAAACCAAAGGAAATTTTCATGATAACTAAAACCAAGTTCACCATTTAAGACTTTACAGCCCATTACCCCAATTGATACACACATTATTAGAATTTAGGATTAGGTTTTTCAATCAATGAAACACATATACATCAAACTAGTCTAGGATTTGAGTCTGATTCTCTTTGTTTTCTCCAACACCTACCACTTTCAATTTGTATCCATCTCAGAGTTACAGAGTATAGATTAGGGTGTGTGACTTACTGTTGCAGGGCGGCGGCGCAGGTGGTGGTTGCTCCGGTGGTGGTCGTCGTCGCCGTCAGACGAGGGTGAGGCCGCATGGTGAAGGTTTCACGGTGTGGCGACGATGAGGGAGCACGGAGTTCCTGCCGGAGGCGTAGTTTCGTACGCACAAGGACAGGTCGTTGGGGAAACGACGACGGCGCCTAGGAGGACGACGGCGACGGTCAGGGGTTCTTCATCTCCACTTCTTTATTTCTAATTTCTTGATTCTGGTTCTGTTAATTTTTAAACCTATTTCTGATTCTGGTTCTACTACTTTTTAAGAACTTCTCTTCTACATTTTTTCGATAAGCTCTTCTACACTATTTTAAACTCAGGTTCTCTCCTAACCTATCTCTTATTTAGGATTTCTAAACCCCTAACTTAATTCTATTTATTTCACTTTCTAACATTTAGGTGGTTCTATTTTGTTCTACAACAATCGATTAGCGAGTAGATAAGAGGATTAAGCGTGTTTTGAAACAATCAGAATGAGTATAATATTAAGA
Organism: Astragalus membranaceus; assembly: GCA_039519185.1. Taxonomy (NCBI): domain Eukaryota; kingdom Viridiplantae; phylum Streptophyta; class Magnoliopsida; order Fabales; family Fabaceae; genus Astragalus; species Astragalus membranaceus. The sequence goes on along the minus strand of CM076851.1, from coordinate 3,512,455 downwards.
GAGACCAACCTAATAATTAAGTTTCTGAAAAAAATGAAATTCGGTTGATGTTGTTCATCGCTACTGCTTTTTTACTCTCCTGCTCCTAAACTAGTGTTTTTATTGAGTGATTAGGGTTCTGGTTTTATAGTGAATTTTTAGGGTTCTGGTTGGGCCTGGGCTCTAAAAATAGTAGTCCAAAATCAACGGTATGTTTTGTTCCCATTGGGCCGCCCCAGCGGCCCGTTTTTCTTTTGCTTTAATTTTTTTCACATTCCATGATTCCATCAGATCTAAAAAAGTGGAAAAAAAATACAAAAAATAGAAAGAAACGCAAACATTACACACTAACAGTACACACACGCACCATATTCCACATTTCCACCAAATTCTCCCACTCTCTCAAAAAACGGAAACCCTATTATTCTCTCATTCTCATCTTCTCACACCGCCGCCAGTCCACGACTCAGAAAGGATCTCAGGTCTTCTCTCTTCTTCTTTCACGGTGTTGGAACTTCTCCTTTCACGGATCTCAGGTCAATTTCTCCCTCTTCTTCTGAATCTTCTCATCTCCCTGCGTTTTTCGTTTTGTTTATTTTTCGTTTTCGTTTTCGTTTTCGTTTTTGTCTGATTAGTGGATTGATTTTGTTAAAGATATGAATTTGTTAATTTTTTTAAAGATATGAATTTGTGAATCTTCTTATGTATGTTGCTCATTTGTAGAAAAAATATATAGTCAAAATTCTAAAAAGTCAATGATTTGTGCCCCGTTGGGCTGGCCCGTTGGCCCATGGACTGGTGTTAGGCGAGCTTGGGCCGTAAATTTTGCAGCCCGTCAGAATATTGGGCTGGCCCGACCCTGTTTGTATACACTGTTTGGCCCGATGGGCCGGGGCGGGGCGGCTCTAGCCCGACCCATTGACTGCTCTAGATATAGGGCTTGCTGAGAAGTCTCTCTCAGCAAGGAGAGCAAGAACAGGCCCAGTTGGGAGGCGCTAATGCCGCTGTGATTTTTTTGTGATTTATTTTATTATTTTTTGTAGTTTTTTATTATTTTGATTTTTTGTGTAATTATTGTAAATTAAATTTTTACTTGTTTATATATTTTTTCTTTTGACTGAATAAACAAAAGGTTAAAGTTGGGTCAAACCCAATAAAAAGGAGCAGCTTTAAATCCCTGGGCCAACTGTCCCACTCTTCGAAGTGCCTCCAATCCAGCGAGGAGATTAGTCACTACGTTCGGCGGTAGATACCCTGGTATATACAAAAAAAAACCAATAAGAAAAACTAAACCAGACCCAATTAATTAAAGTACTAAACTTAGGCTCAATCACAACAAATTACTAAAATTAGTCCCAAATACACATGCATAGGCCCAAACTATTAGACATAGGCCCAATTCAATCAAAAGATGTCCGAGCGAATAACGTTGACACATGCTAATAGGATCTGAGACTTTCAAATACGCAACCTAGTAAATTTAAATACTGTAGTGATGAAAGGAACACAAACAAATTTAAATACTATAGTGATGAAATGAACGCAGACAAATTGGGGTATAACAATAGGGTTAGGTTGCTTGCCTTAAAAACCATCTCATTTATGGACTTCCAAAGAAGCCACGGAGAGAAAACTAACTAAAGTTTATATTCGTTAGTCATTGATAAACAATTTGTTGGATAATACTCAATACAGTTACCACAAAAAAATACAGATTCCAAAATCAATACTGTTTAATCTGACCCTCAAGGAGGTTGGGACTCTGCTGCCACAAATAATCTCTGACTTAAAAATATCAATCTTCTAACCTGAAGCACTAGTAAAAGTATTGAGAAGAGAAACAATCTGATAAAACATCCTCATGGCTATCCCTTGAGATAATCTTCTGACCTTAAGTACTAGTGTAATATTAGTTACACTTTTACTAAATTTAGTTTTTAATTATTTCTATTACTAGATTATGTTTTAATTAGTTTCATTGGTTCGAAAAAAAATAATAACAAATATCTATATTTATCTATTGGCCTGTTTGGATTGATTTATTTATGTTTATTTACTAATATAAATACTCGTGAGACTGTTTATGAGACAGCTGGCCCAGGGTAGTTAAATACATAATTCAGACCAGTGGCGTATCTAGGACCTGGTCCAGGGTAGTTACAGATTTAATTTAATAATTAATATATATCGTCGTGTAGAATTTTTTTAACAACGTCAGTCAATCACGAAACAACACATCATAAAAAAATGTTTGACTTTATTATTTTTGGATAACCAAAACTACCCCATAGTTACACTACCAACTGCTCTTGGAGCTCCAATAGGAAAAAGTAGCTAGGATTGGAAAGAGAAAAATAGTAGCAGAATGTGCAAAAAGTAAAACTAGGAGTGTCAAAATATATTTTTCATAAGGGTATTGATGCAAAATTTTAAATTTGAGAGTGTGCGGCTGCACACCCTGACCTATATGTAGGTTCGCCCCTGATTCAAACATTGTATTTAATAGAATTAATTTCTTTAGAATTAATTACTGATAAAAAGTGATAAGACGAGTCAAATTTCATTTAATAGAACTAATTTCTTTAGAATAAAGTGATAAAAAGTAAATTATACATTTATCAAAATATTAATTTCAATACAAAAAGTATTATGCAAAAAATTGCAATATATACATATTATTTCTTTTTTTGAGAAATTTCAACTTTATGCTTTTTATTGTTTTATTTTATTCTTAAAAAACATCTCTTACTAAATTAATGTATTCTATATTTTTAATAATTTATGAGATAATCATCCAATAAAGGTATAAAATCTATAATGTATAGAAGGTAAATTTGTTTAATTTATCATAATCAAAAGCTAGCTTATGTAAACTACAAACATTTGAGGTCACGACCATGGCATATGATACCATCCAAATGATGGTCTCGAAGAATCCCTCTTTTACATTGAAAGTTTTTGCACTCACTATATTACATGTTCTTTTGATTCACTCTACATTTGGAAAAGTACATCATCATAAGTTCGTGGTAAGTGCTTCTTTCTCTCACTAATGATGGAGTCCATAATCAAAATCTGATTTCAATTTTGATCTCTTGTTAGATAACATTAACAGCTGACCTCAAGCACCAACATGCATAGTATTAATTTATAAATGAGTTGTGTTTTTGCAGATAAAATATTCATCTTTCACAAGACTATGTAGTGCCAAAAACATCTTGACAGTAAATGGGAAATTTCCTGGACCAACCCTAAAAGCTCATAGAGGAGACAAGCTCATAGTCAAGATTTATAACCAGGCATCATGTAATATAACATTACATTGGTATGTGATTTCTCGACACATAATTTATTTTTACATGTTTTTCCCTAAAATTAAAAAGTTTATCAAGTTGGATGTGCTGCAAATCATTTGTGGGGGGCAGAGGGGTTAACCTGGTTGGGATGCCTGCCTTCCACAGTGATGTCATTACACTCCCTTTTGTTGTTTAAAAAAAGTTTATCGAGTAGTAATTCTAAACACAGTTACGTACTTTAATTTTGGAGAAGCACATGGACACGATATGCACTGATTTATATCATGATAAGCAAAAGAGATTTATTGATGAGAGTACTAAGGGTACTCTAATCAAAAGAATGACTTAGTCACCAAAAATTAGGCGATGTATCTTTGAAAATTAGAATCGTATCATTCACAAATTGAAGGAGGGGTTGAGATATATCGTGGTCATTCAAATATATTTTCAAAAGACCCGACTCTAAAGCTTTGCTCTCTATACCGTTCAAAACTTCAATTGCAATTGTTAAAAGAAAGGGAGCAAGCAGATCACCCTATCGACCTCAACTTTCCATGGATTTCAAAGTCACTAGTTAGGTTGCCATTGACAAGAAATGACATAGTACCGGAGTAAATCCACCTTCATCCTTGCTCTCCATTTCAAATCAAAATCCTATCAATATAAGTGAAATACAAATACAACCAATTTACAGAGTCATATGCATTCTCAAAATCAACTTTCAATATAAGGAAGTTTTCCTTGTTCCTCTCTTGATTAGATCAATAATTTCAATAATCACATCAACGCTATCAAGGATTCGTGAAGTAGGAGAGGGAGACTCTGACCGGGACTGAAGTGTAGAAGACAACACCTTTTGAACAACATGCCCATAAGATAAATAGTACAACCCTCTCTGTTCCTTAGCAACTCTGATTGTCTTTTCCGTGGCAAGATATTGAAAAACACAATGAGAAGTGAAAAGCGCTACTTTGTAGTTATGATCACAAGTGAGTTTATGAATATATATTAGGTTGTGAGAGAGTGTGGGAACATACAACACATCTTGTAATTGAAGTGAAGGTTGCAACCTTACATTCCCATAGCCATCAATAAGAGCATAAGAACCATTAACAACAGTAACATATCGATCCCTCTTAGAGGAGGTATAAGAGGAAAAACAATTGGAGTCAAATGTCATGTGGTTAGTTGCACTAGAGTCAAGAATCCAGGCAATCTTAGGAATTGTATCACAAACTCTAAAAGATCGAAAGCATATACTCATACCAATCATGGATAGAGAACTAGATGACTTACTGAGAGTGTCAAGTAAAAACTTCAAACGAATCACATCATCCTTGGTGAAGCACAAAGAGTAATCAACAAATATTTTTCCAGTCATCTGTAACAAAAAAAAAAGCAACCAAAAATAACCGTAACGGTGTAAAAAGTTGCAGAAAGAGGTGTAACGATGACCCAATGTGTGAGCTTCAGATAACCTACAGAAACAAAACATGCCCAAATCAGAAAGCTAGCAGCAACCGAGAACTTAAACAGTGTTGTGAGAGCAAAAAACTAGAGTCACCCAAAAACTCATAAACGAGCACGAAAGGTGCCATCAAAGTGACCCATGAACGAAAGTATCCAAAACGGAAAAAGAACCCCTAAAATGGAACAAGGAGGGGTCGATCTAGTCACGGTAGAAGTCTCACCGAAAACACGTGCGCGTAGGGTGGCGTGTGGCCTTCATGCACTGTGCATGGATGCAAGGGTGGCGCGCGAGGGTGCGTGAAGGGGAGGAAAGCGGCGTAGTTTGCTGGGTTTGGCCGGTTTTCTCGTCGCGGTTCTGATGGTGTTCGTGGCTTGGTACGATGAACATAAAATGATTAAAAAGACTTCTCCCTCTACATGAACAATAACTATAGAAAAGAAAGGAGGAATAAGGTTGTGAACTTGTGATTGCGTGCAATGAGGGCAACAAGACAAGCTACAATGAAGGCAGCAAAAAAGGAACTATAACAAAAACGGGTAGGGTTTATGCTAAAACAAGTCTATCAAAATCGAGAGCTCGTGATACCACGTAGAAAAGGACTTATGTGTATTATTTCAATTTTCTATTATTAAACTCACCAATCCTTATTCCTTATTATATAGAGAAATAAGGTAAACTAAACCTAAATGGCCTTATTCATGGCCGTGTTACAAGGAGTACTAATAATTACAAAATAAACTATTATTTACAGCAAAAGTCGTTTGCAAATGATATACAAATATGGTGTAGGTGTAAGATTGGGTGTAAAAAAATATTTCTCTTTTTTTTTGTTGACATAGTTTGCTTGCATACAACTTGACCCAGAATAAAGTTTTGGGCATAGAATTAGAAATTAGTTTGAAGGGATAATAAGTTGTGTTCACATCATTTATTTAGCATCGATCAGTCCCTTATCGAAATGTATTCACCCACAGTTTTTTGCCATCACTATATGTCAAATTCCTTGTGGTGTGATTTATATTTTGAGATGTATATTAAAGATGATTTGCTGAAGTTAAAATGTGAGTCATCCGATTTCAAGCCAATGGCCAACTATGCTTGTTTGTGAGTAACTGCATACTATTAGGGATCCAAGTTCCTACCTTATCCCCCATAAATAAAATTCTAATTTTTAAAATTTATATTGACATCTATATATCTATGCATTGATTGTACTCTAGTATATGATTTGAAGAGTCTATAATATATATATATATATGATGCAGGCATGGAGCTAGACAATTGAGAAATCCATGGTCAGATGGACCAGAATACATAACACAGTGCCCAATTCAACCAGGAAATATGTTCAAACAGATTATCGATTTGACCACAGAGGAAGGAACAATATGGTGGCATGCACATAATGGATGGGCAAGAGCTACTGTACATGGTGCTTTCATCATTTATCCCAAACGTGGACACCAGTATCCTTTTCCTAAACCTCATGCTGAGATTCCAATTATACTAGGTACCTACTCCTTATATTATATGTTGTAAGCCACCAGAACCTTTTCAAAAGATTTTCCTCCTTGATTTTTTAGTACAATTACTATATTGGTCACATTTTGATCTTCATGAAGGAGAGTGGTGGAAGAAGGAAGTTATGGACATTCCAACGGAAGCAAACAAAACAGGAGGAGAGCCAATTTTATCAGATGCATATACCATAAATGGTCAACCTGGTTATCTATATCCTTGCTCCAAAAAAGGTTCACCCCTTTCTATAGTCCTAGAATATTTTTATATATAGTGACATGTGATGTTAGGTTTAAATATGATTTTAGTTCTTATAATATACTTATTTTTTGCTTCAGTACTCCTTTTAAAATATTCTTTTTTTGGATTTCACCTTATAATATATGCTTTATTTTTCTTGTAGACACTTTCAAGATGATGGCGGAGTATGGAAAAACATATCTTCTTCGGATGATAAATGCAGTGATGGATGAAGAACTTTTATTTGCCATTAAAAACCACAAACTAACAGTGGTTGGTAAAGATGGACTCTATCTAAAGCCAATAAAGACAGATTACATAATGATAACACCAGGTCAATCAATGGACATTCTATTAGAAACAAATCAACCTCCAAGTCACTATTCCATAGCTGCAAGGTCATATTCTAGTGCTTTTGGTGCTGGTTTTGATAACACAACAACAACAGCTTTACTTATATATCATGGTTCCAAATTCAACCATAAAACAAAAATGCCAATTCTACCTCATCTTCCTCCTTATAATAAAACACAAGCATCAACTAAATTCACAAAGCAATTTAGAAGCCTTGCAAACAAAAACCACCCAATAAATGTCCCTACAAAAATAGACACACATTTGTTGTTCACTATTTCTGTTAATCTACTTAATTGTACTACTCAAAAACCTTGCACTGGTCCCTTTGGTAAAAGGTTTGCAGCTAGTGTGAATAATGTTAGTCTTGTATATCCAAATATTGATTTTCTTAGGGCCTATTACTATAAAATCCCTGGTGTATTTGAAATGGATTTCCCAAGAAAACCAGAAGTGGAATTCAATTACACATCTGATAAATTGCCAGAATATTTATTGACAACTTCATTTGGCACCAAAGTGTTGGTTTTGGATTATAATGCTAGTGTTGAGCTTATTTTGCAAGGAACAAATGTGTTAGCAAGTGATAATCACCCTGTTCATTTGCATGGATATAGTGTTTATGTGGTTGGTTGGGGTTTTGGGAATTTTGATCCAAAAAAAGATCCCAAAAACTATAATCTTATTGACCCACCAGAGGAGACTACAGTTGGAGTTCCAAATAATGGTTGGGTTGCCATCAGATTTAGAGCTAATAATCCAGGTTTGCTTTTCAAATATTAATTTCTAGCATATGTTTAAAATAATAATTTGATTTGTAAATTGAATATGTGATGGTGATCAGGTTTGTGGTTGCTGCACTGTCACATAGAGAGGCATAATACATGGGGCATGAGTATGGTGTTCCTGGTGAAAGATGGAGCTTATCCTCAAACACAAATTCTTCCACCCCCTCCGGATTTACCCAAATGTTAAGTTTTTTAGTAATATATAGTCACTCATATGTGCCAGAGGAATAATATCTAAACATGTCTGAAGTATCATAAAGTCATTTTAATGTCTAATATGACCTTTTAAAGATTCTACTTTTTTTTGATCGATTTTAAAGAGTCTAGAATAATTGGGTGAAAGGGAAGCAACTAAAGCCAATTCCCCTGCTCCTTCCTTTGTCACACGCATTTTCATAGCCTTTCTATTTTTCAAGAATCAACTTTGTTGTTAACAATGACCTTAATCTTAATTATTAGTCTCGTGTTAAAACTAATTTGTTTGAACTTTTAAGGTCGATTTAAATAATTTCCTCCACTGTCTTCATATTCTTTTATTATTCTTTTCCTTTCTTCATTATCATACTATAATTGTTAGGACCAACCAAAATTGGTTCAAGCGGTAACCGTGTTTGGATCTCATCTCTAGGTTTCAAGTTCGAGTCTTGAGTGTGGCAGAAACTCTATTAGGAAGGAAGAATCATTAGGACCGGTAAAATCACCAACAAAGGCGATGAATATTGCGCACCAATAATAGAGGCATTTCAACTTTTAGTATCATAAAGCCTCATTTCAAACCATTTCAAAGTTCAATGGAATAGAACATTTGCCAAAGTAAACAATTTAATCTCTTTTTCTATTTAATTTTTCAAAATGTAAAATTTCCATTAAGTTAAAATTTTAATATTTAAGTTTATCTATCTATATAATAGAATTTAGTTATAAATTTATTTTTATTATTTACAATCTAGTGATAATTTTCTAGTCTTCAAAATTAATTTAGCTAAAATTCTTTTGATATCTATTTTGTCAAACTTGAAATTTCTAATATAGTTTACGATCTATTTTGATAATTTCACACCTAAAAATAATTTTAATCCAATTTAAGTTATAATATTTTTTTGTGACAAATCAAAGAAACAAGAGCTTTATCTCCAGTATGTGTGATATTATAAGTTATTAATATTACGTACCAAAACCTTTTTAAAGAATTTTCCTCTTCGCTTTTTTAGTACAGTTACCGTATTATAAGTGATAATATTCTTTATAATGAAGAAAGAAGTTATGGACATTCCAAAGGACAGCCAATTATATCAGATGCATATACCATAAATGGTCAACCTGGTTATCTATATCCTTGCTCCAAAAAAGGTGCACCCCCTCCTAGTCTAAGACTATTTTATATATGGCTTAATTACAGTTTTGGTCCCCCTATTTTCATCAATTCACGAATTTGGTCCCTCAAGTTTTAATTTGACGATTTTGGTCCCCCTATTTTCCCAATTTGAAAAATCATAGTCCCCCTCTTAATTTGGTCAAAATTAAATTCAATTTTCCTACGTGGCAGTCCACGTGGACTGCCACGTAGGCGCACCCCCCACCCCCCCACCCTCCATTGTTCCTCTTCCCCCCTCCCACCCCCCTCCGTGAACCCCCCCACCCCCACCGTGAACCCCCCCCTTCGCACCTCCGTCCTCTCTCAAACGCCGGCGCGTTTTCCCCTTCCCCTTCACCGGATTTGGAACGGAAGAGAGATACGCAGAGAGTTCGCAGAGAGAGAGAGCGACGGTGAGCGAGAGAGAGAGAGAGAGAGACGTAGAGAGAGAGCGACGGTGAGCGAGAGAGAGGGAAAGCGAGGGTGAGATGCGAAGGAGAGAAAGAGCGACGGTGAGCGAGAGAGAGAGGGAAATCGAGGGGGGAGGGGAGAGACGGTGAGCGAAAGAGAGAGGGAGGTGCGAAGGGGGGGTTCACGGTGGGGGTGGGGTGGGGAAGATGCGAAGGAGAGAGAGAGAGCGAGATTTGGTTGTGGGGGGGTGGGAGGGGGTCACGGTGGGGGAGGGGGGAGGGGAAGAGGAACAGTGGAGGGGGTGGGAGGGGAAGATGAACAGTGGGGGGTGGGGGTGGGGGTGCCACGTAGGCCGCCACATAGGACAATAAGTCAAAATTGAGTTTCAATTTTGACTTATTTAAGAGGGGGACTATGATTTTTCAAATTGGGAAAATAGGGGGACCAAAATCGTCAAATTAAAACTTTGAGGACCAAAATCGTGAATTGGTTAAAATAGGGGGACCAAAACTGTATTTAAGCCTTTATATATACTCATACTTTGTGTTAGCCTTAAATATGTTTTCAATTGTTATAATATACATATTTTTTGCTTTAGTCCTTTTAAAATATTCTTTTTTCGTTTTCACCCTTATATTATATTCTTTCATTTTAGTCCTCGTTGTTTTGGCTAAGTCTATGTAACATACATTTTTCTTGTTTCAGACCCTTGAATAGTATTTTTTTTTCATTTTAGTCCCTAATTTGAATATGAACCAATCCTTGAAATTACAAAGCCAAACTCCTACCACTAAAAACCAATATTTTACACTTGAACACATTTTTCATTTGTTCATAAATTTATTACCTAAAGAGACTGATCAATTTTCTATTTTCATCTAACTAATAGAGACTTTCAAGATGATGGGTGAAGAACTTTTCCTTGCAATTAAAAACCACAAATTGACAGTGGTTGGTAAAGATGGACTGTATCCAGTGTTGTTAAATTGCGGCCATTGCAGTGATATTTCACAATTGCATATTGAGAAATTGGCTCCCCGCAATTAAAAAGGCCATACGACATGCTAATCTTTAAACCTTTAAGACAAACTTGAATACAAGCAAGTTTTACAAAATGTGTTTAGGCACCAAAGTTTAGGCTTGAAAAAATAAAAATAAAAATATAAAAAAAAACATGTGGAAAGTTGGATGTAATGCAAAAAAGTTTCTGAGAGTGTTGTGTTTTTGCTCTTACCAAAGCACACATTATTGGTTAACAACGTTAAGTCTAAGCTAAATTGGCTGACATTTGGGATCTAGTTAACCCCCTTGCAAATATTAAGTGTTCTAGTTACCCCTGCAAATATTAAGTGGGGGTAGTTACCCCTGCAAATATTAAGTGTTTCTGGTTACCCCTGCAAATATTAACGCTGTTAGCCAAAACTAACAGCAGGGGGTAACCGGATACAATTACATTTTGCAGGGTTTCTTTTAAAAGTTTTTTTTGCATGAGGGTAAATGGATAAACGTGATATTTGCAGGGGGATAAATGATATTTAAGCCTAAAATAAAAGGACAAAATTCAAATTGCCGCTCTCGTTGCCGATCATGTTGTCGCCCTCGTTGCCACTCTCGTTGCTGATTCTGTTGCCGCTCTCAAATTCAATCCCGTTGCCGCCCCATTGCCGCTTAGGTAGAATTTAATTAGTCCGAATATTTGAAAAAAAACAAAACAAACATATTGAAAAGTAAAAATGATAATTATTTTAAAAAAAATAAATGTTAAAAGTAAATATTAAAAAAATCTAGTATCTTCTTTATATGAATAGACTCGGGTGGACTTGAATTAGTGCATATAAGTAAGAATTGATATTTATTTTGGTAAGAAGCCCCATCAGTGAATAGAGGGAATTGAATTGAAAGTAAAAATAATAAGTATTTACATTTAGATTGAATTGAATAAAAAAAAATGCACCATTTGACGTCATTGTGCACCATCGTGGCATAATTGTTATGCTACTTTCCTCGGCTTCTACATTTATCTCTTGCAATGCTTCATTTATCAAGAGCTGACGGACAAAGTAATGTACATTTGAAAAATTCAAAAAGCTGCAAAAGCCGACCATATTTTGTCCTTTAGTGTGCTTTTTACTTATTTACCCTTAAAATTAGACAGGTGGCATGTATAGAAGAGGACTAAATATGACATTTTGCTAACACCTTCTTTTACTGTATTAGATCTTTTACTATATTAGATAAGGGGAATACCAAGTATTATCAAGTTGGGTGTAGTTTTTTTGGTAAGATATTTCTTTTTTTGGTTAGAAGTTGGGTGTAGTTAATTTCATGAGTTTTTATTTTATTCTGATAACCAAGTGTATTTCTCCTTTAGCGATGAAAAAAAGAATGAAGGTAGGTACCAATAACAATAATAGTATGGGTTCCACCAAACATCAGGTCATTTTTTTTTCATATACTCTATTTGCCTTCTTTTATATACTGCGTATTTTCATGGCTCTTGGGAATGATTGTGTGAATCTACTTTCAAGATTTTTAGTTTTTCTTGGCTTACTCTGTATGTACTGGTTTTAGGGAAACCATTAAAATTGATGACTCTGTAGGCTGGAGGGTGTAAGGATAACTTAGATTTGGTTTTTTGGGGTCATTTGGTGCCTCTTCGCTAATTATTGTGGACTTATGATAATACTTCCAACTCTTGTTTTTTTTTTTATTTAGTAACTTTTTTTTTGGCAAAGAGGAAGGTAGGGGAGCCTCGTTAAAACCTTTTAATGTAAACCCTCATTAGGAAAAAAATCATCTAAAAGCGGTAGAAACGCCTACATAATCAGAGAAACTCATCCTCTTGGTTATGAGAAATAAGAAAACTCATCCTCTTAGTTATAGCAATGCAATTAAGAAAACTCATCGACTTCATAACGGCCAAGATTTCAGCTTCAAAAGCGGTAGCAATGCCTACATAATCAGAGAAACAACCCATAATTGCCCCACTTGAGTCACGGAGCAAGCCACCATAGGCCGAGGGGGCAGGATTACCACGAGAGGCCCCATCTGAGTTGCATTTAACCCAACCGCACAAAGGCTTATGCCAAATGACTTCAGCAATAGACGGAGCCTTTGGAGGGTGGCCCGACATAGAGAAATGCTTAATGAATCGAAACTCATCAATGGAGTTAGAGTTCACCCCTATAGAGATGTGCCCGGTTAAAGAAACTGCAGTAGAGATAAGATGAAGACATCTTTCAAAAGGAATAGAGACATTATTGAAGCGAGCATGATTCCTGCCATACCAAATGACCCAAATAATGTGAGCAATGATCGAGAGAACCATGTCTAGAATCTGGGAGCTCCAAGAGTTGTTGCATATATTAAGCACAGTATGTATGCTACTAACATCTATGGATAGACAGCGAAGATCCCCTAACCAGCGCCAAAATTTAGTAGCAAACTCACAATGCAAGAAAAGGTGATCAGCAGTCTCACTAATTTTTCCACACATGCTACACACTGAGACAACTGTGCAACCTCGGGATCTTAGATTTTCATCAGTGGGCATTTTTAGACTCCAAATAAAGTTACCCCATCTTACCGGGGAGACAGGAGGGTTGAGGTAGAGGTACACTTCTTTTAGACTCATAAAGCCATCAATAGAATGTTTCAAGACAAGAGCATCCTCTCCAGGATCAAAGGGATGGTGATCTGTTGAATGTCAATCATGATTGAGGGACAAACTGCGATCAGTCTTGAAGGAATGTTCCAAGCATGGTCAACAATAAAGTCTTTAACTGAGGCTTTCAGAAGAGAAGATGTACTATCAGGCAGATGCAATAGTTCGGCTAAAGGACGAGAAAGCCAACAATCCGTCCAAAAATTTATGTTACTACCATCTCCAAGGTTCCAACAACTACCTGGCCAAATAGAAGATTTTGCATAGTGCCCAATAGGTTTGTTGTGCCTGATAAATCTAGCTATTAATAACTTGGCCCAGTGAGAGGGAGGCGTTAGCATATCAAAGCTAAGTTTCAGCATGGAGGCCTCATTTAAAGATCTCGGGGATCTAATGTCAAGACCACCAACTGACAACGAAGAGCAGACCTTGCTCCAAGCCACAGTTACCACCTTTCGCTGATCAATGCAACCAGGCCAGATAAAATTTCTAATGCATCGATCCAAAAACATTAGGAGAGCAATAGGCCACATATAAACATGAAAACTGTAGATTAACATACCATGAATGACAGACTTCACTAACTGGACTCTTCCCATGATAGAGAGTAAAGATCCGTTCCAAGCAGATAACTTACTTGTGATACGATCAGCTAAGTGTTGCAAGTAAGCAGTTTTGGGTTTACCTTGGAAAATGGGTACACCAAGATAATTAAAAGGTAAAGTACCAGAAGAGAAACCCAAAAACCGCCTGAGGCGGGGCTTTCTAGCAGGCGACATATCCCCAATTTACATTTACTCAAACTAATATGCTGACCAGAAGCGACAATATTCTCAAAATAGAGAAAGCAAAACAGATAGGTTACGTTTAGTACCTCGGTAGAACCCCATGATGTCATCTGCATACAACACATGAGAGGGTGTGCAAGCCCGAGGACCAGACATTAGCTTCAGCCTTCCCGAACTAACCAAATGAGAAATACCTCTGCTCAAGACATCTTCAGCTAGGCACAAGAGAAGAGGAGAGAGAGGATCCCCCTGTCTAACCCCTCTTTTTGCAAGGAAAAAAACCTGTTGGGTGGCCATTAACAGCTATAGATAATTTAACCGAATGAAGAATCTCCATAATCCACTTACAAAAGGTCGGATGAAAACCAAAAACCGTAAGAACCCGGAGCAAAAAACCCCAATTAATAGTATCAAAAGCCTCCGAATATCAAACTTTAAAGCAATGTTGCCACCAAAGATCTTGTAGTCTAACATGTTAACAGCCTCAGAAATAATCTTGGGAGTTATTGCTGCAAGCCTGTCAGCAAGTACCTTGGTAATAATCTTAAATTGAAAATTAGCCAAAGCAATACGTTTATAATCTTCAATTTTATCCGCCCCTGTGAACTTAGGAATAAGAACAATGAGATTAGAATTCAAGTTAGGTAGAATCTTGCCAGAAACAAAAAATCGCATCACTGAATTAAAAACATCCAGACCAACAATATCCCAAAAGGATTGAAAGAAACAACTACCAAACCCATCTAGACCTGGAGCGTCGGCACCATTCATAGCAAACAAGTATCTCCTGATCTAAGCGTGGTCATTGGCCTAGCTGCTTGTCTAATCCTGACAAGTTTATGGAAATATGTTGTGTTTCTATACCCCTGGGAGAACCAGTTAAGTCTGACTTTGTCCCTCCAAAAGTCTTCTTGGAAAGCCAACGCCTTTAAGAGAGAAGTCTGAGCCTCTGACTCCTTATCATTAAGGGCTTCAGTAAAACCTGTGACGCCTATCAACTCCTGATTTTCATGTTTCAAGTATTTCTATTTCGTTAAATGAGGCTTTTCTGGATGGTATCAATACTACTCTAATAAACATGAGTGCTAGTCATCAATCATCAATCAATCAATCATCAATACTACTATAATAAACATGAGTGCTAGCAAAATGTCATTTTTAGACATTTACTAATTTCGCCACGTGTCCAATTGTGAGGTCAAAACTGTAAAAGACACACTAAAGACAAAAAATGTGTAACTTTTTGTTATACTTTTTCTCACTCCTCTCCTTTTTACTTTTACCTTTTCTCTCCCCTCTCTCATTTCTATTTCTTTCCCTACTCTCTCCTCTCTCTCACTTCCTCTCTCCTATCTCTCCTTTTTTTTATTTACTAATTTCGCCACGTGTCCAATTGTGAGGTCAAAACTGTAAAAGACCCACTAAAGACAAAAAAATGTGCAACTTTTTGTTATACTTTTTCTCTCTCCTCTCCTTTTACTTTTACCTTTTCTCTCTCCTCTCTCATTTCTATTTCTTTCCTTTCTCTCTGGATGGAAGTATTGTTATCCTATGAATGAAAAAAATACTAATGGTTGCATATGTAAGTATTGTGGGAAGACACTGTGGGGAGAAATTACTAGAATAAAAGACCACTTAATGGGCAAGAAGGCTAATTGCAAAGCTTGCACTAAATGCCCAAAAGAGGTCGGAGAATAATTGAATCAATATGTGAAAAACAAGAAGCAAAAAGAAAGCAGGTCCCTGAAGGCTTTCTAACTTAATCGAGTTGAAAGAAAAATTAGCTTAGTACCAAAATCTAGCTAGCAATTGATCAACTTTTAAACTAAGTTACTTATCACATGCTTCTTATACTTGTTTGCCTTAATTTCACTTTGTTCCTTTTCAAAATTGTATTTTCGGGATTCCGGAAAAAGAGATCAATAGGGCCTTTTAAAACCTTCTTGCCACCAACTTTGCTAGGTGTAGGTGCTATGACATTAAACCCTTCATCAAGAGCACGTTCTTCATCACTATCACCACGAACATCAAATAAATCGCACTCCATGGAATTAGTGTTGGAAATCTAGGTAAAAATGAAGATGAACAAGATGTACAAGACATATTAGTAACACACTTAAATGTGCTAGAATCAAAACATGGGCTGCTCCATTGAAAAAACTTCGAAGGCTTCTAATTTTGTTTATGATGATGTTGTTATGGATGATGTTGTTCACCCATTATCATTGATCAATAATATTGTCCATATGGACAATATTATTGATCAATGATAATGGGTGAACAACATCATCCATAACAACATTCTTGTTCATCTTCACTTTTACCAAGACATCCAACACTAATTCCATGGAGGCTGGAGCGTGATTTATTTGATGTTCGCGGTGATAGTGATGAAGGGTTTAATGACATTACACCTACACCTAGCAATGTTGGTGGAAAGAAGGTTTTAAAAGGCCCTATTAATCTTTTTTAGGAATCCTGAAAATACAATTTCGAAAAGGAACAAAGAGAAATTAAGGCAAACAAGTATATGTGACAAGGAACTTAGTTTACAAGTTGATCAATTGCTAGCTAGATTTTGGTACCAAGCTAATTTTTCTTTCAACTCGATTAAATTAGAAAGCTTTCAGGACCTGCTTACTGCTGTTGGAACCTATGCAACCTCACTAATGCAAGAAAAGGTGATCAGCAATCTCACTAATTTTTCCACACATGCTACACACCGAGACAACTGTGCAACCTCGGAATCTTAGATTTTCATCGGTGGGCATTTTTTTTATGAATGAGTCTCTAGGGAAGAAAAGACTTGGAGGGGGCGAATGGCTTGACTCCAAATAAAGTTACCCCATCTTGCCGGGGAGCCAGGAGGGTTGAGGTAGAGGTACGCTTCTTTTAGTCTCAGAGAGCCATCAATAAAATGTTTCAAGACGAGCATCCTCTCCAGGATCAAAGGGGATGGTGATCTGTTGAATATAAATCATGATTGAGGGACAATCTGCGATCAGTCTTGAAGGAATGTTCCAAGCATGGTCAACAATAAAGTCTTTAACCGGAGCTTTCAGAAGAGAAGACGTACTATCAAGGAGATGCAATAGTTCGGCTAAGGGACGAGAAAGCCAACAATCCGTCCAAAAATTTATGTTACTACCATCTCCAAGGTTCCAACAACTACCATCAATAGTAGTATTAATAAATTGTCTAATACCTGACCAAATAGAAGATTTTGCATAGTGCCCAATAGGTTTGTTGTGCCTGATAAATCTAGCTCATAATAACTTGGCCCAGTGAGAGGGAGACGATAGCATATATCAAAGCTAAGTTTCAGCATGTAGGCCTCATTTAAAGATCTCAGGGATCTAATGTCAAGACCACCAACTGACAACGGAGAGCAGACCTTGCTCCAAGCCACAGTTACCACCTTTTGCTGATCAATGCGACCAGACCAGATAAAATTTCTAACGTAGTGATCCAAAGACATTAAGAGAGCAATAGGCCACATATAAACATGAAAACTGTAGATTAACATACCATGAATGACAGACTTCACTAACTAGACTCCTCCCATGATAGAGAGTAAAGATCCCTTCCAAGCAGATAACTTACTTGTGATACGAACAGCTAAGTGTTGCAAGTAAGCAGTTTTGGGTTTACCTTGGAAAATGGGGACGCCAAGATAATTAAAAGGTAACGTACAATAAGAGAAACCCAGAAACCGCATGAGGCGGGGCTTTCTAGCAGGCGACATATCCTCAGTTTACATTTACTCAAACTAAGATGCTGACCAGAAGCTGCAATATTCTCAAAATATAGAAAGCAAAACAGATAGGTTACGTTTAGTACCTTGGTAGAACACCATGATGTCATCTGCATACAACACATGAGAGGGTATGCAAGCCCGAGGACCAGACATTAGCTTCAGCCTTCCCGAACTAACCAAATGAGAAATACCTCTGCTCAAGACATCTTCAGCTAGGCACAAGAGAAGAGGAGAGAGAGGATCCCCCTGTCTAACCCCTCTTTTTGCAAGGAAAAAAACCTGTTGGGTGGCCATTAACAGCTATAGATAATTTAACCGAATGAAGAATCTCCATAATCCACTTACAAAAGCAATGTCAAATTTTTGTTGGAGAGGAGAAATACCTCTGGATGGAAGTATTGTTATCCTGTGAATGAAAAAAATCCTCTCCTTTTTACTTTTACCTTTTCTCTCTCCTCTCTCATTTCTATTTCTTTCCTTACTCTCTGGATGGAAGTATTGTTATCCTGTGAATGAAAAAAATACTAATGGTTGCATTTGTAAGTATTGTGGGAAGACACTGTGGGGAGAAACTACTAGAATGAAAGACCACTTAATGGGCAAGAAGGTAATTGCAAAGCTTTCACTAAATGCCCAAAAGAGGTCCGAGAAGAATTGAATCAATATGTGAAAAACAAGAAGCAAAAAGAAAGCAGGTCGGCTTTCTAACTTAATCGAGTTGAAAGAAAAATTAGCTTGGTACCAAAATCTAGCTAGCAATTGATCAACTTTTAAACTAAGTTCCTTATCACATGCTGCTCTTATACTTGTTTGCCTTAATTTCAATTTGTTCCTTTTCAAAATTGTATTTTCGGGATTCCAGAAAAAGAGATCAATAGGGCCTTTTAAAACCTTCTTTCCACCAACTTTGCTAGGTGTAGGTGCTATGACATTAAACCTTTCATCAAGAGCACGTTCTTCATCACTATCACCACGAACATCAAATAAATCGCACTCCATGGAATTAGTGTTGGAAGCCTTGGTAAAAATGAAGATGAACAATATGTACAAGACATATTGGTGAAGAATTGCACTATTAGTAGCACACTTAAATGTGTTAGAATCAAAACATGGGCTGCTCCATTGAAAAAACTTCAAAGGCTTCTAATTTTGTTTATGATGATGTTGTTATGGATGATGTTGTTCACCCATTATCATTGATCAAGAATATTGTCCATATAGAGGATATATATGGACAATATTCTTGATCAATGATAATGGGTGAACAACATTATCCATAACAACATTTTTGTTCATCTTCACTTTTACCAAGACATCCAACATTAATTCCATGGAGGCTGGAGCGTGATTTATTTGATGTTCGCGGTGATAGTGATGAAGGGTTTAATGACATTGCACCTACACCTAGCAATGTTGGTGGAAATAAGGTTTTAAAAGGCCTTATTAATCTCTTTTTTAGGAATCCTGAAAATACAATTTCGAAAAGGAATAAAGAGAAATTAAGGCAAACAAGTATATGTGATAAGGAACTTAGTTTACAAGTTGATCAATTGCTAGCTAGATTTTGGTACCAAGTTAATTTTTCTTTCAACTCGATTAAATTAGAAAGCCTTCAGGACCTGCTTACTGCTGTTGGAACCTATGGACCACACTAATGCAAGAAAAGGTGATCAGCAATCTCACTAATTTTTCCACACATGCTACACACCGAGACAACTGTGCAACCTCGGAATCTTAGATTTTCATCGGTGGGCATTTTTTTTATGAATGAGTCTCCAGATAAGAAAAGACTTGGAGGGGCGAATGGCTCGACTCCAAATAAAGTTACCCCATCTTACCGGGGAGCCAGGAGGGTTGAGGTAGAGGTACGCTTCTTTTAGACTCAGAGAGCCATCAATAAAATGTTTCAAGACGAGCATCCTCTCCAGGATCAAAGGGGATGGTGATCTGTTGAATATAAATCATGATTGAGGGACAAGCTGCGATCAGTCTTGAAGGAATGTTCCAAGCATGGTCAACAATAAAGTCTTTAACTGGAGCTTTCAGAAGAGAAGACATACTATCAATAAAGTCTTTAACTGGAGCTTTCACTTAATGAAATTGATGAATGTAATGAGTGGCTGTTGGGGAGGATGGATGGTGATGAGGATGATGCTGGGAATGAAAGAGTCTTTGTGGATGAAAATGATGCTGATGCGCATAATTGGGAAGCAGTTTATAGGAATTCAGGAGTTGGAGAGCCTACAACATTTACGAGGCAAAGAACTAAGAATAGAAAGGAAGCCACTAGTGTTTCTGGCTCTGTAGCTAAAAAAAATAAGGGTTTGGCAAGTGGTTCTTCATCTAGAAAGGGAAAAGAGAAAGTGGTTGAAGTGGAAGAATCACAGGGTGAATTTGAAGACATTGATTCTGATGATTCGGGAGAGGAAGCTGAAGGATATGCCTCACTATCTGATAAGGATGATGTCGAATATTTTGGAGAAGAGGAGGAGGAATGAATAGATTATAGAACCATTTATTATTTATGAATTATTAGTTTTTTCTTAACATTTGAGTTTTGATGAATTCATTAGTTGTTTAAATTTCAAAGCACTTGAGATAATATTTTGTCACTTTTATTAATTTTATGAATTTTTTAACGATGTTATTTTCATCAATAATTAATTTTTTTATATAATTTTTTTATAGAATTTATTTATTTTATCCGCTATGTGGGCCTTCCGCTATTTGCCCGCAACGCTATCCGATATTTCACGTATTGGTTTTTTGGGGTTCCACTATTTTCTGCGATCTGCGATTAACAACACTGACTGTATCTAAAACCAATAAAGGTAGATTACATAATGATAATAACCTTAGGCCAATCAATGGACATTCTATTGGAAACAAATCAACCTCCAAGTCACTATTTCATGGCTGCAAGGTCATATTTCATGGCTTTTGGTGCTACTAGTTTTGATAACACAACAACAACAGCTTTGCTTATATACCATGGTTCCAAATTCAACCATCAAACAAAAATGCCAATTCTTCCTCATCTTCCTCCTTATAATAATACACAAGCGGCAACTAATTCACAAAGCAATTTAGAAGCCTTGCAAGCACTGCCAAATAGAAAGGCATACTACATGGGGGATGAGTATGGTGTTCCTGGTGAAAGATGGAGCTTATCCTCAAACACAAATTCTTTCACCCCTTTCGGATTTACCCAAATGTTAAGTTGTTTAGTAATATATAGTCATATGTGCCAGAGGAATAATATATAGAACGTGTCTGAATGATTTATTTGTATGATATAACTTATTTTCAAGCTGGGCCGTCCCAAACAATTTGGAGGCCTTGTTCCAATTTTAAAAATTGGACCCCTAAATGTCAGTTGCAATATGGATTGAGTTTACCGCAATTACAATATAGTTGGTGAAAACAAATTCAAGAACACATACCAAAAGATAAAACGTGTCATCATTATATATATATTGAGGGTATGCTCAGTTTATTCCCTATTCAAAACATGAATATCATCACATACTGTTGTCAACAGCCTTCATCCAAAGATCACATCAGTAACACAAAACATAAGATATGGTTAAAATTACAAAAGAACTAAAACGAACTTCAATACTTACTAACCTCAATAATATCAGAACACAGTTAAAAGACGTATTAACCATCACTTTTACTGCTTTTTATCATCAACTGCTACAATTTTTGTATTTCCCGGATAACTGTTATTGCACCAAAAAAACACAAATTACAAACTCCTTTAATTAAGCATCAACTAAATTCACCATTAAACATGCTCAGAAAACACAAATCTACCAAATAATTTATAAACTAATTTAACTAAAAAAAGTTAACTCTTGAATTAATTTATAAACTAATTTTCATGTTTACAAGTTCAAGAAAAATACAAGACTTGAATCAAATCAATTGAAAATTTTTATCCCAGCAACAAAGAAATATATTACCATTTTCTAAAGTTGACTGAGAGTTTTACAAAAACCAGCAACAGCAGTAACACCTTTTTTCTCTTCCTTATACTCAAAACAAATATCCTCTTTTTTTATAGGAATATCTTATTCATTAGTGTTTATATGATAAACAGTCATCCTACAAGTTTATGATTAAGTTGTTTACTCAAACAAAAACAAAGCAATACGAATATGCAATAAACCAAAGGAAATTTTCATGATAACTAAAACCAAGTTCACCATTTAAGACTTTACAGCCCATTACCCCAATTGATACACACATTATTAGAATTTAGGATTAGGTTTTTCAATCAATGAAACACATATACATCAAACTAGTCTAGGATTTGAGTCTGATTCTCTTTGTTTTCTCCAACACCTATCCACTTTCAATTTGTATCCATCTCAGAGTTACAGAGTATAGATTAGGGTGTGTGACTTACAGTTGCAGGGCGGCGGCGCAGGTGGTGGTTGCTCCGGTGGTGGTCGTCGTCGCCGTCAGACGAGGGTGAGGCCGCATGCTGAAGGTTTCACGGTGTGGCGACGATGAGGGAGCACGGAGTTACTGCTGGAGGCGTAGTTTCGTACGCACAAGGACAGGTCGTTGGGGGAAACGACGACGGCGCCTAGGAGGACGACGGCGACGGTCAGGGGTTCTTCATCTCCACTTCTTTATTTCTAATTTCTTGATTCTGGTTCTGTTAATTTTTAAACCTATTTCTGATTCTGGTTCTAATACTTTTTAAGAACTTCTCTTCTACTACATTTTTTCGATAAGCTCTTCTACTCTATTTTAAACTCAGGTTCTCTGCTAACCTATCTCTTACTTAGGATTTCTAAGCCCCTAACTTAATTCTGTTTATTTCACTTTCTAACATTTAGGTGGTTCTATTTGGTTCTACAACAATCGATTACCAAGTAGATAAGAGGATTAAATGAGTATAATATTAAGAGAGACCAACCTGATAATTATGTTTCTGAAAAAAATGAAATTCGGTTGATGTTGTTCATCGCTACTGCTTTTTTACTCTCCTGCTACTGCTCTTGCCTCATGCTACTGAATTCTAAACCAGTGTTTTTATTGAGTGATTAGGGTTCTGGTTTTTATAGTGAATTTTTAGGGTTCTGGTTGGGCCTGGCCTCTAAAAATAAGGGTTTTTTTTTTTATACCCCCATCAGCTTCCATGTACCCCCACCCAAAAACGTTATTCCAAAAATACCCCTGACATAAATTACAAAAATTGACTTTTGGAAGATTCTCTGGTGGGGGACCACTTAATCTGGAAATCGGATTTACCTAAATGGAAGGTAAATCCGATTAGCTTTAAATACGATTTAATTCTGAGGCAAAATATTTACAAATCGGATTTAGCTAAATCCGATGCGAAATCGGATTTAACTAAATCCGCCTTTATTGTTTAAGAAATCGGATATACCTGGTGAAGCTATATCCGATTTGTAAAAATTAGAAAACGGATTTACCTTTAAAGTCACCTAAATCCGCTTTGTTTTTTTTATTTTTAAATATATACTTTATAACTGTTGTTCTATTTTGAAATAAATACAGTGAATACAGAGTCGCAGGTCGTTCCTTTTGTGGTAGACACTACAGAGGCATTCTGGACAGAGAGGGTATATTTTTGAAACCAATTTTCTTAATTAAAGTTTGGTAGATATTTAATTAATTAAGTACCCCCATTTATCTATTTATTCTATTTTGTAGATTTTTTCTACACGCCAGGATGTTGAAGAGTGGGCTAACGCAGTTGGGAGGCGTATTGGAGTTGTGGTTATCATCGTAAGATCTGACAAAGCTGGAGGTAAAAGGGGTTCTAGAGATAAGATTATATTTGGTTGTGAGAAGCAAGGGAATTGGTCTAATGATTCTAGAGTTTTCGGGTCTAAAAGAAGAAGCTGTCCGTTTACATTGAGAGCTACTTGTACAAAACGTCATGGGGGTTGGCGTGTTAGTGTTAGGTGTGGTCTTCACACACATCAGTTGCTTACTACCCCGGTTGGGTCGACAGCTTTTGGTCGTTTAACTAAGCCGCAGAAAGCTATTGTTAATGAGCACACTGATTTGAATGTTGCCCCGAAAGATTGTCTTACTGCTTTGAAGAACCATTATCCGGACAACGTCACTTCTCTTCCTCAAATATATAGGCAGCGTTACGCCTATAGGTCTTCTAAGAGGGGTCCTAGAACGGACATTCAAGAGCTATTGAGATTGATTGAGACGCAAAATTATTTATGTTGGAGCAGAAAATTTGAGGGTTCCGATGTGGTCAGTGACATCATGTGGGCGCATCCCACTTCTATTAAGTTATTCCGGTTGTTTCCAAAGGTTCTTATTCTTGACACCACCTACAAGACCAACAAATACAATCTACCTCTATTGGAGATTGTAGGTGTCACTTCAACGGAGTTAACTTTCTCGGTTGCTTTTGCCTATATTTCACACGAGCTTGGAATTCATTTTACTTGGGCATTGCAGCAACTAAAAGAATTATTTGCCTTGCACGGACTTCAGCCTCAGGTGTTGTTGACTGATAGAGATCTTGGTCTTATGTCCGGTATTGTTGATGTCTTTCCTTCCGCTACAAATTTGTTATGTTCTTGGCACGTGACTAAAAATGTGAAAGCGAAGATTAAAGAGTTGGTGCATGTGGATAGGCAAAAGGACGTCATCTGTCTTTGGCATAACATTATTGATTCACTTGACGAGTCAGAGTACTCAGGTCACTTGAAGATTTTTGAGGACTCCTGCGTTGATTTGCCCGCTCTTATTAAGTATGTGCATGACACGTGGTTGACAAAGCATAAGGAAAGATTTATCTTGGCATGGACAAACATAAAATCCCGCAAAACCCTCTAGTCACGCCTCGGTACCATATCCAGTAACTGCGTGAGGCGAGTGTACGTCTGAGTACCCATCCTAATGTCTCCCACCCTAAGCCCCCTCCGAATCTCCGCCTCCATAAGCTGATAAAGCTCGAGCAACTCTGGCTGTGCTGGTGGTACTGGTGGTGGTGGTGATGCAACCCGTAAGAGTCTAGGAATAGATGCCCTCACATACCAATGTATGTAATCCGGAGCAACCTGACCCAACTCCTCAGCAGCATAAGTAGCACGCAAAACGTCCTGCACCACAGGCATATAATGTGCAATCCGAAAAATACAGTCTGCATGGCTCGGACGATCGGTAAGAGGGTGACGTGGGATGACCTGCACGTACCCAAGCTGTCTGAGGCACCTATCGGGCATGTAGGGAACAGTGATGTCTCCCCAGCTGATGTGGCCCCTGTATAATGAGACCATGTGAAAGTCTCTACCCTCCTCCCGGTGCTCCTCAAATGGTCGCCAGCAGACATCATCCGAGGTAAGTGCATCAATCCTCTGCCTGTATACCCCCAGCTTCACTCCATCTGTCTTCTTCTTCCTCCAACGCCCACACAGTGCTCCAAGCCGCAATCCACTCCTCCTCTCCACCAGCTGAGGGAAATACCATAAAATCCAGCTCTGAAAAAAAGAAGATAACTTAAAAATTGTTTAACAGAAATTTAACCAAACTCGGAAAATATAACTTAAAATTATTACCTGTAAGAGGGTCGCATACCCTCCTAACTGATGCGCCTGATCCAAGCAGGAGTAGTTCAGCTGGTCATACATGAAAGCAAGCCCTGCTGCCCCCCATGCATATGATCCCACTCCAGCTTCACTGACATCCTCAAGTAGCAGCAGCCACTTAGCCTCAGCTCTGTCGCCGGTCTTGACCGTGAAGATGGACCAGCTCAGAATCAGAAGGATAAAGGCCCTGACAGCAGGACGCATGTCATCCTCTATGGACCCTCTAGTAACAATTTCCTGCAGCCACTCAAAACGGTAATATGGGCCAGATGAAGTTCGACACTCCAGCCCCGCCTCCTCTATAGTCACACCTAGATAAACATGTGCTAGGTGGATGGCCTGATCAGTGGTGACCGAGGTAGGTGGGGCTCTGAAGTAGTTCCCCGTAATGGGTAGATGCAGCAAACAGGAGACATCATCCAAAGTAATCGTCATTTCACCAAATGGTAGGTGAAATGACGATGTCTCAGAGTGCCACCTCTCAACAAAAGCAGACAGCAGCTCATGGTCCACCTTTGTATGACCGGTCGAGACAAGAGGGGCTAATCTGGAACCCGTGATAAAATCCCACATCCGGGTGTTTTGGGCAAACCCAAGCAATCTCTGAGCCAGCTTGTTACCATGGTTGGTAACCTTCAATTTACGCTCATATGTCTGCATTATAAAAAAATAAAAAAATAAGGCTATGTAAAAAAATTAAACTAAAAAGGCTACGTAAATAAATAAAACTTACCGGGTCTCTCAATATAATAGAACAGACATGAGATCCTAGTCCAGTGAATAGCTCATGCTGCTCCTCATGCTGCTCCTCATGCTGCTGAGGCTGATGATAGGGCTCCTCCTGGTACTGCTGCTGCTGATAATACTCCTGCTCAGCCATAGAATGGCCCTCGGACATAGAATGCTCATCAAGAGGATGCCCCTGCTGGCCCTCCTCATACTGATAGTCCGGGGCCTCCTCCACCTGCTGATACTGCTGCTGTCGCCTATGGCGGGCAGACGCATGTCCCGCAATCCTGTGGCGGGTGCGTGTACTCGGAGCACCTGGTGATGCCCGAGACGAAGACTCCCCTCGATACCTGTTTGACACTGAAAAAACAAATTTTTAGAAAAATAAAAACCAAATCGGATCTACCTATATCCGATGGGAAATCGGATTTAGGTATATACGATTGGAGAATCGGATTTACGTAATTCCGACTCACTTGTTTACGAAGCGGATGTGTGGATCGGATATAGCTATATACGTCCGATGCGTAAGTCCGATGGGAAATCGGATGTATCTCTGAAGGTTAAATCCGATGATCTCTAAAAAAAATCTGGTCAAACGGATGAAAGTGATAAATGATAAATGTTTTGTAATTTTATCAAAATTTTAAGGGTATTTTGGTATTTTCATAGGGCTGATGGGGGTAGATGAGAGTTGATGGGGGTACAAAAAAAAAAACCCTAAAAATAATAGTCCAAAATCAACGGTATATTTTTTTCCCATTGGGCCTCCCCAGTGGCGGTTTCTTTTTTGTTTTAATTTTTTTCACATTCCATGATTCCATCGGATCTAAAAAAGTGGAAAAAAAATACAAAAAATAGAAAGAAACGCAAACACTACACACTAACAGTACACACACGCACCGTATTCCACATTTCCACCAAATTCTCTCACCTTCTCAAAAAAGTGGAAACCCTATTATTGTCTCACTCTCATCTTCTCACACCGCCGCCAGTCCACAATTCAGAAGGATCTCAGGTCTTCTCTCTTCTTCTTTCACGGTGTTGGAACTTCTCCTTTCACGGATCTCAGGTCAATTTCTCCCTCTTCTTCTGAATCTTCTCATCTCCCTGCGTTTTTCGTTTTGTTTATTTTTCGTTTTCGTTTTTGTCTGATTTGTGGATTGATTTTGTTAAAGATATGAATTTGTTAATTTTTTAAAGATATGAATTTGTGAATCTTCTTATGTATGTTGCTCATTTGTAGAAAAAATATATAGTCACAATTCTAAAAAGTCAATGATTTGTGCCCCATTGGGCTGGCATGTTGGCCTATGGACTGGTGTTGGGCGAGTTTGGGCCATATAAATTTTGCAGCCCATCAGAATATTGGGCTGGCCCGACCCTGTCCGTATACACTGTTTGGCCCGATGGGCCGGGCCGGCACAAGCCCGACCCATTGACAGCTCTAGATATAGGGCTTGCTGAGAAGTCTCTCTCAGCAAGGAGAGCAAGAACAGGCCCAGTTGGGAGGCGCTAATGCCGCTGTGATTTTTTTGTGATTTATTTTATTACTTTTTGTATTTTTTTATTATTTTGATTTTTTTGTAATTATTGTAAATTAAATTTTTTGTAATTTTATTTTTTACTTGTTTATATTTTTTTCTTTTGACTGAATAAACAAAAAGTTAAAGTTGGGTCAAACCCAATAAAAATGAGCAGCTTTAAATCCCTGGGCCAGCTGTCCCACTCTTCGAAGTGCCTCCAATCCAGCGAGGGGATTAGTCACTGCGTTCGACGGTGGATACCTGGTATATACAAAAAAAAAACCAATAAAAAGAACTAAACCAGACCCAATTAACTAAAGTACTAAAATTAGTCCCAAATCACAATAAATTACTAAAATTAGTCTCAAATACACATGCATAGGCCCAAACTATTAGACATAGGCCCAATTCAATCAAAAGATGTCTGAGCGAACTCGAATAACGTTGACACATGCTAATAGGACCTGAGACTTTCAAATACGCAACCTAGTAAATTTAAATATTGTAGTGATGAACGGAACGCAAACAAATT
The DNA here is from genome assembly GCA_039519185.1 of Astragalus membranaceus. Classification (NCBI taxonomy): domain Eukaryota; kingdom Viridiplantae; phylum Streptophyta; class Magnoliopsida; order Fabales; family Fabaceae; genus Astragalus; species Astragalus membranaceus. Next base: position 3,484,450 of record CM076851.1, on the reverse strand, counting down.
TAAATACTATAGTGATGAAAGGAACGCGGACAAAATTGGGGTATAACAATAGGGTTAGGTTGCTTGCCATTAAAAACCATCTCATTTATGGACTTCCAAAGAAGCCATGGAGAGAAAACTAACTAAAGTTCGTATTCTTCGGTCATTGATAAACAATTTGTTGGACAATACTCAATACAGTTACCACAAAAAATACAGATTCTAAAATCAATACTATTTAATCTGGCCCTCAAGGAGGTTGGGACTCTGCTGCCACAAATAATCCCTGACTAAAAATATCGATCTTCTGACTTGAAGCACTAGTAAAAGTATTGAGAAGAGAAACAATCTGATAAAACATCGTCATGGCTATCCCTTGAGATAATCTTCTGACCTTAAGCACTAGTGTAATATTAGTTACACTTTTACTAAATTTAGTTTTTAATTATTTCTATTACTAGATTATGTTTTACTTAGTTTCATTGGTTCGAAAAAATATAAACAAATATCTGTATTTATCTATTGGCCTTTTCCTCAAAAAAAATATTTATCTATTGGCCTATTTGGATTGATTTATTTAAGAATATTTACTAATATAAATACTCGCGAGACTGTTTATGAGAGCTTATGGACAAAGATGGAGAAGAGAGGGAAGAAATGGTGTAATTTTACCTATTTATTACTAAAAAATATTTTCCCTATTTATTACTAAAAAATATTTTGCCTATTTATTACTAAAAAATATTTTAAATTGAGATAAATATGATCTATGGAGTAATTTTACCTATTTATTACTAAAAAATATTTTGCCTCCCATTTAATAGGTTCATGGATTGTTCCTGCTTATGCAAATTACTTATGACATATAATAAGTTTTTACAACTTATTCTCGTTAGCTTTAGCTTTCAATGACACGTTATGAAAAATGCTTATAGTTTATACGAAAACAATATTACTTTATTTTATCTTTTAATATAGAAGTTTACATAATTATACTATTTTTTTTTGCTATATACGTTTAATTAAACTGTTTGCCCGAACAATATATTATTATTTATACTGTAAAACTTATTATTAACGATATCAGATAATATTTTTTATTAAAACAATAATTTTTTTTGAATCAAAATAAAGTAAAAATAATATGTTTTACGATAAATCTATATCATTAAACATATTATTAATTAAGTATAAAACATAATTAAAATACTAAAAATTGATAATTACCTTTTTTGACAAAATAATTAATACTTATATGAAATGATGTTAAATAAATTATTAATATAAGATAGTATACCATGTATTAAAAATAATTGAAGACAAAATTTGAATCATTACTCTTTTTAAAATTATTTTAACAATACTTGAAGGGAAATTCATATTATTGAATTTTGATTAATGTATATATATATATATATATATATATATATATATATATATATATATATGATTAATATACATGTATGTTATTCACTTGGAAGAATACTTCAAATGTATTATGCCTTTTTTCATTTATTATATAATGTTCCTTAGTTTCTGAGATAAAATCTTAGAAATCATAAAATAAAATTTAATCTTTCATATGTTTCAACATATTTAATTTATATTATTTTGTTTATGAAAGAGAACTTTTTATTAGGAGTTACTACGAGTCCGAGTGATGAGCTTAGGAGAATAAAACTCGAAAAAAAACTGAAAAAAGTGTGTATTACTCAAGGTAAAAAATTATTTAGGACCAGTGGCGTATCAAGGACCTGGTCAAGGGTGGTTAAACACTAGAAAAATTATTTAGGTCAAAAAAAACATTAGAAAAATATTAGAATAACATTAGAATAACTCTAAATAGTAATAATAATAATAATAAATACATAATTCAGACCAGTGGCGTATCAAGGACCTGGTCAAGGGTGGTTAAACGATTTAATTTAACAATTAATATATATCGCCATGTTGAATTTTTTTTACAACGTCAGTCAATCACGAAACAACACATCATAAAAAATGTTTGACTTTATCTCATCTACCTTAAAAAAAATTACAGTGATGGTGTATACCACCAATTAAACATACTTTTCTCTTCTAATTTGGTAATTTTGGTCTTTGTGATTTTTCATTGCACTTTTGGTTGCTAAAAATTACGGATTGTGCAATTTTATTCCCCTATTTTTCCAAAATTCAAGATTTTTGGGGACCAAGTGTGTAAATAATATATGATTTTGAGGGAAAAAATTGCAAAATTAAGAAAAATGGGGACCAAAATTGTTAAAGTAAAATAAAAAGACTAAAATCACCAAGTTAACAAAATCACCATATTTGTTTGTGATAATAATAGACTTTTTTTTGATCAAATGAGACTAATTAAATTAATGGACTTGTTATTGTTTTTTTTATCTCATTAGACATATAAAGTTAGTTGGAGTAGCTAAATAACATATTATTGGAGTAGCTAAATTTAAAATATATCTAATTATCCAAATACATACACTACAAAAAAATTGATCATTAGCGAGGGATTTTTCCCTCGCAAATGGTCCCAAATCCGTCGCTAATGCCTGTTTGCGAGGGAATTAGCGACAGAATCTGTCCCTTGCTAAATTTCTCCTCGCTAATATTTGAATTCCTCGCTAATTAGCGAGGGAATATTCCGTCGCTAATTCCCTCGCTAAGTCTGACTGTTTTAAACCTGTTGTTTTCAATCTGCTTTTTTTATTTATTATTATATTATTTTAATTATTAGTATTATTATTATCATCATCAAGCTTTCCAAAGAGAGAGAGAGAGGAGTGAGGGTGGTGGTGGTGGTGGTGATGTGTGGATTAGGGTAGAGAGAAGGAGAAGAGTAAGGGAGAAAGAGAGAGAGAGGGGGGAGGGAGAGAGAGAGAGAGAGAGAGAGAGAGAGAGAGAGAGAGAGAGAGAGGGGGGAGTAAGAGTGGTGGCGGTGGTGGTGGCATGGTGGTGGTGGTGATGGGTGGATTAGGGTAGAGAGAGAAGGAGAAGAGTAAGGGAGAGAGAGAGAGAGAGCAAGAGAGAGAGAGAGAAGAGTGAGAGTGGTGGTGGGGGCGTGGTGGTGGGTGGTGGTGGTGGTGAAGGTGGCGTGGTGGTGGTGGTGGTGGTGATGGGTGGATTAGGGTAGAAAGAGGAGGTGGTGGTGGTAGTGTGGTGGCGAAGAGTAAGAGAGAAAGAGAGAGTGAGTGAGGGTGGTAGGAGGTATGTGGTGGTGGTGATGGTGGTGGTGAAGAGATTCGGATAGAGAGGGGGAGAGAGGAGTTGGGGAGAAAAAATGAAGTGAAATGGAAATGAGAGTAATTTGGTGGGGAGATTTGAATAAAAACCCATTAAAAACCCTTTAGCGATGGATTTTAAGGCTATAGCAACGGATTTAAGGCTATAGCGACGGACAGTGGAGTCTTATCAAGTCAGAAAAGTGCACTGACATTTAGCGATGGATTTAAGGGTTTTTAGCGACAGAAAGTGTTGTCTTATCAAGTTAGAAAAGTGCACTAACATTTAGCGACGGATTTAAGAGTTTTTAGCGACGAAAAGTGTTGTCTTATCAAGTCAGAAAAGTGCACTGGCATTTAGCGACGGATTTAAGGGTTTTTAGCGACGGTCACTGTTTTTTGTTTAAAAAAAGCGCCTGACCTTTAGCGACGGCTGTATCTGTCGCTAATTCCCTGTCTAATATTTTTAGCGACGGATTTTAAGGTCTTTAGCGACAGATTCTGTTTCTTTTTAAAAAAAAACACTTAGCCTTTAGCGACGGTTCTGTCCGTCGCTAATTCCCTCTCTAATGTTTTTTTGCGAGGGATTCCTTTTCCCTCTCTAATATCCGTCGCTAATACTCATTTTTTTGTAGTGATATATTATTTTGGATAACCAAAACTACCCCAAAGTTACACTTCCAACTGCTCTTGGAGCTCCAATAGGAAAGAGTAGCTAGAAATGGAAAGAAAAAAAATAGTAGCAGAATGTGCAAAAAATAAAACTAGGAGTGTCAAAATTTATTTTTCATAGGGGTATTGGTGCAAATTTTTAAATTTGAGAGTGTGCAGCTGCACACCCGGACCTATATGTCGGTCTGCCCCTGATTCAGACATTGTAATAAAACTTTAACAGCATGAATTACTGATAAGACGAGGCAAATTTCATTTAATAGAATTAATTTCTTTAGTTGTCAAAAAAAAAGAATTAATTTCTTTAGAATAAAGTGATAAAAAGTAAATTATACATTCATCAAAATATTAATTTCATTACAAAAAGTATTATGCAAAAAATTGCAATATATACATATTATTTCTTTTTTTGAGAAATTTCAACTTTATGCTTTTTATTGTTTTATTTTATTCTTAAAAACATCTCTTACTAAATTAATGTATTCTATATTTTTAATAATTTATGAGATAATCATCCAATAAAGGTATAAAATCTATAATGTATAGAAGGTAAATTTGTTTAATTTATCATAATCAAAAGCTAGCTTATGTAAACTAAAAACATTTGAGGTCACGACCATGGCATATGATACTATCCAAATGATGGTCTCGAAGAATCCATCTTCTACATTGAAAATTGTTGCACTCACTATATTACATGTTCTTTTGATTCACTCTGCATTTGGAAAAGTACATTATCACAAGTTCGTGGTAAGTGCTTCTTTCTCTCACTAATGATGTCCATAATCAAAATCTAATTTCAATTTTGATCTCTTGTTAGATAACATTAACAGCTGACCTCAAGCACCAACATGCATAGTATTAATTTATAAATGAGTTGTGTTTTTGCAGATAAAATCTTCATCTTTCACAAGACTATGTAGTGTCAAAAACATCTTGACAATAAATGGGAAATTTCCTGGACCAACCCTAGAAGCTCATAGAGGAGACAAGCTCATAGGCAAGATTTATAACCGGGCAACATATAATATAACATTACATTGGTACGTGATTTCTCGACACATAATTTATTTGTACATGTTTTTCCCTAAAATTTAAAAGTATCAAGTTGGGTGTGTTGCAAATCATTGGTGGGGGGCAGAGGGTTTAACCTGGTTGGGATGTCTGCCTTCCACAGTGATGTCATTACACTCCCTTTTGTTGTTTAAAAAAAAGTTTATCGAGTAATAATTCTAAACACAGTTACATACTTTAATTTTGGAGAAGCAAATGGACACGATATGCACTGATTTATATCATGATAAGCAAAAGATATTTATTGATGAGAGTACTAAGGGTACTCTAATCCAAAGAATGACTCTTAGTCACCAAAAATTAGCCGATGTATCTTTGAAAATTAGAACTGTATCATTCACAAATTGAAGGAGGGGTTGAGATATATCGTGGTCATTCAAATATATTTTCAAAAGACCCGACTCTAAAGCTTTGCTCTCTATACCGTTCAAAACTTCAATTGCAATTGTGAAAAGAAAGAGAGCAAGCGGATTACCCTACCGACCTCAACTTTCCATGGATTTCAAAGTCACTAGTTAGGTTTCCATTGACAAGAAATGACATTGTACCCGAGTAAATCCACCTTCATCCTTGCTCTCCATTTCAAATCAAAACCCTATCTATATAAGTGTAATACAAATACAACCAATTTACAGAGTCATATGCATTCTCAAAATCAACTTTCAATATAAGGAAGTTTTCCTTGTTCCTCTCTTGATTAGATAAATAATTTCAATAACCACATCAACGCTATCAAGGATTCGTGAAGTAGGAGAGGGAGACTCTGACCGGGACTGAAGTGTAGAAGACAACACCTTTTGAACAACATGCCCATAAGATAAATAGTACACCCCTCTCTGCTCCTTAGCAACTCCAATTGTCTTTCCCGTGGCAAGATCTTGAAAAACACAATGAGACGTGAAAAGCGCTACTTTGTAGTTATGATCACAAATGAGTTTATGAATATATATTAGGTTGTGAGAGAGTGTGGGAACATGCAACACATCTTGTAAATGAAGTGAAGGTTGCAACCTTACATTCCCATAGCCATCAATAAGAGCATAATAACCATTGACAACAGTAAGCATCAATACCCAACTTTAGTGAAGACATCTCAACTATCATTCTCAAGTGATTTCCTCCATATTTTCTTGCATATTTACATTATGTTTTCGTACGCATCAATACCCAAAATTTTGAGTAGTGTAGCTGCACTAATTTATATCTTTTTAAACATACAAGAGTTAATCCAATCCCTGTGGGTTCGATATTTTATACTACTTGTTTGTGACTGTGTATACTTGCACATTATCTTTTTCACACACCAACAGGAACTAGATCGAGTTGTAGAACAAAGTGTGAAGGCAAGGGGTAAATTTTGGAGCGATTTAAGAAAGGGAATAATGCAGCAAAAAGGGCTATTTGATCTGTTAAAAGGAATGACTATAGATCCACGTGGTTCTATGAGTGCTAACGATCCACGTGGTTCTATGAGCGAAAGCAATCCACGTGGTTCTATGAGCGAAAGTGAACAGTGTCTACTGCGCTGGACTCTATAAATAGCGCGTTTTCATTCTGCAGAACACACTTTTAGACGGCTGGAAACCCTAGAATTCGAAAATACTCTCTCCATTCATCCTCTATTGAAGATTCAAGGCTTGGGAACAAGATTTGGAGCTTCAAATGAGTTCATCTTCTCCATTAAGTTGTAATTTCTGTTTTTCCCTTTCTTCTACTATGTCTAGCTAAATCTCTTTTTGTTAGGGATGAATGAATATTGATGAATCACTATTGTAACTGATTTTGTTTGTTCTTGATGTCATATTCTCTCTTACTTTGTGTGTTTAATCTCTGTTCTTAATGCTTTTCATAATTTGATCACCCATGGGATGATTTATGGTTCATTTATCGAATGGAAATTTTATACTTAAATGCTTGAGATTGAATACCCTCAACTTTTAGCTTAGGAATAATCTTTAAGCTGTTGTATCTTGCAAACTCTTGATTCTAATGCTTGTTGTCATCTATAATCACCTAAGGAATTAGGGTTTTTAGTTGTGAACAAAGGATTAGTTGCCTAATGAATTAGGGATTAATTAATGTTGTGGGTTTGGTAGCAAAGTTAAAGAGAGAGTAACTTTTCAATACAAATCAGTTGCAATAGTGTGGAATCAATAGGAGTTCATCCCTAACATCTTTTATCATCTCAACTTTTCAAAGTGTTCTTCGGTTTCTATTATCAAAAATACAAAAACATTTATTTTTCTTTACTTTAAAAGTACTGGTTACTTTACCATATCAATCAAACTTCGTTTCATTTGTGTTCATTTACTTGTTGTTAACGCTTATTGGTATTTGCATTCGATCCCTGAGTTCGACACTCGATCTTACCGTTTTATTATTACTTGCGGTGATTTGGTACACTTGCCAATTTCGCCATCATGTTTTTGGCGCCGTTGTCGGGGATTGAAATTACATTTACCGGTAAATTCGAAGGCAACTGCTAATTCGAACCCGTACATACCTTAATTTGTTTTTAGTTTTATTTTTCCGTTTTCTTTTTATATTTTATTACACATTTGCTTTGACACTTGTTCGAGTTTCCTGTTTTCTCAGTGTATGCGTGGAACGGTAGATCCTGAAGATTTACTCTTCAACCCGGAGATTGAGAAAAGTGCTAGAGCTAATAGAAAGCAAACCAAGTTAAGGAAACAAAGAGCGAAGAGCAACAACCGGAGAGTCTTCTGTGCCACCAACTGTGACTCAAGTCATGGGAGACAATCCACCACCCCCCAAGGCGCACTCTAATTGACTTTGGGAGGAGAAATCAAGGTGTCCAAGCTTACACCTTCCAACCTGTGGGAGCTGTAGCATTTGAGATCAAGTCTTCTATTCTTAATGCCTTGAAATCAGAGCAATTTTCGGGGTCAGATGCTGAAGACCCCAACCAACACTTGTTTCAATTCTATGAAATTTGTGGAACCACAAATCCTGAGGGAGTTAGTGAGGATGCCAAGAAGTTGCGCCTATTTCCATATACCTTAATTAGTAGGGTCAAGGATTGGCTCAACACTATCCCAGCAGGAACTATTAATAATTGGGGTGACCTAGAAAGCAAATTCTTGGAAAGGTTTTTCCCGATTTCAAAGTTCATCAAGAAATGGGCTGAAATCTCAAACTTTGAGCAAGGGGATGTTGACTCTCTTTATGATGCTTGGGAAAGATTCAAATGGTTGTTAAAGAAATGTCCTGGGCATGGTATTGATGACTTTATCCAATTGCAAACATTTTGTCATGGTTTGCGGCCTCAAACAAGAATGATGTTAGATGCCTCAGCAGGAGGGTCTTTAGGTACTAAAATATGGGAGGAAGCAAGACAGTTGGTGGAGCATATGGCTTCAAATGAGTACAAAATTCAAAATGACCGAGGAGCTGTAGTTAAAAAGGGTATGCTGGAGTTGGACGCTAATAGTGTTGTGTTAGCTCAACAAAAGGTAATGTCGCTTCAAATTGAAGCTCTTACCAAACAGTTAGCTGCTGCCTTGCCAGGTGGATCTCAAGTTCCAGCAACTGTTCAAGCAGTGCATGTTGGTAGGTGTAACTATTGTGGTCGAGAAGCTCACGAAGGTGACTGTGCAACTCATGGAGATTCCAATGAGCAGATTAATTACATGGGGAACTCTCAGAAACAAGGGGGGAATCCATATTCTAACACATATAATCCTGGGTGGAAGAATCATCCCAACTTTTCATGGAAGAATAATGATGCAGCAGGGTCAAGCCAACAATAGCAGTCTCAACAACCTCCTCAACAACAAAGGCCACCCTCCCAATTGGAGGATGCTTTGACTCAATTTATGCAAATGACCAAGACCACCTTCCAATCCCAAGAGCAAACCATGAAGAACATGGAGAAGAATCATGAAGCTTCTATGAAAAACTTGGAGATTCAAATTGGGCAATTATCAAAGCAGCTTGCCGAAACATCGAGTAGCGGTTTCCCTGCTAATACAGTCGATAACCCCAAGAATGAAAGTTGTAAGGCTATCTCACTGAGAAGTGGTAAGGAGTTGAAATCTTCTGTGATGGAGACACCCAATCCTAGAGGGAAAATAAATTGTGAGAAGGAGGTGTCGTGTGAGGAGTTGAATGAAAAAAATGAAGAAGTTGAAAATGAGTTGAGTGAAAAAAATGAGGGAGTTGTGAAGTCTAACTCAAAAGAAAACAATTTATTGTTGAATGAAAAATTGCAGGTAGAAGAGAAGCCCAAGGCAATTCCCTCATACATGAAATTTCCATACCCTCATTTGAGTAAGAAGAATTAGAAAGATGAGCAGTTTGCAAAATTCATGGATATTTTCAAACGCCTTCAAATCAACATACCTTTTGCAGAAGCTCTTGAGCAAATGCCCGCTTATGCCAAGTTCATGAAGGAGTTGTTGACAAAGAAAAGGAAGTTCAAGGAAGATGAAATAGTAGCTTTAACAGAAGATTGTAGTGCCATTATTCAAAGAAAACTTTCTCCAAAGTTAAAGGATCCCGGGAGTTTCACCATCCCTTGCACAATTGGTAACTTAACTATTGGCAAAACTCTTTATGATTTGGGAGCAAGTATTAATTCGATGCCCTTGTCTATGTTGAAGAGACTTGGAGGGGTTGATGTGAAACCAGCTAGGATGTCTTTGCAACTTGCTGATAGATCTATAAAGCATCCTTATGGAGTGTTAGAAGATGTGCTGGTAAGAGTTGACAAATTTCTATTTCCCAGAGATTTTGTGATTCTTGACATCGAGGAAGATGCAGAGGTACCACTTCTCCTTGGTAGACCATTTTTTGCCACTGGGCGAGCCTTGATAGATGTGCAACAAGGTAAGCTAATTTTAAGGTTCCAAGATGAGAATGTGACTTTTAATGTTTTTGAAGCTATGCGCCACCCAAATGACAAAGGGAAATGTTTTAGGGTGGATGTGATTGAAAACTCAGTGCAGGAAACATTTAGACATGATCTACCCTCTCCTCCATTAGAGAAGGTAATTGTGAACTCTATTGAGGAATTAGATGAGAGCTTGGGAAGTGAAATAGAAGACTGTATTTTACAATTTGAAGCTTCCCAAGTAGAGAAAATTTTCAAGAAAAAGAAGAGTTGAATAGGGGGGAGTCCAGAGAAAGGAACTCCTTAGGAATGATGATCTTTATCCAGCTATCATTAGTAGTTCCTTGACCAAGTTGGAAGAGGAAAAAATGATGAGGGTGCTAAGAAGTAACAAAACTGCTTTAGGTTGGACTATCTCTGACCTTAAGGGGATTAGTCCAGCATTGTGCATGCATAAGATCAAACTCGAGGAAGAATTCAAACCAATGATTCAACCGCAACGAAGATTAAATCCTACCATGAAGGAGGTGGTGAGGAAGGAAGTCTTAAAGCTCTTAGATGCTGGGATTGTTGAACCAAGGGTAAACACTCCTTTATTTTGTATGATAACAAATTACATCATATCTACTAATGTTTCAAGTTGAGAAAAGTGCAGGACTTAATTTAAAGAGAAGAAGACACTAAAGAAGAGAAGCTTGAAGAAGAAGCAACATATGAAGTTCAAAACCCTAATTTGTGTCTAAGCCTTATTTAGGACACTTTGTAAAGGTCCTATCACCTAAAGTGTGTGGCACTTTAGTTATTGAGAGAGATGACTTTTCAAAACATGCATGATGCATAAAAATAGTTTTGAAAATGTTTTACAAAATTGCATGCATACATAAAGTCACCAAAACCCTAAAAATATTTTTGTGAAAAGCATGAAACCAATTTCTACCTTTTTAAATAACATAATCGATTATCATCCTACCTCTACCATATACATAATCGATTATCAAGCCAAGATTTGTTTCTTTTTTTAAAACTATAATCGATTACCACCTCATTTGAACCATATGTCATAATCGATTATAATGTTGCCTCACCTTCCATTTTTAGAACCATAATCGATTATAGACTCAATGAACTCCCTCCCATAATCGATTATTGTCCTGATTGACAACAATAATCGATTATCCCTTCCTAGAACTACATATGATAATCGATTATCAAGCAATCCAACTTTCCATATCCAACAAATTAATCGATTATCACATTCCCTTTGATTCTCACATAATCGATTATACCATACCATAAATGAGAGTTTCCATTTCTAACCTTTTCTAAACCTATAAATAGGCATGTGTGATTCACTTTCAACACACACCTCTTCTCACAATTCTCTCTACTCTTCTGATACGAAATCTAGATCTATAATATTGTGCTTCATTGTTTTTATCTTGCTAAAAGCTTTTGATTTCGAAATTATAATATTCTTTCTAAAAGCTTTTATGTTTTTACTAATCTAGATCTAAGATATTGTGCTTCATAGTTTTATCTTGTTAAAAGCTTTTCAATTTCGAAATTGATATATCATTTCTAAAAGCTTTTATACTTTTGCGAAGCTAGCTTCCATTGGCATATCTTCTTTAAGCCTTTTGCAAAAACAAGATTTCATATTCCATATTATTTTTAGAGCATCTAAAAATCCTAAGATCACTCATCTCTCTTAGTTCTAAACTGACACATTCTAAGAAGTGATTGGATCTCTAGATCTCAATTGTGTAAACCTTATATTGTTTTTGTGGTTTTCTTGAAATCCTGAGAAGCTTTACTTGGGTCTCTCAATCGGGTGGTTGAGTTGGTTTTGAAATCCTTAGCGGGTGCTTGGGTTCTCAGTTCAGGGGAATTGAGATTCACTAGTGTTGAAGTCGACTGTTTGTATTAAATATCTGTGTCCCTCTATCCCTTCTCTCTTTATATTTTGCACTGTTATTATTAACTGTTTATTATTAATATTATTGTGCGTATATATATATATATATATTGATATTATCACTATCATTATTCCTGTTTATTGTTAATATTACTGTGCTTATATTATTCAATACTATCACTACTCTGTCATATCAATAAACATATTAATTGTGATATTATCAATACTCATCAATCATCTTCTACTCCTCTTCTCTAAGATCTACTTATCTCATATATCATCTTTATCTCACTAATAGATCTAATATATTCAATATCCTGATTATCTCTTATAATATCTTTATTGGAAATATTGAATACAATTTAAACAACTCTTGCTTGTCTTCATATCCAAAAGTTCAAATCACATTTTCCGCATCCGATTTGAAAAAGAATATAATCATCATTTGCGAAAAGAATCCATATTTACTCATAACCTTATTCACCCCCCCTCTAAGGTTATATAATAAGTCTAACAAGGATGATTTATCTGATTTCAGATAGCTCATGGGTGAGTCCGGTTCATGTGGTTCCCAAGAAGGGTGGTATGACAGTTGTCAAGAATGAAATGAATGAGCTAATTCCTACTCGCACGGTCACAGGCTGGAGGATGTGCATTGACTACCGGGGGCTAAACCAAGCCACCCGGAAAGACCACTTTCCACTACCATTTATGGATCAAATGATCGAGAGGTTGGCTGGACAAGCTTTTTCTTGCTTCCTGGATGGATACTCTGGGTACAATCAAATAGCAGTTGATCCCAAAGATCAGGAGAAAACCGCTTTTACATGTCCCTTTGGTGTGTTTGCATATCGGCGGATGCCCTTTGGTTTATGCAATGCTCCTGCAACTTTTCAAAGGTGCATGCTTTCTATATTCTCTGATATGATGGAAAATGCTATTGAGGTATTTATTGATGACTTTTCTGTATTTGGACCTAGCTATGATTCTTGTTTGTCTAATCTTGATGTAGTTTTGAAGAGATGCACTGAAACCAATTTAGTTTTGAATTGGGAAAAGTGTCACGTTATGGTTCAAGAGGGTATCGTGCTTGGCCATAAAATCTACTCAAAAGCCATTGAGGTTGATCAAGCAAAAATCGAAATAATAGAAAAGTTGCCTCCTCCTCTGAATGTAAAAGGAGTGAGAAGTTTTTTAGGACACGCCGGGTTTTACCGTCGTTTCATAAAAGACTTCTCTAAGATTGGAAAACATTTATGCAATCTGCTTGTTAAGGAGGCTGAATTTGTTTTTGATAATGATTGTCTTTGTGCTTTTAATGTGTTGAAAGAAAAACTAATCTATGCTCCAGTCATCGTGGCTCCCAATTGGGATATTCCCTTTGAGCTTATGTGTGATGCTAGTGACTATGCAGTGGGTGTTGTATTGGGGCAGAGATCAGAGAAATTTTTTCATGCTATTTACTATGCTAGCAAGGTTTTGAATGAAAACCAAGTGAATTATGCAACAACTGAAAAAGAATTGCTACCATAGTATTTGCATTGGAAAAATTTCGTTCCTATTTGGTTGGTTCAAAAGTAATTATTTTCACTGAGCATGCTGCAATAAAATATCTGCTAACCAAGGGTGAGTCTAAGCCTCGACTCCTTAGATGGATTTTGCTTTTGCAGGAATTTCACTTGGAGATCAAAGACAAAAAGGGGAGCGAGAATGTGGTAGTAGATCATTTGTCTAGACTAGATAACAAGGAAGTGACTGCTCGGGAGAATGAAATCCTTGAAGAGTTCCCAGATGAAAAGTTGTTTGCTATAAAGGAGAGACCACGGTTTGCTGACATGGCCAATTTCAAGGCTGCTGGAATGATTCCTGAAGATTTAACATGGCAGGAGAGAAAAAGATTTTTCTGGGATTCTAAACACTATGTTTGGGATGACCCCATCCTGTTCAAAATTGGACCTGATGGACTTCTAAGAAGGCGTGTTCCTGAAGATGAAGAGCAGAAAATTCTATGGCATTGCCATGATTCTCCTTGTGGAGGTCACTACAATGGTGAACGCACAGCTGCAAAAGTGCTTCAATCAAGATTCTTTTGGCCAACTATTTTCAACGATGCTTACAATTATGTGAAGAGTTGTGACAAATGGCAAAGAACCGGAAATATCTCAAGGAGAAGTGAAATTCCCTTGAAGCCTATTCTTGAAGTGGAATTGTTTGATTGTTGGGGCATTGACTTCATGGGGCTATTTCCACCATCTTATTCAAATCTGTATATTTTGGTGGCAGTTGATTATGTCTCAAAGTGGGTTGAAGCCATTGCAACTCAAAAGAGTGATTCTCTGACTGCCATAAAGTTTGTCAAGAAGAATATCTTTTCCAGATTTGGAGTGCCTAGAGTCAGTGGTGGACTCAGGACCCCGGGGTCAGGGGTGTCAAAATTTTTAAGGTCAGTGTCAAATGGGTGCAAAAGTTGGTCTACTAGTGCAATTTAAAATTTTCAGGGGGTTCAAAATAAAAATTTCAGGAGATTTGGACTATCTATATAGGGCGGTAAGTGCAATTTTTTTTCCAGGGGGTTCAACTGAACCCCCTGGATACAAGGTAGGTCCGCCACTGCCTAGAGTGTTAATTAGTGATGGAGGCAGTCATTTATGCAATGCTCAGTTGCAAAATGTCCTGTCTAAATATGGTGTTAAGCACAAGGTGGCAACTCCTTATCATCCACAATGCAATGGGCAAGCTGAGGTATCTAACCTAGAAATAAAGAAAATTCTAGAAAAGACAGTGGGGAATTCTAGGAAGGACTGGCCAACCAAAGTTGATGATGCACTTTGGGCATATAGGACAGCTTACAAAACACCCTTGGGCTTATCACTATATCAGCTGGTTTATGGCAAATCTTGCCATTTACCAGTAGAGCTTGAGCATAAGGCTTACTAGGCATTGAAGTTCCTGAATTTTGACTCATCTTCATGTGGAGAGAAGAGAATCCTTTAGCTGCATGAGCTTGAGGAGATGCGTTTGCAAGCTAATGAAAATATGGGCATTTACAAGCAGAAGATGAAGGCCTATTATAACAAGCACATTTCTCCAAAGGGCTTTTATCCAGGACAACAAGTATTGCTTTTCAATTCAAGATTAAAGTTGTTTCCCAGAAAGCTGAAATCTAAGTGGTCTAGACCATTCATTGTCAAAGAGGTGTCACCCAATGGAGCAATTGAAGTGGAGGATCCTGAATCAAAAAGATTTTTCAAGGTTAATGGGCAGAGATTGAAGGCATACCTTGGTGGAGTGGTGGAAAGAGCAAAGATGGCTCTTATTTGAGTGATCCTTAAAATCTCATCAACCGCCAAGCTAGTGACGTTAAAGAAGCGATTCTTGGGAGGTAACCCATGCGAGGGAGTGTTCTATCTATTCTCTTTTCTTTACCTATTTTGTCTTTATTTTTGTCATCATTTTGTTGAACTGTCTCTGCACTGGCACTTGTTCTGTTTCTGAAACAAACTTTACTCATGGCATGTGATGCAAAAGTTGCACTACTCCAAATGTTTTTGATCTTGTTTCTTATTTGTGGTGAGTGGTGCACCTTCATGGATAATTTTTATTGGATTGTGTTTTCAATGACCCTACGAGGCTATGCTCTTAAATTTTTATGAACTAGTTTAAATGGGACTGATCATGCATCTTGTTGTTCTAAATCTCTTGGATGAAAACTTTTAGAGGAATGTCTTGTGACATTTGATTACTTGATTCATTATGCTTAATGCCCTATCATAATTAACAAGTGACTATTTGAGCCAAACAGTTAAATTTATTCTTGAGTGCTTCCATTGCTTGTGATACTCTTCAGAACTTGACTTAGTTCTTGACTACTTTTGCATTGCTTATACTCACACACACGTGATTGAGGACTTTCTGTTTTTCTACAGCTAGAGCTTTAAAAAGCCTACCCTTTATTATTGACCTTTGCATAGCCCATTTGAGCCTTAGACATTTTTTTTGGAGTATTACCCTCATTACAAGTCATTATCTGAAAAACCAAGTGTCCCACTTGTTTGGAATTGAGGGATCTATAGTTACAATTGAACTTGAAGCTCAAAATTAAGTTTGGGGTTGCTTGAGGACAAGCAATTGTTCAAATTTGGGGTGGTATACGAAAAGTAGTATATGATGTTCTTTCTTATATTCTTTCCAAAGTATATTATTTTCTTTCAAAAAAAAAAGAAAGAAAAAGAGAAAAGTAAAAAAAGAGAGAAAAAGAAATCAA
This sequence comes from Astragalus membranaceus, assembly GCA_039519185.1. Taxonomy (NCBI): domain Eukaryota; kingdom Viridiplantae; phylum Streptophyta; class Magnoliopsida; order Fabales; family Fabaceae; genus Astragalus; species Astragalus membranaceus. The sequence continues at coordinate 3,468,473 of CM076851.1, read as the reverse complement.
ATCAAATCAAATCAAACCATATAGAAGAAATAACAAGCTCAATTTTATTTTGGGGGAAATTCTTTGTTGAAGTTGGTAAGCGTAGGAAATGTTCAAAAGTGAAAATTGCATCTCAATTCCAATCAAGAAAGCCTAGATTCCAAACTTTATCCTTCCTTACCCAAGCCCCATTACAACCTTTAATAAGTCCTCATGATGTGTGTGGTATTTGTGTGCGATTGCTTGTTGCAGAATTATGACAACCTTTGTGTGCGATTGCTTGTTTTGCATTGAGTTTGCTTGAGGACAAGCAAATATTTAAGTTTGGGGTTGTGATAAATCCATATCACATGCTTGTTTCGAATGTTAAAAATTGTGTTTTGAATGAAGATTTTAATGAAAACCAGTAAAATTTGAGCAAATTTTGTGAATTTGTAAATCTGGTTTTTGTGTAGTGGTTATGCTGGTTTTTCTTTGTTTTTATGTGCACGGGAACTAGATCGAGTTGTAGAACAAAGTGTGAAGGCAACGGGTGAAGTTTGGAGCGATTTAAGAAAAGGAATAATGCAGCAAAAATGGCTATTTGATCTGTTAAAAGGAATGACTATAGATCCATGTGGTTCAATGAGCGCTAGCAATCCACGTGGTTCTATGAGCGAAAGCGATCCACGTGGTTCTATGAGTGTTTGCGTGATTTCTAGTCGCAATATCAGTGCAAGTATACACGTCGTACAAGTAATAAAGTGGATAAAAATAAGAGATCGTTCCCACGAGGATTGATTTTACTTTCAAAGTTCAAGTCTTCAAAACACAAGTGAAACAAGTAATAAATCGGCACTAAAAGTTGGTGTTAAGACTAAGAACGTAGATAAAACAAGTAAACAAGAAGTGGTCGTGAAGATGGAAGAGTATGAGTTGGATTGCTGCATGCAAGTAAATCTCCTCTAGTCAGACGTTATAACTTTTACACGTTAACACGTACAAATGCTATGTTGTATAGACGTTATAACGTTTGAACGCTGTTGCAAAAGAGCTGTGCTTTTCAGTCACAAAACGTCAGAGCTTCAAGTACTAGAATGCCTATGTCTAGGTTCTAAGTAGGCCTACTCCTGTATTTTAAGTACCCACAGCAATGTCCTATGAACTATTATCCATTCTATGTCTAGACTTAGATAAAAATGCCTAAATGTCTTTAGTGCACCTTTTCATTCACATAAATCTTTGAGTTCTTTTCATAGACCATGTCTGTACCTATGAATCTACTTATTTTAAGTGGCCAATTTCAAAACAAGTTTGGAAATATTAACATGCAAAAATTTAAAACGCATAAACATCAATACTTCATAGCATTAAACTAGAGGTTCATTACATGCAAAACAACAACCCAACTACAAATATTTAGCTCATGCTGAGCATCTCTACAGAAAGAAGAGGAATTGAAATCCAAATACCGTACATAGAGAAAAGGAGACTAAATGCAGAAGATAAGCCTAAGTAGCCTTCCTTCATGCACGCTGTAGAGACGTTGCAACGTCTGAGCTTCACAGTAGTGGTTGCGAATGTAAATAGAAAAATGGAGCTTGAGAAGAGTTCGGATGAAGAAGTCTGTGTCCAAAACTTCTTTTTGAAAACTCTCTCTGAAAAATGGAGGAAGGTGGATGATGAATGGCATTTTTTTGATGCCCCCTGCCTTTCCTTTTGTAGGGAGAGAATAGCCAAGGAACAAGGGGGTCACATGCTTGCTGATGTCATTCCCCACCTTCCAAGCTTGCTTGTAAATTAACTCTGTTCTGAAATGACACTGCACTGCTACAGTGCGTCAGCCGCGTCAGCGCTGAGGAGAGAGAAGATCTTCTGCACTTCTAGACCTTTGACTATCATTTCTTGTGCGCCAAAAAATGAGATATCTCTTTCTTGCTCTGCTGCCCTTCTTCAGACGTGATGAGGGACGTTGCCACGTTCAGTTCACTGCATAAACACAAGAAGCATCAAAATGTTCACAAAGGCGCCAATTGGCGCCAAAATGCATAGAATTTGTAATTTAGCCCCCTTTCTAACTAAAAAGCGATAAACTAACAGAAACTTAATAGAAACAACCTACTATTGCCAGAGAACTTGCGTGATTTAACTTTGAATAAGTATAAATAACTCGTATAAATATGAGTTATCACACCCCCAAACTTAAACCATTGCTTGTCCTCAAGAAATCGAAACACAGCATATGAAAAGATGCATGAAATTAAATACGCCAGCAGTTTACACCCTACTCACTCATTTGATCAAAAATTATCCTCAAGGGGCTAATTTCTTCAGACTTACACTACACACTCACGCACCAATGCACAATTACATTCTAGATTCATTACTGCCCAAAGTGAATGTGTGATCTCTGTATCAATTCTATTCCTAGCTAGGTTCAGAAGCTACCCTAGCCTATGAAAGAGTGGTTTCCATTATGGTGAGAGTATAACATCTTTCAAAACAGAGAGCAGGCTAACATTTCCACATAAGACATGAGGGTTATTTTAAGCATGACAAAGGGTCTTAATTGGGTGCTAGGATTAGATTAGTGCAAACGACTTTTCTGACTCACATAACGCAAAACACACAGGATTGCAACCCCCTCATTACTGAGCAACTTTCATTTGATTCACTTCACTTTTGGGTTGGAGTTTTTGTGATTTTTTTTTAACATCATTTGGATTTGACAATTTTGGATTGAGACATTTGGAGTGCCCAGTATTTGTTTCGGGAAATTGCAGCAAACACAGAGAACATGTGGATTTTTCCACTTATTTGAAACACACACACTTTTTGGTCTTTTTGGAGTAGACGTTATAACGTTTGTAGATGAGACGTTACAACGCTTGATAACACAGAACACAACACGAAAACACACACGGCATACGTTATAACGTTACGGGTAGACGTTACAACGTTGCACTCACACTACACATGCACTAATCATCCTACAGTCTTTGCACCCAGCCTTAGCACAACCTGATATACCCCCAAACTTAGTTTCTACTGCTACTCTAAGTTTTTAATCAAGTTTTACAATCACCATAGTCAACCAAAACTAGCTTTAGCTTCACATAGTCCCTAGCTAACTAGGTTTTCCTCAAAACAGAGTTTGTGTGGAAGCAGTAATCAATTCTATTCATCTAAGCATGCATCAGCTACTCACACAAATTCACACACAGTCGTTCCTAGATTTAGCCCAAAGAGAAACATTTTTGATGATTAATAGAGTAGGAAAGTAAACTGATTTCGCATTTGATTTTATGCCTACACAAAACATAAAAATGATTCTCCCCCTACACAGAAAGATGAGCAGTGTCCTCACTGCTCACTGATTTTTAAAAATGGAAGAGGAACACTCAAACACAACATAAGCAAACAAACTACTGACTACTAACTATCCAGACGTTGTCACGTTTGGACAGCTATTTATTCGTACTGAAATTAAAAACTATAAGGATACCACTGCTAAAAAGAGGGCTAAATTACTTGTTCAGAACACCAGACCTGAGCCTTCCACTCTGTCTGGCTGGGATGCCTGCTTGAGCAGTCTTCTTTTTCTTTTCCTTCTTCTTCTTCTTCTTCTCTCCTGCACCATCACCAGCAGCAACTGAAACTTCAGTTTCTTGGGACATTTTTGCACTGCTCTCAGCAATTCTTTTCTTTGCTTCCTCCCATGCTTTCTGTTTTGCCAGCTCTGCAGGATTAACTTGTTGTTGTTCTTTGGGGTCCACCTGGGCTTGTTCGCCCTCTGGCTCTTGAGACGTTGTAACGTCTGCAGCTTTTTCTTCAGCAACAACAGCAGGAGCATTCTCTGAATCACTAGCATCAACAAATGCTGCACTGGTAGCGGTGGATGGCTTGTCTTTAGCAGCTTCAGATTTCTTCCTTACCTGCAACTTTTGCCTTTTGGTTGCAGCAGCATCAGACAGTTGTTCTTCTTCTTCACCAGGTCTGGTTTCTTCACTTGCAGCAGCTAATTCATGCATTTGCTTCTTCCCAAATGGATTCTGGGTGGGTACAGTCTTGACTCTTTGCTTTTTGGGTGGGGAGATGAGTTGTGGGTCTGGGTTACTTCCAACATCAGTTGGTTCAGTCGTTGCCACGTCTCCACCGGTTACTTCTTGAATGGATGGTTGTGATGGCTCTTTAATTGGTTCAGGTTGAGTGGGGGTTGGTTGTGAAATGGGTTGATCTTGAGGTTTAGATTGTGGTGTTTTGGGGATGTTTTGGTCATAGGTGGATTGTTCTTTAGCTGAGGGTTGGGGTTGTTTGGCTTTTGGTGATGGAGGTGTGGGCTTGGCTGGTTCTTTGACTGTTTGGGTTGGTGGAGAGTCAGCCTCAATATCCGTCTTATCACTGGAGCTTCCTTTCTCTTCAGAAGGTGTTTCTTCCTCTTCATCACTCAGGAATACCATGCTCACCTTCTTTGATTCCTCTGCATCACTCTCACTGATGTCATCCAGATCAGCTGATTTGAGCTCTTCTTCCTCACTACTCACCTTCTTCTGTTTTTTCTTTGCTGGGCTCTTTCTTTTTGTGGCTGAGTTTCTTGTTTTCTTAACTCTTTCCTTCTTCACTGCCCTGAGGTGCATTGTTGATAAGGGTATATTGTCTTCATCTTCCCCTTGCATCCAATCTGGATGTACTGGTTCTTCAATCACCATCTTACCTTTTGTTATATGCACATTCACCTTCTTTTGCCATTCAAACTGCTCCTTGACAAACTTGGCTAGGCTGTTTTGCTGGTCCACCAGACGTTGTAACGTCTGTGCATCAACTGACGTGGTAGCGCCTGCAGCTCTCTGCCTAGCTTTGAACTTTGTAGAGAATACCCCTTGGGGTTCCTCTCTTAGCTCAGTGGCTTCAATCTCCACTCCAACCTCCATGCAAAGATCAGTGATTAAGCAGGGGAAGTATAGGTATCCATCCTTCCTGTTCTGCCATTTGTTCATCTCCCTATTGATGAGCTTACCCACCTCAATCTTATCTCTTGACATAATAGCATCAATAGCAATCAGCCTCTCCTTATCAACCCAGAGAGTGTGAGAAGTGGGTATCAAGCAGTGCCTAATGAAATGAAACCAAGTGCTGGCCTCATCACAAAAGTACCTTTTTAAAATTTGGAATTCATTCCCATGGTCACCTCTTCGTTCCCAAACAGCTCCTTCAACACATATTCTTTCTTTGATTTCAGTCATCTCCACCACTCCGTAAGTCTTTTGCTTTACCTCAACTGCCTTGCCATAGTAACCCAGCCCAAAGTAGTCATTTATGACCCTTACACTAAATTTAACTTCTTCACCGCGAACTTTGGAGATGCTTGAAGGCTCTCCATCGTTTCTTTCAACGATTCCCTTGTAGAAGTCATGCACCAGAGTTGCAATGTACTCCTTTCTGTGAACTACAAATTTCTGCCATCCCAATGCTGCCACAGTTGAGAGAAAATCAGGATTCGGGTTTTCCAAGCTAAAGCCCCTTTCGGGTAGCAAGGCTTTCTTCCTTGAAGGAATGGGGATTTCTGGAATTGGGTCAGAAGAAGAACTTAGGTTAACATTCTTTCCCCTGCCAGATGATTTTACCGCAGCTTGCTTGGTTTTTGTCATGGTGATTGAATGGGTTTGCTAGAGAATGGAAAATTTGAGATTTGAGATTTGGGGAAGGGGTAAGAGTACGGTTTCTGAGAGAGAAGGGTTTGGAGAGTGTTTGAAGGTGGTTTGATGATTATAACTGGTGTGTATTTATTGGGAACGGTTTATGGGAAGTTGAGAAGTGGTGGTGGCGTGAAGTATTGGAAAAGGGCAACCATTGACGTGACAACTTCGGGGAGAGAAGTGACGTCATGGTCACTTCAGCAGTCAAGTCTTTGAAAAAAAAATATTTTCATTTAAAATTTTTCATTTGAAAACTGCTTGACTCATTTTCTCTTCTTTTTTTTTCATTTAAAACTTTACCCAGGCAGCAAACGTGACAACGTCCTAGACACGCTAAGACGTTATAACGTCTACCATACTTCAATAACTTGAGTCCTGAATCTCTCCTACCTTCAGCTTCCATTCCTGCACAAAACAAAAATTGAAAGACACAAAATTGTTGGTTAGTTAAAACCATTGGGTTGCCTCCCAAGAGCGCTTGCTTTAAGAGTCTTCAGCCAGACTATTCCCTTTTTAATTCAGGGGTTGTTGAGAGCCATTGTGGTCTTGTCCCTAACCACATGTTCTCCATGGTATTGCTTCACTCTTTGGCCATTGACTTTGAAAGTGGAATTAGTTTTCTCATCAAACAGGTCCACAGCACCATGAGGATAGACTTTTACCAGTTTGAAGGGTCCTGACCATCTTGATTTTAGCTTCCCAGGGAACAGCTTTAACCTTGAATTAAACAGCAAAACTGGTTGTCCCTCTACTAGCTCCCTTCTTTGAATTTTCTGATCGTGCCACTTCTTGGTTTTCTCCTTATAGATTGCTGAATTCTCATAGGCAGTGTGCCTGAATTCATCTAGCTCATTTAGTTGAAGGAGTCTTGCTTCTCCAGCCTTTGAATGATCTAAGTTCAGTTGTTTCAGTGCCCAGTGAGCTTTGTGCTGGAGTTCAATAGGCAGATGACAAGCTTTTCCGAAGACTAGCTTGTATGGTGACATGCCCAGTGGTGTCTTAAATGCTGTCCTGTACGCCCACAGCGCATCATCAATGTGCAGGGACCATTCTTTCCTGTTTGGACCAACCATCTTCTCAAGTATCCTTTTAATTTCTCTGTTAGAAATTTCTACTTGACCACTTGTCTGCGGGTGATAAGCTGTAGCAATTTTGTGCTTCACTCCGTATTTAGCCAATAAATTCTCAATTAGCTTGTTACAGAAGTGAGAGCCTTCATCACTGATTATAGCTCTTGGAGTACCAAATCTTGTGAAGATGTTTTGCTTAAGGAATTTGCTGACTGATTTAGCTTCATTATTGGGCAATGCAACAGCTTCTACCCATTTTGATACATAGTCCACAACTACCAAAATGTATAAGTTTCCATGAGACATAGGAAATGGCCCCATGAAGTCCATTCCCCAAACATCAAACAGTTCCACTTCAAGAATATTTGTCAATGGCATTTCTTGCTTGTTGGAGATGTTTCCAGTTCTTTGGCATTTATCACAGTTCTTCACCAATTCATGAGCATCTTTGAAGAGTGTTGGCCAATAATACCCTGACTGTAACACCTTTGCAGCAGTTCTGGTTCCTCCAAAATGTCCTCCATAGGGTGATGCATGACATTGCTGTAACACATGAAGTTGTTCCTCTTTAGCAAGGCATCTCCTAAGCAACTGATCTTGACACATCTTATACAGATAGGGCTCATCCCACAAATAGTGCTTCACGGTGTGGAAGAACTTTTTTCTTTGCTGATGGTTGAAATCCACAGGCACAATCTTGCTGACTAGGAAGTTGACTATATCAGCATACCAGGGAGCAGTAGCATCAGACGTTATAACGCTTGAAGAAATTGCCATAGATGTGGTAACGTCTTCAGCTACTGTGGCTACTGTCAGTAGTTTTTCATCAGGGAAATTTTCTTTTATCTCTTCTGCACCTGTACCTGCATCAACATTCTCAAGTCTAGAAAGGTGATCAGCAACTTGGTTCTCAACCTCTTTTTATCATGAATTTCCAAGTCAAATTCTTGAAGGAGGAGAACCGATCAGATGAGTCTTGGATTTGCATCTTTTTTAGCAATCAAATACTTGGTGGCTGAGTGATCAGTAAAAACAATAACTTTTGCACCCACCAAGTATGATCGAAATTTGTCAAAAGCAAACACAACAGCCAGTAACTCTTTCTCAGTTACAGTATAATTTAATTGGGCATCATCTAAGGTTTTACTAGCATAATAGATAGAGTGAAAATTTTTGCCATACCTTTGACCCAATACAGCTCCCACGGCGTAGTCACTCGCATCACACATTAATTCAAATGGTTTGGACCAGTCAGGAGTGACTATCACAGGAGCCGTTACAAGAGCAGTCTTCAATTTCTGGAAGGCTTCATGACATTGCTCATCAAAGTTAAAGACGTTATCACGTTGCAGCAGCAGACACAAAGGTTTGGAAATTTTTGAGAAATCTTTGATAAATCTTCTGTAAAAACCAGCATGCCCTAAGAAACTTCTAACACCTTTGACAGTGGTAGGTGGAGGTAATTTGTCAATAACATCAATTTTTGCTTTATCAACCTCCAACCCTTTCTTTGAAATCTTATGCCCCAAAACAATTCCTTCTTGAACCATAAAGTGGCATTTCTCCCAGTTGAGCACTAAGTTGGTCTCTTCACATCTTACTAGAACTCCTTCTAAGTTATCCAAGCATGCCTTGTATGAGTCTCCATAGACTGAAAAGTCATCCATGAAAACTTCCATGGATTTTTCAATAAAATCAGAGAATAAAGCCATCATACACCTCTGGAATGTTGCAGGAGCATTACACAGCCCAAATGGCATCCTTCTGAAGGCAAAGGTACCATAAGGACAAGTGAATGTGGTCTTCTCTTGGTCTTCAGGCACAATAACTATCTGGTTATATCCTGAGTAACCATCAAGGAAACAGTAGAATTCTTTGCCTGAAAGTCTATCCAACATCTGGTCAATAAATGGCAGAGGAAAATGGTCCTTCTTGGTTGCTTTGTTCAGCTTCCTGTAGTCCATACATATCCTCCATCCAGTCACTGTCCTTGTTGGAATCAATTCATTTTTGTCATTGGTCACCACAGTAACTCCACCATTCTTTGGTACACATTGAACTGGGCTCACCCATGAGCTGTCACTGATTGGGTAGATGATTCCTGCGTCTAACCATTTGATGATTTCCTTCTTGACAACCTCCTTCATTATTGGGTTCAATCGCCTTTGCCCTTCAACGATGTTCTTTGCATTCTCTTCCAAGACAATTCTGTGCATACAAATTGTGGGACTGATACCCTTGATATCCGCCATTTGCCAACCAATGGCTTTCTTGTGTCTTTTCAAGGTACTAATGAGATCACTTTCCTGCTCTTGTGAGAGATTAGAAGAAATGATCACAGGTAAAGAATCATTTTCCCCTAAAAAGGCATACTTCAGGTGATCAGGTAACACCTTCAGCTCCAGCGTGGGTGATTCTTCAATGGAAGGAACTATCTTCTTGAGATTGGAGTCTTCTTGCCCCAAAGATTCATACTTCTTTGTCCATGCCTTGGGTACAGGAGAGTTAGACGTGACAACGTCTGCAGTTGACGTTGTAACGTTTTGCGGAACAGCTTCTTCTGCTAACAATTCTTGAATCTCATCTTTGCCCAGAATCTTCTCCAAGTGGTCATTATCTTTATTGAATTGTTTTTGAACCACATGGTCAAGGGCAACCACAAAGGAACATTCCTCTGTGTTAGGTTCTGGATACTTGAGTGCGTTGAGGACGTTGAACTTGACTTCTTGGTCATTGACCCTCATGATTAATTCTCCTTTCTGCACATCAATGAGTGTCCTTCCAGTGGCTAGAAATGGTCGCCCCAAGATGATAGGAACTTCCTTATCTGCATCAAAATCCAAAATAACAAAGTCCACTGGAAAAACAAATTTGTCAACTTTAATCAAAACATCTTCTAATATGCCCTCAGGATAAACTCTACTTTTATCAGCTAAGGTAAGACTTAAAGAAGTAGGTCTGGCAGTTCCTATACCAAGTTTATCATAAATTGACTTGGGCATCAAGTTAATACTTGCCCCCAAGTAACATAAAGCTTTGCCAAGGTAAAAATCTCCAATGGAGCATGGTATAGTAAAACTGCCAGGATCCTTCAGTTTTCTAGGGAGTTTATTCTGCATAATTAAGCTACATTCTTCAGTTAAAGCAATAGTTTCAAACTCCCCTAGCCTTCTTCTTTTGGTGATGATATCCTTTAGGAACTTGGCATAGTTTGGCATCTGTTGTAGAGCTTCAACCAAGGGAAGACTTATGTGTAGCTGTTTGAGCATCTCCATGAACTTGCTAAATTGCTTGTGTGTTTAATCTCTGTTCTTAATGCTTTTCATGATTTGACCACCCATGGGATAATTTATGGTTCATTTATGGAATGGAAATTTTATACTTGAATGTTTGAGATTGAATACCCTCAACTTTTAGCTTAGGAATAATCTTTAAGCTGTTGTATCTTGCAAACTCTTGATTCTAATGCTTGTTGTCATCTATAATCACCTAAGGAATTAGGGTTTTTAGTTGTGAACAAAGGATTAGTTGCCTAAGGAATTAGAGATTAATTAATGTTGTGGATTTGGTAGCAAAGTTAAAGAGAGAGTAACTTTTCAATACAAATCAGTTGAAATAGTGTGGAATCAATAGGAGTTCATCCCTAACATCTTTTATCATCTCATCTTTTCAAAGTGTTCTTCGGTTTCTATTATCAAAAATACAAAAACATTTATTTTTCTTTACTTTAAAAGTACTGGTTACTTTACCATATCAATCAAACTTCGTTTCATTTGTGTTCATTTTGTTGTTGTTAACGCTTATTGGTATTTGCATTCAATCCCTGAGTTCGACACTCGGTCTTACCGTTTTATTATTACTTGCGACGATTTGGTACACTTGCCAATTTCGCCATCATGTTTTTGGCGCCGTTGTCGGGGATTGAAATTAGATTTACCAGTAAATTCGAAGGCAACTGCTAATTCAAACCCGTACATAAATGTGGTATCAGAGCCATGGTTCGGCTTGGTAGGGGAGCGGGTAGTGGATCCTAGTTTGGATCAAGTATAGTGATGTGGGTGACTCACACTTGGGGGGAGATGTTGGAAATTCAAGTGTGAGTGGTTATAAGTCCTAACATCGGCTATGAATGAGCTATATGAATGACATATAAGAGAGGGGACCCATATACCTAACACCTAATTAAGGTTTTGGGTGGAGATGTGGCGTATAAGTCTCTTGGTGGTCCGGTTCATTGGCTAGCTCGTTGTTGCTCCCGGTGCTCCCCCGGACTCCCCAACATAAATGTCCCTACAAAAATAGACACCCATTTGTTATTCACTATTTCTGTTAATCTACTTAATTGCACTGCTCATACATCTAATCATAACTAATTGCTTGAAATCAAGTATAATATGTCTTAAATATAGTAATATAAATAAAGATAACAACATTCTATCTTTCAAAGAAGGTTATGTAATGATTTAAGCATTTTGTATATATATATTGGTATGTTTGATGTGTTTGTTCATTTCACTTTCAGTTAGGTACCATTACACCAAGGAAACAATAGTGCATCTACACTAAACTGCACTTAGGTGCATCTGCACCATCCTGAGCTGAAGGCTTATAACCCCACCATGGAAGCACCTCAATTCATACCACTGCACCAAAACTTCTATGACATCATGCTTAGTCACAAGTCACATGAAGGTACATGCCAACATGCATAAGGAGGCGCCCACTATAAGAAATCATCATGAAAGGCTACTCATCTAATGACACATGGTCTTCCACAATTGGACCTCTCCTTGAGGATGAGTGTTGGAATCAGTCTTCACAATTAATGCTCAGAAAAGTAACCATGGTTAAGCCTCCTTAGGTTAACTTGGTTTTCAAGTAAACCCTCACTTGAAGGAAACCTCCAAGGCTATAAAAAGGCTTCCACTTCTCACTTGAAGACATATCCAATTCCATATCACTTTCATACAATTTTCTTAGGATTTAGTAGTTTCCTTTCTTGTATTTTATTTTATATTTTTAGTAGTAGTTAGTTGCCAAGAAGGTAAGGAGGGAACTAGCGACTTCTTCCTTCACTTCTTCATCAAGTTAGTTAGGTGCAAAGATTGAAGTACTCTGAAATAGAGAGACGGTTCAGAAAGTTGCTGCGGCTCAAGAAACAAACAAAAAGTTCAAAGCTGCAGAGTCACTATGTCTCATCATAGTGAAGAAGAGAGATTTAGACCAGGTTCAAGTGGAGGATCAATTAGAGGTGGCCCAACCACTCATCATGAACCTGAGAATGATCACAGAGAGCAATTCATCAACATGGGACCAATAGGTATGATTAATGATAGAAATAGACCCATGAGGGATTATGCTATGTTTAATCATCAAAATATGCAAACAAGTATAGCAAGACCTCATATTGATGCTGTGCATTTTGAATTTAAACCCATGATGTTCCAAATGCTACAAACAATTGGTCAATTTGGTGGATCCATCCATGAGGATCCCCATGAGCATTTAAAACAAATTTTAGAAGTATGTAGTAACTTTTTCTTCCTGGTGTTAGTGAAGATGCATTTAGACTTAAGCTATTTCCATATTCTTTGAAAGATAAGGCTAAATCTTGGTTGAATTCAATGAAGCCTAATTCTATTCATTCATGGAATGAAGTTGCTGAAAAGTTTTTAGCAAAATATTTTCCACCCATCAAAAATGCCAGAATGAGAAATGATATTACATCTTTTAGACAAAAAGAATTTGAATCATTGTTTGAAGCATGGGAAAGATGGAAAGAGCTTTTAAGAAAATGTCCACATCATGGTCTACCTATCATTATTCAAATGGAAACTTTTTATAATGGTTTAGAACCCCAAACCAGAATAATGCTTGATGCATCATCTGGGGGTGTGTTATTAAACTTGTCTTATAATGAAGCATGTGAATTGATTGATAGAATTGCAACCAATAGTTCTAGTTGGCCTACTGAGAGGGTAAGTGCCCAAAAGAAACCATCATGGGTACATGAAATTAGTGATGTATCAGCCCTATCTGCTCAGTTAGCCTCACTGACAAACATGTTTAAAAACTTCACTTCAACCAGTGCATCTGCACCTAGTGCAGCTGCACCAACAGAAAACACTGCAGCAGCCATAGAACAAGCCCCCCAGGTGATACATCTTGTGTGTATTGTGGAGGAGATCACTTGTATGAGGAATGTCCTAGCAACCCTGTCTCTGTCAATTATGTAGGATACACTAGGAATAACAACTCTTACTCTAACACCTATAACCCTGGCTGGAGGAACCACCCAAATTTCAAATGGAACAATACTGGTGCATCTGCACCTAGTACATCTGCACCAGCCACACCACCAGGATTCCATTCTCAAAACAATCAAAGACAACAACCACCTGCCACTGATAACTCCTTAGAAGCCTTGCTCAAATCCTTCATTAGTGAAACCAGAACAGCTAGGCAAGCACAAGATGCATCTATAAAGAATTTAGAGAATCGGGTGGGACAGTTAGCAACAACTCTGTATCAAAGACCAACAGGTACATTACCATCAAATACAGAAGCTACCACATCCCACAGGCCAGGAAAGGAGCAGGTGAAGGCCATTGCTCTGAGAAATGGAAAAGATCTTGCAGAACCAGGTGAGAATCAAGGTGAAGGTAAGGAAGAAAAAATAAAAAAAATACTCAAGATGCAGAAGCACCTGATGCATCTGCATCTCACGAAGTTCCAACTCCAAGGTTAGTTCTTGAATACCCTCCTCCTCCTTATCCTCAAAGATTAAAAAAAGCACATGAGGAGAAGCAATTCAGTAAGTTTCTTGAAATTTTAAAACAATTACACATCAATGTTCCCTTAGTTGAAGCACTTCATCAAATACCTAATTATGCTAAATTTATGAAAGACGTGCTTTCAAAAAGAAGAAGGTTAGGGGATTTTGAAATAGTTGCTATGTTTAAATAATGTAGTCTAATTTTCCAAAGCAAAATTCTAAGAAAACTAAAGGATCCTGGCAGTTTTACAGTCCCATTCTTAATAGGAAAATCTTATACAGGTCGTGCATTATGTGATTTAGGTGCAAGTATCAACTTAATGCCTAAATCCATATTTACACAACTGGGAATTGGAAATGCTAGGCCTACAACAGTAACACTTCAACTTGCTGATAGATCAATAGCTTATCCAGAGGGAATCATTGAAGATATTCTGGTTAAGATTGACAAATTTGTATTTCCTGCAGATTTTGTTATTCTTGATTTTGATGCAGATAAAGAAGTCCCAGTCATTCTTGAGAGACCATTCTTAGCAACTCGGAAAGCACTAATTGATGTGCAAAAGGGGGGACTAACCGTGAGAGTGAATGATCAAGAGGTGAAATTCAATGTGATGAATGCTCTGAAGTATCCTGCAGAGGAGAGTGAAGAATGTTCAGCAATCACTTCTCTTGACCATTTGGTGCAAAAGCAATTCCATAAGCAGTATGATTATCTCACCAGTGCACTTGCACTAGATGCTTCTGCACCACCTGAAGAAGAAATCTTGGAAAAATACATTTTGCCAAGAGAAGCACCAGCACAAAAGGTATGGTCTAGAACTTTTGAATCTCTTAATTTAGAAGACCCTAACCTTAAAAAGAATTTACCCTCAATTGAACAACCTCCAAAATTAGAATTGAAAGAACTACCCAAACATTTGAAGTATGCTTTCTTAGGGGAAAATGATGCACTTCCAGTGATCATTGCCTCTGACTTGTCAATAGAGCAGGAGCATGATCTCATTTATACCTTAAGAAAGCATACAAAAGCTATAGGCTGGCAAATGGCAGACATAAAAGGAATTAGCCCTTCTATATGCATGCATAGGATAATTTTAGAAGATAATTCTAAAAATTATATAGAAGGGCAAAGAAGGCTAAATCCTATAATGAAAGAGGTTGTAAAGAAAGAAATCATTAAGTGGCTAGATGTTGGAATCATATACCCCATATCTGATAGTGCATGGGTAAGCCCTATACAGTGTGTTCCAAAGAAAGGGGGTGTGACAGTAATAGCCAATGAAAGAAATGAGTTGATACCAACAAGAACTGTTACAGGTTGGAGGATTTGTATGGATTATAGAAAACTCAATAAGGCCACAAAGGAAGATCACTTCCCTTTACCCTTCATTGACCAAATGTTAGATAGGTTAGCAGGTAAGGATTTTATTGTTTCTTAGATGGTTATTCAGGGTACAATCAAATTGCAATAGAACCCGAGGACCAACAAAAAACTACCTTTACATGTCCCTATGGAACATTTGCATTTAGAAGAATGCCTTTTGGACTCTGTAATGCACCTGCAACATTCCAAAGGTGCATGATGTCCATTTTCTCTGACTTCATTGAGCAATCAATGGAGGTATTCATGGATGATTTCTCAGTCTTTGGAAACAAAATACAATCATGTTTATCAAATTTAGAAAAAATTCTCCAAAGATGTGAGGAAACAAATTTAGTGCTTAATTGGGAGAAGTTCCATTTCATGGTACAAGAAGGCATTGTGTTAGGACATAAAGTGTCAAATAAAGGTCATTGGTGACTGCACCAGTGATTGTTACACCAGATTGGAGCAGGTCCTTTGAATTAATGTGTGATGCTAGTGACTTTGCTGTAGGAGCTGTCTTAGGGCAAAGATATGACAAAATCTTTCATTCCATTTATTATGCTAGCAAGACATTAATTGAAGCACAAAGGAATTATACTGTAACAGAAAAGGAATTGTTAGCAGTGGTTTTTGCATTTGACAAATTTAGATCTTACTTGGTTGGCACCAACATTATTATTTATACTGATCATGCTGCCATCAAGTATTTAATTTCCAAAAAAGATGCAAAACTAAGGTTAATAAGATGGAGAATCAGGGACAAAAAGGGGGTGGAGAATCAGGTTGCTGACCATTTATCTAGACTTGAAGGTGAAAGAACAGGTACACAGAAGAGAGAGATCAAAGAAAGTTTTCCTGATGAAAAACTGTTAGCAATAGCTGTAACAGCATCCAGTGTTTCTGCACCTGGTGCAGATGCACATAGTGCAGCTGCACCTAGTGCAGCTGCACCTTGGTTTGCTGACATTGTTAACTTTCTTGTACGCAAAGTGGTACCAGTGGATATGACTTACTAACAAAGAAGGAGATTTTTTCACATAATCAAAGAATATCACTGGGATGGGCCATTTCTCTACAAAATGTGTCCAGATCAATTAATGAGGAAATGCATCCCCCAAGAAGAACAGCAAGCAGTGCTTCTGCACTGCCATGCTGCATCATATGGAGGTCACTTTGGATGCAACAGAACAACAGCTAAGGTATTACAGTCTGGTTATTATTGGCCAAATTTATTTAAAGATGCATATTCAATGGTCAAAACTTGTGACAAATGTCAAAGAGCAGGTAATATCTTTGAAAAACATGAAATGCCTAGAACCAATATATTATAAATTGAACTTTTTGATGTATGTGGCATGGATTTCATGGGTCCATTTCCACCTTCTTTTGGCAAACAATATATCTTGGTAGCTGTTGATTATGTGTCCAAGTGGGTAGAGGCAGTAGCATTGCCTAATAATGATGCCAAATCTGTTAGCAAATTCCTTTTGAAAAACATTTTTACAAGGTTTGGCACCCCAAGGGCAATCATCATTGATGAAGGATCACATTTTTGCAATAAACTCATTGAAAATCTTCTTGCAAAATATGGGATTAAGCATAAAATTGCTACAGCCTACCACCAACAAACAAGTGGGCAAGCTGAACTATCAAACAGGGAAATTAAAAGAATGCTTGAAAAAATGGTTGGACCATCAAGAAAAGATTGGTCTTTACATTTAGATGAAGCATTATGGGCATACAGAACTGCATTTAAAACACCATTAGGTATGTCCCCCTATAGATTAGTCTATGGCAAGGCATGTCATCTGCCTGTTGAGTTGGAAAACAAATCTTATTGGGCTATGAAAAAGCTGAATTATGATCTCAACAAGGCAGGTGCACAAAAGTTTTTAGAATTAAATGAATTAGAAGAATTTAGGCAATTCTCTTATGAGAATGCAGAAATTTACAAAACAAAAACCAAAGCTTGGCATGACAAAAGAATCCAAAGAAGAGAACTTAGAGAGGGAGGAATGGTCTTGTTATACAATTCCAGGTTGAAATTATTTCCTGGAAAACTTAAATCAAGATGGTCAGGACCATTCAAACTAGTCAAGATTTACCCCCATGTTGCAGTTGATTTATATGATGCAGCCACAAATACCACTTTCAAAGTAAATGGGCAGAAAGTCAAAATGTACTATGGTGAATATGTGGTGAGGGATAAACTCACCACCCATTTTCAAAATCTCTAAGGAAATGAGATAGTCAAGCTGAAAGACTCTTAAAACAAGCGCTTATGGGAGGCAACCCATGTTATTTAATATTTAGTTTTGCAATTTTTGTTCAATTTGATGTTTTCAAGTGTTTTGTAGCAGAGCAAACTAGTGCAGAAGCGTCTGATGCATCTGCATCAAAGAAACCTGAGGAACCAAAACCAACAACAGAAGTGGTTTGTGCAACTGCATCTAGTGCAGGTGCACCAAAAGCTGAAGAACCCAAGAAAAAGAAGCAGAAGGTTAAACACATTCATGTAAGATCAAGCTCAAGGATCAGGAGTGGTGCCAAGAAAGAGTAAAAACTTTAATGTTGCTATTTTAAATTATATGTTTTGTTGATATCCCACATGTATTAACCCATCTCTCCATTTTTGGTATACTATTACTTTTGAAATCTCAACTTAGAGCAGTGGGGACACTACTCATCTTTAAGTTGGGGGGGGGGGGGGGGAGAAGCACTTTAAAACACTCTATGCATGTGTTTATATGTTTAGTATGTCTGTTTCGATTATATTTTGTTATCTATATGTGTGTTAATATTCAAAAAATTTGTGATGCAACCAACAAAGTTCTTTTGAAAAAAAAATTCAGAACTGTTTTACAAAAACATTAGTTACATAAAGCTTTAGTTTGGAGTGCATCAACTTGTTTCTATGTTCAAAGTAAGATTTATAAGTTTTTAAAGCATGATTAGCTTAAATTCTTTTTCACAAAAACTTAGCCAAATGCATTCTTTGAACTAATTTTTAATGATAAAAGAAAAGACGCATTGTTTTCCCCAAATGACCAATTTTTATTATTACTTTGACACATCAAAACTGAGTTTTAAAAAGAACATTGCTATTTGAAAAAACTATCTGATGCAAGAGAATTTTTTAGTAAACCAAGGTCAAAAACAAATTTTCACTAAAAATATAGAAGAGCATAAATAAATAAGTTTGGAGGAATCTCCATGAATACTAAGGCTGATGAGTATGAGAAGCTTAGAGTAGTCAATGCAAATAGGTTACCAAAATCACTACAAAAGAGCTCAAAGTGTTATAAACTAGCTATATTTACCCAAATCATTAAACTGAACCTGTTCCAAATAGTGCATTTGGTTTGAAAGAAAAGAAAACATCAAAATGCAAAAGAAAAGAAAGAAAAAGAAGAAAAGAAAACCAAAACCAAAGAAAAAAGTATGCATAAGGAGGTCAGTGAGGAGGGAAATATATGCTACAAGTTTTGAAATGTAGTATCCAGTGCAGCTGCACTCAAGTGTATCTGCACCGTCAAAAAATCAGTGCTTCTGCACTTCACAAAAAAATA
This sequence comes from Astragalus membranaceus, assembly GCA_039519185.1. Lineage (NCBI taxonomy): Eukaryota > Viridiplantae > Streptophyta > Magnoliopsida > Fabales > Fabaceae > Astragalus > Astragalus membranaceus. The sequence goes on along the minus strand of CM076851.1, from coordinate 3,450,036 downwards.
CCAGGTGCATTTGCACCAAAGAAAAGAACCACAAAAAATAAGAATAGTGCATTGACTCAACATTTTTGAAATACTCAATCAAAGCCCTTAGTTGTACTTAAAGCCCCCCAAGTCTTGAGGATGTTGTTAGTCTAGTCTAAATTTTGAAACACCTTTGTTTTAACCAAACGTGATCTAAAATTTTCCAAAAGCAAAAGATAATTTTTTTTTAGTTTTGGAACTGATTGGATCTCAGTGGGGCACACACTCACATAAATGAGTTTTAATAAACTTTGGATGTTTGGGAATTCAAAGGCACAAAGACAAAATGTTCTGAAAAATGAAGTTCATCAAATGCAAAATCATCTTTGAAAATATATGAGCTGATCTATTCTTCTTAAATACGAAATTCTTATTTGTGTTTTCTTTTTGTAATTACTTGAGGACAAGCAATTGTTTAAGTTTGGGGGTGTGATAACTCCATTTTATATAGAGTTATTCATACATCTAATCATAACTAATTGTTTGAAATCAAGTATAATATGTGTTAAATATAGTAGTATAAATAAAGATAACAACATTCTATCTTTCAAAGAAGGTTATGTAATGATTTAAGCATTTTGTATATATATATATATATATATATATATATATATATATATTGGTATGTTTGATGTGTTTGTTCATTTCACTTTCAGTTAGGTACCATTACACCAAGGAAACAATAGTGCATCTACACTAAACTGCACTTAGGTGCATCTGCACCATCCTGCGATGAAGGCTTATAACCCCACAATAGAAGCACCTCAATTCATACCACTACACAAAAACTTCTATGACTTCATGCTTAGTCACAAGTCACATGAAGGCACATGCCAACATGCATAAGGAGGCGCATCATCATGAAAGGCTACTCATCTAATGACACATGGTCTTCCACAATTGGACCTCTCCTTGAGGATGAGTGCTGTACTCAGTCTTCACAATTAAAGCTCAGAAGAGTAACCATGGTTAAGACTCCTTAGGTTAACTTGGTTTTCAAGCAAACCCTCACTTGAAGGAAACCTCCAAGGCTATAAAAAGGCTTCCACTTCTCACTTGAAGACATATCCAATTCCATATCACTTTCATACAATTTTCTTAGGATTTAGTAGTTTCCTTTCTTGTATTTTATTTTATAGTTTTAGTAGTAGTTAGTTGGCAAGAAGGTAAGGAGGGAACTAACGACTTCTTCCTTCACTTTTTCATCAAGTTAGTTAGGTGCAACTGCACCAGGAAGTCAGTGTTTCTGCACTGCTGGGCAAATTTATGCAAGAGTACTTCAATCAGTGTAATCTCTACCCTATTGATATCTCTTGTATTTTCCATTATATTAACATGTTTTATTTCATCTATCTTTGCCTTGCAATCCATATTATGAGCTAAACACCTTTGGTTGAGATGTTCTAACTTTATAATGAATTTTTGAGTAAGTTATTGTGCATTTTAGTGTTGTACGCATGTTGGGTCTTGTGTTATACTACATCCATCTTATTTTAAGGTTGATCGCTTAGAATAAGTAGAGTTATATTCACATACATGGTTTATTATTAGAAATCAAGACTAATAAGGGTGAGAGTTTTAGTAAAGGCTTTATTAACTTAAAGAGAACTTTGTTAAAACCATGTTAAGTCCTAGACATAGGATAACATAGTCCTTAGGGTGATACAGTGGGTACTTCAAAGGCAGGAGTGAACTTATTTAGCAAGCCCAGACATGGGAAGCTTGTAACGAAACTCTGAAGAAAGTAGCTGAAAAGCACATACTCATGCAGCTGCACTCAATGCTTCTGCACCACTTAAAAGCATAGAAACTCTCAAAAGAACATTATTTAGTAAAGACATCTCAACTATCATTCTCAACTGATCTCATTCACATTCTTTTACATATTTGCATTCTGTTTTCACTTAACATAAAAACCCCATGTTAGACTTTAGTGTAACCTTAGAGGGGGGGGGGGTGAATAAGGTTACTTGTAGATCTTGGATTCTATTCGGTTTTCAAAAACTTTTGCAATGACTTGTTTAAATCAAATGCGGAAACTGAGATTTAAACTTTATATGGTGTATGCAAGCAGGCAGATTTAGGCACAATGAGATGTTATACTATTTTCAATATTCACAATATGATTATTTATAAGGAGTGTAGTGATATTGAATATAGTAGTAAGTAGATCAATTGCAGTGATATGGAAGATGATAGATAAGCACAAGAGAAAGATCCACAGTAGTGATAGAGAAGATGATAGATAAACAGATCAGAATAGTATAGTTGTAAACAGATCTTTAGATAATATGAAAGGTATGACTATAAACAGATCTAAATGATATTCAATATAGCAATAAGCAAGGGTATAGATAATAAAGCAAAATAAAGAGAGAGGGATAGAGAGACACAGAGATTTAGCGAGGTTCGGGATAAAAGCCCTACGTCCTCGGCCTCAGGCTTTGCAACCCTTGGACTTATGGTAACCACTATATTGAAGAGAGTTATACAAACAATCGACTTCAAAATAGCACTATCTCAATTCCCCTGAATTGAGAACCCAAGCACCCTGCTAAGGATTTCAACCGCTTCAATCACCCTGATTGAATGACCCAAGAGAACCTCCCAAGATTTCAAAATAACAACTTTAAGAAATAAAGAGTACAACGTTTGAGATCTATGATCCGATCACTTCTTGTAGTATGTCAGTTTAGAGACTGAGAGAGATGAGTGATCTTAGGAAAATAGAATGCTCTAAAGATGATATGAAGATGAAATCTTGTTTTTGCAAAAGGCTTAAAGAAGATATGACAATGGAAGCTAGCTTTGCAAAAATATAAAAACTTTTAGAAATGATATATCAATTTCGAAATTGAAAAGCTTTTAACAAGATAAAACTATGAAGCACAATATCTTAGATCTAGATTTGTAAAAACATAAAAGCTTTTAGAAAGAATATTATAATTTCGAAATCAAAAGCTTTTAGCAAGATAAAAACAATGAAGCACAATATTATAGATCTAGATTTCGTATAAGAATAGTAGAGAGAATTGTGAGAAGAGGTGTGTTTTGAGAAATGAAATCACACTCCTATTTATAGTGTTAGGAGAGGTTTGAAAAAATGGAAACTCATTTAATACATAGTATAATCGATTATGTGAGAATCAAAAGGAATGTGATAATCGATTAATTTGATGGATATGGAAAGTTGGATTGCTTGATAATCGATTATCACATGTAGTTATATTGAGCATGTAATCGATTATTGTTGTCAAGAAATTCACAAGATGTCTTGATAATCGAGTACATGATGTAGTTGTATGCATAGGTAATCGATTAGAGTTGTCAAGAAAGGAAGGAAGCCAATACCTTAATCGATTATGTGTTTTGGTGAAAATGAAGGCATAATCGATTATGTTTATAAAAAAGGAAACTTTGAAGAGTTGATAATCGATTATGTAGGTAGTGATAATCGATTATGCTTTATAAAAAAGGTAGGAATTGGTTTCAAGCTTTTCACAAAATTGGTTTTAGGGTTTTTGTTTCCACCTTATGCATGCATGCAACTTTATGAAATATTTTTCAAAACTATTTTGATGCATCATGCATGTTTTGAAAAGTCATCTCTCTCAACTACTAAAGTGCCATATACTTTAGGTGATAGGACCTTACAAGGTGTCCTAAAGAAGGCACATAATCAATTTAGGTCTTGAGTTTGCTTCTTCTCCAAGCTACTCCACTTTAGTGTCTTCTCCTCTTTAATTTTTGTCCTGCACTTTATTCAACTTGAACCATTAGTAGATAAGATGCAATTTGTTATCATACAAAACAAGGAGTGTTTGCCCTTGGTTCAACACCCCAAATTTGTGACTAGTATAGTAGCATCAATTTATATTTTCTTAAACATACATAAGTTAATCCAATTCCTGTGGGTTCAACCTTTCTTATCATTATATTACTTGTTTGTGACCGTGTATACTTGCACATCTTTTTCATACACCAATTAACCATTCAAAATTCCTCATTTGCTCCATAATTAGGCCTGAAAATAAAAACTAACAATTTGTAATAAAATAGTCCAAAAATAGAACTAAAGCCCTACAAAGTTTATTTAATTTAAAGACTAAAAACACACTAAATTTGGACTTATCACTTATTGACCCACCAGAGGAGACTACAGTTGGAGTTCCAAATAATGGTTGGGTTGCCATCAGATTTAGAGCTAATAATCCAGGTTTGCTTTTTAAGTATTGATTTCTTACATATGTTTAAAATGATAATTGTTTTGTAAATTAAAAAAAATATTTTGATTTGTAATTTGAATATGTGATGGTGATCAGGTTTGTCGTTGCTGCACTGCCACATAGAGAGGCATAATACATGGGGCATGAGTATGGTGTTCCCGGTGAAAGATGGAGCTTATCCTCAAACACAAATTCTTCCACCCCCTCAGGATTTACCCAAATGTTAAGATTTTTAGTATTAATTATATAGTTATATGTGCCAGAGGAATAATATCTAAACATGTCTGAAGTATCATATAAGTTATTTTAAAGTCTAATATGACCTTTTAAAGATTTAAAGATTCTAGTTTTTTTTTTGACCAATTTTAAAGAGTCTAGTTGTGTATTCGGGACTATTTAAATTCTATTTTAGGATCAAACCTTTGAATATATCACAAATATATGCATTAGGAACAGAACTCAAAAAATGTATCTCATGGTGGTAGAGTTGAGGAGAATCCAGCGATGCTCCAAGCTCCAGTGAGAAATTGGGTGGGGGGGGGGGGGGGGTGACCGCCACCTGCAAGTAATCTAACGCTCAAGTCGGTCGGTCCATAATAGATGGAGTGGAGCATATGAGAAGAGTGAGAAATCATACCTTTTTGTAGGAGTGTATGTTGGTATATATAGTGATGCAATTGAAATTGTCGTGAAAGCCCCCAAATATTTGAGCTGACCAATAATTGAGCTCTGATCCGAAACAATAACCTCCCAAGTCGGTTGTAGATGCTAGAGTGGAGCCGACTTGTGAGCAGAGTCTACTCGTAGGACATCCAACCTGCAGAAATGAACTAATATTGATAGAAATATCTGTCCGCACGCGACCACACGTGTGTCACCGGCATAGTATTTTTTGTTAAGGTATGACTTCAATGCCAATCAAACGATCATGAACCCCAACAAACTTTGCAGCTTGGGGACCCATAATCTCTTTCTTCCGCAGCATACAAAAGCCTTGGGATATATACATTATGTCCTATTGGGCAGCTAGCGACCTATAATGTAAAGCTAGAAGTGAATGACTAAATACACTTTGTTTTTGCTAGTATACACCTTTCATCTGGAATATTATTTTTGAAGTGGTCATCATTTTGCTTCCCATAAGTTTTTTTTAGGATAAGTTATGCTGACCAAGTATATATTTATTGAAAAATCACTTTGAAGATGCAAAAACGTGATGTTAGTAGTAACACAAAAGCAAGAATAAGAATAATATATGGCCCAATGCTACTTGCATGTACTCATTGACAAGTTCTCAAACCATGTGTTTTAAGTGTTTCAGTCTTCAAAAACATCTTAATTACTTTAGATAGAATTTTTATATGGTACAAAGATGAAGGTGACTCCTCACCTACTAAAAGCCACATTGTGCTGTAATGAATCTAATGATTGTTTTGTCAACTTGCAAAGAGAATAATTGGGTGAAAGGGAAGCAACCAAAGCCATGTGGATTCTCCTGCTCGTTCTCTTGTCATAAACACATTTTCAGATCTAGAGCCTTTCTAGTTTTCATGTGGAACAAGTCTTAAGAAGGATCAACTTAATTTGTTGTTAACAATGACCTTAATCTTAATTAGTCTCGTGTTAAAACTACTTTGTTTGAACTTTTAAGGTCGATTTAAATAATTTTCCTCCATTGTCACCATATTCTTTTATTATTCTTTCCTTTCTTCACTGTCATACTCTAATTGTTAGGACCACCCAAGATTGGTCTGAGCCAAAGTGGGTTTGGATTCCATCTCTAGCTAGGTTTCAAGTTTGAGTCTTGGGTGTGGCAGAAGCTCTATTAAAAGGAAAGAACCATACATACCGACAAAATCACCAACAAAGACGATAGATATTATACACGAAAGAACCATACATACCGACAAAATCACCAACAAAGACGATAGATATTATACACTAATAATAGGCATTTCAACTTTTAGTATCATAAATGCTCATTTCAAACCATTTCAAATTTCAGCGAAATAGAACATTTGCCAAAGTAAACTATTTAATCTCTTTTTCTTTTTAATTTTTCAAAATGTAAAATTTCCATTAAGTTAAGATTTTAATATTTAAGTTTATCTATCTATATAAATAAATTTAGTTATAAATTAATTTTTATTATATACAATCTAGTGATAATTTTCTAGTCTTCAAAATTAATTTGGATAAAACTATTTTGATATATCTATTTTGTCAAATTTGAAGCTTCTAATATAATTTAGGATCTATTTTGGTAATTTTACACCTAAAAATAATTTTAATCCAATTTACTCAAACAAAAGGAATTGATAAAAATCAATTTTTCACATAGGCATTTGCAAACAAATTGTCATATTTAACTCACTTTTAACCAAAATTAATTTGCCAAATCAATTATATTAAAATCAACTTTCATCACTACAGAATCAAATATATACATAATAAAAGTGAAACCTTTTGATTTATTCTCTGTCTCTAAGTGCTTTAACTTTGTATTAAATAAAAAGGATGTCTTGCATGCGTTTAAAAATATCTCCTCCTTGTCCCATTAAACCACCATTCCAACCAAAAGGTATCCAAACCAAGAATGAACCACTTTTCCCATTCTAGAAGTACGTTAATTCGATCTAATATTCCCTCCATTCTTATCTTTAATACTTTAACTATCTACACACAAATTAAGATATTATTAATTTGGATAAGTTAAGTACCAAAATACCCTCATTTCTAGCCTTAATTATTTGTAAGTTAAGTACCAATCTTGAGTCTCCAAACACTCAATAAATATAAAAAAAGGCATATTAAAACAATTTTGTTATGAAATTGATCCAAACAAGAGTAAGATATAACCATTATAATAAACTATAGATGAAGAAGAAATAGAAGAAGACAATGAGAGAAGAAAAGAGCAATTGCATTCTACTCTTGAAGGTGTCATTTACATTGTCATATAAGTCCTATTTATAGGATACAAATCTTGTAACTTACAAGCAAAGTTAAGAGCAATAAGAATGAGTTAAAGCTCTTTACTCATGGGAGTTATAGAGTATCCTAGGTAAGATGAAAGGACTAAGGAGAGATGGACATCCACCAATTATTCATAGGTTTAAATAGTTTTTACCCACCTGCAAATATACCCATTATCCAGTTACCCCCCTGCAAAAAAAAAAAGGTTTCAAAAACACATTGTAAAATGTAACGTTATCCAGTTACCCCCCTGCTGTTAACTTTTCTGTTAAAAAAATGTAAAATGTAATTTTATCCAGTTACCCCCTGACTCAAAAATAAATTTTCAGAATGGCTGCAGTGAGACTTGAACCCATGACCCTGAAGTGGCTGAAACACACAAATACCACTAAGCCACTTGATTTCTTTGATAGATTAAGTCACATACAAATATATAATACATAATTCGTACTTAATTAAAAAAAAATCTGGAATACGAAGATGAACCAACCCAGAAACAATACGATTCTGATTTCACATCTGATTTACGAAGATGAACCAACACACAAAAATCTGATTTACCCAGAAACACGAAATGATTGATGAACTGGATTTGCGAAGATGAACCAACCCAGAAACACGAAATGATTGATGAAGATGAACTGGATTTGCGAAGATGAAGATGAAGAAAAAGGATCAGTGGACCATTCCTTCGTTATGGGCGAGTTCGATCTCAGTTCGTCTCTCTCTCTCTCTCAGTTTCTCTTTCTCTCTCTCTCTCTCAGTTCATCTCTCTCTCTGGGTTCATCTCTTCAAACACCATTGTTTCCAGAGTGAAGAATTCTGGGTTTCCAGATTGTTGCCAAATCGTTTAATGGATCTGCGTGATGAAGATGGATCTGGAGGAAGATGATGGAAGATGCGTGATGAAGACGATGGAAGATGATGGAAGATGCGATTCAATTGATTCCCAGATGAATGATTTTTTTTTTTAAGATTCGTTTGCAGATGATGGAAGATGATGGAAGATGATTTTTTAAGATGATGGAAGATGAATGATTTTTTTTTTAATTAATTGATTCCCAGATGAATAATTAATTAGATGATGGAAGATGATTTTCTAACTTGATTCAATTGATTCCCAAGTACTAGTAGATGAAGAACAACCCAGATTTAATAATCACAAGATGAATGATTTTTTTTTTAATTTAATTGGCAATGATGTAATATATATTAGTAGATGAGTTAATAATCACAAGTACTAATTTGGCTCAATGGTTAGGAGTTGTAGGTGTGAGTAAGGGGTCATGGGTTCAAGTCTCACTTTAGGCATTTTAAAGATTTATTTTGAATTAACAACACTGCCACGTGGCAGCCATCCATTGGTTGCTGACGTGGCATGTCAGTGCCACGTGGCAGTGGTGACATAGATGCTGACGTGGCATGTCAGTGCCACGTGTCACAGAGACCCAATAATATGGTGACACGTGGCACTGACGTCAGGGGGTAACTGGATAAAACTACATTTTACATTTTTTTAACAGAAAAGTTAACAGCAGGGGGGTAACTGGATAACGTTACATTTTACAAGGTGTTTTTTAAACCTTTTTTTTTTGCAGGGGGGTAACTGGATAATGGGTATATTTGCAGGGGGTAAAAACTATTTAAACCTTATTCATAACACTCCCCCTTGGATGTCCATTGAGGATATGCCTCATTAAAACCTTACTAAGAAAAAACCCAGCGGGAAAAATTCTTAGTGAAAGAAAAAGAGTACAATATCCTTTATGTGGGGAACTGCCTCGTTAAAAACCTTTCGTGGAAAACCCAATGGGACAAAACCACGACAAGGAAAAAAGAGTACAGTTTTCTCCCCTTGTTTGAAGAATCTCTTAAGAATATACATTTAGATTTTCTCCCCCTGATGCATATGAAGCAATATACTTCGTAATATATCCTCCTTTCAATTGAGATTCATAGTTGGTATTATCTTCGGGGTTTCTTCCTTGAATTGTTGGTATTCGAACATGATATGATGAAGTGATAACTATAGATTGTTATGTAGATCATGATGATGCCTCAATGTCGCCATATGTAAATAATCATATACTTCAGAACTGGCTTGATCTGGACCAGAAAAATATCTTGTATCTGCATGGTTAATTTGATGGACATATATTCAAAAAATAATTGCTTCAATTCAATCGTAAAAATATAAAATAAATATATTTCACTTTGTTTTAATGCATTTTGGTTGGTGATAAATTCTATCTCACTAATATGCATCAAATAATATTATCACATCAATCCATATGACATCTAGTAATATGCGCGCACTAATTTAAAGTCTTTTAGACCGGGATATTTGATATCTTCATGAGACACACATCATGTACTCAATAGAGATATAATTTATCATGATTCAATTAGCTAATTAATCGATCTGCAGGTCGAGACAAAACTTTGTTTAGGAGAAATATTTATTTAAGATATTTCTCTATATCTTCAATCCTTCTAGAATTCTCTATTTAGAGATCAACCAGAGAGGTTCAACCTCCAAATCCATCAAATCTAATTTGAGGTCCTTCATATCAAACTCTTTCTTTAAGCAATTTAAAATATGCATTGAAATGATTATACCACATGTGTGTAGATAATATTATCCCATGGAGGGATTATTTCAATTGGAGTAATCATCTCAAGAGTCCAAACAGCCAATCTCGAAAAATTAGATCCTTCTGGGATCCTCATATAACCATGACTATCAAATAAGCCATACAAAAAGTTGTAACACATCCATCGTTGTATTTAAGCCTTTCAAAATTACTTGCATTCACTACAGGTGAATTTATCTTCGAAATCAAATGTTAAGTTTGTGCGAATACTTTAGAACATCAAGTCTAACTAGATTCACATCTTTGGCTGTATAGACTATAGGTCGGAAAAACGTTTTTCATTCCAAAGCAAGTTTAATTTCGCTTCAATTGCATTTTCCTATTTTGGCCAATCATTGCTTTGTCTAAATTCTTAATAGACTTTGGTCCATGATCCTCTTCATCAGGGACATTAATTTTATTTGCAACGTCTGAGTGTCCAACAGGGACATTAATTTTATTTGCGTATTGCAGCTGGTGAATAATTTACAAATTAAATTTTGCAAATGAATTATTCTTTGAACTTCTGGTTCACATTGGTTTATAAGAGGAACAAGATAAGATAATAATAATTTATTTCAACTAATACTAACTTCTAGCTGCTTATCTCTCCCCCTAATGTTGGGAAAACTAATTCATCAAAATGATAATTAGCTGATTAAGCTATAAATACATATCTGGCTATTGGCTCAACATACTATATGATGGATGGAGATTCATATACTCATATATTCCCAACATTCTTTAAGGATCCATCAAAAATATCTTAAGATGGAGAATATTAGGTCATTGACCAAAAATCAATAGTAAAGGGGAGAACTTACAGATATATGTTAACTTATTGGCTTGATGCGTATCAATGTGTCAGCCTGCAAGGTTGCATGTTCCCAAGTAGAAATTGGAAGTTCCATCTCATAAGTATTGGTCATATAATTAACTTTAGATGTCTAATGAATGGTTCTTCAAGACCATTTTATGAATGAACATATGCTATGTGATGTTCAATATAAATTCTAATAGTCATAAAATACTTATCAGATGCTTTCAACATAATTCACATGATAAGCTTTTACTCGAATTAGTTGAGCAAACAATCTCACAAACTTCTGGTTGTGAGTTGATGACAATTATATATATGTAGCCATTTAGTTGATGCATCAATTAAAATAATAAAATATCTAAATGGTTTTTTCCGCAGCATAATAGACCCGGGATGGCCCAATCGGTCTTGCCAACAACAAATTTATTATGATCCATAAACTTCTGGTTTGAGGTAAGTCTCATGATATACAGACATTCAATATTTTCTTCATTTACTATTCAATTTGGTATACCCACTTAGATGAGTATCCTTGAAACTTAATTAGTTTCTATGAGACTTGATGAGAGAAACTAATACAATATCAATGTGTAATTTTGTTCCTTTAAGTAACAATACAATAGCTCTTCTAGAGTCCTCTATTATATTTGCAAACTTCTGATTGCAAGTTGGAAATAAGTACACATGCTATCATATGGCTTGTAAATCGTAAAACTATGTAGACTATTAAACTTCAGGTTTAATTTTTTTCTTCTATAAGTGCATAGCAAACTAATGAAAAGAATTTTTTTAATTGCTCTCATATATATATTTGAATTGACAATGAATAAAATTTTAATTGCTCTCATATATATTTGAATTGACAATGAATAAAAATAATGTATTAAACTCTTATCATTCAAACAACAAAATATAAAAATACTACCTAATGCATATAACAAAATTACTATTTACAAACAAAGAATTAGACACACACATTTCTTTTTCCTATATATTTATATGGAATTCCAAGCATGAGAAAGAAAATAAGTTACATATTCCATAATGTTATACCCCAATTTTGCCCGATCTCTTTATCGCATTTGTTTTAGCCCCGTATCACACAAGCCCATGGCATTTCAAGCACTGTTTTGCTTTTAATTCGGATCGGTTTGTCCAATTGGGCCTATGCCCAACCTTTTGGGCCTGATTTTGTTAGCTTGCCTAATTGGGCTTACGCTTAGTGTTTCGAACCAGTTTAATAAACGGGCTTATATCTAGTGTTTTAGTCATTTGCCTAATTGGGCCTATGTGGCTATTAGACCTATGATAGTAATTTGTCTAAATTGGGCCTATACTTAGTCTTGATTGGGCTTGGCCCAATTTAATCATTCTCTTTCATTTTGACCAAAAAATAAATCTGTCCACAGCAAAATAACAAATAAAATCAAAAATCAATAAAAATTAATTTACAAATATTTACAATAATCCAAAAATCCAAAAAATTTAAATTAAAAAATACAAAAATAATGCAATCCGAAAATAATAAAAAATAGAAAAAATAGAAAAAAACGAAAATACAGAAAACAACAGCAGCTGAACCCTAGTCATTTCCTTGCTCATCAAGTACCCATCCTCTCCAACTCATGCCCAAATACCTGAAAAAGGAAAGAAAATGGGGAAGGATCAGCAAAAACCCTAATTTTTTACCTATATAAGCAAGCTGAATCCAGAGAGAAAAAGACAGCAATTCACACAGACAGAAAATACACCAGATTCAGAACCAAAAGATTAGGGTTTTCACATTGAAACCCTAATCGCAAAACACTAAAAATCCAGAAACAGAAGTAGCAGGAGCAGTCAGGGTAACAGTAGCAGTGATTAACAGCAATCAAACAAAGTTCAGAATCTGGAAAAACAGGTTGGTGTTCCTTTTATTCAAAAATACAAAAAAACATGTAGGTATAGGTGTAGGTGTATTCTGTAATGTGTTAGATGCTCATATGGCAACTGCAAGCATGTTTGTTTTTTAGTATCCTTAGTCATATATACATATGTATGCATCCTCTGAATAGATTAGGTTAAAAAAGTCTAAGACTCAATTAGGGTTTTAATTCAGTATTAGGAACAGGCTAATGTGTGTTTATCATGAACAAATTAAAGCTCCTAGAATATGAGGTTGGGGTTAAAAACAAAAATCGAAACAGATTAGAGACAAAATTAAAGTTCTGTCAATTCGTTTTAGAGAAAAGAAATTAGGCAAAGGTTAGGGTTTAGCTTTTGGTCTTTTTTAGAAATCAGAAATCAAAAACAGGTAGAAGTAGAAATCAAAACAGAGAAAACAAAATAAGAAAAGAGAAAATATATAAAAAAAGCAGGAGGAACCGAAGCTTACCCCTTTAGCTCCGACCACCGTAGACGGTGGTCGTCCTCCCCAATCACGTCATCACCATCAGCGAGCACCGCCGTAAGGCTCGCCGTCGTCCCTCCTGTCACCGTTGGTCGTGAATCACCAGGAAAAGCAAAAAACAAATATAAAAAAAGCAATCAGATTAGAAGAGTGAAGAGAAAAGAGAAAATATAAAAAATAAAAAAGACAGGAGGAACCGAAGCCTTACCCACTAGTTCCGGCCACCGTAGACGGTGGTCGTTCACTCCAAACACCGCCATCAGCCCTCCTCAACAGAGCCCTCGCCGCTCCTCTTCCCTTGCGACCCTTAAAACCGAACGACAATGTAGCCACTGCCACCATCTCCATCATCGCATCAGCGCCGTCCACCACCGTAAGCCCACTGTAGCGTCGCACTGTCTTCCTCATCGCACCGCCATCGTGACCAGTACTCTGCACGCGCTACCACCTCCGCGATGGCCCGTCAATACTGTCCACCATCTTCGTTACCGTTAGACCCTCACCACCGTAAATCTCTTCTCTTCCCCTTCCTTTCTTGGTTCTCTCTCTCTCCGCAAACCTCGCCCTTTTCTCTCGCCGGAAATTCCTCTGTCAATACCCAAGATTTTTGCAGTCTCTCTCCCTCCTGAATGTTGGTGCGGCGCAAATGAGGGAGAGAAATGAAAATTAGGGTTGCGAGTGTATGAGGGTGGACGGCGCCGCGTGAGAGAATGAGGGAATTAGGTTTAGGTTCCTGAAAAGATACCTTATATAGTGTGGAAACCTAGGGATATTTTTGTCTTTTCATTTAACTCAATACTATTTACACCTCTCATTTTCCATTATGCACCTCCCTACGCAAGCCCATAAATTCGCAGGCCAGTTTACAAAGTGGGCTGCTGCTTTTCACACCCCAGTTTAATAATACAGCCATCTGCTCTAACCGCGCCCTTGTTTTATTAATGCAGCCCCTTTTCGTTTTTTTTTTTATTTCTTTTCAAAACAATTTCTTTTACAAAAAACTGTAAAAATAAATAGATGAATATTTCATTTTCAAAAAAATATAAATAGGGGACTAAGTCGACTGTACAGTCGGGTTAGTCTGCTTTTTAGGTCGCTAATGAACCGTTACGGATCATGGTCTAAAATCCCTATTTAAAACAAACAATTTCTAAATCAAAATAAACACAAACACATGTCTTTCCCCAAATTAAATTTTTAAAATAGGGGATTAAGTCGACTGTACAGTCGGGTTGGTCAGCGTTCTAGGATGAAGGAGCCGTACGGCTCAGGAATCCTAAAACCCCTATTCCAATAAAATCAAACAAACACACTTCAAATCATTTTCCAAACTCCAAAAACTCTATTTTCCGAAAATAGGGGACTAAGCCGACTGTACAGACGGGTTAGTTATCATTTTAGGACGAATGAACTGATCACTCAGGAATCCTAAAATCCCTAAATAAAACATACCAACAAATAAAGTTTTCTACCAAGAACTACGTGTGATTTGATTCTCTACCAAGAGATACGTAGGAGCAGAGGGCGGCCGACCTCTGTCAATTGCACTAATAAAAAACCTTTTTCAGTCTTTTCCTAAATATTCATTTTCTTAAATAAAATATCAATTTTCTTTTTCTTTTTGATTCAAAATAAAAGGGTAAAATAAACATTTTCAAAGTTAATATTCTTTCCTACAACTAGTTAGCAGGTAACCTTCCTTAGGAAGGATGTCGTGGGGTGCTAATACCTTCCCCACGCATAACCGACTCCCGAACCCTTATCTGGTCTCAAGGACCCTTATCCAATCCAAAAGGGATTTTCCAATGGTTGCCCTTAAACTAAACTTTGGTGGCGACTTCATTTTTGAACCTTCGAGGAATCCTCACCCGGATTTTTCGGTCGCTACACATAATACCAAAATAGTAAACCATTATTAGTAACACCAAAGGTCATAACCACAAATCATACTAATGAAAAGAAAACCACAACATATTTATTAAAAATATTAAAGAAATTAACTTTGTGTCAATCCGTTACTACATCATTATATTATTGAAAGAGAACTGCAACACCATTATTAGGAGTAGTAAAGAATATAAACATAAATTATGATGATGTTATTCTACAATATGAATGGTCATAACCACAATATTTGCCACACTCTAAAATTTTAGTATAAACCTTTCAATTTTGGGAATGAAGTTCAATTGTTACGTGACATTTCACATTATAATCAACAACCACTCATTTGTTCAATCAAATTATGTCTAAAAATTTTCAAAATATTCTTGAAAGTATTTTCTCAATTTTGCTACTTCAAGAGAATAATTGTGAGACATAGAAATAAATTACTTGTTTTTCTCACTTTTCCTTGTTTCAAAGTATACTAAGATCAAGTAGATCTTACAAATTTCAATCACAGTCTAAAAGTCTAGTTCTTCAGGAACTCGATCACAATATTTTCATATTTTTGTGGTTAAAGAAGTTCAAAGAAATCTTTCATAAAGGATAATGGTAACCTTTACTACACCAATGATCATAACCTCAACTTTTGTTGTAACCCAAACTTTTAAGTTGATTCATTCTCTTCTGGGAATGAAGTTTAATCCTTTGAGTGGTTTGCGGTTATTCAATCACAATATCACATAATCTTGATTCAAAATATTTTCTCATTTGTGCTACTCCAGGAGCATATTCAAGTAAAATTTCCCTTATATTCCTTTGATTCTATTATACTAAGATAAAATAGATCATTTAGATTACAATCATGGTCTAAAGATTCCGTTCTTCAAGAACTTGACCAAGAAAAATCATACTTTCTAACTATTTGTTCTCCAAGAATTAAACCACGAGTTTATATGATTACCATAATTCTTTGAACAATCCTTCAAGGATGGTTGAATATTAAGTTTTTTTAAGTTCTCCAAGAACTATCACAAATCTTCACATTTTAATCCTACAAGGATACTCGGATATTTTTTTTTCCAGTTCTTCGAGAACTATATAACAAATCATCACAAAAAATTCTTTAAGCAATCCTACAGGGATTCTTGAACTTTTTTTTCCCAGTTCTTCAAGAACTATATCACAAACTTTCATACTTTGAGAAATCCTATAGGATGCTTCAAAATTTAGTTATTTGTGCAATCCTTCCGGGACGCTTGAATGATGAATTCTTTTGGAATTCATCAAGAATATAGACAAACACGATATGCCACTACAAGAAAATCGACGGTTTCCGACGGCGATTTTCGTCGCAAATGCAAGCAATTTTCGTCGGAAATTGACGTTTCCGACGAACTTTCCGACGGACAAAAAGTCGTCGCAAAATCGCTCGTCGGAAATTGTTTCCGACGGATTTTTTCGTCGCAAATGCCTCCGTCGCAAAGTCATCGGAAATCCGTCACAAATTTTCGTCGCAAATTCGTCGCAAATCCGTCACAAATGTTCGTCGCAAATTCGTCGCAAAAAACCATTTCCGACGAAAATTTCCGTCGGAAATCCGTCGGAATTTTTAAAAAAAAATAAAATCTTCTGAAGGGTTGTGGTAACTTCACCTACAAAGGGTTGTGGTAAATTCATCATAAACACATAACAGAACATGCCAAATCATTAAGTAAATCAAAACATTCACATAAAATAATAGATTCCCCTCTTGAAATTACAAAATAAATGAAGAGGCCATATTCTTTGATACTAATCTGAAAATGTGGAGCATGAATGTTTCAACAACAAAAAACGAAACAGATACAGATAGACTATGCAATAATGAAGCAAAACAGTAAATCAACCGAAAGCATGACATTGAGTCCTTCAAGGCCACTCTCTGATGGACCAACTTCAAAGAGACGACCATGGCATGCATCTCTTCTCTTGCTATTTGGAAGATTCTTCCCCTTCTCTGTTGCATGACAGTATATCAGACAATGAAGTTCTTATTTGTAACAAACATTACGTATAGAAAAGGGTGGCATGACAGTATATCAAGGTTTATGAGGGATACACTCAGAAAGACCCACAAATTTAACACTAAAGGCAAGTCCACTTTGTGCTTTTGCTTTAGGAATAAAAACAGTCCTTGAACCAAGAGGGAAAAGTGGAGTGCTATTTTAAATGCTAGGGACATAATCACAATTAGCATGCCCTGGAAACCATAAAAAATAAAACGGGCCAACTAAATGTGGTTTGCTTATGACACCCTACTCAGATAAATAAAAAATAATCAACGAAGACAGAGCATTTGCATATCACTCAATTTAATTGAAGCACAAAATTATCAATGAAGCCACAACAGATAAAGAAAACCCCCTTCATTGTGATACATTATTAGTCGTCTCAGAATGATTTCCAGCAAAATAACCCCAATACCATAGACATCATTCTGGTCTGCATCCCTAATCCTGCACAAATAATCAATCCAATCACCTCAATTAATGCCAATAGAAATAGACAATCAGCAAAGCATTCCTTGCAGAAGACTATGGGAAAAGGTTATGAAAAAGCTTCTGAATCTGATCTTGTTTCTCACTTGATAAACAATTTCTAGCATACAAAACAACCTTGGTCTTTGGTCTAAGTAAACAAGTGAGGACTTCTCCATTTAAAAGATTTGAAGATAAGTGAACAAAGTGAAGATCATCATTGAGAAATAGTTTCAGGTAAAGGACCCCATAAACCAAGAGAAACCAAAGAAAGAACTTTCAAGTTTGATAAACTAGATAGTGTCGTAAATAAAGTGTCTGGTGAGAAGTTTTGAGGTAAAGGGGTAAATGTAAATTTATTGTTGTTTCCAACAACATGCACCTGAGTTAAATTATCTTCATAGCATACTAGTGTTAAAGTGCAATGGTCTGCACAGATTAAAACACACTACAGATATCAAAATTTGAATAATTAAATTTGGGACCAATTGTTAAACCTGACCATGAATTCTTCTTGACCCGTTGCTATCAAATTGCACTACAGATTAAAGTTTCATAGATTAACTACCATGACATGTAAACTAGATTCACAGATTTTACAGGAAAGGCATTCTTCCAAAATATAACATATGGGATTCCCTGCAAAGTTAAGCGGCTTGAATCAGCCAACTATCCCAGTATCCCTTTAAAATTATCAGAACGCAAGAGGTTCTAATGTGCATAAGCATAATGTGTTCTCAAGCAACTTAAAAGAAAAGTACCTTAAGATGAAGAGCTTCTACAAAACTTTCTCCATTTGGGATTCTAAATAAACCTGCAAATATTGTGCAAATTACGTCAACATCAACAGATTTCAATATAAACAAAAAAAAAAACCCAAACAAAACAAGAACAAATTTTCATCAACATCAACAGATTCACAAGAATAAAACCCTAAATTCAACATCAACAGATTCAATATAAACATTTATCAAGAGAAATCAAAATCAGAATTAGGGATTAAGGGTTTCAGGAGAACATACAACTCTGACCTTGAGAGTTTGAGAGGCATGGAGGTAGAGCTTGCGGCGGAGTGGATCTTGAGACGGAGGTGCGCGGCTGAGGGAAAGGGGTGAGGGTGTGAGGTGGTCAAAACTGAGAGAGTGGGGGGGTTTCGAAGAAGAAGAAATGGGATGCGTTGGAAGAGGAGGAGAAGGAAACAGTGGAGGCGATGGAAACAGTGGAGGCGCAAGGAGAGGGAGAGTGGAAGGCAGAGGAGAGTGAGGGAGAGAACGACAGAGGAGAGTGATGGAGAGGCGCTGAGAGAGGGAGAAGATGAAGGAGAGCCTTCGAGGGTGAGAGGCGCGGAGAAAGGAGAGGAGGAGAGGCACTGAGAGAGGGAGAAGATGAAGGAGAGCCTTCGAGGGTGAGAGGGAGGAGAGGAGGAGAGCTTCGAGGGTGAGAGGCGCTGTGAGGAGGAGAGCTTCGAGGTGTGAGAGGAGAGTGAGAGACGCTGGTTTGAGGAGAGTGAGAGAGCATCGAGGGTTTTAGGTTTTTTCTAATTTGGGTGTTATGGTTTCCGACGGATATTTAGTGTCTTCCGACGGAAGTGTCCGTCGGAAATTTGCGACGAAACACGTTTTCGTCGGAAACGTAAGTGGGAATTTAAGCGCCACTTTTTCTGAACATTTGCGATGACTTTTTCGTCGGAAATCCGTCGGAAATTGCGACGAATAAGAGTTCGTCGGAAAAAATGGCAGGAAACAACAGTTATTCTTGTAGTGTGCTTCAATATTAAGTTTTTTTTGTGCAATCCTTTTAGGATGCCTAAATGATGAATTCTTCTAGAATTTATCAAGAATACATAAACATAATAGTTGTCCCTATGCAATCCAGTAGGGATGCTTGAATATTGAATTCTTCAAGAATTCATCAAGAATAGACAAACATGCTAATTGTCTTTATGCAACCCAACATGGATGCTTTAATGTTGAATTCTTCAGGAATTCATCAAGAATAGAAAATGATAACCATAGTCACTAAATTAAATTCTCAATAAAATTTCTATACAAGAAATATAAAATGTTAACATGATAAAATAAAAGCTATAAGAAACAAAATTGATAATATGAGTTAGATTAACTATAAGATAGTAGAAGAAAATATATCTTTGCCAAATAGCCTCCAAGCTTATTAAGCCGTCATTTTGGTAGAGCTTCGTGCTGATAACGTGTTATGAAATTAATCCAAACAAGAGTAAGATATAACCATTATAATAAACTATAGATGAAGAAGAAATAGAAGAAGAGAATGAGAGAAGAAAAGAGCATTTGCATTCTACTCTTGAAGATGTCATTTACATTGTCATATAAGTCCTATTTATAGGATACAAATCTTGTAACTTACAAGCACAAAGTTAAGAGCAATAAGAATGAGTTAAAGCTCTTTACTCATGGGAGTTATAGAGTATCCTAGGTAAGATGAAAAAACTAAGGAGAGATGGACATCCACCAATTATTCCTAACAAATTTGATCACTTATACATTGATGAAATTTAAAAAAAATTGTTTTAGAAAAAATAAAAAACAAAAAAATTTAAAATAAAGAACAAAAGGAGTATCAAAGTGAAATATATCTGCGCAATGAAAGTTGACTAAGTTAGTAAATAGATAGTTTATTTCCTGCAAGAGCGTGGATTTAATTTCTAATGCCGACGTGATGACATTTTTGTTGGGTGATCCGCAAATATCTCTGTTAGCGTTCAAAAAACCTTGAGGCCTGCCTATCTTAGTGAGCCTCCGAAATTCAATTTACCTAAACATTCTCTAAAAAAAAGTGAAATATCTATGGACGTGTGAGATGTATAAACGTGGTTTCAAATAGACGCTATCTTGATTTTATATATAAGCATCACAACCACCAGATAAGTTAGAGCCTATCCATATAGATATAACACCCTTGCCGTCCACGCACAATTATGGCACTTTAGTAGTCGTACCTTTTTAGTGGCCATCGCCCATCACCTAATGTCCTCTCTCGTTATCAATCATATTCATACTTTTAATTACTAACGTAGTGATTGAATGCAAGAATCACATACAACTACTAGTTTGTTAGTCCAATTTTTTGGAACAATGACAAGCTAAAAAATAGGATGCGGTGGTTCAACCTACCATATTCATGGACAATAATATGTACTGCTCCCTTCGTCATATGTCGTTTTAGGTCATTTCACACATATTAAGAAAATTAGTTAATTTTGTATGGAAAATAGAAATTTTGAGTTAGTTTACCAAATTAACCTTATTAATGATGACATTAGGAAAATAAATTAGTAGGGTTATGAAAGAGATATTATTAAATAATGAAGAGTATGGTAGAAAAGAGATATTAATATTTCATTAAAATTCTAAAAATTCATGTATTATGGGATAAACTATTTTAGTTAAAAAGTCATATAATATGAGACGGAAAGAGTATATAGTTATCATCTCATTATTGAACTAATATGTCGAAACGATCTGCCTATAAATGTTAGGGATAAAGTTGAAGAATGCCACGGCCCATGGGTGAAGTCTACGTGTAGATTTCAATGCAACCCATACAATAAAGTAGTATTAGTTAATTATATTAAAAAAAAGTAGTATTAGTTAAACCGTGATCATGCATATCTATCTATACACACAAATCAAAGATGCTTTATCAAAAAATATATATACATGGAAAGATGCTTTCGAAGCGCATGTACGTTGTGGCTAATGTTATCAATAAATCAGGCTAAATTGTATTTTTGTCTTTTATTTTCGACCAAAGTTTTAATTTGGTCTTTTATCTTTTTTTCAGTCCTTTATATTTCAAATCTATGTCAAAATAGTCTTTTATGTTTGATATGTTTCAATTTGGTCCTTCAATTTCTAGCCCTATCAACGTCGCATATTGAAAAGCTTAAACTATGAATCTCTAGTGATGTGGCTCTTAGTGTGTCCGAACCATCTTGCTCAATTTGTAGTTGGACTTCATTGGAGTTGAGATGCCTTTACAATCAAGCATGTTAGTAAATCACAAATTGTGCTTGGAGTGTGTCATGACCAGGGACCCATTGAGCAAGTAGTATTTGACTTCCAAACCAATGAAGCAATCGGGGCGACCAAGTTGCTTCAACACGAACGTAAGATTGAGCTTATTGATTAGATCATGAAGAAGAATTTTGGAGGACCAAGTGCATGGTACACAAACAAAGATAGATCACATCGACTTGCCTTGAACCCAAACTTGAGAAGAGCTTTGTGCGAGTCGATCATACCTAGCACGAGGACCCGACTTAAGTCCATACAATAAGATGACAAACCAGACTTTTATCTGAAGCTTCAAACCCCATAAGTTGTTGCATATAAATTTCTTCATGGAGAAAGTCATTGATGAATACATTGTTGATGTCTATATGTTGTATCCCATTGTGGGTTAACGTCAGTGTTGGGGGATGATTCAAATGGAATAGAAACTAGAAAGTTTCACTGAAATCAATTCCAACCTATTATTGATGGGTTAACATGGATTAATATTAATGAAGTAAAAAGAAAAAGAAAAAGAAAAGGATTATTGGGTCCATTTGGATCTGCTTATTGAATCTGCTTATTTTTACAACACTGCCTACTTGCAACTCATATTTCTTCCCTTACAAATTCCTTATCCTCCAATATCCAGAATCACTACCGTTAAAAAATATACTATTTTTTTTTGACCAAATAAAAAAAAAAAACTATTCAGACTCATAAATTCAACGAGTTGTGTGCACAATATTGCTTTTCGGTGAAAAAAAAAACTTTAATTAATTTTGACATCATGATTCTACCTCAGCAATGCTACTGGTTAATGAATCCTATTGGACCCCACTAAAAAATGGGGCCCTCAAGTCCACGTCACCAAGATGCTTGTTTGTGCAGGCAAATGAGTCCCACTGATACACACTTGGAGTTCACGGATTTATCATTGAACCGTGTGATTCAGTGCTCCCTCTCTCCGTGCTTTCGGTCCATCATACCCTCTCTCTTGGATTTAGATCTAGTGCAGGCAACTTCTGGTGCTGTTAGTATAGTCAAACACTACCGATAAGTATTGATCCGAGTGATAGTTGGACTCGAATTCCACCTCAAGTTTACGGGTTCGAAAATTGAGTTTGACATAAATTTTGTTAGGGAGAGAACCACAGGCACCAGCAAAACCAGCCATATACGTTGCCAACCAAGTTTCGTGATGATATCATAAGTTCAATCTACCACTCACTTTTTTTAGTTTGTAGACGAAATGACAAGGTGAATATAAATAAATCTACCACTCACACACACCACCGTGAGTCACATATTCGAACTAGGGTGATGATAGCAATCTAGTAATTAATTTTGGTATTTGCCGATTAAACTAGGACTAACGAATTCATTTATATTTGAATTACAAACTCATTTTGTTGATTCCTCTTGCATCATTTTCTCTTGGTTTGCAAGAATTGAACCACCAACCAGAAAAAAGGTAACTTTAGATCATGTAAATGAATGATGTCCACCTTAAACTCAACCGTAATTTTGAGGAGGACACCCTTATACAAAGAACAAGCATTGCATTTTTATGATCAAACAGACATGGACACAAAAAAGTCACTAACTAGTAACTACTTACCTCATTCCACAATCATTTATTTGATCCAGCCTAAAAGCCTAGTAGCAAGTCCAAGTTGGGAAATGAGGTTCACAAGAATCACTTCCTTTTTTCCTTTATTTTCTAATTGCAGTTATATAATTAACCCAATAATAAGCCTCACTCTCATAAATTTCACCTTTCACAATCTGTTTTGACTAAACTCCCAAACAAAGCAAAATGCCAAAAGAGTGCCATCTAGCCTCACGTGATGTGCCGTAGCAGTCAATTGCTGACATATTTATTTTACTATAATATATTCATAATAATAATATAATAATTCACCGCAAAATGAAAATGGAAAACACCTTGCATGAACTACGAAATACCCAAACCCGTCTATATATAATATAATAATAATAATAATAATATATTTATTGTTTCTATTTTTCCTTAGCCTTTCCTCCACCAAAAGAAAACACAACAACTGCATTCAAAAGCGTGCATCCACTTTCTCTCCTCAATCACACAGAACCACTCGCTAAAAAGCATACAGTTTTTCTCCACATTCATAAATGTCACATTTCTCATTTTATTTTTCATAGATAAATAGAAATACATTACACAAACAAACACACACACATCGTTGTTTTTTGTTTTGAGTTTCCGAGGTAATGGCCTACATTGAAAACAGAGAACAAAAGGTCATCTCTGTTTTCCTCTGTTTCTCATTTCTCTGCACGACAGTTTTCTTGAATTGCAATGCCCAAACATCTTCGGTTTTTGCCTGCGATGTTTCCAAGAACCCTTCTTTAGTAGGTTATGGATTCTGTGACAAGTCATTATCAGTGGAAGAAAGAGTTTCAGACCTAGTGAAGAGGCTAACACTGCAAGAGAAAATAGGGAACTTGGTGGACGCAGCAGTTGAAATCAATAGACTTGGGATTCCAAAATATGAATGGTGGTCTGAAGCTCTTCATGGAGTTTCCAACATTGGTCCTGGTACTCGTTTTTCAAGTCTTGTACCAGGTGCTACTAGCTTTCCAATGCCTATTCTCACTGCAGCTTCTTTCAACACTTCTCTTTTTCAAGCCATTGGAACTGTGAGCTTTTCTTTCTTTCTTTAATGAATCCTCAAAAACTGAGAAAGTTTCTGTTTTTTCTCCACTTTTTACTGAATAATGACATAAGAAGGAGTTAATATTATTTATTGGAGTTAGTAGTTTCTGCTGAAAATTTCAGAGTTTGGTGAGATTTTGAAAGAGAGGTTTGATTCTTGAAATTATGTCGTCACTGTTTGGAATTTATTCTATTGCTTTCAAACTGAGGTGCTAACCAAATAGAGAGAGAGAGGGTGATATGATGTTGAAAAAATAAAAGAAAAAGTTGTTCTTAAATTAGTAGGTTTGATTCTTAGTTATTGAATAATAATAGTAGGTGTTGTGTTTTATTTTAGCAATAAGGTTGAAAATATTCGTTATTGATTAAAGGAAGTAGATAATGGTAGGTACAGCTTACAGTGTTGATAATGTTTTCCACTTTCCTTTCTTTTTTGCTTTTGACACAAGTGAGAAATTACCAAAAAATGTTAAATTGAGAAATACAATAATAAATGAATCAAAAATATGGGTCAGAGTTCAATTTCTGATAGTACATTTGAATGGGAAATTACCAATTTGCTTTATTAAATAATTAAAATGCATAGTTCATGATTATTTGTTTCAGAATAATATACTTTGTGGCACTAAACTGGAAAAAATAAATGGTTTCAAAAGGTGTTAAGGGTTTGATTTCTGGTTTATTTTAGGTGGTTTCAACAGAAGCAAGAGCAATGTACAATGTGGGGTTAGCTGGTTTAACATATTGGTCACCAAACATTAACATATTTAGGGATCCAAGATGGGGAAGGGGACAGGAAACACCAGGGGAAGATCCTTTGTTGAGTAGCAAATATGCAGCAGGATATGTAAAAGGTCTGCAACAAACTGATGATGGGGACACCAATAAGCTTAAAGTTGCAGCTTGTTGTAAACACTACACAGCTTATGATGTTGATAATTGGAAAGGTGTTCAGCGTTACACCTTTGATGCTGTGGTAATTAATCTACATTTCATTGAAAAATTAACATGTTAATGTGATTGATTGCAAGGATATGAATGTAGAAAATAATTTTTTGTTACCCCTTTTGTTTCTTTTGTAGGTGAATCAGCAAGATTTGGATGACACATTCCAACCTCCATTTAAGAGTTGTGTGGTTGATGGGAATGTTGCTAGTGTCATGTGTTCCTACAACAAGGTTAATGGAAAACCAACTTGTGCAGACCCAGATCTCCTTAAAGGCGTTATCCGAGGAAAATGGAAATTAAATGGGTATTTTAGAATTCTCCTAAATCTCATGTAGTTACTCTCTCCACTTTATAAGAAACAATGCAGTTTTAGGTTCATTGAATAACTGATATATCTAATGAACCTAAAACTGTATTGTTTCTTGTAAAGTGGACTAGAGGTAGTATTATTCGTGTTTTCTTTAAAGCGAGTAATATGAATATGTGGGGAATGCAGATATATAGTTTCTGACTGTGACTCTGTGGAAGTGCTTTTCAAAGATCAGCATTACACCAAGACTCCCGAAGAAGCTGCAGCCATATCCATACTGGCAGGTAACAAAATATGAGAAGACTATTTCAAAATTCTTGGTTTGCAAATTATATGAGACACTTTACTTATCTTTGGTGTATGTGAATTTTGATTTCACAGGTTTAGATTTGGACTGTGGAAGTTATCTTGGCAAATATACAGAAGGGGCTATAAAGCAAGGGCTTGTGAATGAATCATCCGTTAACTATGCAATCTCAAACAATTTCGCCACATTGATGCGCCTTGGTTTCTTTGATGGTGATCCAAGCAAGCAACCTTATGGAAACCTTGGTCCAAAGGATGTATGCACTTCAGAGAACCAGGAGCTCGCTCGCGAAGCTGCGAGGCAAGGGATTGTGTTGCTTAAAAATAGTCCAGGATCACTTCCTCTAAATGCCAAAGCTATTAAGTCATTGGCGGTAATAGGCCCCAATGCTAATGCTACAAGGGTCATGATTGGAAACTACGAAGGTAATACCTCCGGTCCACTTTATAAGAGACAATATAGTTTTTGGTTCATTGAATACCTGATGTATCTGATCTATAACTTGCATTGTATATATGACTTGACCATATAGATATAATATAGAGTTGGGAGTTAGGCCAGATTTGGTAAAAACGTCCATTATTTATTTGTAGAAGCACCTAGCATACTAGCTTTTAGAGTGTAGACAAAATTTATCAAATCTCATTACAGCTGAAGAGTTCTTGTCTTTAACTTAAGCTTTACATCACATTTGATTTTGCAAGTTCTTGAAATTTTGCAGGCATCCCTTGTAAATATACATCACCCTTGCAAGCTCTAACAGCCTTAGTTCCTACAAGCTATGTTGCTGGTTGTGATGTGCAATGTGCAAATGCGCAGCTAGATGATGCCACAAAGATTGCAGCTTCTGCAGATGCAACCATTATTGTGGTTGGTGCAAATCTAGCTATAGAGGCTGAAAGTCTTGACAGAGTTAACATTTTTCTTCCGGGACAACAACAACTACTAGTGAATGAAGTTGCAAATGTATCCAAAGGTCCTGTGATTCTTGTCATAATGTCTGGAGGAGGCATGGATGTTTCCTTTGCTAAAACTAATGATAAACTCACAAGCATTTTATGGGTTGGTTACCCCGGTGAAGCTGGCGGAGCTGCTATAGCTGATGTGATTTTCGGGTTCTATAATCCAAGTAAGTAGTCATTCATTCAAAATTTCCTATCTATCAAAATGATATTATCTTTGATCCACTTTATAAGAAACAATGTAGTTTTAGGTTCACTGAATAAATGATGTATCTGGCCTAGCCCAGATACATCAGTTATTCAATGAACATAAAACCGTATTGTTTCTTATAACGTGGACCAGAGATAGTACACGACTTTGACACTAATGAATGTTTTCTCAATGCAGGTGGAAGGCTACCTATGACATGGTATCCTCAATCATATGTAGAAAAGGTACCAATGACCAACATGAACATGAGGGCAGATCCTGCTACAGGTTACCCTGGTAGAACTTATAGATTTTATAAAGGCGAAACTGTTTTCGCTTTTGGAGATGGAATGAGCTTTGAGAGTGTCGAGCACAAAATAGTTAATGCGCCGCAATTGGTGTCCGTTCCTCTAGCTGAAGATCATGTATGTCGATCCTCAGAATGCAAGTCACTTGATGTTGCTGATGAGCATTGTCAAAACTTGGCCTTTGATATTCACCTTATGGTCAAGAACATGGGGAAAATGAGCAGTAGCCATACAGTTTTGTTGTTCTTTACGCCTCCGAATGTGCATAATGCGCCTCAGAAACACTTGTTGGGTTTTGAGAAAGTGCAGTTAGCAGGAAAATCAGAAGCACAGGTTAAGTTTAAGGTAGATGTTTGCAAAGATTTGAGTGTGGTTGATGAACTTGGCAACAGGAAAGTTCCCTTGGGGGAGCACTTGCTTCATGTGGGAAACTTGAAGTATCCATTGGGTGTGAGGATTTGAAATGAGTTTTCAAATATACATTGAGTCTTTATTTCCATTTTTTCTCAATGGTTTCCTCAAAAAGAATTTTTGTAGGAGACCAGAAATAAGTCTCTAAGGTAAACTGTAACAAAATTCTGTATGTTATGCACCATTATACTCAAATCACAAATTTTAAACCAAAATCTAGTTTTTACTAGAACCCACTTTATATGATTTGATCACATAAATGTATAAGTTCTCTTGTTAGCAAATAGCAACAAGGATATCCATGCCTCACTGAAAACTCATGCTCTCAGCAATTCAAGTTATTTAAGGAACCATCCTTAGAAAAATTTGTCTTCCAAGTTTTATACCTAAATTATTGCTTAAGGTTGTTGGAAACTTCTCTTATAATTGTGGTGACATTTAATGATTAGTTCTTGGCCTTGTACATACAATTCAGAATAATGGCATATCATCAAATCAAATTTCTCTACATCTCCTTATTTGTTTCTCATCATGTTAATTACTCATCACGTCCCTAACATCTTTATCTTCTCAAGAGGCACTCAAGGGGGTGCTGAATGTAGAGAGAAACCTAGTGTGTTGTGAGGTGTAAGTGTTATCGTTCTAGTAACTCTTAGGGAGTGTTTGGATAGGGTATTTTTAGGGGGTAATGCAATTTTTGAGGGGAACTCAAATAATTTAGTTCAAAAATTTGAACTAAAATATTTTAAATCCCCCCCCCCCCCCCAAAAAAAATTACATTACCCCCTAAAAATACTCCATCCAAACATAGGGTTAGGGTGTGAGGTATTTGGGCTTGTAAGGTGATGCACTTTTGGGTGGGTTTCCAAGTTTCAGACTAAAAAACTTGTGGGGTGGGCGTCCAAGTTTCATCTCTGGAAACTTGTGACATTATAATCTTGATCGAGCTATAGTTGAATGTCTTTGTGATGTTTTGTGGACTTAGCCAAGAGGGGTCGGATCACGTAAAGTCTTGTGTGTTCCTATTATCGATCATTTTGTGTTTACGTGGAGCAAATTCAAGATACCCATCAAAATATAAGGAAGTTGATGACTTTGTAAGAGAGAACATGACTTCATGATATTACCTCTAGTCCTACTTATAAGAGACAAATGCAGTTTTAGATTTATTGAATAACTGATATATCTGGTTTATATATATGGACGATACCAGCACTAACGCTCAGAGCTATGGGCTTGAAAGATCCCATTCCAAAAAGATTGCAATGCGGCCTATTAATGTAACAACTCGCTTTCCTCCATAGTACTTACTTGATGGGCAAGTGTGCATTATTTTGGAAACACATCTCAATTCTCAACAAAGTTTATACATACAAAATACCATTTAAGAGATCAGAACTTCTAGAGGTTAATACATACAAAATTCCATCTCAATTTTCCAAGAATTGAATTCAAAATCACACAGTAAGAAATCAGAACTTCTACTCATACCAACACATTTTCAGTTGGTTTCTGATGTGGTCATTTTTTTCAAGCTACTAGCTACTTCTTTTTATCAGTATTAAATGATTAAATGAAAGAGGCGAATAACCAACAGCTCGGTGGCATAAGCTACCTTGGGACATGGAGGTCAACTTACTGACTTAGTGCTCCCCGGTTCGATCACGTTGTAGACAAACTCGGTGTTGCAAAATTTACTTCTAAACACGAGTGGAGAATAGTTTTTTGTTGAAAACGTTGTGACACTCTATGAGTAGTTACCAATTGTTCTAACCAAAAAGAATGAAAAGGGCGAATTAAGCTTCATTATTACATGACAGAAAGAGAAGAAACAAAAATAAACCTTTACCATAAAACAAAAACCACAGTAAAAAAGCAAACAGATGAAATTTGCTTAGATGTTGGAAGGAACTCTGTACTTTTGAAGAGCAGCAATCAAATCATCAATATATTGATTATGAAGAACTTCAGAACTGAAAACCTTGCCAATCTCTTTAGCATTTTTCCTATAAGTACTTCCCTCCTCATCCACTATTGCCAGCTTCAATGTGTGAGCTACAGAGTCCCTAGTAAACGACCCATCTTGCTCACTCCTTGGTACTTCAACAGCCACTTCCTTTTCCACTAGTGCTCTTGAAAACAAACATTGGTCTAACAAATAAGGCAATGTCACAAGAACATGTCCAAAATGAAGTTTCTCAATAACAGAACCAGACCCACAATGACTCATGCATCCCCCAATTGCCTCATGAGCTAAAATCTTAAGCTGTGGTGCCCATGTTTTCCAAACAACTCCACGTTCCTTAGTTCTATCCTCAAACCCTTCAGGTAACTCAAGTGAACCTTCTTTGAGATTCTTCAAAGCCCAAAAGAAAGGTAACCCAGAAAGCTCAATTCCATAAGCCAACTCAGTGAGGTCTTGTTGATTCAACTTCAGCTCACTTCCAAATCCTATGTATACAACAGATGATGATTCTCTTGTATCTAACCACAGTTTGATTTTAACCCAATCAGGGTCATTATCTTCCTCTTCAATATCTCTTATTTGCATGGATGGTGGAAGCAACCCTACAGGAACAACAGGAACTTTATATGTTTCAGCAACGTAATCTAACCATTCACCTTCAAGTTCTCTTGAGGTTCTAAGAAGGAACAAGTCACAACTTGAATAAGCTTTGTTAAGATCAATACTAGACATTACTCCTGATTCATTTTTTAGAGCTGTAAAAGCTCTAATGATCTCATAAGGTTTAAGATGAATAGTTGTGTTGAAAGGAACCCATTTTGGAGGACCACACATATCTTCAAGTTTGAAATTTGGCTTTATTTGATCTTTAGGTGGATCAAAGAAACATTTGTTCCAAGCTGGAGTTATGTTATAATGAGCACATGGTATGTTAAGGTTTTTTGATATAGGTGCTAACCAACCAGCTGCAAAATCATAGAAAACCCAATCAGGTTTAGAGGTTTTGAGTAGTTCAATTATAGCATCTTGAAGACCTTCATAAGCTAATTTGAGGTAAGGTGTTTTGTTTGGTGGAATGTCCATAGTGCTTTCTGCACCTTCTGGTAGTTGGTCTATGTGTGGTAAAGGTAATCCAATGAGTTTGATGAATGGTTGTAGGGTTTTTGGTGTTTTGGGCATGTGAGCTATGTTTTTGGGACTGTTTATGAAGGTAATACAGTGACCCTTTTGAGCTAGAATTTTGGCTACTTCAAAGTATGGGTATATGTGACCCATAGCTAGCCATGGAAGCATGACAATATGAAGAGGCTTGTCATTAGATGATGAAAGTGAATCAGTTGAACCCATGTTGAAAGGAAGGGATGCAGTGGCAACAAAGTTGTTCTTGAGATATAAATAGGCAATAGGGTGGAGGAACTGAGCAAATGAAGGGACCAAATCTAGTGTACTTCCACGTGTTTTTTTGGTTCGACCATTGTTGGGCTATCCATAGAGTGTCTCAAAACTTTCAATCAAAGTGTTTAAGATCAAATTTTACACTAGCCAATACCGAGTTTGTCCATTACGAAAAGAGAATTGAACCTGAGAGTACCCGTGTCCCATGATAGATTAAATGACTGGACCAGACCACCTGTGTTGGTTTGGCAGTATTCAGTTTGGGCTCGGTTTGTATTTACGCGAGGAACTCGGGGAGTAATAGTATTTTTAAAGAACAAGCATGAAATATTCGGTGTTATTTTATTTCCGCGAGGAACTCGGGGAATAATAGTTTATATTTTATTTCCCGAAGCAAACGACAACGCAGCATATACACACAAAATCAGGAATATTTATAAGCTAGTAGTATTTTTAAAGAACAAGCATGAAATATTCGGTGTTATTTTATTTCCGCGAGGAACTCGGGGAGTAAGTTTATATTTTATTTCCCGAAGCAAACGGTGCCAGATCAAAACACAATAATGTAGAAACTGAATTGAACAAGTATAAGAAATCACAACATTAATCAATAGAGCAGAAACATAACCCAACAGGATAATTAACGAGAAACAGAGAAGGAAATGAATGAACATTAATTGTTTAAAAAATTCACTGTTTTTGAACGTGTGTTTTTTCTTTTTAACTAAAATTTCAACCAATTTTTTAAATATTACTTCTTGCAAAAATCAATTATATAAACAACATAAAACAAAAGGAACCACTTAAGCATTTGGTCGGGGTTCGATCCCTGGCCGGTGTGTATGGAGAGACATCGCTTGGGAGAGGTCAGCCCTTAAATGAACTTCAGTACTTTGAGGGATTAGTCTCCACAGTCGCCGTGGAGGATACCCGGGTTTACCCAAAAAAGGAACCACTTAACGAGCGTGGGGTTCAGTGGTTGGAGCTGAATCTCCCTTAACCAAGGGTCAGGGGTTCGATCCCCGTCTTGGGTAAGGAGTAGCGTTAAAACAGGCCAGCTGTCCTGCCCCTCAAGGCACCTACAATGAGCGAGGGATTAGTCACTGCTGTCCGTGCGGTGGATACTCGGGTTTATCCAAAAAAACATAAAACAAACGAACCCGTTAATGACCAAAATACTTATTAAAACAAAAAATCTATAAAAAAACAAAGATACCCAAATGGGATTGCATTAAAAAAACATGTCCAATTATATTTTAACGTGTATTTGGGTGAATAAATAGGTTTTATGTGAAAAAAAAGTAGCGGATATCGAATAAACTAGCAGATAGCGGAGAGGTAAATTTGTAGACATTGTTCATCTGGTTTCGTCTAACCCGCTACACTAGAGTTTAAGAGAAAGGAAAATTGTGTCGTCGGGGGGGGGGGGGGGGGCTTCCCTTCCGCCTTGGGTTGCCCCTCATCCCATCCGCCTATCTCCTCCTTCTTCCACCTCCTCCCACCCCAACCGTCTCACCCCCTTCCTCCCCTCCCACCATCCTTCATCTCCTGCCTTTCCCCTTCCTCTACTCCTATCGCAGTTCATCTACCCTCGATCTTCCCCCACTACCTTTCTCTCCTGTTCTGGACTGGACCAGGAGGTCCATTCAGCAATACCAGGAGGTGCACTTAGCAAATGGATATGGATTGGCCCAATCACTTTGGCCCTTATCCACAACAAACAAGCCCTATCACGCTTGGACGGTTAAGATCAATTCAGTTGATCCGACGATCCACAAACATGCACGATTTCCTATAAATACCGGCTCGCATAGCCATTTACAAGGTACACACTCTTTATTTGCAAATTCACTAGCCTATTCTCATACTGACTTGAGCGTCGGAGTGGCTTTGCAGGTACCCCCCGGGCGCTCATTAACCTCCTGCCAGGGCAGCAAGAGACCTACCAACAGCAGCCACCAAAATACTGCTAGGTACAGAACATCTCCCTCTGCCACCCCCTTCCTTGATCCGCTGTTCTGCAGGCTCTATGCAGGTGGGGGCCTGAATCTGGGACGCAAACTACATCTTCTTCTTGCTCTCGCGGATTTGGTTCTTTAGGCGTGAATAGGTGTGAAAGTCGCAACCTTTTGCGGCTTGGGAAGCTTGCAAGGGGTCTCTCAGTCGTCGAAATCCAGTTTTATTTTTTGGATCTGCTTTCTAGTTTTGGTGTTCTGATTTTCCAAGAGTAAGGTTGGAGTGTTTTTGATGTGAACCTAAGCCTATGTCTTGCTTTCTTGTGGTTTTCGTTTCTTTCTCTGGTGTGTACATGAATGAGTGTGGCTTCTTTCAGCGGCTTAAGGGGTTTGAGGGCTTGTCTCTAAATTTTGAAGATCTGCTTGTTGGGAATGCTTCCAGATTCATTTTGGAGCAAGGGAAGTCAGAGGATGTGCTTTGGAGACATCCTTTACAAATTGGCGATTATTTCTCCATTCTTCTGATGGGTGTTTCTGCTTCACGGGTAAGGTCTGTTTTCTACTACGGGTTTTGTGCTTGGTTCGGTTCTACGGGAGTGGTTCGTGTGGTCTCCATTTTGGAGAGATACTTGGTGTCGGTCGGGTACTTTCTTGGTGTTGGTTGGTGTTAGATTTATTCTCACTCCTCTCGTTTGTGTCGGCTCCCCCCTTCGGCCAGTTTCGCCGCTGCTGCATTTTGAGCTCTTAAAGGTTCCTTGGTGTTATGGTGGTAGCGGAGCGAACCCACCTTTTGATATGGTGTTGAAGCTCGTTTCTAGCTTTAGATTTGTCGAGCTGATTTTGGTGCTTTGGAGTGACTTCTGTGATCGCTGATTTTGGTGTTTTGGGGTGTCATCCGTGATCCTGTGTAAAGGTGTTGTTAGTAACAATTCTTGCTCATTGGTGTTGTGTTACAAAGGATGGAGCCTTGCTACTAAGTGGTTGATTCTGATTCGAGACTTGGAAAAGCGTGATGGCATCGGGTGTGATCCTTATTGATCGGAGCACGTGCATTTGGGTGTTTCTTGGGGTTGCCCTAGGAATGTCCCCTTTTTCTATTTTTTTTTTCTTCTGTTGTTTAAGTTTGGATAATCTATGGTGTTGGAGTAGTTATCCTTAGGTGTATTTGTGGTTATAATGGTGCTAGCTTCAGTGTTTTTCTTTTATTGGGATATCTTGGTGAGTTTAGGGGCCTCTATTGGTTCTTGCCTTAGGTGTTTTTAATCATATGTGGGTGTTTTTAAGTGGGTGTTGTTAGGTTGTGTTGGTGTATTGCGGCATCGGCCTTTAGGTATTTTGTAACAATTGCAGGTATTTTTATATTGTGTTAGTGTATCATGGCCTCAGTCATCTCTCATTAGCTTTGTGTATTGCATGTGCTAGGTTCTGTCAATGAAATCCTTTCAATTATCGGAAAAAAACTAGCAGATAACGAATGAGCGGATAAGGAATAAGCAAGCGGATAAAAGATAAACTAGTTGATAGCAAATGATGTATCTCGTAAAGCTAACGGTAAACCGACTATTAAATGAAACATGACATAAAAGACATGTTTAATTCTTTATTAAACTTATTTAACCAATATAAAGTATAACAAAATATTTATACATAATTATTGCTATAAATTAATGGTAATTAAACTAATAACAAGATATCAAGAAATTAAAATTTTAAAATTTATATTTTATTATTCTAATTTTTTTATTTACCTATTTCTAAAAAAAATGTATTAATACATACATATATATATATATATACATAAAAAATAGCTAAATTTACTGTCACTTACGCACTCCAATATATTAATCGACATATAAAGATGATAAACTCCCAAAAAAGATAAAAATAGTAATATAATCAAAATAAAACATAATTTATGCATAATTAATTTCTATGTATGCTTGTGACTATGACTGTGAAGGGAAGAAATGAAGTTTTCAATGTACTGATTATGCATTTCCTTGTTACTAAATTTCTTGCCCATCTCTTTAGCATTCTTCTGTAAATTGTGACCGTTTTTCAGTATTGCTTTTATTTACTTTTTACTGCAGTAGTTGTACTACAATTTACCTATTGTATTGTACTACATTTTCAATTCTTCTAGAAGACTATGAGCTGTACTAGCCATAGGAAATATCCCCTTGATTGATTGTACTATATATTCTCCACATCATTAATGAAAAGTACACAATCATTGAATCAATTACTCTTTCTCTCATTCCTCACAGTACTGTGTGCTAACAGAATTTAGCATTGAGTTTCTCTTTCCGGAATCTATTCATTCATTGGATTCCCTTGAGAGTGCTCACATCTGTCACCATTACTTCTTTGATTGCCAAACTGTGACAATTGGTATCAAAGCAAGAGCCTGGCCCCAAAATGACTACACGAGCCTAATTTGTAGCTGAGCTGGAACGCAAAATTGATGAGAACCATTCAGCTGCTAATACGCGAATGGATGAACTACGAGACGCAATCGAAGCGATGACCGGAAACATGGCAGAGGTCAGGAACCTTCTGATTTCTCAAGGGCGTGGACCGTCGCAAGAAGCCAGTAACGATAACAACACTCCCCCACCACCACTGCCGAAAAATCAAGCAGAACAGCAAGCCAATCGGAACTCTTCCACTAGGATCTCAAAAGTGGACTTCCCTAAGTTCGATGGGAAGAAGGTTAAGGACTGGTTGTACAAATGCAACCAGTTTTTCCTCCTCGATGAAACGCCGTCGAAGCAAAGGGTGGGGTTAGCGTCGATACACCTTGAAGGACTGGCGTTACAGTGGCATCTCAATTACATGAGAGGCCGATTTGATGAGTACCCCCTTTGGTCGGAGTACAGCGCCGGCGTACGACGCCGTTTCGGTGACTTGTTCGAAGATCCGTTGACTGAACTTATCCAGGTAAAACACATAAACTCAGTTCAATCTTTCATTGATGAATTTGAACTGGCCCAAACCCAGGTTAGCATCTTACCCGAGCACGCGTTGAGCATCTTCTTAGCCAACCTAGATCCCCAAACACAAGCACACGTCAGAATGTTTAACCCCACATCAATTGCACAAGCTGCTAATCTTGCCAAATTACACGAAGCAACCAAACCTACAGCCCAGAAAACACCCACATATAAGCCTTCCTTCACCAAACCTAATCAAACAGTAACTCCTAAAGAGCCTACACCTACCTAGAAGCCAATATTCACTAAGACCAACAAGACTTTCACCCAAGGTTCTAAAAAACGGTCGCGGTCACGGTCGCGGTCGCGTTAAGGCTTTCGCGATTTCGGCTGTTGCGGCTGTCGCGATACGTATTGCGGCCGTTGCGGTGTGAATTAACCACAATAATGCAAACAATTAATTAAAATTATTTGTATTTTCATAATATATGTAATAAGTAAAATTAATGCATTTTTCATTATTATAAGATGTTTAAAGTAAAATAAAAAATAAAAAATAAAAATATGAATAATTTAGTATCTATTTAATTACGGTTCATGATAAATTATCTAATAGGAGTTCATCTTAGATCTTAAAACAAAGTTCAGGATAAATTTACACCCACAAATAATTTAAAAATCATTTGAATTAATTATAGTCAATTGTGTCAAAAAAAAACAAATAGAATTAGAATACAAAATAATAATGTATCCAACAAAAAAAGAATACAAAAGAATAAAAAAAATTAACTAACCCAGATCCATATCATCTCCTTTTTAGGCCCAAATGGAAAATCGACCCATCCCCTTTTTTAAACCTAAATCTATTGTTTCCACATAATACAATTTATATCATTTCATCACCACGTTGTAATAAAAGATGTAGCATTCCAGAATTCAGGTCTCAAAAGAAACGAAGACAACACCGCAACAGTGAAACAAAGCTTGTGATATGTTCTCTTCATCTACCTCTTTATCTTTTTTCAAAGCATCATCTCTCTCCCTCACTCAAATCCCACTCCCACACAAACACAAATTTTGAAGATTTGAGGCGTGGTACTGCTAAGTTGAAGATTTGAAGCGTGGAGATTCAGAGACGGAGAGACTATGAGAGGGAGGGGAGGGGCTAGGGGTTGAGTTGTTTTGTATC
The DNA here is from genome assembly GCA_039519185.1 of Astragalus membranaceus. NCBI lineage: Eukaryota > Viridiplantae > Streptophyta > Magnoliopsida > Fabales > Fabaceae > Astragalus > Astragalus membranaceus. The sequence goes on along the minus strand of CM076851.1, from coordinate 3,412,965 downwards.
TCAAAATTCTAATTTGAAAGTGGAAAGGTGTGTTCCTTTTTGATTTTATTGTAAAAAATGATTCTTTTCTACTTTTTCTGTTGAACGGCGTTTCATCGCGGCTGTTGCGGTCAGAACGGCGTTTCATCGCGGCTGTTGCGGCCGTAACGGCGTTTCATCGCGGCTGTTGCGGCCGTAACGGCGTTTCGTCTCGTTTTTTACTGTGATTTTCGATCACTCTGTTGTAGCGGCGTGTAACGGAAACGGCAGCCATCGTGACCGTTTTGTCTCGCCCGTTGTTGCTGTCTCGTTCCGTTTTTTGGAACCCTACTTTCACCCCTACTGAGATGTCCGAGAGGCGGGCAAAAGGGTTGTGTATGTTTTGCGATGAACTTTCACACCTGGACACCACCTCAAACACCGTAAAATCCAATTGATGATGATGGAAATGGAAGGGGATGATAAGCAAGAGGAGCCAGAAGCTGTATTGGAGCCTGTGTTGCAAGAAATCACACAGCCAGAACCTGAGGCGCCACAAATGTCACTGCAGGCTTTAACTGGGGTGTCTACGTATCAAACAATGTGCGTTAGAGGTCTGTATTACAAGATGGTGCTATAGATTTTGCTAGATAGCGGGAGCACCCATAATTTTCTAGATTTGAACAAGGCAAGACAGCTTGGATGCAAATTGGAAGAGGTAAAACCGATGGCAATTACTGGTGGAGGAGGAAACAAACTGGTGGCTCCTTACATTTGCAAAGGGTTCACTTGGTCAATGCACAACCACGAATTTTCTGCTGATATAATTGTGTTACCCTTGGTTTGTTGCGACCTAATTTTGGGTATTCAGTGGCTGAAGTCACTTGGTCCAATACTGTGGGACTTTGAACGATTGCAGACGGAGTTCTCTATACATGGCAGCAAGGTACTGTTGAAAGGAACCAAACCACCTAGTGTCAAGCTTATCTCCAATGAAGCTATGAATAATGCTAATGCTGTTGAACAAGGGGCAGAGTTATGCTTCCTTCAAGTCAATGAGGCTACACCTCAACTCATTGTTCCTACATGTTCTGTTTCTCAAACAGGTACTCTGCACTCTCAGTTACCTATAGAAATAGAGCTGTTACTTAATCAGTATGATGATATTTTTAAGGAACCATCACAATTACCACCATCTAGTGTAGGATTTGATCATAAGATCCCTCTCAAAGATAATGCTATGCCTGTGAATATTAGACCTTATAGATACTCCATTATTCAGAAAAATGTTGTTGATGAACCTGTGAGTGAAATGTTAACACAAGGTATTATACAACATAGCAATAGTCCTTTTGCATCCCCAACAGTCTTGGTTAGGAAAAAAGATGGTTCATGGATGCTGTGTGTTGACTATAGAAGATTGAATCATTTCACTATTAAAGATAGATTCCCAATTCCATTAATTGAGGATTTAATGGATGAACTTGGTGGTGCTAGTATCTTCTCCAAATTAGACCTTAGATCCGGATATCATCAGCTTAGAATGGCTGAAGGGGAAGAGTATAAGACTGCATTTAAGACTCACAGTGGCCATTTTGAGTACTTGGTAATGCCTTTTGGCTTGACCAATGCTCCAGCTTCATTTCAGTCTCTCATGAATCATTTGTTCCAGGAGTATCTGAGAAATTTGTGATTATCTTTTTTGATTGCATTTTGGTTTATAGTGCCTCTTTGCAGGAACATATTGACCATTTATCTCAGGTATTCGACACTGTGAGACATTGATGAGTCCTCATCATATGTATATTTTTATTCAGTTTGCAACCAATTTGTTAGTCATTTTATGTTTTATTCAGTCAATAACTAGGGATTTGGCATAGTTTCAGTTTTATGTAGTAGAAGTGGGGGTGTAATTGGCAAAGTCCAATTAAATGAATAATGGCCAATTTATTGATGGGCCAAGAGAATTGTGGGCTGGACTAAAGAGAAATTAAAAAAGGAATTGGAATTCAAAGGATTGGGGAATTAGGGAATTGAGGAGACACGCACAGTAGCGCCGGAAGGCGTCAACAACGAAGCCAAGGAGAAAGAAAAGCAGTACCACCGGCACTTCGTCTGGGATGCGATTTTAGGATTTGAAGGTTTCATGGAGTCCTCTATGTGTAATCTCTTCTTATTTCTATCTTCTCATTCATTGATGTTGTCTTTTTAGTTTCTTTTGATTAGGGAGAGATGACTCTCCCCAAACCCTTCTTATGGATTCTTTGATATGGTTAAGACAATTGATTGTTTGATTATCGTATGTCTAAATCTTATGTTCTTAATGCTTTGCAATTACATATGATAATTGTAATGATCTAGGTAAATAATCACATAGGAATATGGGTTGTTTGCTGGAAATTGGGGTTTAGATCACATGCTAGTAATCATCATAGGAATATGTGGTAGCTTATGTGAATTCATTAAAATTCTTAATCTTAATGCGTTACCCTCTGGCATGACTCACCTAAGGAATTAGGGTAACTCTTAGGGTAATAGGGGTTTTGAGGCAAGGAATTGTCCTTAGCCTAATATTGTGAATTGAATCTGGTATTTCAAACAATTAATATGTGAGTAGCTGAAGGTCCATAAGATCGGTGAAGGGAGAGGATTCGACCCCTAATCGCGTTTATCCTAATTGTTTTATAAATTTCTATTTCACCATTACCGATAACTATCTTTTTGTCCAATCGTATCAACTAAGAAATAATTTGTTTGCTGAATTGACAATAAAAGCAATCCCTGTGGATCGACCGGTTCTTACCGATATTTTATTACTTGCGACGACATTTGGTACACTTGCCAAAGTCTTAACAGACATCACAATCTGTTCCTCAAGAAGTAGAAGTGCCATTTTGCAACTCATAGGGTTGAATACCTTGGGCATTTTATTACAAAGGAAGGGGTATCCACGGATCCTGTGAAAATCCAAGCTGTTAGAAATTGGCCTGCACTCAAAACTCTCAAACAACTTAGGGGTTTCTTGGGTTTGGCAGGGTATTATAGGCGCTCTGTGAAGGATTTTGGTAAAATTGCCAAACCTCTCACTGACCTATTGAAAAAAGATGCATTTCTCTGGAATGATTCTGCTCAATCAGCTTTCCAATTGTTGAAAACTGCGCTGGTTACTGCCCCTGTACTACAGCTGCCAGATTTTGACAAAACATTTGTGTTGGAGACTGATGCATCAGGCAAGGGGATTGGTGCAGTTTTGATGCAAGAGAATCATCCTATAGCCTATATTAGCAAGGCTTTGGGAGTCAAACACCAGGCTCTGTCCATCTATGAAAAGGAATTACTGGCAATTGTGTATGCCATACAAAAATGGAGCACTTATTTAGCTCATAAGCCTTTCATTATCCGTACTAACCAGAAGAGTATCAAATACATGCTTGAACAAAGACTCAACACTCCTTTTCAACACTACAAGAAAAATTGGACTTTTCGGCGGAAAAAATCCGCCGGAAAAGCCAAAATCCGCCGAAAATGTGGATTTTCCGGCGGATTTTTGGCGCCGGTAGACAGCTCGTGGCAAACGGTTTCCGCGCACAAAATCCGCCGGAAAACCCCAGAAAAATTCGTATGGTTTATCCGTCAGAAAGTCCACAAATTCGCCGGAAATTTCCGGCGGAGTATCCACCGAAAAGTCCACAAATTCGCCGGAAACACCCAAATATCCGTCGGAAATACCTAAATATCCACCGGAAATACCTAAATATCCGCCGAAAATACCCAAATATCCGCCGGAAATAACCAAATTCAATATTCGCTATTTAATTAGTGTCGGCAAGATCTTAATCGTTAATTTAGTGTCGGTAAGATCTTGACCGTTAATTAGTGTCGACGCTAATCACTATTCATTATTCATTAATATAAAATTTATTTATACCAGATATGTTGTTGTATTATTATGAGTATTATGGTTTTTATTATTTTTTATCCTTTATATATTTAATAAAAATATTAAATAATATATTTAATTAATTCCGGTTGAACCCAAGAACCCCTGAACCGCTACCTCTTCCGGTTCAATGTCCGGTCCAATTTTGATTACCTTGCTCTAAATAGAAAGTTTGAGGAACTCCAAGGACCTGTTGTTTAGTTGGAGGATGATACAGAGCGTTTGATGTGTGTAAATGTCTACACTCATCAAACGCTCGGCATCATCCCCTAACTTAACAAGAGAGGAATTCGTAGGGGAGGTTCATGACAATGTTACTTTTAACGAAAAAGATGAAGGGGATGTTAATGACAAGGTGGAAGTTTCTCTACAAAGAAATGGAGACATACGCCACTCTCTTGGAGCCGCTGCCGACTGTAACAGCCCAATTAATTGAGTTAATTATTTTGTTAAGTGATTTAATTATTTAATTGATTTAATTGTGTCAGTAATTAATTTGTGTAGTTAAATATCTAGGATTTGTGTTTTGAGAGAAATAAGTGAAATTGGAACGAATACAAATAAGAGGATTAGAGGAGAGGGCCTTGTGTGGGTCAAAAATAATAAAATTAGAGGTGTTAGTGTTAAGCCCTTGATTAATTCGAATTAGCCCAATAGAAGCCCGTGATCCAATCATACTTAAGCTAGAAAATTAAGGTGTAGCTCATTTGTGCCAAAAAGAAAGAAAACGCGAATTAGAGAGGAGAGTGAGAGAGGGGAGGCGCGGCCATAGGAGAAGAAGGAGAAGGGCGCGGCCATAGGAGAAGAAGGAGAAGAGGGAGGCGCAACCTAGGAGGAGCAAGGAAAGGCTAGGGTTTCACTCGTTTCATCTCCTAAGGGCTAAGGTAAGGGTGGGTCTCATCTTCTCTATAATAGGGTTTTTATGATGGGGATTATGTAGGGGCTAGGCTCTATGTATGCCTTTTTATGTATTCTTAGTAATTATTGATGAACCCTAGGCATATGAAGACTTGTTGTTGAAAAATCATGTTGTGCATGCCAAGTGTTTGAGTAATTGTTGATGATATTGTGATTTATGATGATTGGGAATGATTATGATAATTTGATGTTCGTATTGTTGAATTGAACCTTGATGATGGAATTTGGTGTTTAATATGTTGATGTGATCATATATGTGATTGATGATGATTTTGAGATAAATGTGATAATGTGTATGTTCAAGGTGATTAAACGTGTTTTGATGATGATTTGATGTGTCAAATGGTGTTCATATGCAACTGGTGATGATCGGTATGTTTGAGGATGGTTTGGTCATGTTTGATGATGTTTTGGCATGATGTGTGGGTGTTTTGAACAAGAATTCTGGTCCATGGGCGCCTAGGGCGCCATATGTGTGATGTTGGGTTGCTGGAAATTTGTTGCTGGAAGTGTTGCATTGTGCTGGGCGCCAGGCGCCCGGTGCTGGGCGCCAAGGGCGCCAGTGTGTGCTGTGTTGCGCCTGTGTGCGCGTGTTGTGTGCTGGGCGCTGGGCGCCAAGAGCGCCAGTGTGCGTGTGTGTTGTGTGCTGGGCGCCAAGGGCGCCAGTGTGCGTGTGTGGGATGTGTTGCTGGGCGCTGGGCGCCAGGTGCCAGGCGCTGGGCGCCAAGGGCGCTGGGCGCCAAGGGCGCCACTTTCAGGATGTTGCCCGTTTTTCATTAAAACTGTTTTCGTGATAACTTTTGACTCGGGTGTTCGTTTTAAACGTTTCAAAAAGTGTTGTGAAGCCCATTTCGTTGTCTATCTGTGTGTCCTATTTTAAAAGCGAAAACTTATTATTTTCTGATGGTCCTGGGCGCCCAAGTGGCTGCCCTGATGGTCGTTGTTGTTGCGTTGCAAAACTGTTTTCGGTGTCTAAAACCTTTTTGGTGTCGATGATGATGTTCTAAATAACGTTTCTTCCCTTAGTGGCCAACTTTAATGATAATGATGTGTAAATGACGATGATGCCCCTGGTGGCTAGTTTATTGACGATGATGCCCTTAGTGGCTAGTTTATAGATGATAGTGCCCTTAGTGGCCAATGTTTGATTGACGATGATGCCCTCAGTGGCTAGTACCTTGATAAGCTGATGATTTTGACGGTAATGCCCCACTACAAGAAAATCGACGATTTCCGACGACAAAATCCGTCGGAAACGCACTGATTTTCGTCGGAAATTGACGTTTCCGACGAACTTTCCGACGGACAAAAAGTCGTCGCAAAATCGTTCGTCGGAAATCGTTTCCGACGGATTTTTTCGTCGCAAATGTCTCCGTCGCAAAGTCGTCGAAAACCCGTCGGAAATATCCGTGGCAAAGTCGTCGCAAACGCTGACACATTTTCGTCGCAAATCCGTCGCAAATCCGTCGGAAATTTTTAAAAAAAATTAAAAAAAAAATTAAATTACATCCAAAATACTATTTATTAGTTATACCCTATACATACGAGCCTAATTTCAAGCATTCTATTTCAAGCCCAATTTAATCAAAACTAGAAACTAAAACTTTGCAATTTAGTAATATCCACTCTACAAAATCAGATATTACAAGGACATTCAGCAATGGATCAAATATCACAGGGTTATAATTTCAAGCATTCTACTTTATTTAATATACACCTTCAAATCCATCTGAGACAGGCACAGATAGAAACGTGTTGCAACATGGTTACAAGTATTACAAGTAGCACAATCATTCGGCAAGACAGACAATGATTATAGCAGTGTCTAAGATGAAGCCGTGTCACGATTGTGTCTCAGAGAGTCTTCAAGCCTGGCATGTTTTCTTGCACATTCCAAGATAGTTTTATCAGCTGTAATGAAATATGCTGCAATGGTTGCTGTTCACCAACCAGGGACCAGTGCTAATATGCATTCAAATACTTCACAAGAACGGTCAACTTAAAGGAGAAATAATAACTCATGCATTGGTTTCAGAAAGCATTTTCTGTTCAGTTTTGATTTCAAAAATGCCACTTTGTTTTCGCTTTATTTCCAATTTCCAAAGATACAGAACTTTGAAAACAAGAAACAAAGTGAAAACAAGGTAACATATTATTAGAGCTCAGAGGCTAAAAGAAATACAAGATTAATAAATATCTATAGCAAATAGTTAAAATGAAAATTACTTACTGTGGGCACAGTACTGGCAACACACGCAATGGAAGCTGCCTTGAATCCAGCACGCACACCTTCTGCATATTAAGAAAAGGCTAGCTTAAGGGTATATAATTCATATTTCTCATGATCTCTGGCACCCTTTGACAAGATATCACATTAATGTTAAGATAACATGTTACATATATATGCTTTGCTATATTATTGAAACTGAAAATATTGGAAATGAAAACATTTATCAGATGTATGGCCAGGTAAAACATGCATTAGCTCAAACTAGTGCAATAAAGTTTAGCATTGAGTTTGCCAATCAGCAGACAAGTAAACAAGTGATAGTTCTTTTAGATTCCATTGTCCGGATTGTTAAAAATAAGATAAGGTTAAATTGATTCCCTCCATATATCCATTCTATTACTGAATTTTGCAAAGCCTAATATCCATTCTATTACTGAATTTGATTGATTCCTTCCATATATCACTAATAAACCAGCAAGCTCAAACTTCATTGTAGAAGAACATTGAATTCTAGTGCCCCAAATTACTCATACCAATAAACAAGGAACTACTATTATTAGTTGTATAAACAAGGTTCAAAGTTGTTAAACTTCATGAATTGCATCTGCAAATCGAATCTCCAAACTCCAAACAAATGAAGCTCCAATCATCATACATAAGCATAATTCAATGCAGTGCTACTGTAATCAAACTTAGTGTACAAAGGATCACAGCAAAATGAAATGACTTCACCTAATCAAAAGCTAAATTAACCTATTGATAAGTAACAAGTAGCAAGAACACATTCCAACCCATATAATCATGAACTAGAAGCATATACACACCTTGTGGTTTCAGCTCGCACTTCCCACCACGAAATCGAATCTTTACTCAATCAAACAAGCTTCCTGGATGTACAAAGAAACATAACAACAAATCAATTTCGAGAATGAGCAAATCTGGAAAATCAGAAGATAAAAATGGAAGAAGAAATCACGAACCAAAGGAAGTAATGATGAGCATAAATGCTAAAGTCGAACCTGAAACCAAAACCGAAATAAGAGAGATAAGCAAAGGAAGTAATAATGCAGGATTAGCAAAGGAAGTAATGATGAGCATAAATGCTAAAAACATGGTGGAGAAAAAGGAAAAGCTAATATACTCTATAAGCAGATCAATAAAATAATGATCATGCTAAGGCCCGTCTTTCTTTTTATATGTCTCCTATAAATCTATATAGTCATGCCACGTCTACGTGACTAGTATTAGTATACTACAATACAAACTCAAAGGTCACCCCACAAGACCAAACATCAGCAACCTATAAGAATATTAGTGTGGCTAATATTAGCTTCAAACTGGGAGGAAGAAGTAAGCAATTTTTGAATTTCTCAAACAACAATTATGTGCTGATTTTTGTTCTTCAATTGCTCTCTGTCTTGTTTCTGCATTTACATAACTTTTGTTGTTTATAAGGCAAAGAAAGCTGAAAGCAGGGTTCAGCGCTCAACCATATTGCCACCTACTATCATGTTGCCATCTCAAAAACCTAAACAAATCCCCTAATTTAGTTTATTTCTTATTAGTCTTGTCTTATTAGTCTTGCCTTAAGATCAAATTAGAGAGAGTGGTCATATAAGTACCAAATTGAGAGTTTACTGGTTAACTTCTTTTAAGCAATTTATGTGATCCTATCTCACTATAAATTTATTAATAAGAAAACAATCAAACATAACAAAAGACATAAACCAAAACCCAAGTAAAAAAGAGAAAAAACAATGAACATGTAAATCTTATATTTACTCCTCTAATGGCAATCGAATCTGTGAAATAGCAACATTCTCATTTCCACACCTCTGCAAGCGAAATACTCAACATAATCATAATGGAATAGAGGAGCTGGTGGTGAAGCAATATAGCCCTTAAGTTGAAATTTTAATCCAAACATTCAGATAAAAACCAGGGCAATGAAACAATTCCAAACATAATGCAATCTTTGCAAACTCCACTTATCCAAACATTTTATCCAAAATTCACAATTCTAAAAAAATGGACAAGATTCTCAATCAAAATAACAGGTTACCTTAACGCCAATCTGCAGCTCCGTTACATCGTCGACTATCTTCGAAGAAACTGATACACACACAAAGCAAGAATGTACAAAGTTCATAAATAGCAAATGATTTGAAAAGCACATAAAGATGGTTGCTAATGCTAGGATTCAAGACCTCTATTCCAACAATCATATTTCAAAGAAAACATATTCAAAGCTAAGCTCACAGATGATGCAGTGTAAACATTATATGATAAACTAACGAGTTACTCTTGTTCCATTTACCTCTTCGTTAGCTTTATTCTTGAAAAGCCCATAAGAATTTGTCACAATCTTGCAAGAATCAGCAATACAAAAAGCCTCGAGATCAGCAACTGTGAGCATCACATTTGAGTTGAGATCCTCACTTTGCTTCCAAGATGAGACCTTACTTTCATTCGATGATTTTAGGAAACTCAATAGCACATGAGCCTGGAAAAATAAGGTTATTTTTATTTTAAGTACTTTTCAAATTAAGAACTTCCCAGCTGTTATATAAGTTGTAAAAAATTCCTGTAAATAAAAGAAGTTGTAAGAAAGGCATATATCAATCTCTTCATGATCGACATAGTGGTCTGTTTAAAGGAAAATTAAATTTTTAAATATCATCAATTGACTTTACATAAAAAAAGTAAAATAAATCAAAAGCTACTGGATTCGATCGCACAAAATATTAGAAATACGCCTACGGTAAGCTAAAATCAACACATCAGGAGCAAGTAGAGAGAAATAATTAACACAAGATCAAAAATGTGTTAGCTTGAAATAGAAACAATGAAAAGAAAGGTAAGCATTCAATTCATTCAATCCAAACACTACCCTGGAAAATAATTCAAATCAACTGCTGTTTCTTGTCAAAATTCAGAAGGAAAAGAACAGAAGGAATTCATAATAAAAAAAGAAGAGAAGTCTATGAGGAAACAATTACTATTTGTAGAGGGTGAAAATGGATCATAAACCTATTTAGATACAGAACAACACTGCAGTGGCATAATAAGATAACTTTCAGTAAAATCTTAATAAAGTTGAGTATAATTTACCTGCAAAGTATGAAATTGATCAGAGTTTTGAACACTTAATACTCCTTTGCAACGATATACATCCATATCATATTTCTTCTCCCAGAGAATCTCCTCCAGCCATATACAAGTCTGTCATGGTTTGAAAAACACTACATAAATACAAGTTGAGACAAAAACAAAGGGCTTATGCTAAAGATTTATTTTTGATGAATGATTTCAATAAAAGAACAAAACATTCTCTTATGAAGCCTGTGGGGGAATAAAGAGGGAAAATTGCATTAATTAGCTTTCATTTTGTTCCAACACAAGATGGATGATGCGGCTGTTAATCGTAAAAAGAAGTAAGTCGATACTTGGTTAATTGTATTTTAAAGATTTATATCCTTGTAATCCATTTCCCCCTCCTCCTCATAGCAATCAATCAATTGTTATATAAAAGTTGCAGTTTCTTTTCAGCTCATAGTGCTAGAAGCATGATAAGAATCAAGGAAAGTAGAGAGTTACACAATGACACAATGACACAAGCATGATAAAAAATTATGGAATGACTGTGTGTGTGTCCGTGCCTTGACCATCAAGAAAACACCAAGCACCAGCCACAGCTATAAACCGAAAGAGGACACCATAAGTCATAAGAGTTTAATGGGTATGCAACATCAGTGTAGATTACTTTTATGCATACATACAATGAGAACTCACTATCTTGCAGTTATTTTCAAAATGTAATGACAAAAGTTGCTAACATGATGAAAAAATGAGCTCTCATTGAATGTCGGTGTACAATTTGTTTATACTAACAGTGCATGCCCTATTAATCCAAGTCATAAACCACATTATCAATTTGAAATTTCATTTTTTTCTCATGATAAAGTTTGCGTGCCTTGTTTAGATGGAAGACCTTACCAGAAAATTTGGTGACATCTGGTGAGAGTTCAGTATCATGAATAACAGGAGAACTGAAATATATTGGCAGTAAGTTATGAATGGAACATTGAAGAAGATATAGAAAAAGATTTGATCTGCACAAAAAATTATAAAGGAAATCCAATAGGCTAAGATAAATACCTATTAAAAGAAAAGTGAGTGAATTGGAATTACTAGGACGTGCTGCATGAACACGCTGAAGAAAATATTGGAATCAATACGCAGTAGTGCTTTATTCATAAAAGGGGGAAACAAAAACAATAGAGCATTACATGTCATCTATGGTAAAACACTTATACAAAGAATTGATACACAACGTACATACCAATGCATGCCTCTCGGGAATAAATCCCGGGAACCCATTTTCTATATCAGCTCTTGCTCCTCGAAAAATAAAACTCATTGCTCTATATCTACCTGGATACTTGAATTAAAACTTCATAGGTTGACTATAGATCAGACAGGAATCAACAATCAAAACCTTCCAATATTCTGAAATATCAAATAAAATGGCAGTTAGAACTTTAGAAAAGAAGAAATCATTACTAAATACATTATACATGGTTGGTTGTGAACTTCAATACGACTCAGAGGATAAAACAGAAAACCCAAAAATAACAAACAATTTTGTCAAGAGAAAAAGTATTCAACATACTACAATCTAAGCCTACCCGGACTATTGCGAAAATCTCCCAAAAGACTTTTATGACTTATCTGAAATCTTCATCATCAAAATATCAACCACAAAAAACATAAATAAATAGCTCAAATTCAAACATGATAGCTCTCAAACATTTTAAACTAATCCATGAACATCTCAAGCTGTTTCACTTTCACATATAGAACATTATCCTAAAATACATTTCTGTTATTCTGCTCAGCATTGATGAAAATTTATGATTCCTAATGTTTAGCACAATAGTTAGGAGAAGAAAAACAAGATCTTCCCCTGTCTTACATTACAGAACAAGATTCCCCTGTCTTACATTACCAAACACCATAACCTAGGTGCCAAACCACATCAAGCATTACAGACGATTACACAATTTGCAAGATTCAATAATATTGTCGATCAAAAACTCTCCCACAACCGTTGATTACATTGTTATCTATCACAGCATCAACCAACTACGGATCTTCCATAAAATCAAACAAAAACCCTAGCTCAATCTTGATATAGCGTAATGGAATATCAACAAGAAATAAACACATTAACCAAGAAAGAAAAAAGAAAAGCACAGCCGGAACATTTTGCGGTGATGAAAACCGAATCCGTGCCGTATGCGAAAGCCTACACAAAAGAAGATAGAGAAACTTACGGGGAACAATAGCTGAATCGGATCGAGAAATGAACGCTGGATTCGATCTTCGTTCGCTGTTTAGAGAGAAGGAGAGTCGCGCGAGAGAAGAGATCAAGAAAACCAGAGGTCTATGAAGATGAGATTTGAGTTCGAGAGTTGAGAAGGTAGATGAAATCGATAGGCTGAGAAAGGAGAGGAGGAGAGGCGCTGAGAGAGGGAGAAGATGAAGGAGAGCCTTGGGTGAGAGGCGCTGAGAAAGAGGGGCACTGAGAGAGGAGAGGAGGACAGCATCGAGGGTGAGAGGCGCTCTGAGGAAGAGAGGAGAGTGAGAGAGCATCGAGGGTTTTAGTTTTTTTTAATTTGTGTCTTATGGTTTCCGACGGATATTTAGTGGCTTCCGACGAAAGTGTCCGTCGGAAATTTGCGACGAAACACGTTTGTGTCGGAAACGTAAGCGGGAATTTAAGCGCCTTTTTTTCTGAACATTTGCGACGACTTTTTCGTCGGAAATCCGTCGGAAATTGCGACGAATAAGAGTTCGTCGGAAAAAATGGCAAGAAACAGCAGTTATTCTTGTAGTGCCCTAGTGGCTATGCTTGTGATTGACGATGGATGTTATATTGATGATGATGATTCTAAATGATGATGATGCCATAACGGCTAATAGCGACGATGAATAATAAGCGACGATGAATATAAGCGACGATGAATAATAAACGACGATGAATATAAGCGACGATGAATATAAGCGACGATGAATACAGCGACGTTGTTATGTGTAAAAATAAATTGACAGGTGCTGTGCCTCTTATTTGGCAAACTGGTAAGTGATGGGTCACATAGTTGACCGTGATTGTGTGTGATTGTGTGTGGTGCATGTCATAGTGTCCCATGCATCCCATGTGCATAAACCAGCGACGATGAGGCCATAAAGGCTAAGCGACGATGAGGCCATAAAGGCTAAGCGACGATGAGGCCCAAAAGGCTAAGCGACGTTTGTGAAAGGTACCTCATGCATATGCCCGCGAGTGGGTTGTGTTGCGCCCGAAAAATCCGGTTTGGGACTTTTCGTTTGACAACGTGGAAAAAGTTTGGAGCCGCCACCAATATTTTAATTTTAAGACCAAAACATTGAAAAAAGGTCTTTTGAACAAGGCGGATGGTCTTTCGAAAACTAGAGATGTAGGTTCGGGGGTCGGTTAGGTGCAGGGAAGGTATTAGCGCCCCGCACCCCCTTTCTACCGAAAGGGAACCATTAACTTGATGTGTGGTTTGAAGTGTTGATTTAAAAATGCTTTTATTTTGCCTCTTTATTGAAAAGAGAGTGAGGAGACTTAATGAAAATTTTTACTTTTGGCGCTTGACGAGAGTTGGCCTCTCGCTCCTACGTATCTCCTGGTGCGATGGAGAATTCAAAGCTACGTAGTTCTTGGGTGTAGAAAATGTTTGTGGGTTGGTGTTTTTTAATGTAGGGGTTTTAGGACTGTGTGATCTGTGTTGGAGGACCACTGGGGGTCTGAAGGAGCACTGGGGCTCTGAAGGGCCACTGAGGGATGAAGGAGCGCTGGGGCTCTGAGGGACCACAGTTCACTTATCTTAAAACGATGATTAACCCGGCCGTACGACCGACTTAATCCCCTACTTTGAAAATAAGATTTTTGCTTTTGAAATGAAGGAGATCTGTTTGTATATTCTTTAATTTTAGAAATTGTTTATTTTTGCGCTTGACAGGGGCGTGGCCCTGCTCCTACGTATCTCCGGGTGCGATGGAGAATTCAAAGCTACGTAGTTCTTCTTTGTTTGGAAAACGGTTTTTGTTTTTTAATCTTTTTGGAGTTTTTCGCAAAGGGGTTGAGCGTTCGTAGTGACCAAACAACAACGGTTTAGAGTGGTCACACTACTACTCTTATGAAAATGAATTATCATTAACGACCAAACGGCAACGGCGCGAGTGATGATTAATGATAATCGGTTTTTATTTTGAGCATTGAAAAGGTTTTCGCGATTGAAGGAGAGCGTTTGTGAGGACCAAACAACAACGGTTTAGAGTGGCCACACTACTAGCTCTCACAGGAATGAAATCATCACCCACAATCAAACGGCAACGGCGCGAGTGATCATTAATGATGATTAGTTTTGATTTCGACGTTTGAAAAGATTTGTTTTTGAAAAGTGTCTTCGTTGGTTTTAATTGAAGAGAACGTCGTGATGAAAGGAATTTGCAATTGGATTGATTTTCGTTCGGGGAAATATTTATCCATCATTTGAAAAAAAGGTTTGAGAAAAAATAAGTTCGTTTAGGGAAAAGAAAGATTTATTATTTGGGAAAACAGGTTTTGTAAAAAAAAACGTTTATCTAGGGGAAAGAAATAAAATTTGAAAAGAAAAACAGGGGGCGTAGTAGTAAAATAAGGGTGTAAATAAAAGGAGGGCTGTATTATTAAAACTGGGGTGCAGATAGTGAGCCCAGCTTGTTTTTGTAAGCTGGGCTGCGTTTTCATTTTCTGATGGGCTTAGGGGGGAGGCGTGCGAAATTAACCGTGGGGGTGCAAATAACAACCTGAAAAAATAAAAAATGTGAAAGTACGAAACTACCCTTGCGCTGATACTATAAAAGGAAAATCTAATTCCAGAAACCCTAATCTCATCTTCTTTCTCTCCGCGGCGCCCCTAACCCAAAATTGCAAAAAAACTAAAATTTTCTATCCTCCTCTCTTCACTACGGCCGTGTCCCTCCTCTCACAAATCATCCAACCCATTTTTTTTCTCCCCCTCCTCACGCCGCGCTCGCCCCTCTCTCCTCAAAGCCTCGTTTTCGTTCTCCTTACCCACTGGAACCAATCTCGTTCTCCCTTCGCCTTACCGCCGCCAACGGCGAGAAATGGAGGGTGACGGTTTGGCTCGCGATGTTGGCTTCGTGGTGGCGCTGTGGTGATTTCGTGGGTGGTGGCTGATCGTACTGTGGGTGGAGGAGTTGGTGACGGCGAAGGGGTATTCGGTGGTTGTTGGTTCGGTGGAGCGGTGGTGAGAGAAACGAAGGGTGGATCAGTTGCTGGGTGGTGATTGATGGGGCTTTGGTTGTTGGGCTGCGGTTGTGGGGGTGAGGTGGTGTACGGCGGCGGCGTGGTGTGGCTACGGTGGTGGATCTGTTTTAAGGGGTGACGGTGGTGAGGGTTCGTGAGGGTGTGAGTGAGGCGGTGGTATTTGGTGGGCGGTTCGGTGGTTGCTGGGCGGTTAGGCGCGAGGACAGCCACGACGGGGTAACGGTGACGCGTAAGTTTCGATTGATTTCGTGGAATGACCACCGTGGACGGCGGCCGGAGTTCACCTCCGGCGGCTCAGGTCAGTACATCATCCCTTCTCTATTTTTTGTTCTATCTGCATGTTTACTTCTGTGTTGCTGTGGCTGTCTGGTTTGATTTCTTGTTGTTTAACTAACTCGTTTTTTTTTTACACACTGATTTCTCATTTTTAGAGCCAATAAACTATGAACCCTAAATTTTTATGTTCTGTTTCAAAACTATTTTCCAACTAACAGGGACATTAGACCACCTTATTTTAAAAAAACTCATCCAATCTAAATACTGATATATGCTTAAAACGAAATAATAATAAAAACTCAGGACCTTTTTTTGAGACTGCTGCTATGTTGTTTTGACTGCTTCTGTTGCCTACTGCATACCCTTGTTGCTGCTGCTCTTTTACTCTCCTGCTACTGCTCTTACTTCTGGAAAAAAAAGAAATTGTGTGTATTGCCGTTTGTGTGTGTACATGGCTGTGTTTTCTACTCAGTGTGTGTATTTTTGCTGCCTACGTGTATGTGGTTGTCTCCCCCCTTTACTGTTGGTGTTCACTGGTATATATAGGCTGATTGTGGTGTAGGTGTGGTATGCTAATGCAGGGGATCAAAACTCATGGGGAGACCAGTTTGTTGCTGCTGCAGTGGAGCAGAGAGGGAGCAGCAAGGAGGTGGAGCAAAGGCTGTCTTGCTGGTGCCAAAGTGGTAAAAGAACAGAGAGCAAGAACAAAGGCTCATTGGCTTGGTGCTCAAAATGTCCACCCAGCAACCAGGCGCATACTGCCTCTGTTGCTTTTTCTTTCCCTTTTTTTTTTGTTGAAAAAAATTTGTACTCTTTTTATTTATTTATTTTATACTATTGCATAAGAAATTTGTCTATATGTGTAACAATACAAAAGGACAGCAGCTATTCAGATTGACTTTATTTATTTATTATTATTTATTTATTTATTTATTTTTATTATAATAAAAGCGGTAAAAACGAGACGCAACGACTCACACAACTCTAAACGGAACGCGCGCTCGCCTTAAGACTAGGAACGCGTACGCGATTTGAATACGCACGCGCGCACGTTTTTAAAACCGATTTCATTCTATTCTCACTTTTCTAAAGACGGTAAAAATAAACGCGCACCGACGCAATTACTCACGACTCGAGACGAAATGCGCGCTCGCGTTATTCATTATTCTATTATTTATTTTTGGATTCTTTTTTTCCTTTTTTTTTTGAAAACAACGAGCGCCAAACAAAATCGTTGCACGAGAGTGCCAAATACACCCGCATTTAGAACAATACGCGAAGCGATAAAATTTTTGGGATTTTTTCAATTAGGCGGACAAAATTGGGGTATGACAGCTGCCCCTCTTTATTTCGATTTTACCAAGAAATATGAATTGCGCGAGACATATTTCGAAGGTAAAATAGAAATAAAGAATTCAGAAATTATACCAATTTTGTCCATTTGGAGAAATCCGAATTTTCTTTCTTCTTTTTTGGAAAGATAGACACTTTCGTGTTGATGCGAAAACAGTAAATGAACACTGACGTGCAGACAGAAAGGTAAAATGGGCACTTGGCGTGCAAACAGAAAAGTAAAATGGGCACTTGGCGTGCAAACAGAAAAGTAAAATGGGCACTTGGCGTGCAGAAAGCGGTAAATGAGCACTTGGCGTGCAGAAAGCGGTAAATTGGGAATTCGGAGGCTGCCTAAAACCTTCTAACGGACTCTTGTCGAGTCCGAGCTCTGGGGGTGGCCTTTTCGAGCGGCCGATCAACATCAGGTCCGGAACTGATTTGATCAATGGATTTACGCTATGCCTTAGGCTGACATAACTAATCCGAAGGACTTAACGAAGTCTGATGGATCCATCGCGCGCTCGTACACGATGTTGTGATCTGTGGAAGGAGTTCACTAACTCTGTGTTGATGGAGTTTACTAACTCTGTGTTGATGGAGTTTACTAACTCTGTGTTGTGGTGATTTTCTAAAAATGAGATTTTTCGGACTCTCTGGTCCGAAGTAACTTTTCTCTTGGATGGTGCATGAAATGCATGCACTTGGGTATTTGGGTGCACATGAATGCAATGATTGATTTTGGGTGGGATGCTCTTTCTGTTTGATTTTCATTCTTTTCTTTTTCTTTTGTTATTCTTTCGCTCTTTCTGAGATGCGAATTTGAAAGTGTAATGCACTACTGTTTGATGCGATGGAGTGACGAATGGTATGGATGATATGAGAATGATGAATGATATGAAGATGTTGTGTTCTTTTATGTTCCGTCTTCTGTGATTTTCTTCTCTTTTGTTTTTTTTGTTTATTCTGTTTGTTTTCTTTAAGCAGCTTTCTTTTTTCTGCTTGTTTGTTTTTTTTTTGGCACTTTTGCTCTTTTGGCTCATCTTTCTCTTTTTTTGTCTATTTCTTTCAAGCATAATACTTCTTCACAGAGTCTGAGTTGACTGGGTTCTTGAGATCTTCGTCGTCCATGTTGGTAAGTATCAGTGCTCCTCTGGAGAAAGCTTTCTTGACAACATATGGTCCTTCATATTTGGGAGCCCATTTGCCCCTGGGGTCCGTCTGGAGCGGCAAGATCTGCTTGAGCACAAGGTCTCCTTCGCTGAATTCTCGGGGACGAACCTTCTCGTCGAAAGCTGTCTTCATCCTTTGTTGATACAGCTGCCCATGACACAAGGCGGCAATCCTTTTTTCCTCAATGAGGTTCAACTGGTCAAGACGGGACCGAACCCATTCTGCTTCGTCAAGTTTTGTCTCCATTAACACCTGCAGGGATGGTATTTCAACTTCAATGGGGAGGACTGCCTCTGACCCGTAAACCAGTGAATAAGGGGGTGCCCCTGTTGAGGTACGTACTGAAATTCGGTAGCCATGCAAAGCAAAGGGAAGCCCCCCATGCCAATCCTTGTAGGTTACCACCATATTTTGCACTATCCTTTTGATGTTCCTGTTGGCTGCTTCAACTGCCCCATTCATCTTCGGGCGGTAGGGAGAGGAATTATGATGCTGAATTTTGAATTCTTTGCACAGGTCCTTCATTATTTTGCTGTTCAGGTTGTTGCCGTTATCCGTGACGATCTTGTTTGGAAGACCGTAACGGCAAATCAGATCTTTCTTTACAAACTTGGCAACCACAGCACTAGTTATACTGGAGTACGAGGCAGTTTCAACCCGCTTGGTGAAGTAGTCAATGGCGACCAAAATGAAGCGATGCCCGTTCGACGCTTTAGGCTCAATAGGACTGATAACATCCATTCCCCACATTGAGAATGGCCAAGAGGCAGACAGAACATTCAAGGAAGCAGGCGGTACATGAATGTGATCGGCATAGATCTGGCATTTGTGCATTTTCTTATAAAGCTGTAGCAGCCTGATTCCATCTGCAACCAGTAGTAACCAGCTCTCAGGATTTTTCTAGCCATTGCGTGCCCGCTGGAATGAACCCCAAATGAGCCCTCATGAACATCTCGCATAATCTTTACTGATTCTTCTCTTGTTACACACCTGAGGAGTACCAAGTCATGGTTTCTCTTGTAAAGGACGTCTCCACTCAAGAAGAAATTCCGTGACAATCTTCTGATAGTTCTCTTGTCATTTTCTGATGCTCCAGGTGGGTATTCCTGATTAATGATGTACCGCTTGATGTCATGATACCAAGGCTTATCATCAGGCTCTTCGTACAGTAATGATGCGCAGGCAGGTTCCGATGTGGGATTCGGATGTGAGTTAAACTCTTATCACAGCTGATGTTAAACATGGAGGACAAGGTTGCCAAGGCATCGGCCAGCTGGTTTTCACTTCGAGGGATGTGTTTGAAAGTGATTTCGTCGAAAGACTCCATCAATTCTTGCACATAGTCACAATAAGGGATCAGTTTGGGATCTCTGGTCTCCCAATCGCCTCTTACTTGATGAATCACCAGGGCTGAATCACCGTACGCATCAAGCCTTTTGACTTTCCACTTCAGGGCTGCCTGCATGCCCAGGATGCATGCTTCATACTCGGCAATGTTGTTTGTGACGTAGAAGCTCAGTCTTGCAGTGACAGGAATGAAGTGGTTGTCAGGAAATATCAACACAGCATCTGCCCCATGCCCCCATATGTCGGACGCACCGTCGAAGATCATCCGCCATCTTTCATTTTCTTGGGATTTCCCCTCGTCGAAACAATGCCATGATATCTTCATCAGGAAAATCATGTTGCATTGGCTGGTAGTCTGGACTTGGCTGGCATGCTAAGTACTCTGCAAGTGAGATGAGCGAATGCATGCAATGCAAATGCCATGATTGCTTTCTGATGGGATGCAGAATGACTTTTCCTTTTTACTTTTCTTTTGTTGCTTTTTGTTTTTCTTTTTGGTATGCGAATGCGAATATGATGCGAATGAAATGCTTGGATGCAAATGTTATGGCACATGGTGCGATGGTATGATATGAAGTATAGAACATTTCTTTTGGTAATGATGAGACATGAGACTTTATATGTAAGAAGCGGAGGCGATTATCCCTTGGAAAGTTAGGCTTGATTCAAAATTTGGTAATCTCAAGGTTGTTATCTACAGGTATTGATATGAAAAGGTACTTGACCATATTTGCAAGCTCGCTTCTTTTTCTCTTCCATTACGATGCCCCATGATGACCGAAGTTTATGTCCACAAAGTTACCTAAGTGGGTTTTTAGCATCACATGATCAACTTGTGTTCTTTCTCTATGAAGCATTGTTTAGTAAAGACATACGTTAGTGCAAGTATAGATGAATGAGTCAGTTAACTTGGGGTTTTAAAGGCCTAGGGTGAGGATATTTGTGGCGCATGAAGGGGTGAATGACTGATTGGTCTTTGTCAAGGTCGTGAAAGGTAGGTTTTTCCAAGCCAAGAAATGTGGGACTGCCCCCAATTTAGATTTGATGACGGTGAGTAATAACTTGCTCTTGTCTAGTGGTGACAGGCTGGGGGCGTAGAAAATGATGAATTGGCTTTGGAGTGAAAGGTGGAAGGCAAAAGACTTTCCTCAACCCACAGAGTTTGGTATTGCCCTAATTATGGTAAGGACAAGGTTGCCCTGACTAGAGTAGCAGAATAATGAGTTGAGAAATTGCCCCGGTATTGTTTTGGGCATGTGAATATGGCAAGGGGATGAGATGGGTGTAAGGTGAATCCTCCCATTTGTAGGTGGAGTGACGAGCGACGGGGCTGCCCCACTTGGTAATGGGATTTCAGATGGTTGTTTTAAGTGAGGATTGGAAAAGGTGACGGAGTTAGGGTTATGGGTTTTTGGAGATGGTCAAATATGGCTGCATAGACTGGGTGTGGTGCGGGATGGATGTTGGACATATTTCCCCGAGCTTATGTGGAACAAATAGTGAAAGGAGTACCCCACTTTAGGTTCAAGGCGAACATCCTGGCATGAACCTTTTGGTTGTCTACAAAATGAGTCTCAGACTATGATAGTCTTGAGCTCGCTATGATGAAAACTTCACTTAGTGATCACTAAACATTGTCTTGATGTAACTTGAATGATTCTTGGAGTGCAAGCCCCCTTTTTTTTTTCTTGAGATTTTTTTTGTTTTTTTTTTTTTTTAGCAAACATATTGTAAATAAATAAATTTATTTGTCCTAAGATTAAAACTTTGAGAAAACAGGAGCAATCAGTCATTGATCAGAATGGATTTTTGGAGTTGTGATGTGGCTAATGATTAATGATTTATGAAGGGAGGGATAATTGGGCTCAAAGAAGTATTTGATGATTGAGGGAACATATGCTTTTTTTTTTTTTTTTAGTGGTATGATTTGGCTAGTGGTTAATGAAAGTATGAGTTATTAAGCTTAATGAGGTGTTTGAGGTCTTATTGAGATGAGAACCTCTTATGTGTCTCATGGTAAAATGGACCTGTTTAGGATTATGACTTGGCAAAGGGTTTGTGGGGGGATAGGCCGAAGGAAGTGTTTGAAGATTGATTTTAGACAAGGATCTCTTAAGCGTTTAATGGTGTAAAGTATCAACTCACAATTTGTACTACCTTGCTTCTTTTTTATTTTTTTCTTTTTGTTTGAATTTTTCAATTCTCTTTTTTGACTTCACTTTTTGTGATTCTTATTTTCTCTTTTTTTGAACTGAGTGAGCTGCTAAAAGTGATACACCATTTTCAACGTGGAATTAATCCTTGTCTAGGGTGGTTGAAATGTTTTTTTTTTGGATTAAGGTGGATGGTAAAGGATTTTTTTTTTGGATATGGAAAGATGGTTCAACTTCATTTCAAATCATGATTGCTTGTTTTCTCAAAAAAATAACTTAAGGACAGTAAATTACTTATTTTATATATTTGCTCTTTTCCTTTATTTCTCTTTTTTTTGTGCCCTAATTTTTGCTTAGGCCGCTCTTACGAGTTTTCAACCTAACGGGCCTTTTTGATTTTTTTTTGTAAAGGACTTGCACCAAGCTAGGGAAAACAATATTGACAAGGTATCGTAGTGACCACAAATTTGCCCCTAGTAATGAGGGTCTAAAGTGATGTTTCATTAGCGAGAACAACCCAAATAATCAACTAGGTACTGATGTGGGGGATATGTACTTTATGGGTGGTCGGGGCAGGGTTAGACTGGGATGGTGATGATGACAAGGAAGGAAACTGACTGACTCAAGCAAGAGAAACTGCACGTGTCATGCACGTTCACTATAGGAATGCTTCACAGAGAGTCAACATTAGTTAGAACAATGAATTGATGAGCTGCTTCAGTTTTTTTTTATTTTTTCATGGAATGGATGGGATGCAGTGCTTTTGAAAGACATGCAAATGAGCTATTGATTTGCAAAACTGAGTGCCTTGGAACACCTTGAGTTTGCAACCAAGTAAGGATAAACTTTTTCAAAAAAAGGATGATTGTTTTGCAAGAACGTCTCGCTTCTCATCACAACTTTTATTTTATGCAATGAATGAATGAACAAATTATGATATGCAAGTATGATGTAAATGCGTGGAGAACGACTACTCGAAAAGTGTGGCTTATTCTAAATTATTTTGTTGCAAGACAAAATATGGAATACCAATGCGAATGATGCAAGAATGATGCCCCCCATTTTTTCCAAATGATTTTTGATTTTTTTTATTTTTTAGAGGCGAGACAAGATGCGAAATGCCAATGCCCCTTTTTTGAATGATGAGAGATGCAAGAATGGTGATATGAGGCAACTGATTGTCGTTACCCTGAGTAACTTGCCTGAAACATTGAGTGGATCCTGACTCAATACTTCACACAATGTACTGAAACGTTTTGACAATTAGTTGACTCAATTTAATTTCCTACTTGAAATTACAATACGTGCGACTGGGTCAAAGTGCTCTGACATCGTAAAGTAACATCTCAAGTTTGTAGTCGACAAACAAATTTGAGACATTACCCTTCGTCGTTCAAAGGTGCACTTCTATCCATTAAGCCATCACCTGAGAAATTTTTCTTTGTTTTGAAAGGATGCATGCAGGGAGAAATGATGTATTCGAACAAAGTGATGAGGTTAATGAAATGATGCATGAGCGCCACATTGACGCGATGTCCGCATTATTTGATGATAGTTTTTGCATAATCAAGGATGAATGAAATGCGATATGGATGATAGATGCTTCTGGTTTTCATTTTTCTTATGCAATGAAATGAAATGCGTGATGCTTGCAATTACTTTCCTAATGCATGGGAGATATTGAATGAAGATGCATGCGTGATGAGACGTTAATGCTTATTTTTGATTTGCGACACAGAAAAGTATTAATGCGATGATGTGATATGGACGGACGACGGAATGAGTGGGTGAATGAATGAACGAATGTGCATTTTGAATGAGGATAACGTAAATTGCATCACTTGATGATTTTTCATGATTATGAGCGAATGAAATACCATAGGGATGATAATTTTTTTCAGAATTTTGTTTTATGTAATGCATGATGCCATGATGCAAAGTGTGGATGATGATTGCTTTTCGTTTTATTTTTGAACTATGAAATGGAGTGCCTGATACTAACAATTATTTTTAGTGCGTGGAAAGATATGATTCTTATGAAAATGCATGCGAAATGAGATGTTTATTTGATTATTTTTTGTAATGCAAAGAAAAAATGCATGTAGTATGTTTTTCTAAAAAAACTTGTGGAAAATAATAATTTTTGATTTTTCTTGATTTTTGGTTTTTTTTTGATAAAAGACGGTATGCACTAATACTTGTTTGAATGCAAGTGCAATGCAATATGTATGATTTCATGTTTGTCTTAGTGCCGGGAATCACGGTGTACTATGTCTTGCCATAGGTTTAACGGTGGATTTTGATTATTTTTTCTTTGAAACACAACAAGGTTAGAATCAATAAGCGAAACAAAGCACATTCCATGCATTCAAACTTAAACAAACTCGCACCTCGGAGTATGCGCTGTTTCACTTTTGATTCCACATCGTGCCTATGACAAGATTCTTTGTCACTTTGGGATTCTCGGTAAACAAACTTTGATGAAATGCAAGGATGCATGCATGAACTGTAAAAGCTTCTGTTGGATGCAATGCGAGGATGCATGCAAAATGATGATGATGTTTTATGCATATGCAGATTAGGGCAAAACCCTTATTGGCATTAGTTCAAGTTTTTTTTTGTTGTTTTTTTTTTGAAAAATGCGAGCCGTACGTGGTTTCATATGGACCAAGTAAGAGAAAGGCTACAACGGCAGCTCGTTCTCTCTTTTTTTTTGAAAAGAGTGGGCCATATGTCACTTCGTACGGACCAGCAAAAGAAAGGCTACAACGGCAGCTCTTTCTCTACTTTTTATTTGAAAAACCTCCTACTCTTTTTCGAAAACATGTCTATATTACCATGCAACACACAATTTGGTATGCCCCTTGTGTCCTACGAAGGTGGGGACCTAAGTTCTAGGACAACTCAAATGTTCCTCCCATGCGGGTTCTAGTCACTTCCTCACCAGGTTACCAGAGCTAATTCTCTTTCACAATAGCACCCACAACGATGGAACGCCATCTGGTGTGAGGCATCATGGAAGAGCATACTCTGGCTGAAACTTTTGTGAGAGTCGGAAGGACAACAGTCCAATTGCCAGTCACTACTCATTTCCACTCTCCTAGGTTTTGTCAGACCTTGGGTTTTAGGCCCCTCTCAAAGCATAGTAAGCATAAGGTGTGAGTGTGTGCAGCAAGGGCATACCGCCTAAAACTACCCACATATACCCCACCTGCAAAGGAAAACCCAGAACAGTCCAAATAATAGCAGGTAATAACATGTCATCTACCCTAGGGTTCAATATCACAATACCAATAATCCAACCTAGGTTTCAGCAACAGTCATATGCACTGCTTACCTCAAGAAAGGGAGCGGAGAAGAAGGGATCATAATAGAATGGGAGGAAATGCATGTTTTTACCTTAAGAAAGGGAGCAGAGAATAGGGGACATGGGAATTGAGGAATGCATGAACACGGCATTGTGAACAAATAGAAAAGGAGTAGAACAAAGCTTTCAACTCAATTAATTTTAAACCACACATCAAGTTAACTAGGCTCGACCCTCGTCTTTTTTTTTAAAAAAAAAAAAAAAAAAAAAAAAAAAAAAAAAAAATGTCCCCAGCGGAGTCGCCAGCTGTTGCGCCCGAAAAATCCGGTTTGGGACTTTTCGTTTGACAACGTGGAAAAAGTTTGGAGCCGCCACCAATATTTTAATTTTAAGACCAAAACATTGAAAAAAGGTCTTTTGAACAAGGCGGATGGTCTTTCGAAAACTAGAGATGTAGGTTCGGGGGTCGGTTAGGTGCAGGGAAGGTATTAGCGCCCCGCACCCCCTTTCTACCGAAAGGGAACCATTAACTTGATGTGTGGTTTGAAGTGTTGATTTAAAAATGCTTTTATTTTGCCTCTTTATTGAAAAGAGAGTGAGGAGACTTAATGAAAATTTTTACTTTTGGCGCTTGACGAGAGTTGGCCTCTCGCTCCTACGTATCTCCTGGTGCGATGGAGAATTCAAAGCTAC
The DNA here is from genome assembly GCA_039519185.1 of Astragalus membranaceus. NCBI lineage: Eukaryota > Viridiplantae > Streptophyta > Magnoliopsida > Fabales > Fabaceae > Astragalus > Astragalus membranaceus. The sequence continues at coordinate 3,387,276 of CM076851.1, read as the reverse complement.
GTAGTTCTTGGGTGTAGAAAATGTTTGTGGGTTGGTGTTTTTTAATGTAGGGGTTTTAGGACTGTGTGATCTGTGTTGGAGGACCACTGGGGGTCTGAAGGAGCACTGGGGCTCTGAAGGGCCACTGAGGGATGAAGGAGCGCTGGGGCTCTGAGGGACCACAGTTCACTTATCTTAAAACGATGATTAACCCGGCCGTACGACCGACTTAATCCCCTACTTTGAAAATAAGATTTTTGCTTTTGAAATGAAGGAGATCTGTTTGTATATTCTTTAATTTTAGAAATTGTTTATTTTTGCGCTTGACAGGGGCGTGGCCCTGCTCCTACGTATCTCCGGGTGCGATGGAGAATTCAAAGCTACGTAGTTCTTCTTTGTTTGGAAAACGGTTTTTGTTTTTTAATCTTTTTGGAGTTTTTCGCAAAGGGGTTGAGCGTTCGTAGTGACCAAACAACAACGGTTTAGAGTGGTCACACTACTACTCTTATGAAAATGAATTATCATTAACGACCAAACGGCAACGGCGCGAGTGATGATTAATGATAATCGGTTTTTATTTTGAGCATTGAAAAGGTTTTCGCGATTGAAGGAGAGCGTTTGTGAGGACCAAACAACAACGGTTTAGAGTGGCCACACTACTAGCTCTCACAGGAATGAAATCATCACCCACAATCAAACGGCAACGGCGCGAGTGATCATTAATGATGATTAGTTTTGATTTCGACGTTTGAAAAGATTTGTTTTTGAAAAGTGTCTTCGTTGGTTTTAATTGAAGAGAACGTCGTGATGAAAGGAATTTGCAATTGGATTGATTTTCGTTCGGGGAAATATTTATCCATCATTTGAAAAAAAGGTTTGAGAAAAAATAAGTTCGTTTAGGGAAAAGAAAGATTTATTATTTGGGAAAACAGGTTTTGTAAAAAAAACGTTTATCTAGGGGAAAGAAATAAAATTTGAAAAGAAAAACAGGGGGCGTAGTAGTAAAATAAGGGTGTAAATAAAAGGAGGGCTGTATTATTAAAACTGGGGTGCAGATAGTGAGCCCAGCTTGTTTTTGTAAGCTGGGCTGCGTTTTCATTTTCTGATGGGCTTAGGGGGGAGGCGTGCGAAATTAACCGTGGGGGTGCAAATAACAACCTGAAAAAATAAAAAATGTGAAAGTACGAAACTACCCTTGCGCTGATACTATAAAAGGAAAATCTAATTCCAGAAACCCTAATCTCATCTTCTTTCTCTCCGCGGCGCCCCTAACCCAAAATTGCAAAAAAACTAAAATTTTCTATCCTCCTCTCTTCACTACGGCCGTGTCCCTCCTCTCACAAATCATCCAACCCATTTTTTTTCTCCCCCTCCTCACGCCGCGCTCGCCCCTCTCTCCTCAAAGCCTCGTTTTCGTTCTCCTTACCCACTGGAACCAATCTCGTTCTCCCTTCGCCTTACCGCCGCCAACGGCGAGAAATGGAGGGTGACGGTTTGGCTCGCGATGTTGGCTTCGTGGTGGCGCTGTGGTGATTTCGTGGGTGGTGGCTGATCGTACTGTGGGTGGAGGAGTTGGTGACGGCGAAGGGGTATTCGGTGGTTGTTGGTTCGGTGGAGCGGTGGTGAGAGAAACGAAGGGTGGATCAGTTGCTGGGTGGTGATTGATGGGGCTTTGGTTGTTGGGCTGCGGTTGTGGGGGTGAGGTGGTGTACGGCGGCGGCGTGGTGTGGCTACGGTGGTGGATCTGTTTTAAGGGGTGACGGTGGTGAGGGTTCGTGAGGGTGTGAGTGAGGCGGTGGTATTTGGTGGGCGGTTCGGTGGTTGCTGGGCGGTTAGGCGCGAGGACAGCCACGACGGGGTAACGGTGACGCGTAAGTTTCGATTGATTTCGTGGAATGACCACCGTGGACGGCGGCCGGAGTTCACCTCCGGCGGCTCAGGTCAGTACATCATCCCTTCTCTATTTTTTGTTCTATCTGCATGTTTACTTCTGTGTTGCTGTGGCTGTCTGGTTTGATTTCTTGTTGTTTAACTAACTCGTTTTTTTTTTACACACTGATTTCTCATTTTTAGAGCCAATAAACTATGAACCCTAAATTTTTATGTTCTGTTTCAAAACTATTTTCCAACTAACAGGGACATTAGACCACCTTATTTTAAAAAAACTCATCCAATCTAAATACTGATATATGCTTAAAACGAAATAATAATAAAAACTCAGGACCTTTTTTTGAGACTGCTGCTATGTTGTTTTGACTGCTTCTGTTGCCTACTGCATACCCTTGTTGCTGCTGCTCTTTTACTCTCCTGCTACTGCTCTTACTTCTGGAAAAAAAAGAAATTGTGTGTATTGCCGTTTGTGTGTGTACATGGCTGTGTTTTCTACTCAGTGTGTGTATTTTTGCTGCCTACGTGTATGTGGTTGTCTCCCCCCTTTACTGTTGGTGTTCACTGGTATATATAGGCTGATTGTGGTGTAGGTGTGGTATGCTAATGCAGGGGATCAAAACTCATGGGGAGACCAGTTTGTTGCTGCTGCAGTGGAGCAGAGAGGGAGCAGCAAGGAGGTGGAGCAAAGGCTGTCTTGCTGGTGCCAAAGTGGTAAAAGAACAGAGAGCAAGAACAAAGGCTCATTGGCTTGGTGCTCAAAATGTCCACCCAGCAACCAGGCGCATACTGCCTCTGTTGCTTTTTCTTTCCCTTTTTTTTTTGTTGAAAAAAATTTGTACTCTTTTTATTTATTTATTTTATACTATTGCATAAGAAATTTGTCTATATGTGTAACAATACAAAAGGACAGCAGCTATTCAGATTGACTTTATTTATTTATTATTATTTATTTATTTATTTATTTTTATTATAATAAAAGCGGTAAAAACGAGACGCAACGACTCACACAACTCTAAACGGAACGCGCGCTCGCCTTAAGACTAGGAACGCGTACGCGATTTGAATACGCACGCGCGCACGTTTTTAAAACCGATTTCATTCTATTCTCACTTTTCTAAAGACGGTAAAAATAAACGCGCACCGACGCAATTACTCACGACTCGAGACGAAATGCGCGCTCGCGTTATTCATTATTCTATTATTTATTTTTGGATTCTTTTTTTCCTTTTTTTTTTGAAAACAACGAGCGCCAAACAAAATCGTTGCACGAGAGTGCCAAATACACCCGCATTTAGAACAATACGCGAAGCGATAAAATTTTTGGGATTTTTTCAATTAGGCGGACAAAATTGGGGTATGACAGGTTGCACTTCATATACTTACATGACATTGTGATGAGCTTTTGTAGTGATTGAATTGATGTTTGTGATGTGGTTTATGTAGCTGGCATTGCGGTGATTTGTTGTGGTGATTAATATTGATGACTGACTTGATGTGTCGTGATGTGGTTGATATAGTGTCATAACTCTAGCATAGTGCTTATCATAAGCTTTATTATATTGTTAGATGAACTCACCCCTTCTGTTTGAATGTTACCCCTATGCGGTAACGTGCAGGTGATCTCGAGTGAAGGCTTAGGTATCTTCACTAACTGGGTCGGGTCGTCTGGTCTGATTATGTAACACTAGGGGGGAATGACGTTGTTTAAGTTACTTATGATTGTTGTTGTTGTTGGATTTTAGTATTGTAAGCTTTGCCTGGTTGCAATGCCTATTATGATTAAACTTGTTGGATTTTCCGCTGTGAGGTTGTATTTTAATTTACAATGACGTTTTGTAAGTATTATAAGACTGTTTTCGAAAAGCGAGTAATTTGGTGCGTGATGTTTAACGAAGTAAGTGTGACATCCCTTGTGGTGTATTTAAAATTTGAAAACTCTGATTTTACGCAAATAAATTAATGGGTAGAAAAGGGGTGTTACACCGACAATGCTCAAGAGAGTGGCGTATGTCTATGTTTCTTTGAAGAGAATGAGAGTATCGGTAGAGGTTTGAAGAAGAAGAAGAAGTGGAGAAGAGATTTATATAGAGGAAACGAAAATCAACGGTCAAAAGGCGAATCCGCCGGAAATGTAATTGCCGGCGGATTTAGGGTGTTTCCGGCGAATTTTTGAAATTCAAAATTGGCGCTTCCAGGCTTTTCCGGCAGATTTTTATCCACCGCAAACTTACCGGTGGAATTAGGGACTTTCCGGCGAATTTATCCGCCGCAAACATTTCTGGCGGATTTCGAGGCATTTCCGGCGGATTTTGATTTTTTTTTCAAAAAAAAAAATTCGTAAACCAGATCCGCCAGAAATACCTCGAAATCCGCCGGAAATGTTTGCGGCGGATAAATCCGCCGGAAAGTCCCTAATTCCGCCGGTAAGTTTGCGGCGGACACAATCCGCCGGTAAGTCCTACAATCCGCTGGAAAGTCCTGGCCGGTAAAACTGATTATTCTTGTAGTGCAACAAGCATGGATGGCCAAGTTAATGGGATTCGAATTTGAGATTCATTATAAGGAGGGAAAAGAAAACAAAGCTGCAGATGCCCTTTCTCGAATGGAGGGAGCTGAATTGATGACTTTAGTGCTCAACAAGGTTACCAATGACCTGTTAGAATAGATTCAACTCTCTTGGACTCAAGATGATGCCATACAGAAACTCATTGGTGATGTCTCTGCTGATCCACAATCTCATTCTAAGTACAATTGGAAGGACAATTTGCTGAGAAGGAATGGCAAGCTAGTCGTTGGCAATGTGCCTGCTGTGAAGAGTGCTATTCTCAATTGGCTCCATGACTCAGCTACTGGAGGACATTCAGGAAGGGATAATACCTTGGCTAGAGTTAAGTCATTGTTCTATTGGAGAGGGATGACTAAGGATATCCACACCTATGTGAGAGCATGTGTGGTGTGTCAAAGAAACAAAACTGAACAGGTTCCATCACCTGGTTTATTGCAGCCACTACCAATCCCTGGTAGAATCTGGGAATCCATCAGTCTTGATTTCATTGAGGGCCTTCCACCATCCAAAGGCAAGCAAGTAATCTTAGTGGTGGTAGATCGGTTAAGTAAGTATGCACACTTTTTAGCTCTTCACCATCCTTACACAGCTTTAGATGTAGCTCAAGTGTTTCTGGACTCTGTTTTTAAGTTACATGGCCTGCCTTCTTCATTCATTAGTGATCGTGATCCAATTTTCATTAGTGAATTCTGGTCAAAACTGTTCTCTCTTCAAGGGGTCTCTCTGAACAAATCCACTGCTTACCATCCTCAGAGTGACGGTCAAACAGAGATAGTAAACAAGACCCTTGAAACATACTTGAGATGTATGACATCTGAGCATCCCCGGGACTAGATGAAATGGTTACCGTTAGCTGAATTTTGGTACAATACAACCTTCCACTCATCTATTAGAACTACACCATTTGAGGTGGTGTATGGACAAGCTCCTCCGGTTCATTTGCCTTACCTCCCTGGAGAATCTCAAAATTCTGTTGTGGATAGAACACTATTTTCCAGAGAAGAAGCTATTAATATGCTGCGTTTCCATCTGTTACGTGCTCAAAATAGAATGTCACAACAAGCAAATAAACACGGGACAGATCGTATTTTTGCTATTGGGGACTTTGTTTTCCTCAAACTCCAGTCATATCGTCAATTTACTTTGAGGAATCATACTTTTAACAAGCTGAATCCTAAGTTCTTTGGTCCATACCGTATCAGTGACAGAATTGGCAATGTTGCCTATCAGTTGGAGCTCCTTTCAACTACCAAAATTCACAACGTCTTCCATGTTTCGCAACTCAAAAGATGCACAGATCCATCTGCTGCTGTCATTGAGCATCCTACAGTTCCTACTGTGATCACTTCCAAGGGGGAACCAGAAACTATCCTTGCTAGGAAGATGGTGAAGCGTGGCCATAGGGCTGCCACCAAGGTGCTTGTCAAGTGGAAGAATTTGGCAGCTGAGTTAGCAACATGGGAGTGGTATTATGATCTTCTCCGTGACTATCCTTCATTTCACTCTTGAGGACAAGAGTGCTGTCATGGGGAGGGTATTGTGACCGTTTTTCAGTATTGCTTTTATTTACTTTTTACTGCAGTAGCTGTACTACAATTTACCTATTGTATTGTACTACATTTTCAATTCTTCTAGAAGACTATGAGCTGTACTAGCCATAGGAAATATCCCCTTGATTGATTGTACTATATATTCTCCACATCATTAATGAAAAGTACACAATCATTGAATCAATTACTCTTTCTCTCATTCCTCACAATACTGTGTGCTAACAGAATTTAGCGTTGAGTTTCTCTTTCCGGAATCTATTCATTCATTGGATTCCCTTGAGAGTGCTCACATCTGTCACCATTGTGGATACCTTGTATTGCAGGTAAACTAATATTACAGAATATGTTTTGATGATGAAAAAGACAAAGGTAAAGCTGATGGCTAAAGTTAATAAAAGTGACTAAACATCAAAGTCACAATCCAAGACAAACAAGCTCAAGAATTGAAGATTCAAGTTTAAGTGTAGTCCTTAAATATAAGGGTAGTCCTTAGGGTTTGGGTGTGTCTTAGGAAAAAGTGTAAGTTCTTTCAAAGGTCAGCTCGTATGTTAAAATCTCACACTTACGTAAACATACGTACGTAAACATACTTATCACCTTTAAAACATAAAAATCGATTTCATCTTGCATATACACTCATCAAAATCGATTTTCAGGCCAATCAGAAAAGGAAGAATCGATTTTCACTTGATGTATCTTTCAGTACAAAAATCGATTTCTGAGCCAAACATTTTTAAAGGAAGAATCGATTCCCACTCTAGGGTAGCTGTTTGTACTAGGAAGTGGGGTATCTTTCTGGGGCAGCTGATTGTAACAGGGGTGGGGTATCTCTTGTTATTGTTATATTAGATTTGAGGGCTCTCCATAGGTGGGGTATCCTAGGAGGAGAGTGCCTGAGTCTGTAAAGGTTTCCCAAGGCACCTGTAAGCCTTGTTGTGTTGGTTAGTGGAAAATCTCACAAGGGTGTGAGGAATGGACGTAGGTCACTAGGAGGTGACCGAACCAGGATAAATCTCTGCGTGCTTTACTGCTTTCCTGCTTTACTGTTATACCGCTTTACTGCTTTATATTCTAATTCCTTCGCTTCCACTTAACCTGCGCGAAAATTGATCCAAGTCATTGAAAAGGGGAAAAACATTTTTGAAAGATCTGAAAAGTTTTTAAATCTCAATTCACCCCCCCCCTCCTGAGACTGAAGCCACTTGGTAACAAGTGGTATCAGAGCTAGACTCTTGTATAAAGGGCCTAGCAGCTTCAAGAGAAATGGCTTCAGGTTGGTCTACGCAAGAGGGTGCTTCTCTTACCCGTCCTCCGGGATTCAACGGGAAAGATTATGCATATTGGAAAGAAAGAATGAGAATCTTTATTGAAGGGGTAGACTTAGATGTTTGGGATGCTGTGGAAAAAGGACCCTATGTCCCCACGCACATAGTAGATGGTATTCTTACAATTAAAAGTAGAAAGGAATTGTCTGATGATGAGAAAATAAAAGTGCAACATAATTTGCGTGCCAAAAATATTATTACTTCTGCTTTAAGTCCTGATGAATTTTTTCGAGTTTCAAACTGTAAATCTGCCCAAGAAATGTGGGATAATCTCCAAGTTACTCATGAGGGTACAAGTGAAGTGAAAAGGGCAAGAACAAATACTCTTATCAGAGAGTACGAACTATTTAGAATGAATACAGGTGAAACAATACCAGAAATGCAGAAAAGGTTCACTCACATAGTGAATCAGCTAAGCTTGTTGGGAAAGTCATTTCCTGCAGAGGATCTAATCAACAAAGTTCTGAGATGTCTGAATAGAGAATGGCAACCCAAGGTTACTGCTATAGCTGAATCAAGAAATTTAGCTACTATGACTCTGGCTACTCTATTCGGTAAACATCAAGAGCATGAACTAGAACTCACCCGTCTAGCTGAGTACGAAAATACAGATAAGAAAAAGAAAAGCTTGACTCTAAAAGCATCTAGTTCTAGTCGGTTTGATGAGAGTGACAACTCAGATGATGAAATTGATGAAAGTGAAGAGAATATGGCTCTTATGGTTCGGAAGTTCAAAAGGTTCATGAAAGGCAACAACTATCCAAGGAAGAACTTCAAATCAAAAAGGTTCTCCAGTAAAGAAAGTTCATCCGGTCCTCCTATTTGCTATGAATGCGGGAAACCCGGGCACATGAAAATGGAATGTCCTAATCTACAGAAAAAGGACTCCAAATTTGAAAAGAAGGCATTCAGGGATAACAAAGGAAGAAAAGCCTACATCGCATGGGAAGACAACTGTATGGATTCATCAGATGAATCAGAGGATGAAGAAGCCCAAGTTGCATTAATGGCTGATCATGAAAGCGAGAATGAAAACGAGGTAATATCTAACCCTGACTCTTTACAAAATGCATATGATGATTTATATGAAGCTTTCACTGAATTGCATGATGATTCTATGAAATTAGCTAAGGCATTAAGTAAATCGAAGAAAGTTATTAATCACCTTCAAAATGAAGTAATTGCATTAACTAAAGAAAGGTTAGAACTTAGAAAGGAAAACTACAGCCTAGGTTACCTTAAAGCAAATTATGTCTGTGACAAATGTACTGAGTTTGAAAAGAAAGTCCATGAACTAGAATGGACAGTAGGAAAACTACCCAGCTTACAACAGGCACATCCTACACATCCTAGAAACAACTACACTAAAAGGCACATGCATCATAGATCAAGACCATGCATCAGTTGTAGTTATTGTGGTAAAAATGGACATACAGCTTCTGTTTGCAGGACAAGAGGAAGACAAAATGTGAAGAAAGTATGGATTCCCAAAAGGACCATACTAAGTACTAACCCACAAGGAGCCAAAGAAATTTGGGTACCTAAAACCCTTGTTTAAATCATTGCAGGTATGCTTCAAGGTATAGGGGGACAGATTGGTGCCTTGAAAGCAGAATCACAAAAGCTCATGACTGGGAAGAAACAGATCCTTAAACACTCCACCCCAGGTTAAGCAGTCATGTGACTTACATCAAAAATAAAACTGAGGAAAGAATCCTCAGTAAAGGTTAGTCCGCATTTATAAAACTATCAATTTAACATAAAAAATGGTCTATACTTTGCGAAATTTTGTTTCCATATCTTATTCATATTTTAAAAATAAAGGAACCATCATCTTAGAACTCATGACTCAAATATGTGCATACATGATTAAAGTTGGTGAGTCTTTTAACGGCCAGTCAAAATTATTTTTGAACCATTGCAAAAGAAACAATTTACTCTCTTTTTATAAGTTTCATAGAGCTTTCTTTTTGGGCATTATTCCATGACATAAATCGATTTCCAAGTCTCTTCAAAAGGCCTATCATTTAGCTTAAATCGATTATCTATAGAATCTCTCTCTAAACCTCTCAAATCGATTATCTCCAACAAATCAATACCACCCTAAAACTTAGGAAAACTTGCGCTAAAACTCCTTATCTTTTCCATCAAGAAAGGCGCAAAATCCCTAAACTATCTCACCATATCCTCTCCTATTTTCTTGGGCGCCTATCTCTATATCTAAGTGAATATATTTTGTAGCGACCCATCTCACTATTTTCATAGTGCACTCATCCTAAAACAAACCTTTCCTTGAGCACAACTCAATGCCTCCAAGAACCAAGAATTTGGGTGTCAAAAGGAAAAAGTTACATGATGGAGAAACCGAAAGTTCCTTTCATTCCAGATACTTCACCAGCCCTGAACAAGCTGACCTCTACAGCAAAAACTTCTCTCTCAGAGGATTAGGAACCACTTATGCTCTAGACTTACCTTGGTTTCAAAGTCAAAAGGGGTTTGAGTTCATCAACTGGCTAGAATATCACAAACTACTAGACTTTGCAGCCGAAACAGGTCCCGTCGCTCCAGACATGGTTAAAGCCTTCTACACCACACTTAGCTACAACGATACAACTGAATCTATATCAGCCGAACTAAAAGGAACTAAAATCCACCTCACTCTAGCTTAGTTCAGTAGTCTCACCAAGTTACCCTGTGATGGTGAGAAATTGATCCATATGAACCCTCCGAAATCTTGGTCCGAATTTGACCTTGGAGATACTTGCATGTCCATCTGTCATGCTCTGGCCGAAGTTGGTAAAAAGCCTATTCTAGCAAAATCACTCACAACCCAAAATCGACTTCTCCACTACACCATAGCCAGAACAATCCTCCCGAAAACCTCAAACATTGCTCAGGTAACCTATGATGAAGTAATTTTACTTTGGGGAATCAAACACCAGAAAAGCATAAACTGGGCACATCTGATTGTGAGCCACATGATTAGACACACAAGGACAAGCGACAAACCTCTTCCATACTGTGTTCTCATTACAAAAATCCTCCAACATTTCAACATTCCATTCTTAGGGGAGAAAATCATAAAAGGGAAAGCAGCCTACCACATGATAAACACCTCCACCTTAAACCAGATGCAATTCATCCAATCTGGAGATACATGGCATCACTCCTCCATAGGCATAGCATCCTCCCAAGAATATGATCCAAACAGGCTACCTGGTCCAAACATAAACTCCACCATTCATGAGGATGGTCAAACAGAACCAAACCAAACTGCTGCTACTGCAGCCCCATCCACAGCCCTCAATCACTTCTTGACCGCACTCAACATCTTTCAAGAAGAACATCGCGAAATGCAGGAAGAATTGAAACAAGAAATCATCTTTTCTAGAGAGACCCACAGTCGCGAAATTACTACTTTAAACAATCGGCTATCAGAATTTGAGGCTCGTAACAATTCCTTTTCATATTGGATGCAAAATCCTTAGATAACTTTTCGAGTCAGCATTTTATGCAGTGTGCCCTGTTGGCATCACCCTTTTCTTATAGCCTATGACTATTAGCTCTTTTGTTGGTTACCAAATTTTTCTAATGCAATGATTAAATTATTTCTAAATTAAATGACTGTGCTGTTAGATTCGCAATTTTTATTACATGTTGCCCTCTTTGATCATGACAAAAAGGGGGAGAAGAATAGAGTTTTAATATTCAGCATGCATACCAACTTGCATACAGTCAATAAAACAGGGGGAGCATCATGATAGGAGGAGTATCATATATACATTATCTGTTTGAACTAACCTCCCACCTTGAAGATGAGTTAGTGTTTTGTCATCATCAAAAAGGGGGAGAATGTGGATACCTTGTATTGCAGGTAAACTAATATTACAGAATATGTTTTGATGATGAAAAAGACAAAGGTAAAGCTGATGGCCAAAGTTAATAAAAGTGACTAAACATCAAAGTCACAATCCAAGACAAACAAGCTCAAGAATTGAAGATTCAAGTTTAAGGGTAGTCCTTAAATATAAGGGTAGTCCTTAGGGTTTGGGTGTGTCTTAGGAAAAAGTGTAAGCTCTTTCAAAGGTCAGCTCGTATGTTAAAATCTCACACACTCACAAGTTTTTCAAAGATGCATGCATACTTACGTAAACATACTTATCACCTTTAAAACATAAAAATCGATTTCATCTTGCATATACACTCATCAAAATCGATTTTCAGGCCAATCAGAAAAGAAAGAATCGATTTTCACTTCATGTATCTTTCAGTACAAAAATCGATTTCTGAGCCAAACATTTTTAAAGGAAGAATCGATTCCCACTCTTTTGCACTTAACTGAGAATCGATTCCTACATGTCTCAGGCAAGCTGAGAATCGATTCATACAAATTTTCACTAAGTACAGAATCGATTCCTAGCTCTCCATGGTCCTCAAGAATCGATTGTCCCTATTTTTCAAACAAATCAAAATCGATTCCTCACTTAAATGAATCGATTCCTAGATCAAATGCTTTCAACAAAGAATCGATTCCTACACTACTTTTAACGTAAACTTGATTTTTTCATAGCCTATAAATAGACACTGCATTACGTTCATTTTCACAACAACCCATTTCACGAATCAGAGAATATTTTGAGAAAAACTCTTCACGCTTTTACTTTTGCTCGTCACGCACCGTTGGTCCGTCTGAGCTGATCTTTTGCTAAGAGTTAGTTGGGGTTGCATTCTTCAAGTTGTAATATTTGCCTTCATTAGAGGTATTTCTGTCTTTACAATTGTTTATTATTTAATTGTTTGTGATTTGTACTAGGGAGTGGGGTATCTCTCTAGGGTAGCTGTTTGTACTAGGAAGTGGGGTATCTTTCTGGGGCAGCTGATTGTAACAGGGGTGGGGTATCTCTTGTTATTGTTATATTAGATTTGAGGGCTCTCCATAGGTGGGGTATCCTAGGAGGAGAGTGCCTGAGTCTGTAAAGGTTTCCCAAGGCACCTGTAAGCCTTGTTGTGTTGGTTAGTGGAAAATCTCACAAGGGTGTGAGGAATGGACGTAGGTCACTAGGAGGTGACCGAACCAGGATAAATCTCTGCGTGCTTTACTGCTTTCCTGCTTTACTGTTATACCGCTTTACTGCTTTATATTCTAATTCCTTCGCTTCCACTTAACCTGCGCGAAAATTGATCCGAGTCATTGAAAAGGGGAAAAACATTTTCGAAAGATCTGAAAAGTTTTTAAATCTCAATTCCCCCCCCCCCCCCCTCTTGAGACTGAAGCCACTTGGTAACAACCATTACTTCGTTGATTGCCAAGCTGTGACATAAACACTCCCTTCTTCATCCACCATAGCTAATCTCAATGCTTTGGCCACTGAGTTCCTTGTAAACGACCCATGTTGCTCGTTTCTCAGTATCTCAATCCCAATTTTCTTCTCTTCCATTACTCTTGAATATAAAGCTTGGTCTAATAAAAAAGGCAATATAACAAGAACATGTCCAAAATAGAGATTTTCTATCATTGAACCAGAACCACAATGAGTCAAACAACCACCAACTGAATCATGAGCTAATATCCTAGGTTGTGGTGCCCATGTTTTCCATACTATTCCACGATCTTTGTTCCTAAACTCAAACCCTTTTGGTAACTCATCAACTGAACCTTTCCTTAAAACCCAAAAGAAAGGTAAACCAGAAAGCTCAATCCCAAGTGCTAATTCATTGAGATTTTCTTGGCTCAATTTCACTTCACTCCCAAATGCAATGCACACTACTGATGAAACGTTTTGTGTGTCTAGCCATTCTTTGATTTCAAGCCAATCAGAATAATTACTACTATTGTTATTGTCTACCACATTAGAAGAATCTGGTGGAAGCAAACCAACAGGAATCATAGGCTTATTGTAAAATTTAGCTAGAAAATCTAACCATTCTGGTTCAACATCTCTTGAGCTTCTAATAACAAACATGTCACAACCTGAATTTTCTTTATTGAGATCAAAAACAGGTGAACCGCCTGTTTCATTAACTTTTACATCTTCAAGTAGCTTTGTTACCTCGTAAGGTCTTAAACCAATGTTGGTAGGAAAAGGAATCCACTTAGGTGGCCCATAGTAATCTTCACCCTTTGTTCTTGTTGCTTCAGAATCACCGATTTGTTCTTTGGGGGTGTCAAAGAAACATATGCTCCATGCAGGGCAAGGACTAAAATAGGCACATTGAATGTTAAGGTTTCTGGCTAATTGTGGGACCCAACTAGCTGCGAAATCTTAGAAAATCCAATCAGGATTTGAAGTTTTAAGGATGTCGGATAGTGATTGTTGGAGAGAGTCATAGGCTAATTTAAGGTAGTAGAGTTTGTTGGAAGGGATGTCTGAGGTGGAATCTACATGTTGTGGGAGATGGTTTGTGTCTATGTTGTCACACGATGAGACACGATATTGATCACGCAGTTCGGCCAAACTTTGCCTACGTCTGCGACTACAGAGTAGCTGTTGTTCCGTTTTATTGATTGTATTTCGATAGTCCTTGAGTACAAACACTAATGAGTTTAAATAGGCTATTCTATGTGAAACCCTAACGAGCCTGGGCCAAATACATATATAACTAAATCTACTATTTACAAACATCCTGATTTCCTTATTCACATCCCCCCTCAAATTGATGCGGGTCATCAAGGAGCATCAATTTGCTAACAAGAAACTTATGGCATGGACACGGAAGAGCTTTGGTCAAAATATCTGCAACTTGAAACTGAGTATTGATATGAGGGATGGATATAACATGATTATCATAGGCTTCACGAATAGCATGACAATCAACTTCAATATGCTTAGTACGCTCATGAAAGACCGGATTTGCAACAATCTGAATGGCACTTGTATTGTCAGCATAGAGAGATGTCGGTTCGGTTTGAGGAAATCCAAGTTCACGCAGAAGACCACGAAGCCACAGAATTTCAGAGCATGCCGTAGACATAGCACGATACTCTGATTCAGTTGAGGACTTAGAGACTCTTGCTTGCTTCTTACTTTTCCATGAGATCAACGAAGATCCAAGAAACACGCACCAACCAGTGACAGAGCGTCGAGTGTCAAGACACCTAGCCCAATCAGCATCACTGTAGGCAATCAACTTAAGAGGGGTCCCACTAGGAAAGAATAAACCCCGTTGAGAGGTACCTTTCAAGTAGCGAATTATGCGACGAACTGCTGCCAAGTGAAGATGACGAGGAGAATGCATGAACTGACTTACTTGCTGAACAGCAAATGAAATGTCGGGTCACGTAATGGTCAAGTAGTTAAGACTACCCACGAGCTGTCGATACAATAAAGGATCAGTTAAAAGTTCACCCTCATCACGGTGGTATTTGACATTAACTTCAAGAGGAGTATCCACAGGATTAGTGGATTGGAGGCCAGCCATAGCAATAAGATCAGTGGCATACTTATGCTGATGGAGAAATATACCCTTAGAGGTAGAATGAACCTCGAGTCCAAGAAAATAATGTAAAAGTCCAAGGTCTTTCATTTGAAATGAGGCTTGAAGCTTTTGCTTAACTTTCTGTATGGATGCGGCATCAGAACCAGTAATGATCATATCATCAACATAAAGAAGGAGCAGAACAATGCTCGTAGATGTGCGGTGAATGAACAAAGGCGAATCATATTGACTTTGAGTAAAAGAGAACCCAAGTAGAGTGGAACGGAATTTCTCATATTATGCTCTAGGCGCCTGTTTCAAGCCATATAGAGAGAGCGTTTGAGCTTGCACACCCCCTTAGATGAAGAGAATAGGTCTTGAGGGGGAGTCATATAAATATCTTCAGTCAGGTCGCCATGAAGAAATGCATTCTTCACATCCATTTGGTGGAGAGACCACCCATGAGAAGCAGCTATAGAGAGCACCATTCTAACAGTAGTCATTTTAGCAACTGGTGCAAATGTCTCATCATAGTTAATGTCATATTCCTGCTTGTTGCCTAAAGCAACCAATCGAGCCTTGTACCGATTGAGAGATCCATCAGAATTCAATTTCACAAAATACACACATTTACAGCCTATGGGTTTGATACCAAGAGGGCAATGAACAATATCCCAAGTGAAATTGTCCTAAAGGGTCTGAAGTTCCTCATTCATGACATTTACCCAAGACACGTCTTTAACAGCCTGCGAATAACAAGTAGGAATAGATGTGTCAGATAGAGAATCAGTTAAAGCAGTATGTGAGGAAGCAAATCTATCTGGGGAATATCTATCAGGTGCTCGAGACGTTCTACCAGAACGCCGTGGTGTAGGCGGTACAGGATCAGGTGGCGGATCAGCGTCGGAAGGGGGAGTGGGAACGAGTCCCGGTGTAAAACATTCTATAGGTGAACGCGGGGTAGAAAATTGGAGAAGGATAGCAATATCATGCAGACCAGGAGAAGAGCAAGGAAACATAAACTGATTATCAAAAAATGTCACATTCCTAGAAATGCGAAAACGACAGTTAGAGACATCATAACACACAAAACCCCTATGAGAATAACTATACCCCATAAATGCACATTGGACAGATTGTGCTCCAAGCTTATGTCTTTCAGTTGACTGTAGGTGAACTAAACAGACACACCCAAAAGTATGTAGACTACGGTAATCAGGCTGAGTTTTGAAAAGCGAAAGTAAGGAGAATCAAACCCAATCATCGTGGAAGGAAGACGGTTGATCAAAAAAACAGCTGTGGAAAGAACCTCCACCCAAAATTTGGATGGAACAGAAGCCTGGAGAAGTAAGGTATGTGTCACATCTAACAAGTGACGATTCTTGCGTTCTGCAACACCATTTTGCTGAGGGGTATTGGGACAAGATCGTTGAGACAATACACCTTTTTGCTGTAGGAACTCCTGAAACTCATGAGACATATACTCACCACCAGAATCAGACCGAAGAATTTTAATACTGGTTTGAAATTGATTACATTAGAAATTTCTTAAACATCGAAAACACTTCAGATTTAGATTTAAGAAAATAAATCCCAGTAAAACGGCTATAATCATCGATAAAGGTGACAAAATATTTATAGTGAGCATGAGAAGCGACAGGTGAGATTCCCCACACATCACTATGAATCATCTCAAATCTAGTAGAAGCACGATGAGCACCAGACGGAAAAGGAAGTGTTTTACTTTTAGCTAATTTGCAAACAGAACATGAAATAGAGGCACTAGAATCCATCAGTTTAGTACCAAACAAGCCAGTCTTAAATAAGTGAGACAACACAACAGAGTTTGGATGGCCCAATTTCCTATGCCAATCCTCACATGCATTCAAAACACTAGTACAAGCAAGAGATAAATGATTTGGAATAAACTGGAGTGGAAACACTCGTCCAACTTTAGGCCCCTTCGCGATCACCTTCCCCGACACCCGCTCCTGCACAAGACAACCATCCTGAGTAAGATTAACATCACAACCTTCATCAACTAATTGACCAGCAGACAATAAATTTGAGCCAAGCCCAGGTGCTACCAGCACATTTCGAAAGTTAGAATTTATGTCACCAATATTAGTTATAGGAAGGGTACTGCCATCAGCAATTTGAATTTTCTAATTACCAATATAAGAACGTAAATTGCGCAAGAGTTCAGAGGAACCCGTCATGTGATTCGATGCACCAGAGCCAAGTAACCATAATAGGAAAGAAGACATACCAGTAATGCCCAAGGCAGAAAGAGCAGATAGTACCATTTGTTGAATTAATTCAAGCTGTGGAGCACCACCATCAGATGCACCAGTGGTGGAAGAACCAGCGGCAGAGCTAGATACACCAGTGGTGGAAGGACTACCTGTAGAGCTAGTAGTGGCATGGAATGCCTGCACCAGACGCTTAGTCGGTCGTGGAGGACGTGTAGGACATGCAGAGATGATATGACCCTGCTGCTTGCAGTAATTGCAAAACTTCTTAGGACAACCACGAGCAACATGTCCAAATTGTTTACAAGAGAAGCATTGAGTTTGTCGCATATCACAGGTTGGGGCTCTATTCTGCGCAGCATATGCAACTGTCACAGGTTCAGAAAGGACGGGATCATGAGACATGGTTCCTTGAGTATGGAGACGTTTTTCTTCCCGGAGCAGTTCACCAACACAGATATCCAAGGAAGGAACAGGGTTCCTATTCAGCAAAGCACCTCGAACAGCCTCAAATTCCGGACGAAGTTTCATGAGAAATTGATCCCGTTTACTAGTATCATAAACATCTTGGACGGCCGAAAGTGATGGCTTGGGAACAGCAGCAAAGATAATAGCAGAGTGTTCTGTCCATAAATTCAGAAAACCAGAATAATATTTTTGAATCGACAAATTACCTTGTTTGTAATTTGTGATTTCTAACTCCAATTGAAAACGCTTGGCCGTATTGTCCTGGTTGTAAATACATTGTAAATAATTCCACATTTCCTGAGCAGTAGAAAATGATCGCAAATTATTGATCATCTGAGGATCAATAGTACTGAGGATCCAAGAAATAATCTGAGCATCTTTGACTTCCCACGCGTCTAAGACAATTGTATCTTTCGACATCTTAGAAACTCCATCAAGGTGATTCCATAATCCTTTGCCTTTGACATACATCTTGAATTGAAATTCCCAAGTAGCATAATTCTTACCGGTAAAACGAACACAAAAGTTACCTCTCTCCTTGTCAGAAGCCATGACCATAAGCAGAGACAAAACAAAACCAGCAAGCACAGTGCACAATACCCACAAAATAAAATTGACAGCACCTGAAATTAATATAAAATTCAACCAGCAAGAATTAAAAAAATAGCCAGAACTCACGAAACACAAGCATCGAACCAACGAGCAACAGTAACAATGAACCAACAGATTTTAGCGAGCAGGAGGCAACCACGAGCGCAAGTGGGATTCGAAAGCACCACAAGGTTGTGCGCCTCTGAAACAGAACCAAGATCAGCGAAGGAGAACTCAAAACCGAACTCGCACCTAGAAGGAACCACCGACCTCGAAACACAAACCAAGATCCGAAGCAGAAATCATGATTGGAAGGAGATGAAGTCGCAACAAGGAGGTTGTAGAACCACACACTAGGGACGATATCAGGAGATCAACAACGATCCAGAAACCCACGAAACCCACGAATCCAACGATCCAGAAACTAATGATGAACAACGATTTGGGGAGCGACGAAGCACGAATTGGGGAAAATCGCGAAGGCACAAATCCAAGAAGAGAACCGCGAATCCAAGAATCCCACGAATCCAAGAAGAGAACCGCGAAACACAAGAACCAGGAGCGGCGAAGCACGATTTGGGGAAAATCGCGAAGGCACCTGAAACGTGTAAACAGAGAGATCGCGTGAAGTCGCTGAGTGGGATGACACCAGAACCAGAACCTTGAACAAAGGTCACGACCAGATCAAGAACATCAAACAGGTGAGAAGGTTTGGATCAAACTAATCTGATACCATGTCACACGATGAGACACGATATTGATCACGCAGTTCGGCCAAACTTTGCCTACGTCTGCGACTACAGAGTAGCTGTAGTTCTATTTTATTGATTGTATTTCGATAGTCCTTGAGTACAAACACTAAGGAGTTTAAATAGGCTATTCTATGTGAAACCCTAACGGGCCTGGGCCGAATACATATATAACTAAATCTACTATTTACAAACATCCTGATTTCCTTATTCATATATGTAAGGTGATAAGGGTAATTTGGTGAGTTTAATGAATGATGATAGTGTTTGTGGGAGTTTAGGGAGGCGATCTATGATTGTAGGGGTGGATATGAGTGTGATAAAATGACCATTTTGTGCAAGAATTTTGGAGAGCTCGTAACATGGGTACATGTGACCCATGGCTAGCCATGGGAACATGACAATGTGAAGAGGCTTCTTAGAGTCCATGAATATTTGCAATGTGAGGAGTTGATGTAGTGTATTGGATTCTTATAGGCAAAAATGGATGAGGAAGATGAAGAAGAAGAAGAGGCTGATTTAATTGATTACCTTCAGTGGCATGTGAAACACATAGTATTCTAAAGATGCTCCCTTGTGTGATGAGAAAGCATAACAGTAAAAGATGCAAGTTTTTTTTTATAATACGGGGGTATCCTCTGCGCGTATTTTTAAAGACTAATCTATCGAGCTGGATAGAACGACAATGGACAGCAAATCTCTCCTTCAAAATATTTAACACGGCTGCATTTTCAAAGATGGATTCAAACCCAAAACCTTAATTAAGTTGGAAGAGATCCAAACTATTTGATCGAAGTGCTCTCGCGTATAACATATGCAAGTTGAATAATTATGACATGGTCGGTCTGTGGCTCTTTTATGTTTTTCCTAAATTATTACTTCTTGCAAAAATCAATTATACAACTTGAAAAACTTGAAAAAAAACAAAACAAAAACAACTCTGCCACGAGAACCATGCAGCTAATAATATTTTAATCAAAGTACATCCAATTCCAAACCAAAGATACCCCACCAGGGTTTAGATTAAAAACCATCCCTAAAAAACATGTTAATGTCCGGTTTTTTTCTTATTATGTTATTGGTGCGTAGTATTTATTGGCTTTATCGATGATTAATTTACACTAGAGAATAAAACTATTTGATCTATTTTATGGCATAGTAGATTGCAAATAATATTTTAACATTTTCTTTTTTTTATTATAAGATTTTAACATTTTCAATTTAGAAAAACTTCTTTTGCCAAATACAAACGTAACATTAATAGTTAATATTATTTTAAATTTTGGCACTTGTAAATTTAGATTCTCAATATTTTATCAACCAGTTAATCAAACCTTTTACCACTTTAATAGTCATATATCAATGAGTAATTTTTTTTGGTAAACTTTTTTTTTAATAAACTGGGTATCATCTGCGCCCAACTGGAGAGACTAATCCCTCAGGCTGGGTAGGACCACAATAGACGACAAAACTATCCCTCAAGAGATTTAACACTGCTACATGCTCAATGCTGGATTTGAACCCAGGACATTGGTTTTTTTTTTTTGGTCAGAAGGATTATGATTTCATTTCATGAAGAAAAAATGGGCCAGGCCCAAACCATACACCCAGGAATAGTTCACAGAAATAAAAACAACAGAAATAAAACCAACTAACATGGGCCAATCCGGGTTGAGCCCATAAACCAACTAACACCGGGTTGAGCCCAAAACACACTAAAAGGGGTAAAATACACAGAATGAACAACTCAAATAAAATAACATTAGCCGATAAAAACGCAAAATTTGCAATTTCATAAGTTTCTAAAGACCCAGTTTCACTCTTAGTTTTGGGGTCATTATCTTATTTAGCCGGTTGAAGTAAGACTTCTCTTATTTTTGGAGTTTTGAGTTTTAATTTCACAGACACTATTCACATGACTTTCCAAACGTATTTGAGACAATGGTTTAATGGTTAATTTATGAATTTGTTATATGTATATAATTATAATTATAATATAATTATAATTTTAATAATATAATTTTTTTTATTCAAATATATGAACATACCACTAAGCATAAGCATTGCATAAAGAAAACTCTCAACAGAGTCTTCTGGTGGAGCATAAATATAATTCTAATTTAAGTATTCAATAAACTTAGAAGTTTTCTTTATCTTGGACTAATTGCATCCCTACCCAATTTGTTTCCAAAGAAAAAACCTTTATACATACCCAATATTTATTTTAATTTATTTATTAGAGATCATACAAGAAGAAAATATTTTGCCCAAAACAAAACAAACAGAGCATTCAAGCAATGACCCTTAGATATAGCATCAAATAGAGAAAGAATATTGAATCTCACATCAACACAATTGAGAAATATATTAAAATCATTATTAAAAGTTACATCATAGCAATATATGGTATTAGTAACATGAACTTATTTTCTTGTAGCCTAGACTAACTCTTGAATAACAGCATTTCACTCACTAGTTTTTCCAAATTCAAAAAGGATGAACCATTAGTAGTGTTTGTAGTAGCTTCTTCTGCCAATTTTTTCCACTCAATTGCATTTTTCTTCATCTCCATACCCTTTTCACCCTGCATTAATTCCACCACAAGCTGCTCCACCTCATCTCTTTTCACATCATGACTATTCATATCCATGCCAAACTTCCATTCACTACAAATATACCTACAATTGAGAATTTGGTCATTGAAAAATGGACAACAGATCAAAGGAACACCATTGCTTATACTTTCAATAGTTGAATTCCAACCACAGTGACTCAAAAACCCTGCCACTGCTGAGTGCCTTAGAACTTCCTCTTGAGGACACCAACTCACCATTAAACCTCTCTCTTTGGTTTCTATTAGAATTTCTTTTGGCACAATTGATTCCCCACCTTCAACTAAATCAGGCCTAATCACCCACAAGAAGTTTTTCTTACTATTTGCTAGTCCCCAAGCAAGTTCAACAAGTTGTTGAGGTTTCATGACTATAACACTACCAAAATTCACATAGAGAACTGAATTTGGTTCCTTTGAATCCAACCATTTGAGACACTCAGATTCTTCTTTCCACAAATTACATTTAATTGATTCAAATCTGTTGTTTGAAGTTTCATCAAGGAGTAACTCAAGTGGACCTATGGTGTAGAGTCTAGGAAACATTGTGGAGAGTGCATTCACCACTTCAGGCTCCAAGGCATCAAAGGTAGGTAGAATAATAGCATAAGCTTTTGAAGCTTCTTCAATTTGTTCTACCACAAAATCCAAAAGTATATCATTTGGATCTGTGGTTCTGTATATGCCAGGAAGATCTCTTAGAGTAATATTCTTCATGCCAGGAATCCAGTCAATGATACCATCTAAATGCCCATTTGTTAGATAACTTGTATCTGAAAAAAGCAAAAAATATACTTTAGTATTTATTCAAATCAAATTAGAGATCCGGCTCTTGTTACTTCGATTCGTATCATTTAAAGAAAAGAAAAAAGATCATATCAGCCACATTTAGTTGTGATTCTCTGCGATATCAAAGATCGTGATGCCGCTGTTATTGTGATTTAAAACTTGATAGACATTGCAAGGTTTGCATTATGGCACCTTTAAGTGGAGTTAGGCCTTTTTCCATGAGATTCTTGCATTCTTTGAAGCTCATGAAACCAGAAGCACTGTTAGTCCAAAAGAGTATATTGGGCAACCCAAACTGATGAGAAGCTTTAATTGTGAAGGACATGATACCATCTGAGATAATGCAAGTCAAAGGAGGAGAATGAGAAGCTTGAGGATCATTGAGTTTTGAAATGAGGTTGCAAAATGGGACCAAAGAGTTGTTTCTAGTAGAGTCACATAGAGCAGTAATGTTTTGAGTTGCATCCATGTTGGTAGGAGGAGGGAGACCATCTGGAATGGTCTCAAAATTGAAATCTGGTAAGCCATTGAGAGCATTAGGGCCTCTTGATTTGAGCAAACGTTTGTGGTTGAATTCAGTGTTAACAAAAGTTATGTAGAAGCCTTTGTTGTGTAAGATCTTTGCTAGTTTGAGAAATGGATTTATGTGACCTTGTGTTGGAAATGGGATGAGAATAGCATGTGGTTTCTTGGTTCCAGCTCCAGCTAGTAAACCCATTTGAAAGGATAAGGAATTGAATCAGCTTGTGTGTGTAAGAGTGGATGTGATGTGAGAGATGATGTATTATTGCATTTGCATACCAAACTTAAATAAATTGTTCAACTAAAACTAAGAGCTCTATTCACATGCGCACCTACAAGTCCACATTCCTCTGTCTTCTAACTAAGAGTGACCATAGCTCCTTACTATAGAAGACTTCAACTTGTTTTATGGTCCAATCACAAAGCTTCCTTACTATAGAAGATTTGTAAATGCAATAGTTCTCAAGTCTTTTAGTGCTTCTCCATTATTCTAGTTGCTTGATTTAATTTTTTTTTAACATTGCCTCCCTTAAATCAAGCTTGCAAACTTGTCCTTCCGAGCATTTTCTTCAACTTGTAGAATAGTTCGATTTTTAAGTCCACTTTCTTTTTAGTCACCAACTCTCGAATCTTGTGATACCGAATATCAATATGCTTTGACCGCCCATGAAAAACTGAATTTTTACATAGTGCAATAGCAGACATGTTGTTACAAAATATCTCTGTTGGATTACTCTGCTTCTGATGAATTACTTCTAAAATTCTTCTCAGCTATATTGCTTGAGTAGCACAACTTGTCGGTGTTAACAATTGGTTGTTTCTTCGAAGACCATGAATTGCACCTGTAAACAAATTAAATGACGTGCTTTTCTCGTTTCTATATCCCCTTCCCAATCACTAAATGTTTACTAACTTTAAGAATTTTTTTGATATTTCTGGAAATTTTTGGATGCTCGCGTGATTATGTTTTTGTCTCTTTCTTTTGATTATTATACTATTTTTACTTTTTATGTACTTATTTTTTTCAATGTCTCAAATAACACTAGATTTTGAGACAAATAATCTGGCTTTTGAATCACTAAAAAAGGAGTTATAACGAATTCACACAATTTTAAGTTTTTAACAAATAATATTGGATCAAGATGCTGAAATTGAAGAACAACAACAAGAACACCAAAAACACAATGATTTATTTTAATAAGTTTATCTCGTGTTATACTGAACCAAATTACAAAAATATGGTGTCCATTTCGCTCATAATTTTATAAGAAATCTGATTATGCAAGTTTTGGGACCAGAAAAGCACTTACAAGAAAAAGTGATTCTGGAAATTTAAGGTTGAAGATAAAGATTCAAAAGCTTCAAGTCAACATTGGTAAAATGCTCAAATCAACACCAAATCAAACGAAATTTGTGCTTAACTCGAACAGAATTTCACAATGATCACGAATCCACCATTGATTTGCACAAAAAGTAGCACAATATATTTGAAAATGCGTTTTTGACCAAAAAACAGGTTTGGATTTTGTGAGAGACTAAAATGCTCAAATCTCAACTAAATTGCACTAAACCATTGCGAAATGCTCGAAACTACCGCAATAAGTGAATGAAATCAAGAGATTTCTATGAAATTGATGCAAAATCAAACACGAAATTGAAACCAGAAATGCAAAATGAAACATTTTTATGTTTTTTACTTTTTTTAAAAAAAATGAAATGTTACATCATTTAATGAAATACACATCTGCCATGACAGTTAAGACGCAATGTCAGCAGTTAACTGCTAGGGTGGCGTCAGTTAACTTTATTGGATGGAAAACACTAAAAAACAATGTTGTGAAAACCGGACCGGTCGATTGAACCGGTTCGGTTTGTGGTGTTTAACTCGGCTCGGATTGAGTAAAAACCGGATATAAATCAGAAAAACCGGAATGAATCGGATTAAAACCGGAAAACCGCTGAACCGAGGGCGGTTCCTAACCGGGGGGGTTATTGGATCTGAGCGTTTCAACGGTTTCAAGAATTTTTTTCCCAAATTTCAGCAAAATCGTTTGTTCTCTTTTTTTGACTCAACCGTTTTTTCCATTGGTTTGTGATTCTGAATAAAAAGATAGATGTATTTGTACATAGAAATGGAGGTCGGGTTAAAGAAGAAGAAAAGAAAAAGAATAAAGAGCTGCACAAAAGTGGGGAATAAGAAGATCTGGAACTAGAAGGGAGCACTAAAGGCTAAATAGCACTTTTGGTCCTTTATCTTTGCTCCAGATTTCACTTTGGTCTTTTATCTTTTTTTTGGTCCGTTTTGGTCCCTCATGTTTCGTTTTCGTTTCATTTTGGTCCCTCACGTTAGTTTTGACTAACGGACGCCACGCTGGCAGTTAACTGCTGACGTGGCGTCCTCAATTCATTAAATGACGTGGCATTCATTAACTGATGTGGCAAAAAAAATATTTTTTAATTCTAAATCATTCTAAAACACAAAATAGAAATTATCAAAAAATTAAAAACATAAAAATCAAACAAACAGCAACATGAAACCCAAAAAATTAAAAACATTAAAATCTGTTTGATCTCTTCCAGAAATTAAAAACAGCAACATGAACATTTTCGTTGAAGATCTCTTCCGGAACAAACAGATCTTCAATCTCTCTCACTCCGCCCAGATCTTCAAACATCAAGATCTCGCCCAGATCTTCAATCTTGATCTCTGACTTTCACTCCACCCAGATCTTCAAACATCAAGATCAACAACACATCTTCAAACAAGGTAGTCAGAATCAACAAAAAAATCAGATCTTCAAATTCGTTTTGTTCGTTTTGTTCATTTTGCCCAGATCTTCGTGATGGTGAGGGAGAGTGAGAGAGATGCGACGGTGATGGGAGAGGGAGAGTGAGAGAGATGCAACGGTGATGGTGAGATGCGACAGTGGTGGGATAGGGAGAGTGATGAAGCCAGTGACGGTGGTGATGATGTTCCTGTTGTTGAATTGATTCTGGTTGTTGTTGTTGTTGAAGATGGGAGAAAATGGTTGTTGAATCAAAACAGAAGCAAAAATACAGATCTGGTTGTTGTTGTTGTTGAATTGTTTGTTATTTGCTAAACCAGAAAACAAAGAAAAAAACCAGAAAAAACAAAGAACAAAGAACAAAAACAAAGAACAACACTGAAACAGATCTGTTCATTTTAGTCCTCTCTGTTTTTCCTTGGTTTCATTTTGGTCCCTCTCATTGTTTGTGTTGTTTCATTTTGGTCCCTTTCAGATCTGGAAAAACTAACGAATTAAAAAATACAGATCTGGATCCAGAAACAATACAGAAAAAATTGGATTCAAACCCACAAAATCAAACCCAACATCCTCAAAACGTACTCTCTTCCATCCTTCTCCCATTTTCGAAACCCACTCTCTTCCATTCTTCTCCCATTTTCGAACTCGTTTCCTTGTTTCCTCGGGGTTTTAGTTTGTTCGATTCTGGATTTGGGTTTTAGTTTTTGGGTTTTGGTGGTGGAATGATGGACTGATGATGGTGAGAAGAAGAAGTGATTTTGATGGAAGAAGTGATTCTGGTGGTGGAATGATTCTGATGTTGTTGTGTAGAAGTAGTGATTTTGATGGAAGAAGAAGAATGAGTTTAATTTTAGTTAAATTAATGTTAGTTTTTCTAACTTGTTTTTAGTTTTTATCAATTAAAAAAGTTAAAAAGTTTTTATCAATTAATAAAAGATGAAGTGTAATTATTTTAGAATTAAATAAAACATTTAATGGACGCCACGTCAGCAGTTAACTGCCAGCGTGGCGTCCGTTAGTCAAAACTAACGTGAGGGACCAAAATGAAACAAAAACGAAACATGAGGGACCAAAACGGACCAAAAAAAAGATAAAGAACCAAAGTGAAATCTGGAGCAAAGATAAAAGACCAAAAGTGCTATTTAACCGAGCACTAAATATACTAAATAAAATATAAATGCTATATAAATTGAAAAATGAAAACAAATGGCACCTTTTCATTTTCTAGATACTTGAACCATTTACTCAGTTTTAAAATGGTATAGCAGAGGATGAATAGCTATTGATTTTGCATCACGGGCTACTACTTCCCTTTAGTAGTAGTACTGGCACCTGGTACCAACTTAGTGTTTTAAAAACCGGCTCGGCCCGGCCGGTCGAACCGGTCGAACCGGGAACCGGGGGGGTAACCGAGCCGGTCAAGCCTTTGGATCGGTTATGCACCAAACCGGTGGGAACCGGCCGGTTTTGGGGAAAACCGGCGACCCGGTGACCCGGCTCAAACCGGACCGGGTTGTCCATTTTTTTTTATTTTTTATTTATCAAATATTTGAACTGTAATTGGGAGGGGCCGCGCGAACGCAAGCCCCCACTAGTGATTGCCATCTAGGTAAGTATGTTTCCCATTGACCCCTGACCTATTGAAAGCAAATGTTGAGCGCTACCATGAGGCTACCAATCTTATTGAGAATATTATTTATTTCAAATATATATAATTGGTACCTCTTTTCCTAAAAGTCAAGTATGCTCATCCTCACTGCATTAGCTTGTAATATTAATATTATGTTTCAACAAACTTATTTAATATTAAGTATTTTTTTAAAGATTTATTTAATATTAAGTTGTTAACTTATGAAATTTGTTCTAAATATTTATTGAAGCATGATATGAACTTTTAAAATTTATTTAATATATACCAAGCAAATAAAAATAAAATAGGCATGATGTGTAATTTTAGCAAATTAAGTTTTACAAGTATGAAATATATAGGTCCTAAAAATTTGGGAATTTTTTATATTTTAGTAGATATAAAATAAACATAGTTATTAATTTTACAGGGACGAAATTTATATTATATACTATATAGGTATTGAAAATTCTCGAAATAGAGACCGGGTCCGAGTCATCCGGTTCCGGTTTTGGTCATGCGGTTCAACTGTCGACCCTTCGGTCCGACCCTTGACCCAGTGACCCGGTATCTTCACCGAGTCGGTCACCGGTTCGAGTTTTAAAACATTTGGCCATTCAACGCGTTAACTCATACCAACAGTTTCCCATGTTATTAAATGTGGTATAAATTATATTTTAAACAAGGCTTAAAGGTCATTTTGTCCCCTGCAAAATACACATTAATCCATTTTGGCCCCTGCAAAAAAAAAAACTTTAAATAAGCCCCTGCAAAATAGTTAGTTGTTCAGTTAAGCCCTCGCTGTTAGTGGTCCACTAACGCTGTTATTTTTAACCCTCATTTTGGCCTCTGCAAAATACACATTAAAGGTCATTTTGGCCCCTGCAAAATACACATTAATCTATTTTGGCCCCTGCAAAATACACATTAATCCATTTTTGTCCCTGCAAAATACCTTTAAAACTAACAGCGTTAGTGGACCACTAACAGCGAGGGCTTAACTGAACAACTAACTATTTTGCAGGGGCTTATTTAAAGTTTTTTATTTTGCAGGGGCCAAAATGGATTAATGTGTATTTTACAGGGGCCAAAATGACCTTTAAGCCTTTAAACTAGTACTATAATCGTCCATCCGCACGGACCGATCGCGTTACGTCATACGATTATCTCAAATAGAAATGTTAGTTTGAAATCTCATTAATCTAAAATCAATTGTAAAATATAGATGATGACTTGCATACGGACAGGTGCTGTCGTGTTATTTTTAGGAATGAATTTAGACAGTATTTAAATAGTCTAAACATTACCCCGTGAAAATAAAGAAAAATTTAAAGTAGATAAAAATGGAGTTTCAAATAAAAAATTGATAAATATTAAAACTAAAAATGTAAAAGTATCGTTTAAAAACAACATGTGCATTTATCCCGTGTGTTTTTATATATCAGTGCAGTGATTTTTTATATATCAATGTTGTTATCCCATTTTTTTATATATCAGTGCAGTTATCTCATAGTTTCAATGACTATTTAAACAATAATATTTAATGACTATTTAAACAATAATATTTAATGACTATTTAAACAAATATTTATCCTGTGTTTTTTATATATTAGTAACAATTATTTGTCCTTTTTTAGGTATTAGTGACAATTATTTGTCGCGTGTGTTTTAAATATTAATCAGTTTAAATAGTCATTAAACAATAATATCAATGGCAAATATTAATCCCGTGTTTTTTTATATATCACTGCAGTTATCCCCGTGTTTTTTATATATCCGTGCAGTTATTTGGTAGTTTCAATTGATTATTTTAGTGGATAGTAGATTATAGTAGATAGTAAATTTGTTAGATAGTAGATTATCAATAAGAAATAATTGTTTTAAATATTAATTAATAATTTAAATAGTCATTAAGTCTGTGTATTTTTTAGATAGTAGGTTTGTAGTAGTAGGTTTCAAAAAATTTAATTATCAATGACAAATATTAATATCGTGTTTTTTTATATATCAGTGCAGTTATCTCGTAGTTTCAATTAATTATTTTATTTGATTAATAGATTATAGTAGATAGTAAAAGAGAGATAGTAGATTATTAATAAGAAATATTTATTTTAAATATTAATCGGTAGTTTAAATAGTCATTAAATACTATTGTTTTTTAGATAGTAGGTTTATAGTAGTCTTCAAAAAATTTAATTATCAATGACAAATATTAATCCTGTGTCTTTTTATATATTTGTGTAGTTATCCCGTGTGTTTTTATATATCATTGCAGTTATCTCATAGTTTCAATTGATTATTTGAGTTGATTAGTAGATTATTGCAGTTATCCCGTATTTTTATATTAGATTATTTGAGCTGATTAGTAGATTATAGTAGATTATTGCAGTTATCACGTGTTTTTTTAGATAATAGTTTTATAGTAGTTTTCCAAAATTATAATTATCAATGATAATATTAATTATAAATTGTCAAAAAAAAATATAAATATCAATGGTAAATATTAATCTCTTGTTTTTTTATTTATCAGTGCAGTTATCTCGTAGTTTCAATTGATTATTTTAGTTGATTAGTAGATTATAGTAGATAATAAAAGTTAGATATTAGATTATCAATAAGAGATATTTGTTTTAAATATTAATTACTAATTTAAATAGTCATTAAGTCTTCTTGTTTTTTAGATAGTACGTTTATAGTAGTAGTCTTCAAAATTTTTAATTAAAGTAGTGTTTGTATAAATTTAAAAATTTAGTTAAAAGAATTAAAGTGAAGTGATAAGAGAAGGGGAATAATTATTTATGAGCAAAGTAAAGTAAAAAGAAAAAAAAAGGAAGAAAGGGAGTGTAAAAGAAAAGTGAAAAGGAGGAAAGAGAGTGTAAGAAGAAAGAGAAAAAAAGGAAGAAAGAGAGTGTGAGAGAAAAGTGAAAAGTAAGAAAGAGAGTGTAAGAATAAAGAGAAAAAAAATAGAGTGTAATGACATTTTTACCCTCAAAAATTTGAGGTGTCTTTTAGATAGAATGGGGGTATTGGTAAAATCATATGTGGTGAATTTGTATAAATCTATAATAGATTTGTATAAATCTATAATAGATAATAGATAATAATAAAAAACAACTTCTAATGTATTTGAGTATAATATTATATTTATTTATTTATTTATTTATTATCCGGTTCAACCGTGGTTAATGGTTAAATCGAGTGAATCGGTTGAACCATGACCCGAAGGTCTCTCCGGTTCACTCTCTGGTACGGTTTTTAAAACATTGCTAAAAAGGTACAAACTGAAACGTGAATGAAAGATGAGAGACCAAAATGGGAAAAGAAGATAAAAGACGAAAATGAAACGTTTGTCAAATATAAAAGACCAAAAATGCTATTTAGCCTTTCATTTAATTGAATGGTTGAAAATAAAGTGAAATACTCCCTCTGCTCTTTTTTGGTCTACTTAAATGAAATGACAAATAAACATCACACACACACACAATACCACTGCTCACACTCATATCGCTGAAATTGTCAAGACAACCAATGGACACTCCCTCCGCTCTTTATTTTAAGCAAAAAATTACTTTCACTATGATTAGGAAAATTAGATAAATTACTTGATTGTCTAGTTTTCATACAAAAATTTAATTAAATTTACTAAATTAACCTTTTGTAATATTCAATGAAGAAAATATCTTATTTTATCTTATTGCCAACCACTCAATTATAAAATGTTAAACATGGTTAATTTATTAAATATTGTTTAAATTTTAAATGAAAATTAGACAATAATTACGCTTAACAGCTTATCTAAAAAAATAAAAAAAATAATTACACTTAACTAATATTCTTTTCTTTTACAATATAATATTCGTAGTCGCTGTTAAAGTAATTTATTTTGCTTATCATTGGAGGGAGTGTAATCTATTATTATATTTTATTTTAATTTGATGTTTTATCTCCTAATAAGCCAGGACTATTCTTTTGTGTGGAGGGCTGTAAAATAAAAGTAAAGCCTTAATTTTGTCCCTCAATTATTATCTTCTCTCAAACTTAGTCTCTAACTATTGAAATTGATTAAAATGCCTCTATTAATGTAGGTCACATTCACATGGAGAGTAACTTGACTCCTCGTAGAAAACTTTAGGAATTCTTCGATATTTTAAAATAGTTTAGAGACTAATTTGGAGAGATCCTGATAGTTGAGAGACTAATTTAAAAGTAATTTAATCCATATATAAAATAATAAAGTTCAAACCTCCCTTATGATACTTAAAATTTCTTCAACAGGTAGATAGTACAGCAAAAGTATTGTGGCTTGGATAATCTTGTTTCTCCAGTAATGTACTACTCCATGCTCTGTCCTCATAGAAGGAAAAGTTCAAAAAGTAATTAAGGATGGGCATGAACAATTTGTTTGTGGCACAAGCACCGACAAGACAACCAATAAGATGAGTAGGGTAGATCGATGAGGATGAAGAACTAGGCTCTTATAAGTTCAAGAAATGATGCGCACTGGGAGTAATTCTTATGAATGAAAATTTCCTTTAAGTGGAAAATTGTTTCTTAATTCTTAGTCCACTATAGAACCCAGAAATGGGGCATAGCCTGTACAAAACATATGGTGCTTCCACTTATTCCACTACTTATTTTGTTCTGTCCAACACACTCGGATCTTAATTGGTATCATATACCATGCTTAAAATTGGTACAAAGTACTGTTTGAACCTAGTGAAAAACCTTGAGAATTAAATTATTGTTTATGTAGTTTTATATTTTTTTTTGGTAAACCCGAGTATTCTCCACAGCGATCGTAGAGGCTAATTCCTCGAGGTACTGGAGTTCATTTAAGGGCTGATATCTCCCAAGCGATGTCTCTCCATACACACCGGCCAGGGATCGAATCCCTGACCAGATACTTAAATGGCTCAAACAACTTACCACTTGTGCCACACCCACTAGGTATTTATGTAGTTTTATATGATATAGAGTTAGGGGAAGAAAGAGGATGAAAGAGGATGAGAGAGTAAAAAAATGTGTGAGAAAAAGTGAAAAAATTTGAAAAAGTATATGAGACAGAGTGAAAAAGTTTGAAAAAATGTAAGAGGTAGTAAAAAAGTTTTAAAAAGTAAAAATATTTAAAAAAGTGAAATTACATAAATATCTTAAAATTGTTTATCGAGAAAATAGCAAGATTAATATTTTGATAGTACATCCGAGAGGCTTCATGGCTGGCTAACTCCCCGAATGACCCAACGAAGCAAACCAGTTAAAGTCTCCCTTCCAAATAAATAAATAATTGGTTGCTTTCTTTCATTTCATGTGTGGGCGCAGTTCCCACTTTCTAACGCATTGATTACAAAGCTAGGCAGAAGAAGCATTTCGGTTGGTGGCGGAACAATAAATCCTTTTATATTACTAACCAGTAACCACATGACATGACACGTGGATGATTTCAGCATGAAGTGTGATGATGAGTCCTTACCATCAAAGGCTTTAAAATTTGGCAAAAAAAATTTAGCCCAAAAAAAATTATTTACCAAAATAACACCATTTTTAAATTATTTGTCAAACGGGCACACATTCAAAATAACACTCTTTTGTAAATTTTTTTTGCTTTTTCAGTTCAGAAGTCGCCCCCCAAGGTGACTTCTGAACTGTGTTTTTTATTTTTCTTTTTCTTCTATATTAATTTAAATAAATTTAATTTCATTAATTTAGAAAATTAATATATTTAATTCTAAATTAATTATAAATATTATTGTGAAAAAAAATTATCGGCTATATTGAAATATGGAACTAACTGTATTTATTTAATTAGTAGCACATTACAAAAAATTGATAGAAATTGACTAGTCTAGATTGCGGTTTGGACAGTTATTTTTGTTGTGACCCTCATTTCTACAAATACCGCATCTCTTGGTGCGACTACCCATTTCTCTTTGATCCATCTCTGTTCGAATACGGGTAGACTGTGGACGACCCTTTTTATCTCTCTGTTTAGATGGATCATGCTGCCGTTCTAGGCCATTGAAATCAGGCCATGACAACTCAGATGGCAATGGTGGGAACTCCTCAAAGTATGTATTGAAAACATACTGCATTCTGTACTGTGGTTGCATGAATTCCATGTGATCGTAACTAACTTTTGAACATGCCGCGATCACATGGGAACAAGGATAGTACAGTACCTGAAATTCCCCACACTCACACGTCCTGTCTCTGAAGTTAACCACGAATGTGCCCGCAGGTCTCCCACTTTGTGGTCGTATAATTTCTTCCACTCTAAACAATTTTTGGGCACGATCGTGAATTGCCACGTTGTGCGTGTTCGAGACAGTTTGGTTGTGATCTATTTTTTCCATCAATTTTTCAGAGTACATAGCTCCTGACTCCAACATTGCCTGTGCCCGGGTTCCCCTTTTGACAAAAGTCTCGTTCAGCCTAAAATATGGGCCGCTATCAAAGAATGTATAGGGAGATTTCGCAGGCCCTTAATCACTTTATTGATGCACTCGACAAGGTTTGTTGCCATGTGCCCCCAACGGTAACCTCCATCGCACCACTGCATCCATTGTTCGGGGTTTATGTCCTCAACCCAAGCCACCCCATCAGGACCCACTTCATCATCAATCTTGACTTTGTAGTGATTGGCAGATTTTTGTGTCATTGAGTATGCTGAAGCACGAAAACATAATGTTGGTAAAGAAGTTATGAAAAAATATTAGGGTTTTTTTTTATAAAAACATAATACTCACCCATATTGACCACAGCTTTCCTAGCAGAAGTGTTCTTGAAGTGTCTCTTGAAGTTCTGTGCTATGTGACGAATACAAAACATGTGCTTCCAACTGCTGTCTACCCACCTAACAGCACTTTTGATACACTCGTGTCTATCCGATATCAAACAGAGACTCTCCTGGGGTGTCACCCACGCTCTTAAACGGGATAGAAAGAAGTACCAAGCATCAACTGTCTCACCCTCCACAACTGCATATGCTATTGGGAAGCAGTTGCTTCTTCCATCTTGCGCAATTGCTAACAAAAGACATCCTTTGTACCTACCGTACAACCATGTTCCATCGACAGAGACAACTGGCTTGCAAAAATTGAAGGCTTTGTTGCACGGCCCAACACTCCAGAAGATGCGGTGGAAGACACCTTTGCCATCAACTTCTTGGCCATTCTCATAGAATGGTTTGTACTCCCAATCGTACACACTGTTTGGAATGTAGTGAGAAAAAGCACAGAGCCACTTTGTAACTTGATTATAAGACTCCTCCCAATTACCATAGATCCTCTCGATTGCTTTTTGTTTTGCAATCCAAGCCTTTCTGTAGGAAATTTGGTACGTGTACCTCGCCCTTATGTGTGCTATCAACACGGACACGGATATTGTCGGATCCGACTTTACTAGTTGAAGCATGCTGTCACACATGAGGGCCGCGGTCAGCTGGCGGTGATCTTGAGAAAGAGTCCCTGTTGTACTTGTATGTGGCTCTTCCAAATGTGTAATTTCTCATATGCCAGACCTTTTACCGAGTCTGACGACACACCTCCACAAACAGTTTTCGTGCACACAACAAACAATCCATCTAGTTGTATTAGATGCATCGACTCTAAAATCGAGTGATTCGTTAAGCACACCATGAAGTATACTAATAGGTGGGGTGGTGTTTAGGTCAAAAGGGTTTTGTGAGGCTAATGGAATGGATTCATGGTGAAGTGTTTGAGATGGTTCTTCATAAGGCATGTGACTCTGGGATGATGAAGGATTGAATTGAAGGTAAGTAGATGGAGTGAAGTCAAGGTATGGGGTTTCTGTTTGTTGAGAATAAGGTATGGTGAATTGTGAAGAAGATGGAATCTCCTGAGTTGGCTGGGTATGTGTGTAGTTTGAAGGAGCATCAACCAAATCTGCATATACTTCTGGTGTAGATCGACCTAAGTGTTTACATGTCTTGAATTGTTCTAACATAAGATCGACATCATCATTAGAAGTTAGATGCAAATCGCCGTAAAATTTGTGGCCAGTTGTGAGAGTTGTGGGGTAACGGTAGATAAGACTAGAAACCATTTTTGAATGGTCAGGAGAGATTTTTCTCTCAATGGCTTGTCTAAGTTGATCTAATGTGAATTTAGACTTTAGTTTGAGAAAGCATGTGTTATCGCACCTAAAAACAACACCCTCAGTGTTTGTGTTTTCAACGACACCGTTGTAAAAGACAGTGATAAAAACTGGAGCCATTTTTGTGTGCAAGGGGGCAAGAGAGTCAGAAGAGGATTGGGGGTGTTGGTGTGGTGAGTTACAAGACTAAGACTCCCTATTTATATGGTGGGGTGTTTCCAATGGAAAAAAATGGATGGCCCAGATCTTGCCGACATCTTTCAATGGCCCAGATTGCACCGTGCAGGGTGAATAGTGAATAGTGCAGCGTGCAGGCGTGAATATTGAATAGTGAATAGTTTAAATGGAAGAGTTATCTGCATTTGTACGTGGAAACCACACGGACAGTCGCTGAGATCCTTAGTCGTTTAACTCCACCAGCTCAATAGTTTTTGTCATTTTATCGTGTATTTCGAGTTTTATGTACGGTGACTCTTTTTAATAATAAAATTGTTGTAAACTACAACTGGATAGCAACAGAGCCGGATCCAGCATCACTCGCAGTAAAAAGTGGTTAAAACATAGTAAAAAACTAAATTTTTACACTACAAAACAAACAATTTTTTTGGTGTTTTTTTCAATTGTCTTGATGTTGCCGACACTTTTGGACGCACGAGATCTTACCGACACTTTTAAATACATTAATGTGTTCAAATATTTTTTTCACAATAATATTTATAATTAATTTAGAATTAACAATATTAATTTTCTAAATTAATTAAATTAAATTTGCAAAATCCAGGGTGACTTCTGAACTGAAAAGACAAAAAAAAATTGCAAAATCCAGTTCAGAAGTCGTGGCCTGTGCCGGTGACTTCTGGCTTGAATTTTGGATGTGTTCTAGTTTGGTAAATAATCTAAAAATGTGTTATTTTAGTAAATAATTTTTTTGGGCTACAATGGTGTTTTTGCCTTAAAATTTTCTCTCTCCCTCTATATATATATATATATATATATAGAGAGAGAGAGAGAGAGAGAGAGAGAGAGAGAGAGAGAGAGAGAGAGAGAGAGAGAGAGAGAGAGAGAGAGAGAGAGAGAGAGAGAGAGAGAGAGAGAGAGAGAGAGAGAGAGAGAGAGAGAGAGAGAGAGAGAGAGAGAGAGAGAGAGAGAGAGAGAGAGGGAGAGAGAGAGAGAGAGAGAGAGAGAGAGAGAGAGAGATAAAAGTGCATAAAAATTAAGAATTTATCTACTAGTATACCTCAGTTTCTCCCATATATACTTTTGGTGATCCCGTTTTCTTGAGCAACTTCCTAACCATTATGTTCCGTTATCCGCCGCCTTTCTTGCTTGGTGTTGAGTTCTGCTCCGCCTACAAAAATTTAACTATCAAAAATATATTAATACATTAATTTTATGAGATAGATATATACTATCATATATATATATATATATATATATATATATATATATATATATATATATATATATATATGTATCTGTCTTACGTGATAAACGTACGCCAACTTATGTTTCACGTCACACCCCCTCCTCCCTGGTGATTATAATTTGCACTATAAATACCTTCTTTTCCATACCCACTTTAACCATCCTCTACCTCTATTAGTTATGGGAGATAACAAGAATGTCAACCAGCTTCCACCTGGATTTCGATTTTATCCCACAGATGAAGAGCTTATACTTCATTTCCTTCACACAAAGGCATCACTCTTACCTTCCCACGCAGATGTCATCCCTGATCTTCACCTATATTCATATGATCCATGGGAACTTCATGGTACATATATCTTTTATTTTATTGTTTCTTAATTTCTTTTAATTAAATGGTCTCAACAATTAATTTGTACTATATCTCTTTTTCCATTAATTCATGATCTTTGAAATGCACATCGATATATAGGTAGAGCTTTGGCAGAGGGAAACCAATGGTACTATTATAGCAGAAGGACAAAAGATAGGGTCACTAGCAATGGTTATTGGAAGCCAACGGGAATAGAAGAACAAGTTGTTTCCACCACAAAGAATAAGAGAGTTGGAATCAAGAAACAATTTGTATTCCACGTGGGAGAATCAGAATCCCCTGCTGGTATCAGAACAAATTGGATAATGCAGGAATATCGTCTATCAGATTCTGCTTCCTCTACTAAATGGGTGATATGTTGTGTTTATGAGGATGATGATGGAACGGATCAACTCTCTTGTTTGGATGAAGTTTTCTTGTCAATGGATGATCTTGACGAAATAAGCTTACCGAATTAGCTAATGCAAATGAAATTTATGTGACTTAGCTAGCTAGCTAGTTGCATTATATTATCCGAATGGATAATTAGTGAAGCTAATTGTTGATTGTTGCTATCCCCACATGTAATTAGTGAAATGATTGTAGCTAGATTTCAATCGAAGTCCTTTAAGTGTGTCACTATGTGCAACTCATTGCCAAATAATATAATTATGCTTTCAAACATTCCATTCACTATCATAGCAACTTCAAATTTGTCTGCTCATTATTTCTGTATAATAAGAACACCTCACACCTCATTAATTATTCATGCATAGCCACTAATTATTATGAGCGATTTTTCTATGTACAACTCATTTAAATGGTATATATACACAAGTTCGAAAAAAGAGTGACCAAAAGTAAGAAGTAAGAAGCGGGAAATTTCCCGCTAGCGTTTGCGACGGATTAGAAAACGGTCGCAAATTTGCGACAGAGATCCCGTCACAAGCCCGTCGCAAATGTCATCAGTTTCCTTCTTATCACGCGTTTATGATCTTCACTTAAAATATCATCACTTTCCTTCTTCTCTCTTTCTTTCTTCCCTCACACCGTCCCCCTCTCACGCTGTCCCCCTCCCTCCATCGCGCCTCCACCCACACCGTCACTCTCCACCATCGCGCCTCCACCCACACCCTCCACTATCGCGCCTCCCTCACCCTCAATCTCGCAAACCCTAACCTAATTGTGAAACCCAAAATTCAAATAGCAATTGCAAACCCTCAAAATCGTTTCTTTCTTCTCTCGTCGTTCTCAGTTTCTCTCATCTCCCTCAAAATCCAAATTGCAAAACCCTCAAAATCCAAATTGCAAAACCCCCAAAATCTCTCACAGTTTCTCACTTTCTTTCTCATCTCTGTTTCCCTTTCTCTCGTCTCTGCAAAACCCCCAAATCTCTAATCCTTCGTCACTAATTCTTCCTTTTTCGATTTCGTTTTAAGTGTTAACTTCTGATTTTTTTTTATTTCGTTTTATGTTGCAGAGGCAGAGATACTATTCCGTTCGCTCCCTTCATCATCATCATCATCATTTTGTTGTCTATTTGAAGGTTCTTAGCGCCTCCTTCATCATCATTCATCAAGGTATTTCAATTTCGTTTTCTATTTGTAGCTTCTTTCAGTTACTCATTTTTTATTTTTAGGTATTTCAATTTCGTTTTATGATTTAACTTACTTCTGGTATTTTTCGGTTTCGTTTTATGTTGCAGAGTGCAGACATACACGCAAGGGATTGGAAAAAAAGACACAAAAAGTATTCTATTTCTATATATTTTAGGGTTTGCTAGTTGCCTATTTCTATTTCTGTTTTAGGGTTTCCTAATTATTAGTTTGTCTATTTGTGTGCTTAATGACTTATATGTTGACTGAGTTTTTTTGTTAGTTAAGTTATCAACAAGAAATTGCTATTCTGTTGGTTAAATTGCTATTCAAATCTTGGCGGCGTTTGAGTTTATCTTTCAAAGATGATGATTAAGATTTATATTGTTTATTTACTTTTTATAAGAATCATGAGTAAGGCTGAGCAATATTTGGCTTTTCTTTGCTTCTTTTGTTGTGGATGACATGGCAACGTCACTCTGATGTTATTGCGGAAGCTACAAAAGAAACTTTGATGGTGTGTGGTGTATGACTCAATTGAAGTTATTGCTGAAGCTACAAAAGAAACTGGGATAGTAATAATCAACAGTTTAATTAGCCTTTGTGGAAACTTTGATGGACGAGGTATGGTTATGATAACTCAACTTCTTATGCTTCAGTGAAGTTTAAGTTTAACAGTTTTATTTGAAACTTTTATGCATGTTTGTTTCATTTGTTGTTTTTTTTTGTTAATATGTTTAGTCTGTTGTTTTAAATTGATTGTTTTCTTGAATAGAATCGATGGGCGGAGATGTTTCCTTCTACGATTGCTAGAGCTGTAAACCTTGATGTTATATCTGGTGGCATGGGTGGAACTAGAAATGGTGCTATACAAGTGGTATGTTTCTTTGCTGTCTGTTTGTTTAACTCCGTCTTAGTTAGCTGGAGCTGATTAGGATTATACGTTTCAGATGCATGCCGAGGTCCAATTGCTTTCACCACTTGTGCCTGTTCGTCAAGTGAGATTCGTCCGGTTCTGTAAGCAGCATGCAGAAGGTGTATGGGCTGTGGTTGATGTTTCTGTTGATATTGGTCATGATGCTGCTAATGCACAACCATTTATGAGCTGTAGGAGGCTTCCTTCTGG
Organism: Astragalus membranaceus; assembly: GCA_039519185.1. Lineage (NCBI taxonomy): Eukaryota > Viridiplantae > Streptophyta > Magnoliopsida > Fabales > Fabaceae > Astragalus > Astragalus membranaceus. Next base: position 3,347,545 of record CM076851.1, on the reverse strand, counting down.
CTGTATTGTGCAGGATATGCCCAATGGTTACTCCAAGGTAAGTTCTTATCCAACTTCTTTGTTAAGATTTTTTTCCTTTGTATATTTCTGTTTCTTGCCTTCTGTATGAGTTTCTTTTTAAATTGTAGGTCTTTTCTTACTTGTGGTAATGAATGGGGTACTTTCTATAGCTGATGTTATGGTCTTGCATGATGGCCCCTTTTCTATGCTATCAAAAGTTTACAGTGTTTTTTGTACTTTTCTTACTTTTTTTTTGTACTTTCTGTATTGTGACTGCTACGTCCAAATAGAATAATGTTGAATTTTACTTCAGAAGTGAGTCTTCACAACTAGTTTTTTACTTGTGACTTGCAGTTGTTCTTAGACTTGTTGTGTGGTGTATGACTCAATCTGATTTGGACTATTGATGCCACCAGTATGCTATCCAAGTTTTTTTTGAAGATGCTGCCTTTGAATTGATTTTATTTAATTACCAGTTTTGTTAATTGCCTGAACAATTTTGCTATAGTGAACAATTTTGCAATCCCAACTTTTTAAAACTCTCAAAGATTTGCAATCCTAACTTAGCATTTTCCTTAATTAATTTGTTTAGCTACAGAAGCATTTAGATCAAGATTTGGAGTTAGAATCAAACTTGTTTTTATGTAGGTGTGGCATACCGTATGACAGTCAAATTAAAAGCTTCCAATTAATTACTTGACTAGTTAATCCTGCATACATTCAAATGGTTAATGTGTTATTCTTTACAAATAAATTCTTTGGCCTTCTGTAGCTATTTTCAGGAACAAATAAGCATTTTCTTTCTTCTTGTATTTATTTGAACGTGATTATATGCCTATGCAGGAGTGGCAGCATATCAAGAGGATTTAGAGGTGAGTTCAGACTTCAGACAATGGCAAATCACTCCTGGTTTATGTGAAGCATCACTCGTCATGGCCAACCAGTTCTCTGTAAGTCCCGTTTTCCACTTACTATCGACCTGCTATAGTCTTCTTTACTTGGAGGTTTTCATTCAAATATAATTGATATCAAATTATGGTTTTGATTAAAAAGTATTCTTCTTTCTTTTGTTAAGAATGGCTTTGATAGATAGCTCAAACTTTCTGGTGATACCTGTTTATTGTCTTTGAATTTGAAGCATTCCATTATTTATTGTCTTTTCTTTTCCTAGTTCTCACAGTTATAGAACACTGAAATGTGATTGGGAATTTTCTAATTTCAATTTGAAACTAATTTGGGGTTTATGTTGTTGTAGATTCTTACTGTTTCTTAACAATATGTCAACTAAGAAAAAAAATTTATATGTTGTGTTTCTGTTTTTGTTTTTATAAAAGTCTATGATCCTTTTTTTTTGTTCTTGCTGCTATATTACATTCTAGTGTGGGTTGTGGAAAGTGTCTTAGTTCTGCTAGTGTTCAAATTCAAAAGAAGTTTTGGTGTCAAACAGTGTTAAGCTTCCCCATCATTGGGTTCAAATTCAATAGAGGCGCTTATAAAAAAAAATTCAATAGAGGCATTTTGGTGTCAATCAGTATTTCCATGTTTAAATGTCTTTTACCATGTTTCTAAAAACAATAAGGATAATGAAGATGATATTACATGTAAAGCTGAAAGTTTGATCATATAAGGAGGCTTTTGAGGTCTTCTACAACAAAGGTGTTGCTGGGAAGCTCAAGTGCAGAACTTCACCTTTGTATTTACTGTTATATTTTGTTAAGAGTTCATTACTGTGATTTTAAAAAGTTAACTCTGTTTTTGCTGCTTATATTGGTTTAGTAGTTTGAACTAGCATTTGGTTTTAATTATATATATATATATATATATATATATATATATATATATTCTTATAATGTTAGGGTGCAGAGTGTAGAGAAATATTTTGGGGATGTTCTCTCATGCAAATCTTGTGAAACTACTTGGATACTGCTGGGAGGAAGATCAGTTCTCGCTCGTTGACAAACACTTGCAGCAGGGCAGCTTGGAAAGGCACCTCTTTAGAAGTGGGAATACATATATTTTTGTTAAGTTTATCTTGTTAAGTTTTGTCCCAGTTTCACCTTAAGTTTATATCTTGTAGTCATAACAGTTCTTTTATTAAAGAAAAAAAGAAATGCTAATATGAAGAAGTCCTTTACATGGATATCATAACTTATATGATATAGTTTTGAATTATGGTTATTTAGCCATATTTTAGGTAAACTATTCCCATTCCTGAAGTATGTTTCTGTCATTTTGAATTGAGGTGTGTTACTTGTCTCATGAGTTTATGCTGGGGACTGGAAGGAATTACCTGCTATGTTGTCAACTGTAAAAAATGATGGATACGAAGTAACACCTGGAATGATAGTATTTTGGATGTATAACTTATCTATCTCAAACTTTTCTTTATGGATATAACTATTAAATAGTATGTATTAGTACTGATTAGTATGTATAGATATAACTATTAAATAGTATGTTAGATGTATAATTTAATTTTTTATTTTTAAATTTCTGACGGATTTGCGACGAAAATGTGTCAGAGTTTGCGACGACTTTGCCATAGATATTTGCGACGGACCTTCGACGAGTTTGCGACGGATTATTTGCGACGGGGTTTTTCGTCGCAAACGCTTTGCGACGAGCTGTTTTGCCACGATTCTTCGTCCATCGCAACTTCCGTCGCAAATTCACATTTGCCACAGAAAAAGGTCCATGCGACGGAAATTGCCGTCGCAAATGAGCGATTTTCTTGTAGTGCTTGAACGCTCTCTTCTTCAAGTAGTTATAGTGGATCTACATCATCCACTGGTGCGGTGTCGCAATACAATCAAAGAGAGCGAGAAAGTGGGCCAACGATGTAACCATCGCAGCACTTCCTTATCATTCCATTCCCAATCAATTCACTTTCCTCCAATTCCGTGTCAGATGACGCTGATTGGTTTTTTGGTGATGTTGAATTGTGAAGTTCTTTATTTCATAGATAAGTGATTTGGATATTTTGGTGGCTTTGGTTCTGTTTTCTCTAATCGTCGTGCTTCCTGATGAATCGACATGTTATGATATCGTATTCCATTCCATCGGTTTGTTTGGTAATCTCCTGGTTAGTGAATGCAATAATTTTATTTGATTTTCCCTTTTAATAAGGTGTTTTGTTTTTCCCTTTTAATAAGGAGTATTGTTCATCCTTTTTAATAAGGAGTATTGTTTTTTTCCTTTTTGGGATCATTGGTGACCTGTAGCTATATTTTTGGTACTGCTGTGTGCTTGTAATCCTTTGGATTCCAGTGTTCGGAAGCTCTTACAAGTTAATGATCTTCTTTTGAGTGTGTGATAGTGATTCTTGACTAAAGTTTCTCTATGGATGGTTTTAATAATTTCACTATTATTTCTTGGAATATTCGTGGTGCTCTAAACACTGATGTTAAGCGCCAGTTACGTGATATTATCAATTCTCACCATCCTTTGCTTTTTTGTGTGTGTGAGACACATGTTCAATTCATTAAAGTTGAGTGTTTTTGGAGTTCTCCAGGTTATACTCCCTTGTTTATTCAGGAATCTAGGGGGCATTCTCGTGGTATCTGGGTTTTATCTAGTGTGTTCGGCTTTAATTTTTCTCTTATAGACACTACAAGAATTTCGGGGATTTCCGGCGGACAAAATCCGCCGGTAATGGCCAAAATCCGCCAGAAATTGGACATTACCAGCGGATATTTTCCGCCGGAAATCCGCCGGTAATTCGCCCGCGGGTAACAATTACCATTTCATGTGAATTTGAAGCAACAACGAAGCTTCAATCTCTCTAGATCAGTGAAGGTTTTGAAACCCTAGCAGAGCTGGAGAAGGTACCAGAAAGAGAGAAAAGAAGAAACAGATAAGAAAGAGAGAGAGAGAGAGAGAGAGAGAGAGAGAGAGAGAGAGAGAGTGAGTGAGTGAGTGAAGCTGCTACAGCAACTAGGGTTGCTATTTTGTTGAAATAACCGGGTCAAAACCCGTATCCAGTGTGCGCTCCGCGTGTATGAACAGTACACAACCCAGTGGGTTCTCTGCATGTACCCGTTGGCTTGACTGGGCTTAACAAATCAGAACAGAATTGTGTATTTGGGCTAATTTTTTTGTTGATTGCACATCCAGTTTTTGCTATTCAGCACCCTGCAATCAGACAAATCATCAATTGGTCAAGATTGTTCATCATATGGTTTAAAATTTTAACAAAGTCGACATACCCATCACCAGCCTATTTCCTTTGATCAGTCCACCGGTACCTATTTCATGAAGCAATCATACACCACCACGATGACAAAGCAACTCTTTCTTCTCTCGTGAAACCATTATTGTTCTTTCTCCATTATAAGTTGTGCTAAATCAAAACTGCATTTTAATAACAGATTTAGCACTACAAGAAAATCGCTCATTTGCGACGGACCTTTCCGTCGCAAATGGACCTTTTTCCGTGGCAAATTTGCGTTTGCGACGGCATTTGCGACGGACAAAAAGTCGTCGCAAAACAGCTCGTCGCAAATGCTTTGCGACGAAACTCCCCGTCGCAAATTGTCCGTCGCAAATCCGTCGCAAATTGCCGTGGCAAACTCGTCGCAAACGCTGAGACCTTTTCGTCGCAAGTCCGTCGCAAATCCGTCGGAAATTTTAAAAAAAAATTAAAAAAAAATTTAAATTATACATCCAAAATACTATTTAATAGATGAATATAGGGAAAATTCCTTGATTACAAAACTAGAACACTTGCAGAATTTCAAGCGTTTGCAAACCTCCCAATTGCTCAAAGGCCCTAATTCTCTCAAAATGCCAAGATGCTCCTGCTTCCCTCTAATCCATTCCTCATATTTATATGCATCACAGCCTAATCTTATAGACTAAAGGGTTTCATCTATTACTATCACTATGACACTATCCTATACTCTAGAGTAAACAAAAGCTACACCTACAGATCATTTATAAAATTAGCTGCAATTTGAAGCCAAATGGAGATTACTTCTGCAACTTTCTCTTTAAATTCGTCATCATCATTACATTCTGAATTTCCTTCAGTGCCAATATAATCATATGCCATTCCAACATATCTGCCATTTCAACATATCTGCCATTCCAACCTTGTACCTATAGATAAACAACAATTTGAAGAAATAGCCCAAAAAAACTAAAGAAAAAACCACAACATAAGAATATAAAATGGAAAAGCAACACCCTGGGAAACATGATATGGGAGACCTATAATTCTATTTGACACCCTAAATTTGGCAGAACTGCTAAAGAATAAAAAATGAAAAAACGGAATTCAGTCGTTGTTGATATCTTCATACATCAAATGTACACATAAAGGGTTATAAAAAGGACCTGAAATAACTTTGCTTGACAAGATCACTTGAAGAACAACCGGTCAGGCTGCCACGTACTCCATGAGGAGAAACAATCACTGCAATGCAATAACGTAAAATAAAATCAAATATGGTGCCAAGAAAAGCCATCTGAGAATCTGAAGAACTAACACTTTTGGATATCTAGGACACCTAAAAACAGAGTTTGACAGTGACACGGAGAAAATGACAATAACTAGACATAAAGGTGGATAGAGAAAGAAAAAATTGTTTCCCCTTTTGAACTGAAATGACTGCAAAAAACACTAGTTGGTGCACAAAATATCATGCCAACCTGGAAATCTATGTGTCGCCTCAGTAGAATGTTTCAACAATTTTTCTAGATCACCACTGGAAAGCATCCGGATATTCCTGATAAAAAGGAGGGACACCAACAGATAAGTATTTCAATGCAAGCTAAACTATTGACCAACTAACAATTGTTACAAAGATGCATTGGTCTATCAATGATAATTTCTTATAAATTTTTACATTGTTAACCTAACACACATCATGCATTGGTCTATCATGCTCTAGACAACAATGCTAAATCTAATTGTAGCTAAAACATACCTGAATAGTTCTTCATTTTGAAAATGATGAAACTTAGAAAATACATCTCCAAATCTCATGTAATGAAGCCCAAGCAGCGCTCTGCCAAATTCAATAAAATATTCAATAAAATAAGACCAAGATTAACATCATTTTTGAATAATTAGGGGGGGGGGGACCTTTCTATGCAATTCCTTAAAGCCTGGGAGAGAGCAGTTGCAACCTCTTCTGAATCCCGAGGAGCCAGCCAGAGACCGGACACAACAACTATATTAAAAAAGTTTCCACATATTAAAACATAATCAGAAAATATAAAAATGGAAAAGCTCCAATTCCATTACCTTTGAAGAAGGAAATGTAAATGACCAAATACTAAAGTTCAGTTATCCATGTTACCTCTTAACCTGTATAATGCTGGCTGAGCAGTCTCAACAACTGATGAATGACGCCCGGGAAGGAAAAGCCACAGCTTAATCTTTTCATCTGCATGTTTAGTACAGAAAGCAGAAATTTAGGAACATAGAAATTGGATAACCATTTCATCCTTTCCTTCTTATAAGAAACAAAATAAAAATTGCAAATGATTACAAAACCATGGCAATCTCTACCGGGATTATGCAAACCCTGTGATGGATCCCAGGGTCGAACAAAAGATTTGGTCCATGTGCTGAGAAATCCTTCCTTTTGAAGTTGCAGATGTGATGAAAGCACCAGTAACGTGTTCTGTAAATGACTTCAGGTATGGCATGACAGCATCATAATATTTTTGGAAGTGCTCCTAAGCAAGACCATAGTATTAAATGAGTAATCCAAAGAAAAGAAATTATAAATGTTGAAGAACACAGTTTTCTATAAAAATACCTGTGATGAATCAGCAACTGATGCCAAAGCAGTTAAGGCACCCTCTTGCACCATTTTGAAAAATATAAAGGATATCCAAAATTAATGGAGAATGATAATTTTATGACGATTCAGAAAAATGACCATAGCAACATTACTCTTGGAAATAATTTTCTACAAACAAACCTGAAGAAGTACAAGCAATTTGCTAACTATTCCATCCAAGTATGGCGTTAAGATACCAAGGGTGCAATTTTCGCTGAAGTTGAGCACTGCTGAAGCAGCATGCGCCTGTGTAGACAATAAGAGGACATTTATATTGAAGAATTTATTCAATTGACATAACATGACTTCAGAAATGGAACACTTACAATTTCAACCAAACTTTACCCATACCTTTTAAATCATTACTTCAATTCTTTCAATTTTTGACACAATCATTAGTTTCAATTCTAAACCAAAATGTCTGATATAACATATAGAAACTGTTGAAACTTGAAACTCTCTAAACAATACGGGAAGAGAGACAAAGCTACATACTGTGGATCTCTCTTTTAAGCACTGGAAGACAGTAATTGTGAGGCTGTAAGCCACCTTGGAACAAAGAGTTATGAGTGAGAAATACACATTTTCAGTTTGTTATAATCATAGAAAGGTTCCATGAAATTAACTAGAAAGCTCTACAACTATCAATATGATGACCAACAAGTGGCATAAGACTCATAATTAGCATTATCATAGTAAAATCAACCTCAGAGCTACTGTCAATCAAATTCATCAAATAGCTATATAAAATAATTCGCTGACAGGGGACACTGAATATGTGATAAAGAGCTGGTTGGTTTCTTCCACTCTCACCAGTCAAGGAAAGCAACTATGTGATAAGACACTGAATAAGTTCCTTCTAAGTATCAAGGAAAGCAACTTTGTGTTGCCTAAAAGTAATCTAACTACCTACCTGGTAGAGATTCAATTTCCTCAACAAGATCTCAGCATTTTCTTCTTGGCTTACTGATGTAATAAGTGCCATTATGAATTGCTCTAGACTTTCAGCAGCTGGAAATACCGATATGACATCCTCGCTTAAATGTTCTGCACTATCCAGAAAGGGTTTCTGAAAATACAATCAAATAGATTTTCTGTCATTTTAAAGCTATATTCACAATGTTATTAGGAAAAAATAAACAAATCATATATACACTCACCAGTTTGTGGCCGTATAGTTTGTGAACTAATGATGCAGATACAAAAGCTGCCTGAGGATGTCTCTGAGATAAAATAGGCATGAAAGTTGCTGAATCTTTCTTTAGAAGCTTCTTGAGTTCTTCTGCAAGCAATGCCAAGGGATGCTCATGTGACATATCTACTCTTTCAACAACTTGATATGTCTGCAGAAAGAAATGATATTGCCTTAAACACGGGATTAGAAATGGAATACGAAAACAAGCTATTCTTCTATCCTGTAGTTAAGTTTCTTGAAAAAAAATAAAAAAATGAAAGCAAATATTCCAATACACATTAAAATCGCATGGCAGGATAAAGAATTTTAAGAGTATATTTGCTTCCAAATGTTCATTAAAAACTCAAACATGTATAATCAACAACAGTAAATGGGGGCAATTTGTTAGTTGTTAGTCAATTATCAGTTAAGTGGCAGATAATACCCGAATATCAAGGATTTTTAAGGCAGAAATAGAACATGCAAGAAATTCAAACAACTTAACCACATAAATGACTTTTGAGAAATAACCATCATCGACAATAATACTCACCCGTGCAAATGCACTTTTAATTGATGATGATATGTATATCTCTATCTGATCCCGATCACTAACTGGCAAGGACTGCATGTTCTGCAGTAAAAATGGTATAAGGAACTTTCAATAAAAGAAATTCATGACCCTAATGTAACTTCTTACAAATCTATCCAAATGCGAAAGATGTTATCAAACTAAATTACACACCGTTTCCGGTTCTTCCAATAGAAGCCTCCTGGTAACCATCGCAACTGCTACAATCTTTTCCATAGCTGCTGAACCCTATAAAACATGTGTGATCTAAAATTACTAATTTCATATCAGACCAATTTTCATAGAAGCAAATGAAGCAAAACATTGTGACATTTATAGGTAATTCAGTCAGACAATAATAATAGAAGAATCAATAACTTGAAATTGAAAAAAAAAACTGTCATAAAGATTCTATTACACACTTTAACGTGAAAGCAAACCAAAGAACAAATAGCTTCTGCAAAGGAAAAAACAGCTCCTGATATAGCACCAACAGCAACACCTCGTATGAAACCACTCTCAGTCTCTTCAACATAGCTTCTGCCACAGTACATTAAAGGCATCAAATAAGTTAAATCATAAAACGAAATTAAAATACCTAAAAATAAAAAATGAGTAACTGAAAGAAGCTACAAATAGAAAACGAAATCGAAATACCTTGATGAATGATGATGAAGAGGTGCTGAGAACCTACAAATAGAAAACGAAATGATGATGATGAATGATGATGAAGGGTGCGAACGGGAATAGAGATTTTGGGGGGTTTTGCAGAGACGGGAGAAAGGGAAACAGAGATGAGAAAGAAAGTGAGAAACTGTGAGAGATTTTGGGGGTTTTGCAATTTGGATTTTGAGGAAGATGAGAGAACTGAGAACGACGAGAGAAGAAAGAAACGATTTTGGGTTTTGCAATTAGGTTAGGGTTTGCGAGATTGAGGGTGGGGAGGCGCGATGGTGGAGGGTGTGGGTGGAGGCACGATGGGGGAGAGTGACGGTGTGGGTGGAGGCGCGATGGAGGGAGGGGGACAGCGTGAGAGGGGTCAGCGTGAGAGAAGAAAGAAAGAGAGAAGAACGAAACTGATGATATTTTGACTGAAGATGAGAAACGCGTGATAAGAAGCAAACTGATGACATTTGCGACGGGCTTGTGACGGGATAGCCGTCGCAAATTTGCGACCGTTTTCTAATCCGTCACAAATGCTAGCGGGAAATTTCCCGCTCCTTACTTTTTATACTTGCCGTCGCAAATCCGTGGCAAATTACTGACGGATTACTGCCCGTCGCAAATATTGGTAGCTAAAACAGACTTTTCTTGTAGTGTAGCTTCATAGCAACCGTATTTACACTACGTCTATTGTGTCATGTTGCTTCACCTTCTTCAATTATGGAGCAAAATTTGAGTTTGAAAAATTTAGATCTTCCAACTTGTTTCTTCCCCACTCTTTCTAGTTTATGGCATCAGCTTGTCCTTTCAGCAGCACCTCTTGCCTCTCAAGCGGTGAATTTACAATTTTGTTTAGCCTTCCTTACTTCAGCAATGTTGTGCTTGCAATGGTCCTGAGCGGATAGCGGATCCTGTCATATGTTTTAAATTTATCTCAAATTTGTAGTATTAAATATATGAGCCACTAAAAGAGGAAAGATAAAATATAGAAGATCTTGTCACGTGATGCTATTTTAAAATATTTGTTGAGTTATTATTAGCTGATGGATTACTTTATTTTAATGGTTGAGATTTGCTGTAAGGTGTCAATGGATTACTTTATTTTATTGTTGATGAACTTTCAGACTTAAGAGATTTTTAGAGAGAAGTTTAGAGGTAGAAGTATTTGTGCTGTTAATGAGAACTGAGTCCTCCTTTTATAGCTGAAGGAAGGATCAATTTTACAAAGGTGACAGCTCATCTAAGCACTAATTCACTAATGCGGGACAGCTCAAAACAATAATTTAATAATACGACAACTTTAAAAAAAAGACAGCTCAAAAGATAAAGTTGCGATAATTAAAGTAAAAGATGTTGTCGACTAATAATGACAAACTGCCGAAAGTAATCCCACTGAGTTTGTGTGGGTCTTCAATAATTCATGAGAAGTCATCGTCGCAGACAGGTGTAAAGCTGTGAGATTACCCTTCTGATGACCTTTTGTCGTCTTCTTGATTAATGTCAGAGTCAGATAAGGTTGCTTGTAGTCTTCTGAAGAAGGCTTTCTTATTTGAGGCTGAGGATAATTCTGTCATTATCTTGGTTTTTTCTGCCAAGAATTGACATTCTTTAGTATTGTCCTTGGGTGTTAATAGGAGAGAGGGGTTTTTCTGAAACCATTATTGAAGAACCGAACTCTTGATTAATTCTGGGTTATATTTGTTCCACCATTTCGTTTTAATAAACCTAACTATCCAAGTTAATTCGCTGTCCGAGACTTGTTCAACTTTATAGTCCCAAGAGGTAATCCAAGATATTTCAAAACTAGCATGAAAAGCTAAGACTTTAAAGTAATCTGGTAAACTTAATTCTGAATTGAATTGTTGAAATGCTTGATTGGCAAAATCTAGGTAAATGTTTGGGTCTGGACCCCATTCGTTAAACCACTTAATGAACCAGAGAGGGAAATTTAATGGCATATCCTTTTTGAACCAAACGAACCAGGAATGATCGCAAGGTTCTAGGAGTAACATGTTATGCCAAGCATCCATGTAATCGTAATAAGAGTAGTGCTGAGGGTTAAACTTTCTAGAAAACTTTGCTCCTGAGCAAGGATGGCTTTTTCAGTCTGAAGGGGATAAAACCTTTAATATTTTAAATTTAGAGAACATAATTCTTCCTGGGATCTTCTTATCATAAGTATGGATTAATTTTATAGAGTCTGTGTCAACTAATATGAATTCATAGAAGGTTCTGGCATTTTCTAATGATTGTGGGAGAAAGTGAAAACCTGGGGGTAGAACTTAGGGATTATCTGATTAATGACTTTATTATGATATTCCGGTTCTATGAGGAATAATATTTTCTTGTAATCTTTTTCAATAAAAGGGTAGGATAAATCTGAACGGGGTGTGTAAAAGGGTATTGGTTTAACAGGGTTGTTTAATGGGGAGGTGGCTCTTAATGCATAGGAAGTGGAGGGAGAAATTAATTGGGATTGCACAGGAGGTCTTAATGATCTAGGTGCTGAACCAGATGGAGCCCTTGGGTAAAAGGCTGGTAAGGCTAATGGTGTTAATGGGGTAGAGCAGTTTTGTAATGTAAAGGCCGATCCCTGAACTATCTGTTTTGTTGTAATTGCCCTTTTGGGGTCCTCGTGAGGAGGCCCGTACTTATCCTTGCTTTGACTCATGATTTTCCCTGTAAAAATTCTCTAGTAAGGAAATCAGGCAAAGAATTCTTTTCTCCTTTAATATGTTCAATATCAAAATCAAAACATGAAAGTAATGATTGCCATCTGGCGAAAATATGCTTTGAAACTAGGTTTTTAACATCTTTTTGTAATACATCCTTGGCTGCTTTGCAGTCAGTTTTTAATAAAAATCTTTTGGAAAACAAATCATCTTGAAACTTGGTGATGCATAATACAATAGCTAAAATCTCCTTTTTGACAGTGCTATACTTTAACTGAGTCGTATTCCAAGTTCCTGAGTAATACCTAACAATTTGTTCTTTTTGGCTACTGGGTAATATTTGTTTTAATATTCCTTCGAACCCTAACTCAGAGGCGTCTGTTTCAATTAATAGGGATGCTTGGGGATCTGGGATTCCTAAGCATGGTAATTTTTTGACTATTCCTTTTAATGTTCTAACACTCTTACTCATTGATTCATCCTATTGGGGAGGATTCTTTTTTAATCTTTTGAACAAGGGTAAACATATTGTTCTAAGGTTGGGGATAAAGTCTGCGACATAATTAATACAGCCTAAAAATCTTTGCAACTGTGTTTTATCTTTTAATTCGTCTGGGAATTTACCACCAAACTCTTTGGCTCTGCTAATGGGTGTAATCATTCCCTTATAAATGTTAAACCCTAAGAATCTAACATTAACTTGAAATAATTTCATTTTTCTAGCAGATATGACTAATCCATTTTCTTTAATAATTTTAAAGAATCTATCTAGGTGTTCAAAGTGTTGGTTAATTGAGTTTGAGAACACTAAGACGTCATCTAGATAAACTATGGTGAATTGTTGGTAATCATTAAAAATGTCGTTCATAATATGTTGGAACTCACTAGGGGCGTTCTTTAGTCCCTGAGGCATGACATTCCACTCGTAATGACCAAATGGTACTACGAAGGCGGTTTTGTATTTCTCTTTCTCCTCTACCTGTATTTGGTAGTTGTAACACCCCCTTCTAATAATCTACTATTTAATAAAATCAGAGTTTTCTTTTTCTTTTTAAAACAATCACAAGAGAGTGCTACACTTAACTCCATTTAAACCAACAACTTGAATTGATATACTTCAGCAAAATAACAACACGATACATAGCACACAGTCAAAGGGGCAAGCCCACAAATCTCCTGTTTAGTTTACACCAATAGAATATATTCACCATCACAGCGGAATAACAACAAGTTTGAACGTAATCCAATACATCACAAAATAGCAGTCTAACAACATCAAATAAAATGACAAGTAAACACAAGACGCCCTCCCCCCGGTGCTACGTATCAGAGCATGACACATCCTACTAGAAGAAGGTATGAGGATAACCTTCACTCGCTATCACCTGCACGTTGCCGACATGAGAAGCAACATAAAAGCAGTAGGGTGAGTCTCTTTACATAAATAATAACATATGAGATAAGCACTATATTAGGAAAGGCAATTAGGGAACACCAATTCACAACTAGGGCAGCAACATCATCAATTTCACAGTCATCAAGCAACAAGTCGGTCATCAAATTAATCACCACAACGAATCATCACAATGCCGGCTATATAAACCACAACACAAACGTCAATTCAATCATTACAAAAGCTCATCACAAGGTCATGTAGGTATATGAAGTGCAACCCACTCGCGGACATATGCATGAGGTACCTTTCACAAACGTTGCTTAGCCTTTCGGGCCTCATCGTCACTTAGCCTTTTGGGCCTCAAACGTCACTGGGTTTATGCACATGGTATGCATGCGACACTATGACATGCACCATGCACGAACACACACAATCACGGTCAACTATGTGACCCGTCACTTACCAGTTTGCCAAAAAGGAGCACAGCACCTGTCAATTCATAATTACACACAACAACGTCGCTATAATTCATCGTCGCTTATTATCATCGTCGCTTAGCCTTTTAGGCCTCATCGTCACTTAGCCTTTTGGGCCTCAACGTCACTTATTTTCATCGTCACTTAATCATAAACATCATCAATTCACACAATAGCCACTGAGGGCAAAAACGTCATTTACTAGCCACCAAGGGCATCATCGTCATTTACACATCATTATCAACAACATTGGCCACCAAGGGCAAAAGGGTCATTTAACTAGCCACTAAGGGCATCATCGTCATTTACACATCATCATCAACAATATTGGCCACTAAGGGCAAAAACGTCATTTAACTAGCCACTAAGGGCATCACCGTCAAAATCATCACTTTTGACACTTGGACGCTAAAACCACTGATTATACGCAAAAGGGGATTTTTAAAGACACCAAAACGATTTTTCAACGTCACAGCAACGACCACCGGGAACAGCCACTTGGGCGCCCAACAACCTTCAGAAATAATAAGTTTTTATTTTTCAAAATGGGACACACAGATAGACAACTGAAAAAGCTTCACAACGCTTTTTGAAACACTTAAAACGGACACCCGAGTCAAAAGATATAGCGAAAACAGTTTTCAAAAAAATTGGGAACATCCTGCAAAATGGCGCCCTTGGCGCCCAGCGCCCAGAAACACGCAACACAACGCACACTCTGGCGCCCTTGGCGCCCAGCGCCCAGCAACACGCAACACAACACACACGCTGGCGCCCTTGGCGCCCAGCGCCTGGCGCCCAACACACCACACACGCACAACACAAACACACGCACACTGGCGCCCTTGGCGCCCAGCACAGACACAGCACTTCCAGCAACAAAATTCCAGCAACACACACGCACCTAGGGCGCCTAAGGCTCCAACACTTTTTGGGTTCCTCTCAACAAAAAAATACCAAATTAAATCACCAATGCCAAATACTTATGTGAACAGTGTAACACCCCGGTATTTCTATTGACTAAAAATACCCAAGTGCACATTAGTAACACATCAGAGATACATTTCCTGCTTAGACACTGAATATCACTATAAATTTTTCGCTGAATAAAACCCAAACAGTCTTATTTACAACAAGACAATATGGTTCTCAGATCATATACCATCAGCATCTATAGCAGTCAGTATCATACAAGAAAGCGGAAGAAAGATATACACTAAATACATAATGTTTTAGTATACAGACAACAAAAGGGAAATAAGCTTAAACATAAAGCTAGGCTATCAGCAACCAGTCCGAGCTCAACCTACTCGCGCCTCTTGGATTTCCGCTGTCCCTGTGTCTCTGTAAAACAACAACATTTAAACAGTGAGATACAATCTCAGTGAGTTCTACCGAAACCCCTACTAACACTCTCGGTTCAGTTATCATTTCTTTTATAACTTAACACGATACCGACTGCAAAACATTGCTACCCTCGGTATGTCGTAAAATAACAAAGTACGGCACCGACTGCAGAACATTGCCAACCCCGGTGTATCGCACAACAAACAAAGTACGGCACCGACTGCAGAACATTGCTAACCCCGGTGTATCGTACAATAATCTTTAACATAACACCGACTGCAGAACATTGCTAACCCCGGTGAACCCCCCTACCAATAGTACATTCTCCCATTGGCATGGAGCCTAGGGAAGGGGATCATGACTGCCCCGCCTAGTATGTTACACATGGGTCGTCACCCAACTCGATATACTATATACGTATATCTACAATACTATGAACCCATGGTCCATCAAATCAGACAATCAATGAAACACTTTAATCCACATTTTATAAAATCCACGTTCACACTCGCACTCTAGTTGACCACCTTTCGACACAATTTTCAATATCAAAAACAGTTTATTTAGCCTTAAAAATAGAATATTCAGTTAGGCCTCTGAATAAGCTTTTCAACGCATCTTAGAACACCTCAATCGGGTTTCCGGATCAAAAGATATCGCGAAAACAAAAACAGCGTACAGTTGCTGAAAATCTGCAAAGCGTCGCGACGCGAACTGCTACCGTCGCGACGCGAAAAACGACAGAAACTTTTTGCGTGATAAAACTGGGCCAGGTCGCGACGCGATGGGAACGGGTCGCGACGCGACCCTCTGCAGAAAAGTGCAGTTTTTCCGTTTTCTTGCGAAATTCGCTATTCCGCTCAATTCCGATTCTCGTTTCGACTGAAAACAAATTTAACAACCAGCAAAACAAACCCAACCAATACCACACAATCAATCAATTCAATCAAAAACTCAATCGAAACGAATTTTTATCAAAAACGATATATTTTCCCATTAACGGTTTTTAAGTCAAAATCTTTCGAAATCAAATCACCAAAAATTCCGTTTCAACACGACACAACTCGAGACTCGCCCCGATCGATTCCTAACCCGAAACAGACAATATCAAGTAATATTCCAGACCAGCGAAAGCGATAAAACGATCAGTCAATTAATTCGAAAAAACAAAAATCCTAAACGTGAGTAGAACTCACCCTTGAAGCGTGAACCACGATCGAGCCGAATTCACCGAGTAACCGCACGAACATTCCCCGCATAATGTTTCCGTTCCGACGAAGCTCAATTCCGCCTCCGAAGTTTTCCACTTGATCACGAAACCTCTTATTGACCGAAATACCGAATTCCTCGAAGTCCTCCATGGACACTATTCATCATCCCTAACCTCCAAAACCACTATTCACAAAAAATCCCAAATTTGATTTCTCAAATCTCACCCAATCAAACCTTGATTCTTTCACTTCAAGCTAGTACCCAAGCCTCCATTTGAACTCCCTTGGCCTTCAAACCGCTTTATTGAAGAAGATGGCTCTCAAAAACGCCACCTTGAGCTTCAAACCGAAAATGGTAGATTCGTGTAGAGTGAATTGATGATGAATATCTTGGTACCAAATCGAAGAGGAAGTAACGCTGAGCATTTTTCGTGTTGGAAGGAAGTCGTTTTGATGAGCCAAAGTCCTCCCTTTTTCCTCTTCTTCCTCCATGCCCCTTTCCTGTTCTTTCTCTTTTCTCTCTTTTCTCTTCTCTGTATCTCACGCTTCCTTCTCTCTTTTCTTTCTTTCTTTTTTTTTTATTCTTTCTTTTTCTTCTCACTCACATATACGCATACATATATATATTTATTAATATATAAGTGGTAACGTGGTCTAATTACCGTATTGATCTAAATCTCTCATTTCGATTCCGAAACTTCCTTGATCCGTATTATCCGGTTAACGATCCTATGACAACCAATAAATAATTTTAGCACTCGATAAATTTACCCGTTAAGTACTAATTTAATTTAATTGGGTTAACATCCAAATAATTCTATTAATTATTTGCGGATGATTTTCCACCAAAAATCATTCAGTCATAACCACAAACACCTAGCATGCATCATTCATATTACACTCCACTCAACACCAATCAAACATGTCTTTGCACAAATAAATTTCAGCGTACCAACAACATCAAAACACACCAATCATTCATGGAAATCACCCTAGAACCTATCCCTAGACAACACTCATCACATACACTATTAAAGATGAAAAGAGAACCCCCTAACCTTTAAGAATTCGAAATGCAAGGCACCTCTCCAAGAAATCACCAACAATTCTTCCTCTTGCTTGAGTGCTCAAGGTTTTTCCTCCTCCTTTCCTTGCTGTTTCACGAGCTCCTCTTCTCACTCTCTCCTTTCTTTTCTTTTGTTTTTGCTCATTCGAATGAATGGGTGATAAAACTCTAGACCCCTAAGTATTCGAAGGTCATGGCCAACTAATGGTCATGGGCCTTCATGTGCACCACCTAATTCATGACAACACCTCCCAAATAAATAAAATAAAATAAATCCTAAATTAATTAATACTAGCCCTCACCTTATAAATAGGTCCAATTTCCTCGCATATATTTATTTTATTATCTACCACCACATAATTCCCAATTAATTAAAATAAATAATTCAATTAGATAGCTAATTAAATTTGGGGTGTTACAGTAGTAGCCTGATTTCATATCAAACTTGGAGAAGATGGATGCATTATGTAATCTGCCAATTAGATCCTTCTTATTTGGCATGGGGTATCTAATCCACTGTAAAACCTTGTTTAGAGGTTTATAGTTGAATACCAATCTGGGTGCTCCTCTCTCTAATTCAGAGGAATTTACCACGTAGAATCCAGCATAGCTCCAAGGAGACTTGTTGACTCTGATTAATCATTTTTCCAGGTACTCCTGGAATTCCTTTTTACAATAATTCAGGTTATCCTGATTCATCTGAATGGGCCTGGCTTTAGTGGGAATGTCTCTTTCGTTAAAGTCTGGCTCATAGGGTAGGGACACTACGTGTCGTTTTCTTTCCCAAAAAGCATTTGGGTGGTCCGCACATATGTCTTTCAAACTTACTATGTAATTCTTTAACCCTGTCCTGAACAGTTTTGCTTCCTAACTGTTCTTCTATCCTTTTATAATGTATTTCTTTATTAATCATGCTGATCTGCTTTCTTTTTAGAGAAATCAGGTTTATTCTAGAGGTTGAAGCCTCCTTTAACACATTTAATTCCCTAGCCCTAGGTGGTTCTATAAAATCAGAACTAATTTCTTTTCCTAAGGCTTCTGTGGTTATTGACGTGTGCGAAACTTTGAATGGATATAATAAGGCTAAAAAAGGTGTTCCTAATATGACTGAGTCATGAAGGTCTTTGACTAATAAGAAGGGAGTACGGCAACACACTCCTGTTTTACCGATCTTCGCATCTGTTAATTTGTAAGAGACACTTAGCCTGTGTCCTCCGGCTCCACTTAATGCCTCTAATGTTTTCTCATAATACTTGGTTGGGACTAGTCCTTCCTGGATACAGTTGGTATCTGCTCCAGAGTCTATTAAGGCTACGAATTCGAACATTTGTACTTTAATGACTATGGTTATGGGACAATGCCATTTATGCACTATCATTTTGTGTAATAAGGATATATAGTGAGTGTCTTTAGGTTCACTGGTTTCTATCCTTTCTTCTTGCTGGGTTGCTAATATATTCTTCCCCTTTAATTATAAGTCCTTAATATCTAATTCTAAATCATTTTGTTTTAAAGACTGGATTTCTTGCTTTATGAGAGTTATCTCGTTCTGCAAATCCTTAATGGTTATGGTTTTAGAACTAAATGGTTTAAACTTATTTATAATACCTTTGAATTCTATTTTATGGACTACTTCCTTCTCGTCCTGTTCTTTCTCCATACTTCATTTAATTTGCTTCATGAAGTCGTTCTTCTGTTCTGACTCAGGCATCTCCTTTAATATTCCTATGAGGGTGTTTGCCTGATCTGAAGTAATAACATTGACTGTTTTACACAGTTCTCGCAGGTACATAATTCAGGTCCTAAGCAACAATCTTCATCAGAACTTCTTTCTGATTCAGAGTCGTCTATTACCTGATTGATATAGTCTTCCTCTTCATAGGAGGATTCTTCTGATGAACTAGAAGTTTCATCAACTATCATTATACCCTTTAAGATATTAATAAGACTCTCTTTTAAGTCTTCTTGTATTTCTAAATTATTAATCTCATTAATCTTCTGGCTAACCCTACAATTCTTCGCATAATTTCCAAGCCTTCCACATTTATAACATTTAATGTCTTTGGTACTACTGCTACCGTATTCTTTTTTAACTTTGGTTTTCCCAGTGAACTTCTTAGGAGGTTCTTTGGTGTTCTGGGTTTGGTTGTAATTTCTTCTGTGAGAATAATTTTTTGAATCATGTTTTGGATACCTGATACTCATATTTAGATGTGTTATTTATGCTCTTATCACTTAAATCAACACAAATTCTCAAGTAATATTCGTGTTTTATTAGGTAAATATTAGTTATTTAGAGGAAAGAAGGGTTAAGAGCTTGTTTGTTATCATTTGACACTTTTGGTGTCTTTTTGAGTATTTTAATGCTTCTGTTAAGTGCTGCAGGGTAAGCACTATAGCGCTATATGGCTGCAGGGTAAGCACTTTTGGTGTCTTTTTGAGTATTTTAATGCTTCTTTTTGAAACTTGTTTTGAGATTGATCAACTGAAACGAGTAGATTAGTGGGTACAGACATGGTCCATGATTCGAACTCAAGGATTGATATGAATGAAAGGTTGTTTAAAGACATTTAGACAACTTGTGCTTAACTCTAGACATAGGGGAGCAATAGTTCATAAGGTGAATACTGTGGGTTCTTCATTATACAGGGGTGGACTTATTTAGAACCTAGACATAGGAGTCTTGTAACAAAATCCTGGCGTTAGTGACCGAAGGGCACAAAATCATATGCTACAGCACTTAACGCTATAGCGTCTAACGTTATAACGCTTCACTACTGAGAAATTACTTAGCAAAGAGCAGTCCAACTCACTTTATCAACTCTTGAGCTTTCTTTACTTGTTTATTTACATTTATGTTACTCACAATACTTGTTGACAGCTTATTATTGTTACTTCTCACTAGCTTAACTACTAACTTAAATATAGAAGTAAACTTAACAATCTCTATGGGAACGACCTTTACTTATCAATATATTACTTGTTGCGATTGTGTATACTTGCACATCTACTTTTCGCACAACAATACCTTTGTCCTTTTGAGTAGGACTTCTTTTGGTAAGATCCCGAGTGTTTTTTCCCTTTAACTTTACTAGGGGCCTTAATGGTTTCTATTCCAAATTGCTCACAGAAGGAGCCTAACTCCTTTCTGCTCTGGGTTACTTCATTTCTAATTTTGTTTTGTATCTTAAAGTCTGTGCAGATATTAATTCCAGTTTCTACTACATAATTAGAAATCTGCCCTAAGGTTAATGATCCATAAGGGATTAATCCATTAAACTTATCTTTAATCTTCATTTTAACCTTTTCCCCAAATAGTTTGGGTAATCCAGCCAAAAATCGTTCCTTCCAATAATCTGTGTTCCCATCGGGCCGCATATATAATTTGGATACGAACATGTCCTTATACCAACAGTAATCAGACATGGTTGGGCAGTAAAGGTTAGCTAATTGGTCTGCGGCTCTTTCCTGTAGTTGTAATGGGCCACCTACGAAGGTTTTAGTAATAGCATAGAGAAGGGTATTAACGACATATTCTCCTGCTTCTAGACCCGTAGTGGGATCTATCTTCTTAGCATTTATTATTAATTGTTTTTCTTCCTCGGTTAGTATGTTGTTCCACCAACCCTTTAACTGACCGGTGAAGCCTGTGACTATTAATAAAGCTGCTTTCTTGTCACTGTTGCCTCCACTTGTCTTGAAAGCAGTGGCAGCCATCGACATCTCTTGGATGGTGTTTAATATGTTTTGCTCACTGTGACCGTCTATATTCATTCTACAATGGAACTTCCACTATAGGAGCTAGACGTCATGTATGAGCTCTCTTCAAACTGTAAATCTGGATAGCTAGGCCTAGGGTAATAATTTCTAATTTTTCCTAAGTACCCTGTTTTCTTCATATTGGATCTTCCTAATTTATTTAATTCTAATTATTGAGATAACATATTAATCTGAAGAGACTTATCAGTGATAGTCATCTTCCTTAATTGTTCAATTAAGTCATTTGTCCTATTCCCTAATCTAGCTTCTTTTAAGTCTTTTTCTGCGACATTTATGAGTTTGTAAATAGGACGATCTGGATCCAGCTTATAATCCTTATAATTTTTTACCTCTTTAGAGGAGCTGGGTTGTGAGTTATGTGGATTGAACTGTAACCGAAGTTCTACCCCGTTTAATTGCTCGGCTATAGTGTATAAGACTTGGTTTGAGTAATTTAACTGAGAATATATATATATATATATATATATATATATATATATATATATATATATATATATATATATATATAGAGTCCAATTAGGGGGTATAAAAATCTCCCTTTACATTATAATAAAAAAAGAGATTTTAGAATTCCCAACTGCCGGCGGCTGGACATCGCAATCCTTTCACTTTTGAAAGTTTTCATTCCCTTCAAACAAAAATGCTATGTGTCCACATACTACGGTCACGTGGCAAAGACTCCTAAATTCTTTGACGAGTGTAACTGCAAATGCAACACCCCCGTCAATTAGGGGTGTTCAAAATCGAAACAAACCAATAAAAAACCACAAATTGAATCAAAACAAATCGAAAATCGCAAAAAATCGCTTTTTATTGGTTTTGTTTGTTTTTTGTTCAATGCACCGCGCGGTTCGGTTTGGTTCGCGGTTTTGATTTTATAAACCGAACCAAACCAAACCAAACCAAACCGCAAGTAACACTAAGGCTTATTGACTTACAACCTTTCTTACTAACTTACTAGCCCAAATACAACTAAAACCCAACTCTCACTTAGTTACTAGCCCAAATCCAATTAACTATTCGACTAACTTACGAACAATCCATATTGTTATACTATATTTAAAAATTACAATAAAATATTTAATTCAAATTCTTTTAAACATTTCTCTTAGCTATCTTAAAAAAAATTAAAAAAGAGTAGTTTATATACTACATATATTTGAGTAGATTTTTTCTTAAAGATTTATGTTAGCCATTTTTTATGTTAGTTAATTTTAACTTCATTTTAAATTATGTTTTGTCTTGGAAAAACCGAACCAACCGAACCAATCCAAACGGCATTGGTTTGGTTCGGTTTTATTTTAAGAAGCCAACCGAACCAAACCAAACCGCATGTAATTTAACCTTACGGTTCGGTTCATTTTTTGTATCAAAACTGAACCAAATAGCACGGGATTGACAAACAAGTTGGTCGGAAAATTCACTGCTCATCAAATATTCAACCACTTCCCTTCCCATTCAACACGTCAAAAAAAAAAACCACTTCCCATTCAATCCAAAAACAATTGACATTTTGTGAATACGAACAGAAAAAAAAACAAGGTGCATTGGGATTGTGAATCGTTGAATTAGTTTTGCTTAGGTGGAGCCCACTTATGGGGGTAGCACAAGTGAAGTGAGAGATTCGATTCAATTCAATTCAACTCAAGCAAAGCACCAATCGTACTCGAATCGTATAGACAGAGTGCGCCGGCCAAAAATTGTACTCGAATCGGATGCGTCGCTACCAAAAGGGTATTTTGATTTGTCAGCAGCAGCTCCCTCTCACAAAACAACAACCGAAACAGCAGTGAGAAAAAGAGAGAGAGCAGAAGATGGGTCACGAACACTCCAAAATGTCGTCGTCGTCGTCGTCGTCTTCGGAAGCGAAAGGATCGCGTCTTGCTCGTTTCAAACAGCATCTTCACCGTCGTCGCTGCAAAAGCGGTAACTCCCATGCCTCCACTCAGAAACTCCTCTCTGCCGGCGACTTCACCGGAATTGCTCTCTTCACCCTCCTCCGCGTGCGTCACTTCACTTGCCTATCCCTCCCCCTCTCTATTTCACTATGCTTTATGGTTTTGTTGTGCTAATTACTAATTTCATTTGCCGATTATTTGTTTTTGGTTGTGTTGTTGTTGTTGTAGGCGGAGATGCAGTTCAAGGATAAATGGATTGCGTGCCTTTCTCTTGGAGAACAGACTTTCCGTACAAAGTCCTCTGAACAGTTAAACCTTCATCATTATCATGGTCTTACCACTATATTTCGTGCTTCATTTTACTTTGTGCATTGATTAATTGATTTTGTGTTATTGGTGGTGCAGGACTGATAAACCAGTTTGGAATTCTGTGAGTACTCTAATCTAAACTATTACTACATCTTTTCTTCAATGAATAGATAATTTGGTCCTGAAAGTGAAACTGATGCTACTTTTTTATTTAGCCTGCCATTGTTTCCTAATAAATTTGTCCCGAACCTGTCAACTTTTTCAAATGGAGTTGCTCATTGGAATGCTAACTATATACACCTGTCATTAAAGTAAACACAGATAATTTGGTTCTTGGTAATATTGATTTGTAGAAATTAATTTCCAAATGTGTCAATATCTATTTGCATTTAGGATATGTCAATTCAATACATTCAGGGATCATAATACCTCTTACAGGGACCAAATTACCGATTTACTCCAATGTATCTGGCATTTAACGTGAAATGTGTGTGTAAACGTGCCACATTCACAACTATGTACCCTTGATGAGTGGATGGAAGTGTGAAAAAGTTGACACATCCAGGGATCAATTCATAGACATCGTTACTTTTGGGAGCCAAAGCTAAACTGGGTGCCACTTTTAAGAACCCGATCATCTATTTCCTCTTTTTTTCCTCATGATTTCATTAGTACTCATGCTGATTGGAGGTTTTGAGTGTGCTTTTGTGTTTATTGTTTTGGAAGACCTTGCTCTTGCACCATTTGTGCTTAAAAACTGTTTGAGTAATTGGACTAAACATTAACTTTTTGTAGGGCAAAACGCTTAATGCACAAATGTTTAATTAGTGTATAGTCTTGAGTGGTTGTGTTGACTTGGTGAAGAAAGTTCATGACGTTTGAAGTTTGATGTTATTTAATTACTTTTAGAGATCTACTAATGAATTCAAATAATTCCTTTCAATCTGAAAACTTGAATTTATTGATATGGTCCATGTTAAGGAGCAGTCTAACAGTTAATTTTCTAAGGAAATAAAATATGATTTGTTGTGATCTTAAGTTGCTCAATTCCATCTTCGATATTTTGTGGTTGATAATTTTTCTGTTGGTTAATTGATCAGTTTTTCTTGTGTGACTGATACTTTCGTCTGCAGGAAAAGAAATTTCTGTTGGAACAGAACGGGCCTCATGTTGCAAGAATTTCTGTCTTTGAGGTATGCTATAGCTCTAAGAATTAAGAACATTGCGTCATTACCTTTTCTTTGATTATGTTATGAAGGAAAATGCAATTGGAAGAACAAAAGGGACTGCTTCTCTCTCTCCCTACTCTGTATCGGCAACACGCCATTTTCATTTTTTTCTGAATTGTACTTCTAGCTTCCATAGCTAATTTTCCCCTTCTGCTAATAATACAAGCTTATATTCCATTCTCCATTTCTAGTACCGTTACAGATTATGCATTACCATAGTTATCAAAATCGAGATTCTACGCAAGATCGTAAGCAGGGTAGCAAAATCGTAACTCGTAAGGGGGAGAAGGGTATCAAAAACTAGATCGTAAGATTCTACCCAAAAAAAAAAGTATCAAAAACTAGAATCGGAAGGGGTTAAACAAAATCGTAACTCGTAAAATCGCAAGTAAAATCTTACGATTTTACTAAAATGCAGATATTACTCAAAGTCTTAGACATAAACCAACAACCATCATAAAGCCTAAAAATCAAATCATTCAAAGTCTTAGACATAAACCAACAACCATCATAAAGCCTAAATCAAATCATTCAAAGTGATATTAGGCATAGAACCCATAATATCGGTGGGTTTCGGCGTTTAGAATTCGTCCCAACACTTGGGGTTGATGCGGTTGAAGTAGGAGGTCTACTACTGCCCGTTCCAGCCATTAAACACTGTAATAGAAATTAAAAACGCAGCAAACTTAAACAAAATACAGACTGAAACAGAGTCACTAAAACAGAGTCACTGAAACAGAGAGCTTGCGAACTGTGAGGGAAACAGAGTGACTGAACTGAAATTGTTACCTCAGAAATTGAAGATGATAGACGAACTGTGAGGGAAGCAGAAGCAGGAGCAGAGAGCTTGCGAGTTGCGAATCGTTGAACAGCAGAAGCAGAAGCACAGAAGCCGAATCGTTGAACAGCAGAAGCAGAAGCGCACAGAAGACGACGCACAGGAGCAGAAGCAGAGAGGCGGACGGTGACTCTGTGGGGGAGAAGGGTGAGACACGAAAGAGAGAGAGACGAACGAGAGACAAGTGAGAAATTTAGGGTTCGAAGGGTAGATTTGCGTTAAAACGCAAACCGGGTCGCAAACCCGGCCCGTTTTTCCTGTGTTCCAAAAACGCAGTTTCTGTGCGATTTTCAACGTGAAATCGCATTAGAATCGTGGAATCGTACGATACTTCCAAAAATCGCACGATTTCGCATGTTTTCCGATTTTGCATCAAAATCGAATCGTAGGGGGTGCGTAGAATCGTAAAATCGTGTGATTTTGCGATTAAAATCGCGATTTTGATAACTATGTGCATTACCCTGAAGTAAGCATATTTGGAAAAAGGGGGGGGGGGTTGAGGGAAGATGTCACTTTTGTGATGCTAAAGTGAATTAATGTCTTTCTAAAAACATAAAATACAGCTTGAAATCCTTAGTTATCCTGCTGCTTTTTCTACTCCATTTCAAGCTTTGAAAGCACGTGTTTTTTGTTTAAGTAGGAGTAAAATGGAATACATGGAAGAAATGGAACTTTGGTGGGAGACTGGGAGACACACAAATACCAGCATAGAGGTGAAAATCGAAGAACATACCATATCATAAGTCTCACGGTTTATGTAAATTGGGTCCAGTTTACTAAATGGCAATGAGATAGAAGGGGATGTTAACCATATGATCCAAGTGGGACAGATGAAATAGAGGAATGTTTTAGGTGTAGTTTGTGATAAAAAGGAACCAATCAAGTTTGAAGGAAAATTTCAAAACACAACTATAAGACCTAATATGTTTACGGAACAGAATACCGGGCAGTGAAATGTCAACAAGAAATAAGCGTTGCTAAGATGATAATGTTATATCGGATGAGCGGTCATACAAAACAAGCTTGAATGAGGAATAATGTTGGGAAGTAGTAGGTGTAGCTCCTATTCTGGAAATTATGAATGAATCTTGTCATAGGTTGTTTAGGCATATGTGGAGAAGTCCATAGAAGCATTGCACCAATAAGAAGGGTTGATCTGATCGAGGATAGTTTGTGAGCTAGAGATGGAGAGGATCAAGGAAAACTATTAGTAAAACCAATGAGAAAGATTTTGAGTTAAATGATCTATCTTTAGATATGATTGCAAACCAACTTTATAGCATCATTTGATCCATAACCAACCTCACCTATGGAAAAAGATTTGATTGTTGATTGTTGTTTGTACATGAAAGAAAAACAAATTGCATATATAAATTAGAAACTAAATTTGTTGAACTGTTATATCCCTGGATCCCTTGTCCCCCAACTTTTGTTGATTGTTTAAGTTTAATACTGCATCTAAGTTTAATATTTTTTTCATGTAGACCAACAAAATGTCCAGCAATACTCTTGTCGGATACTGTGAGATTGATCTGCTTGAATTTCTGACCCAGGTTAGGAAACTTTGCTTCTTTTTTCCCTTTTAAAAGTCCCAGATGTTTGACTTGTTAGTTTATCAGCCTTTTCTGCGCCCTTTCAGCATTATTCATTTACACACTTTTGTTATGAATGATATGATGATGTAGGATTCTGATTCTGACATTGAAATATTCAACCTTTTAGACCCATCAGTCCCCAGAAAAGTGGTTGGCAACATTTCCATTTCATGCTCTGTAGAGGTATATGGCATACAATACAAATTCTATTGTTGTTGGGGGTATGATAAAAATTTCTAACAATTATAAGTGAAAACTAACAGGATCCAATTGAAACAGAAAAAGGCTTTGTTAGACGCATTCTATCAATCGTGGTAAGTCTGATCTTCCTCTGTTTTCTGATAACCTGTGAGGCTGTGCCTATTGGAGATTGCACTGAAGACATATGGGGGTAGCACAAGGAGTGATGATTTATAATCTCATCCCTTTATATTAGGGTATTGACACACATTTGCAACATGTTGCACAAATTGCTAGTAATAGTAGATATTAATAAGTGATGATGATTTTAGCTTATTCCTCCTGTCTCCTTTTCTCTATTGGATCTCTTCAAACTTGAAAGGAAGTCTACATAATTTGAATACATAGAAGAACATTTGAAATCTCTGGTCATATTTAGTGCCCTCTTAGTTTAAATTTAATATCGACCTGATAAGTTATGTTTTATGCAGGATTACAATGAAGATGGCATGCTTTCTTTTTCTGAATTTTCTGACCTAATTGATGCTTTTGGAAATCAGTTAGCAACCAGCAAGGTTCAAACTTGACTAGTCGTTTTTCCCATTATACTTTGCTGTTTCTTTTTTGTTTTGGATTATTTTCTTGCTAAATTATTGTTAGTTTTCTTTTATACCTGGATTTGGATTTGGACTTTGATTCAGAATTTTTTGATCTTCTATTTTCAGATATTATGGCTTATATAAACTATTAACAAATGTTTAGAATATTGAATTTGGACATTGGAAAGTGGCTTTGTAGGTCAAATCAAAGTCCAAATATTCACTACATCAGGTGTGGGGCTTAAGGTTCAAATATTGAATCTTTGCCTTGTGAATTCTAAAATGAATTTACAATGTAATGTCTAGTTTTGCATATACAAGTTTTCCTGTTTCAGCAAGACAATTCTTTTTCAATAGAAAGAGGAGCTGTTCGAAGCAGCTGACAAGAATGGAGATGGTGTTGTGAGCATGGATGAATTGGCTGCCCTTCTTGCTTTTCAACAAGAAAAGTAATTATCCATCTAGATTGCAAAAGACTAAAAGCTTTAGTTTTGTATACCCATTGTTGTCTTTTGCTATCAGTAGAGATATATTTACTGCTTATAGGTGTGCTTAATTCTTAATTTTGTTAGGAAGACTAGATCTAGAAGTAGGAATTTCTTTTTTACAAGTGTTATTGATTTCATTTATTTGATTCTTATTTGCTTAGCTAGCTTCTGGTATCGCAGGGAACCGTTATTGAATTGCTGCCCTGTTTGTGGTGAGGTTCTTCAGATTTCTGGCCAGTTGAACAGCATGATCCACTTAACTCTTTGTTTTGACGAAGGGACTGGAAACCAGGTGATGACTGGAGGATTCTTAACAGATAAGCAGGCTTCATATGGGTAAATTTTTGCAAGTTACTATGAATTTAGGCGTTAAGAGACAGGAGAGAGCATGTTTTTTTTGACCTAATGGATTATATTACAGTTCTTAAGAACCATATATATGGACTATGGTTATGTATTTATGGCTGTATATCATGAGATAATAAACAGTCAATTGTTTATTTTTCTGTTTATATAGGTGGTTCTTCAAACTGAGTGAATGGGCCCATTTTTCATCCTATGACGTTGGTATTCGATCTGGATCAAGTGCTTCCCATATTCTGGTATGCATGCTTTCCATACCAATTTCCTTTGTTTTATTTAACAATCCGAGGACATTCATATCATGGAGCATACATGAGTGTATGATTCAAGTTATATCAGGACATACAGAACCTCTTTGAATTCCCTCTCTCCATTGCTAATAACTGCATTTGCCATTTACATACTAATTAGAAGAAAGGCTTCCTAGCTTTTTTGCCAATATATAACAATCCTGGCACCCGTTTCATACAATTATCAAACTTTTGTCATGCATGCCATTTTTTGAAGTCTTAAGAATTGTTTTGGTTTAATTAACAACTTCATCAAAGTAGAGAACTAGAGGCATCCTTCAGATAATTTGAGGAAACTGGAAAAGCAATACTAAAATACTGGTTTTGTTATCCCATATCTGTACCTCTTCATCCTGTCAAATTGTTATCTATTTAATCATCTTACTTTTGGCTTCAGATATTTGATCGGAAGTCTCAAAGGCTTGTTGAAGAACTAATTGACAAAAAGATTGTTTTGTCAATGAGAGCTATTTATCAGTCAAAAATAGGTCTTGGTCTAATGGACATAGGTATGTGGTTTTTTTTTCATACCCCCCCCCCCCAATTGAACCTTATACCCCCTTTTTTCGAAATATCCCAAAAATACCCACAAATGTGTTCCGGAAACACCTCAAAAAGGTATTTCCGGAATGATAAAAATGTATTCCGGAAACACCTCAAAAAGGTATTTCCGGAATGAAAAATGTGTTCCGGAAACACATTTTGAGGTATTTCCGGAAAAGGAAAAAAAATTAGGGGTAAAATTGGTAGTTTGGTCATTTTGGGGGGTACAGTGCCCAATTGGATTTGAATAAACTTTTCCATCTGCATTGAATTACTCTAATCATTTACTTTGGTGAACCTCTTCTATGCAGGGGTAAAAGAGCTCTTGCAAAGCATTTCTGAAAAGCAAGGAGCAAAAATGGATTCACCTGAATCGGCTGCTAATATACCAAAATTTATAGAATCCTTTAAGGTGCGATAATGACAATGTTTCTTTTACTTCTCTGTGGATAGCATAATTTGATTGTAATTCTTGGCTGTGTCATGTGGGGCCGTGGTGCCCCTTGATTGTAATTTCAAGTTTCAACCAGTTCACTTCACCACTTCACCATGGTTCCCCTTGTTTCAGTATTGTGGTTTCTTCTGGAGGGCTTCTAAACATCTCTTGTATTTTACCCATCTCATCTAATGATATATTTTTTTAATAAAAATATGCACATTATATGTGTGTTTAATGGACATCCTGCAGCAGCTACTTTGTTTCATGTTTGCAAATTAGTCCACCATTTTCTTTTTGGCAGCGTCTGTAGTTTACATGTTAACATCATATTTTGAGTAATTAACTAGGGCTTTTACAAGGCAAGTAGTGGGGCACATCCCAAGTAGAAAAGTAATAACAATAATTGAAAAAAGGAATATTGAACTATCAAATTCACAACATCATGTCTGCAGGATGCAAAGAACTAAGAAGGCACTGACCTTTTTATTAAGAAAAAGGCACTACCAACACTAGAGTCATGGCGTTGGTTTTTATCAAGGGAAAAAATCCTCTCCTTGCTTGTGGTTTGCTGACCCACTGAGGTGTATTGCTAGGAGATAGTAGTCCTTTAGTTTTACTTGATGTCGTCGGTTGACTCCTTCAGTGTACTTACTATAAGAAGGGAGTGTCCTTCAGTGTACTCCCCAGTAAGTATAAGTTTGCCATTCGGAAAAAAAGACAAACATATATGCTGCAAAAAATGCGTGTATATATTATATAACTTTTTGAATGACCAACTAATTAACTGATATATAAGTAAGACCAATTATACGATAAAAAAAAGGACTATCACTATCCGACTATATATTATATTGAAGAGTTAAAATAGTTTTGAGATCTAGTAGGATGCCATTCTTTTTTCCTGTCTCATCTATTACCATTTTGTTAGGTAGTTCTTTTTGTGCTGGACTTCTGTGCCGAAAATTACATTCTTCTTATATAGTGACTAGTGACTACTGTATTGTAGGATCAAATCAATATGGCTGAAGTCAAGTATCCGCTCGAACACTTTAAGGTGGGCTAAAACTGTTTAATGACTTTGATTTTATGGTTATTGGCGCACAGTTAGTTATTTAGGAGGCTTTGCTGGTTCAGTTTAATCATGCTTAAAAATTAAAATAATGGTGTTTGATATGCATACAGTCTTATGTCTTAATTTAATAGATATTATTTAGTGCCAAATATTTTCAAAAGCATTAATAGTCCATGCTTACTTACCAACATATGTAACTTAGTCACTGCCTATTCTTGAAAAATAATCCGATACCTTCATTCTAGTGACGATATGCAAACTTTCCTCTTAGTAACAGCTCTCGTTCTGGATAAAGAATGTTTTACAATTACCAAATGGCACCTTCTGTTATCCTGTTGTTTTTTAATTTTTTTTTAGCCATAACTCATGTGCTTTTGTGGGACCTTCACATTGTCTTGCATTTCCCATTAGTTATTATAAGTAGATTAACTTAGTTTAGTTTTAGCTTCGTCCAGCCAATCTACAGTCCAACAATTTTAGTACCTTTTTACTTTTCATAGATACATGTATTTTTTCTCACCAAAAAAAAATGATACATGTATTTTTTTATATACAGGCCAAAAAACTTCACTCCACCCTGACCTCTTGAGCTACATCTTGGTTTCAATAGAACCCCTGCTGCGTTCTAGTTGAATATATCTTCTCTGTTTATCCCTTTTGGACTTGATCTTTACGAAGAACTAAAAGAATTTGTTTTCCATTGAGCTAGCAACATACATTTTGTTTGTACAGGCAGTTGGAGTGAAGATGAAAAAAATTTCTGAGCAATGCTCATATTGAAATTCGTTTAGACTTCATAATGGCAGTAATTATCTTGTTAAATGACACCTAACTTTAATAATGTTCTGGGCAGACGTTCAATGAATTTTTCATTAGAGAGTTAAAGCCTGGTTCAAGACCAGTTGCATCTGCTGAACATGACAACATTGCTGTATGTGCTGCTGACTGCCGTCTAATGGCATTTAAATCAGTTGATGATGGTTCAAGATTTTGGATTAAGGTATTTCTCTTACATTTCTTGAACATGAAAGATTTATTTTCTCAAGAATGCATTTTCTTTTTAATGATATTCTCATTTGAAAATATGCACTTAAGATTTATCAGTCAGAAGTTAGCAATGATTTTCATTTTCAGCTTGAAATTACATGAATATGATAAGTTTATGAGTTTTGTCATTGAAATTGGATCTGCTTGACTCACCTGTAAAATCAGGACAGAGGTGTGTGTGTGTGTTTGGGTGGGGGGGGGGGGGGGGAGGGAGATGGTTTAATTGCTTTAACAGTTTTGTAAATGAAAAACCCTACTTTTGATATAACTACTATTGTATCCTCTCCTTTTCTTTGATATATTTTTTCATCGATTTTAAGTCCAAGAGATTATATTATGATGCTAAGCAAAGGCAATTATTGAAATTGGTAGCAGCTAGAAGCAAGGAATAGTATATTCCCTTAGAAATTGGAATATATCTTATTCTCCTCATCATTAATCTTTTATATTTTTATTTATGCCAAATGAAGTGCTTTTGGAATTCTTTTTTGGCACTGTTAGGGTCGAAAGTTTTCAATTCAAGGCCTTCTGGGGAAAGAAATGTGTTCCAGTGCTTTTGTTGATGGAACAATGGTGATTTTCCGTTTGGCACCACAGGTATTTAATGCTTTTCATTATCACTTTAATTTTGCTTAATTTGTTGCGGATTTTGATTTTCAACTTTTATTTATTGCAGGATTATCACCGCTTCCATTTGCCAGTATCAGGAACTATTGAGAAATTCGTTAATATCCCCGGATGCCTGTTTACAGTATGTGAAATAATAAGTTTAGGAAAAATGATATTTCATTTACATATATTGGGTCTATTTTCCTTGTATTATTAGTTATCATTTGCAATTTTTTTTCTGATGCCGTTCAATTTCGCACAGGTCAATCCCATTGCTGTAAATAGCAAGTACTGTAATGTGTTCACAGAGAATAAGCGAGTTGTTTCAATAATTTCAACTGTAGATTTTGGAAAGGTTTGTAATTGAATTTCTGTGCAAATTGCACGAGTTTATAATGCTATCCTGCTGTATGAATTTATTGGAATACATGCCTTTCAGGATAACAGCTATCAACAACTTCACTGAAATGTTAGGCAATTGCAAATCATGTTATGTTTTCAAGAAATTTGCTTCATTCTGAATCTATTATTTTTCTTCTTTCAATTCTCTCTATAATGTTGTTAATCTGTTATTCCTCTTCATATTTGTTATGGGAGTCACCATTGACTAGATTGTGAAAGGGTAAGTTTGCTCACAAGTTACAAGTATTTTCTTAGCTTAAGTTTATAAGTGGCCTTTTCCCTTTTGCATTTTATACCTTGTGTTCTCCTATAGTCTTGTCCTATATTTTTAACTCTTTCCTGGTCTTTTTCTTATTTGTTAATAGCATATAATCCATATATACATTTTATTTTTGACTTATGCTTTTGTATCTCTCGTACTCTTGCTATTATTTTGAAGGCTCATGACATTCGTGAAATGATTTTACTGAGGACCCTATAATTTCGAAGGCTTTACTACAATTTCATCTTGTCGCCGCAGGCCTGTATTTTACCTGTATCTGAAGAGAGTTACCTATGATTTGGATTCAGGTGGCATTTGTTGCAATAGGAGCTACAATGGTTGGTAGCATTGCTTTTACAAAGAAAAGGGGCGACTATGTCAAGAAGGGAGATGAGGTTTGATTTTCCACTAGTTACAATTGATTACTGTTTTCCACTTTATTCGTTGTTCTTGTTTCTAATTGGCATATATTTGCTTTGATTGACAGTTTGGATATTTCTCTTTTGGTGGAAGCACTGTAATTTGTGTTTTTGAAAAGGTTGGTATTATAGATGGGTTATACTGCTCATCTTTTATCATTATAGTTAATTTTTTTTTTCGTTGTTATATGTTTGAAATTTGTTTGGTTGATGCAGTCCTGATTTCTTATTTTCCCGACCTTGATTTGTATTTTTGGTTTGACCTGTCTATGGATTCCAATCATTCATGCCAGATCATAAAACTAATATATTTTTCCTTTTAAACTTCTCCTTTCTTTAAGCTCATTGAATATATGTGTATTTCATGGTTCATTTGTTTGCTGGTTGATCTAGAAGTTGTGTTGATCCATGAAATTATTATTTGAAGAGAAACTAAATTAACTAATAACCAGAGGCAAAGAAGCCTTATCCAATATAATTAAAATCATTTACTATGTATAAACTATTTATAATCCTCTGCATGCGCACTCCTTGCATTTCTATGTTGTGCAGGGTCAGACTTTACAATGTGATAGGGAGAGTAATGAGGATCACACTCACGCATATGATTTTTTTAAGTTTCAATATTTTTCTAGCACTTATTTTTTTTATGGGGAATGTTTTGAGTAATTTAGTTCAATTTATTGTCATTTTAAAAACTTAGCAGAACTTTTTTTTTGACGCATCTTAGCAGAACTTTTTTTTTTTGACGGATCTTAGCAGAACTTTTTGATCGCTATTGACCTTGATATTTTCACATGCTAGTCTTTTACATGTGAGCAGTGACATCCGTTTTCCTATATGTTGTGCTATCCAGGATTCAATTGCAATTGATGAAGACCTTCTAGCAAATAGCACCAGATCACTGGAGACCTTGGTTTCTGTTGGGATGAAATTGGGCGTCTCCACGAGGAGATTGTCTTGATGCCCGTTATTGGGTTGACTAACTTAGAAATGTTGATATCATGTAAAAAAATTGAATCATGTCATTGTTGGCTATTCGTGCAAGATCTTTTCCATTGTAAAGTCTGTTATATTCATTGTTGGCTTTCCATTGAATATACCTGTTATATTTGTCCTCCGTTTGATCTGTACGGCATAATCTTGAAAAATTACGCCTCAGAAATATCTTCATAAATGGCATGAACAGAAACCTACACTTCCTTGTATATTTCCATCGAGTAGAGAAATGGTGCATGAGCATATTTGCATGCTACTCAATACTCATTAGATAACGTACTATAACCTTTTTTTTCTTCTAATGATTTATAACTTTAGATTGTGAGCTTATCATCTTCAATCTCTATGGAATCTAATATATTATCTATTTATCTAGTCAATCTATCTAAAGAACTATTGTTAATGTATATAGTCAATAGTCAATAGTCAATCTATCTATCTAATATCTATTTATACAAAAAATCTCTTATGAAATTAACAATTTGGATCTCTTATTAACAAGACAGATTTAATTTAAGGGTAAAAATGTTATTATTCTCTATTTCTTTCTTTTTCTTCTTACACTCTCTTTCTTCCTTTTTTTCTCTTTCTTATTACACTCTTTTTCCTCATTTTCACATTTCTTACACTCTCTTCATTTTTTTTTACTTTACTTTTACTTTTTTCATAAACAATTCTTCTCTTTCTTTTATCATTTTATTTTAGTTTTTTTAACTAAATTTTTAAATTTATACAAATACTACTCTACTAAAATTACCTATAAAAATGTAAATGTGTCACACTAAAAAAACAAAAAAAAAACTATTGTGAACGCCCAATTTTAGTCGGTATTTTACATTATTTTCGCGCGCTTTTAGATTTTTAGCGTTTACACGTGTTATTTCGGGATTGTTGGTGATTTAGCCATTAATAATGGGATCATCATAGTTATTGTTATTAGTTTGCTTTATTATTATTGTTGTTATAGAGAAAAATCAAATTTGAATGAATGTTTTTTTTTTATTATTATTATAATCAGTTTTTTTACAAAATATGGTACAACCAAAGAGGTCAACTTTAGAAAGGAGGCAGAGCAAAAAATAAAAAACAGTGGGAAGGGAGAAAACTAAGAAAGAGAGGAAGGGCTGAGAACAGAGAGGGAGAAGAGGCATCACCCAAAACCACCATCATCACCACCACTTCTCTCCCCTCACCACAAAAAAAAAAACCTACCCCCAACCACCGGAGTCACCACGAAAGCCACTCCTCCACCATTAAAACCTTCTCACTCACCTCTCCGTTTCTCTCTCCTCTCCACGCACCACCTAAAACTCCCCCAAACCGTCACCACCTAAAACTCCACCAGTTTTTCTATTGTTTTTTTATTTCAGATTTCTTTTTACACTTCCATATTTCACTGTTACATCGCCCCCCTGAAGGCCCAGAATGCGTGGGCTACTGAATAAAAAAAAACGAGTTGGGCTCAGCTTTCCACACCACCCCTTTTCAAATACACCCTCCCTTTATTTTCTTTATTTATTTATTTATTACCATTCCCTGTTTTTACTTAATATTATTTTTACTATTATTATTATCATTATTATTATTATTATTATTATTATTATTATTATTATTATTATTATCATTCTACAAAAATGAAAATAAATGTTAGTTCACATAAAAAATAATTTTCTCCCTTTCTTTTTCTCATAAAAATACCAAAAATATGGGATTGGATGAGATGTGACATCTTGTCGATCCCGGTTTAAGACACCTGAGTTGTACAGCTTGGTGATCTCAAACCCTTCAAAAAAATTAATTAAAATGAATCAACAAAGCAAACAAACGTTTTCTCAGGAAGAACTACGTAGCCTTTGATTCTCCGCACCCGGAGATATGTAGGAGCGGGGCTTCCCCGTCAAGCTAAATTAATTTTTCTCTAATAAACAATCACCTTTTTTTCTTTAACACCTATTTTCCAAAAAACTAAAAAATGAGCTTGATTGAGATGTACATCTTGTCAACCTCGCAATCCTGGTTTAAGACGCTTGAGTTGTACAGCTTGTTGATCTTAAACCCCTTCAAAAAAATAAAATTAACCAACCAACAAAATTTTTCAGGAAGAACTACGTGACTTTTGAGTTCCCCATTGCACCAGAGGATACGTAGGAGCGGGGCTTCCACGTCAAGTCAAAATTAAATTTTTCTTAATACTTATTTAATATTATTTTTATCCTTTCTAAATCCTTTCTAAATAATTCTTGGGGTAAACAAATGGATTATATTACAGTAGGAGCGGGGCTTTTGAGTTCCCTATTTTAATCCTTTCTAAATAATTCTTTTTTTATTTAATATTATTTTTGGGGTAAACAAATGATTAAGTAATTTATTAATACTTGCACAATCAGATTTAGGGTAACTGTCTTAGGACAGATGTATTAGGGGTGTAGTGGAATTAAGTTTTCGCCCTTGCCTATGCATAATCGACTCTCGAATCCAACTCAGTTTACGCAGACCACTAACTTCTAGTTAGGTATTTCTCAATTTTTCCTATTAAATAAATTGGGTGGCGACTCGTAAAATAATTGATTTTTGAGCCGTCTACGTCGGGACCCTGGTCACGACAGATGGCGACTCCACTGGGGACTGGTGAGAGTCAAGCCTGTTATATTTGGTTGTGCAAAAGTTTATAAGGTATGTGCATTTGTTTACCCCTCTTTACTTTTATTTATTTCTATAGTTTTTTACGTATATCTTTATTTTATGCTTGATATAAACCCTAGGGTAGAAGACACTTGATATTATTGTCTGGTTGTTGTTTCTAGTTATTTTTTTTCTAGTTACTTATTTTATTAGGATTCGGTGTTCGTATGCTCCCTTCACACACTGGACATACACTGTGAGCGCACACAGAGAGTTGAGCTCACACCGGAGCCACAAAAACACATAAGTTAGAGCGAGGATGAGTGGGACTCATTTTGGATGTACATCCTGTGTGACTTCCATGAATTCATCATCTAGAGTACGATTCTTCTGTGCGGATGTCCACATCTTGGATGTACATCCTATTGTGGTCCATGTTCCAGAAGAATATTTGACTCTAGAGACCTTAAACATCCATAGGTTATACGACCAACCTTTGTGAGTGTTCATTGTAGAAGAAGCATTAGATCTATAAGGTCCAAAAACCAATAGTATGGGCAACCTGTCATAGGCCACAAAAGGAGCTATTTTATCTCATATCCTTATTCTTGGTTGTACATCCTTTTTCTCTCTCTCATACAGTTTATTCTTCTCTGGCAAAAAAAATCAATAAAAATCATATCGCATTCCATGCATAAAAAGCATAAAAAAAATCATGTCGCATTTGTTGTATAAAAAATGGTGCACTTCATCTTGCATTATGCCGCATGTCATTGAAAAGCATAAATTTATTTGCGTTTTCCTTTGCATGAGTTTTCAGAAAAAATTATTTTTCTGCATGTGGTGTGCATTTTCATTGCATCGTCATTCTTCATAAATTTCTCCATATTTTTTTTTCTTTTCTTGTATATAAAAATCTATGCATGTTATGCATCCTTTCATTAGTGAATAAAACAAAATACATTTGTCAATCCTCATAGCATTTCCTTGCAGAAGAGGAAAAAAAAGGAAAACCGCATTACATTTCATCCATAAAGTATCATGTCACATTCTAAGAAAAAATATTTGCATATAGAGAGGCATTTTATGTCAAAAAAAATATAGTCTTTTCTTATTGAGCATTAGATCGAGTGTCTTTGAAAAGTATAATTTCCTCCACATTTAATATTTTTCATTGAATAAATTCTAATTTTTTTTTTGCATTCTCATAGGTAAATAAAAAAATCACATTGTCATTCATCATTCATCACGGTCTATTCTCTTTCAAAGTTGCATGGGTTTTGACGGTCGCTTCTTAGGATAAATACTTGCATGCATAACAACAATACATACACTTTCATAAGCAAAACACCCTAAAAATTTCCCATATTTCATTTTTTTCTCATTGCATATACGTAAAAATTGTTCTTGCATGTTGTATGTACATTCATGAGTAAATAAAACAAATCACATAGTCAATCCCCAAGTTGCATGACATATTTTCTTCAAATAAATACAAATTAGGAAATTGCATTACATTTCATGCATAAAAAGAATAAAAACAATTCAAAAAATGCATGAAAATAAAAATTTATCCCTATTTCATTGTCGCATGTTGTTCTTATCTCATGAGTAAGTGCATCAAAATGTATTGTCATTTGTCAATCTTCACAGCATATTTCCTTAAAAAAAGTAAAAAAACTAGGAGAATTGCATTGCATTTCATGCATAAAAGATCATGTTGCATTCTAAAAAAATCTTTGCAAATGAATAATTTTTTTTTCATGGTGTCTCTTAAAAGAAACACATTGAATGTGGCATCATAGGATAAACATCGATATGATGGCTCTAAGTTCATGCACTTTCATAGCATAACATCATAAGAATTCTCCATATTTCATTTTTTTTGTCTATACATAAAGAAAATTGTTGCATGATGTACATACTTAAACGCGTAAATAGAATTGCATTGCATTTCTTACATAAAAACAATAAAAAAATCACAAAACAAATGCATATTGCATCTTAGGATGTATGTTTGCATACATAAAATATATCCATGCACTCCATAACATCATTTTTTTTCTTGGACACATTTTCATTTGTCATAATCTTTCTTGAAATAAAGAATTTTAAAAGTCATTGAGTGTCCATCCACATTTTTTTTTCACAAGAGAAAATTGAATTTTGTGTGCTTGCATCAAGGTGGATACCAATCAAACTTTGACTCGTGGAATCAGATCATTCTTTTGAGACTTGTTGGAAAGAGGCGTAAGGAAGTGTACTGAGTGGGAAGATTTCATGGGGCATTCAAAAAGGGAAGGGAGACATAAGGTTGGGAATTAGTTCTTGAACTAAAAGCTCAAAGCAAAAAAAATATGATTGTCATTAGTGCTTTGTAATCATGTTGTGCAAAGGCAAGTTGGCTTTGTTGAAGCTTTATATTAATGGATTTGCACGGACTTAAAAGCTCTGTCCAATTCTTTACACCCCATTATCCCTTTAAGATTTGGTCCCCAGTTCAGCGGTTGCCTCAAGCTATAATTTTCAAGCCCTTTTGTGTGTGTGTCATTCGAGGATGAGCTAGTGAATGGATGTCGGTTTTTAAAGGTCCAAATCCCCCCAAAAAAAGTAAAAAAAGAAGAAAAAATGTAAAAGAAAAAGAGAGCAAAAGAATTTTTTAAGAGAATAATGTTAGCCATGCGCTAATGTTGGTTCAAAATTAATATTTGAAAATGAGAAATCATGATTTGAAATGAAGAGTGGCATTTTTTCCAAATAAAAAGTATTACACCCATTGATGTTCGTCCCCCTTTGAGCCCAAAATTTCCTTTCATTTGACCCTAGACAAGGATTGACACTATAATAGAATTCAGTGCATTAAGATTATCATTTGAATTCTCAAGGTAGAAAATTGACGAGACAATGGAGTAAAGGAAGGACAAAAGTCAAAAAGAAGTAAAGAAAAAAAGTTGGGGATAAACCAATGATGGTGAAAAAAAAAGAGAAGAGGAGATCGGCATAAATAGGGTGGAGACAAAGGAGTAAATGAAGAAAAAATGGAAAATGTCAAAAATGAAAAAAATCAAGAAGGAGAATGGATAGGTGTTACAAGAAAAAGAGTAGTGTACTGGAAATACAGTAGAAATAAATGTACTAAAGATCCTTGATCCCTTTAACCCACAAATCATTTTTTTAGCCTTTAAATCCCTCTTGATCTTTTTAACCCATAAAACAATTTCTTGAGCCTTCTGACCCTTTTGTCTTAACCTATAACCCATAAAATAATTTCTCGAGCCTTCTAACCCTTTTCGTCCTAACCCATAACCCATAAAACAATTTCTTGAGCCATTTAACCCCATTTTTCTTAACCTTATAACCCATAGCCACATTACAAGCCTCTAAAAGTCCACTCTAATCGATGAATGTTTGCTTTCATTTTTATAATGTTAATTTTGAGATAAATCATTTATTTTCTTTTAACAAACCTTTGCTTTAAAAAATGAAAAGAAAAAAGAATGAGGCCCGCTAGACTGAAAACCTGCAAGGGCAGTCCAGGCAAAAATTAGGGTTAATAAAAAGAATGAAGCCCACTAGGCTGAAAACCCGCAAGGGCAGGCTAGGCAAAAATTAGGGCACAAAGGGGAAAGAGATTTACCTCGAGACATTTAAATGGTTCACTAGGGAAATTTCCGTGTTTGAGATGCTCGTTCACTAGCATAATCTCTTCCTTTCATGTCTAACATGATGACACATTGGGGCAATTTTTTGTTCGAGATAAGCTTGAGAGTCTCAATAAATCCCACTCTAAGGCAACAAAATTTTTGCTCAACCCTTGATTAATTGAACCTTTCTTGCTATACCAGTTCAGTCTTCTCTCTGGCTAATGCCTTTCACCAATATTGAGGCAAACATTTGGCAAGATGTTCATGAGTCAAAATTTGCTTACTACACTAGTGTAGTCGTCTTCCATGGACAATGCTGTAAACCAATTCTAGGGCGAAATTTTGTATGACCCTTAACGAGTGAGATTTCGCTGGTTACATCAGTGTAATCTACACTCGGGGCAATGCCTTTCATTAAACTGAGGCAAAAATGTTGCAAGACTTCACGTCGTTCAAACTCGGTTTGCCACACCTGTGTAGTCTTTTCTTAGGGCAATGTTTTTTACCAATACCGGGGCAAAATTTTGCAATAACCCTTCGTGAGTCAAACTTTGTTGTTTTCTCTTTGAGAATATCATTTTCCACCTAAGGGAAAATCTTTTACAAAACCCTTCATAAGTCCAGGTTTGGTTGCTACACCAAGTAGTCATCTCTTTGTGTAAAACCTTTTACCTTTCTACCAAGTAAGCTGCCTCAAGTAAATAAAAATGCCCAAAAAGATTAATCTTAAGGCAAGCCTAATCCCTTTTCCCAACCATCTCAGTTTCTCTTCGTCTTCCCCATTTCTTTCACTTTGTAAACATCATTCACTTCCAAACCTTCAAAAACCCAAAACAAAAATCCAGAAACATGAAAAGCCCAGCTTGTTAATACCCTTGAATCCATGCATGCTCATTAAGTAATGCTCCAAAAATAGTCAACCTGGAATCATTGATATGATTTAGAGAGGTGATGACAATCTGTGAGAAAGGGGTCAAACTGGAATGTGTCATGCTTTGGAGGATGAGGATCGTAAAAGAAAAGAGATCTGGCAAGGCAAAGATAATGATAAGTTTCCAACCGAGGACAAGCTTGATTGGTTCAAATAAAACATGCACGAAAACATATTCTCAGCAAATATAACCTTTAGAACATGTCCATATCTATGCGCATGCATAACTCTTACATTTCATGTCATAGCATGCATACATTTCATGTCATAACATGCATACAATTCATAGCAAACCATGCATTCCACTTCATGACAAGAAGCATGTGTTTCTCCAGTCTCTTTGTGAATAAAGTAATGATAATAAAAAATAGAGTCATTCAAATCAAGACATGCATTGCATTTAATTTCCCTTCCATGCTACGGTTTAGCCCTTGCACTGGTCATTTTGATTTTGTACTACGGTTCAGCCCTGGCACTGTCATTTTATTCTTGTGCTATCGGTTACGCCCTCGCACTGCATGCTATCGGTTACGCTCTGGCATAGCAATTTTAGTTTTGTGCTATCGGTTACGCCCTGGCAGTGCATGTTATCGGTTACGCCCTGGCATTGCATTTTTAATTTTGCGCTATCGGTGACGCCCTGGCACTGCACGCTATCGATTACTCCCTGGCATCGCATTTTAAATTTTGTGCTATCGGTTACGCCCTGGCACTGCATGCTATCGGTTACACCCTAGCATCGCATTTTTTGTTTTGTGCTATCGGTTACGCCCTGGCACTGCATGCTATCGGTTACGCCCTAACATCGCATTTTTAGTTTTGTGCTATCGGTTACGCCCTGGCACTGCATGCTATCGGTTACGCCCTGGCATCACAATAATATTTTTGTGCTATCAGTTACGCCCTGGCACAGCATGCTATCGGTTACGCCCTGGCATCGCATTTTAGTTTTGTGCTATCGATTACGCCCTGACACTTCATGCTATCGGTTACGCCCTGGCATCACATTTTTTGTTTTGTGCTATCGGTTACGTCCTGGCACTGCATGCTACCGGTTACTCCCTGGCATTGTCTTATTCTTTTGTGCTACCGATTACGCCCTGGCATTGTCTTATTCTTTTGTGCTACCGGTTACGCCCTGGCACTGCATGCTATCGGTTATGCCCTTGCATCACATTTTTTTTGTGTTATCGGTTACGCCCTGTCACTGCATGCTATCGGTTACGGCCTGGCATCGCATTTTTAGTTTTGTGTTATCGGTTATGCCCTGACACTGCATGCTATCGGTTACGCCCTGGCATCGGAATTTTATTTTTGTGCTGTTGGTTACGCCCTGACACTGCATGCTATCGATTACGCTCTGGCATCACATTTTAGTTTTGTGCTATCAGTTACGCCCTGGCACTGCATGCTATCGGTTACGCCTTGACATCGCATTTTTTGTTTTGTGCTATCGATTACGCTCTGGCATTGCATGCTACCAGTTACGCCCAGGCATTGTCTTATTCTTTTGTGCTACCGGTTATGTCCTGGCACTGCATGCTATCGGTTACGCCCTGACATCGCATTTTTTGTTTTGTGCTATTGGTTACGCCCTGACACTGCATGCTATCGGTTACGCCCTGGCATCGCATTTTTAGTTTTGTGCTATCGGTTACGCCCTGGGATCGCAGTTTTATTTTTGTGTTATCGGTTACCCCCTGGCACTGCATGCTATCGGTTACACCCTGGCA
This sequence comes from Astragalus membranaceus, assembly GCA_039519185.1. Taxonomy (NCBI): domain Eukaryota; kingdom Viridiplantae; phylum Streptophyta; class Magnoliopsida; order Fabales; family Fabaceae; genus Astragalus; species Astragalus membranaceus. The sequence goes on along the minus strand of CM076851.1, from coordinate 3,303,887 downwards.
TCGCATTTTAGTTTTGTGCTATTGGTTACGCCCTAGCACTGCATGCTATCAGTTACGCCCTGGCATCGCATTTTTGTTTTGTGCTATCGGTTACGCCCTGGCACTGCATGCCACCGGTTACACCCTGGCATTGTCTTATTCTTTTGTGCTACCGGTTACGCTCTGGCACTACGTGCTACCGATTATGCCCTAGCACTGCACTTATTCTTTCATGTACCGGTTACGCCCTGTCATTGTCTTATTCTTTTGTGCTACCGGTTACGCCCTGGCACTGCATGCTATCGGTTACGCCTTGACATCGCATTTTTTGTTTTGTGCTATCGATTACGCTCTGGCATTGCATGCTACCAGTTACGCCCAGGCATTGTCTTATTCTTTTGTGCTACCGGTTATGTCCTGGCACTGCATGCTATCGGTTACGCCCTGACATCGCATTTTTTGTTTTGTGCTATTGGTTACGCCCTGACACTGCATGCTATCGGTTACGCCCTGGCATCGCATTTTTAGTTTTGTGCTATCGGTTACGCCCTGGGATCGCAGTTTTATTTTTGTGCTATCGGTTACCCCCTGGCACTGCATGCTATCGGTTACACCCTGGCATCGCATTTTAGTTTTGTGCTATTGGTTACGCCCTAGCACTGCATGCTATCAGTTACGCCCTGGCATCGCATTTTTGTTTTGTGCTATCGGTTACGCCCTGGCACTGCATGCCACCGGTTACACCCTGGCATTGTCTTATTCTTTTGTGCTACCGGTTACGCTCTGGCACTACGTGCTACCGATTATGCCCTAGCACTGCACTTATTCTTTCATGTACCGGTTACGCCCTGGCATTGTCTTATTCTTTTGTGCTACCGGTTACGCCCTGGCACTGCATGCTATCGGTTACACCCTGACATCGCATTTTTAGTTTTGTGGTATCGGTTACGTCCTGGCACTGCATTCTATCCATTACGCCCTGACATCGCAATTTTATTTTTGTGCTATCGGTTACGCCCTGGCACTGCATGCTATCGGTTACGCCCTGACATCACATTTTAGTTTTGTGCTATCGGTTACGTCCTGGCACTGCATGCTATCGGTTAAGCCCTAGCATTGCATTTTTTGTTTTGTGCTATCGGTTACGCCCTGACACTGCATGCTACCGGTTACGCCCTGACATTGCCTTATTCTTTCATGCTACCGGTTACGCCCTGACATTGTCTTATTCTTTTGTGCTACCGGTTACGCCCCGACATTGTCTAATTCTTTTGTGCTACCGGTTACGCCCTGGCTCTGCATGCTACCGGTTACGCCCTGGCATTGCACTTTTATTTTCATGCTACCGGTTACGCCCTGGCATTATCTCATTCTTTTGTGCTATCAGTTACGCCCTGGCATTATCTCGTTCTTTTGTGCTATCAGTTACGCCCTGACACTGCACGCTATCGATCCTGCTCTGGCATTGCATCTCTTCTTTCTCTCATGCTACTGGTCCTGCCCTGGCATTTCACCCTTCTTTAATTATTAGTATCGATTGAACTTTTTCATCACGCCGCATTCACATATGTCACCGGTTCAACTCGAGGTTCATATCTGTACTTATTTCTTACTTTGATAATACAACAAAACTTGGTTTTTGTATTATATTGTAAGAAAATAAGCACAGAGGGGCAACTGTGAACACCCAATTTTAACCGGTATTTTACATTATTTTCAAAAAAATTCAAAATATCATTATTTTCGCGCGCTTTTAGATTTTTAGCGTTTACACGTGTTATTTCGGGATTGTTGGTGATTTAGCCCTTAATAATGGGATCATCATAGTTATTGTTATTAGTTTGCTTTATTATTGTTGTCATAGAGAAAAACCAAATTTGAATGAATGTTTTTTTATTATTATTATAATCAGTTTTTTTACAAAAAATGGTACAACCAAAGAGGTCAACTTTAGTACACATATACAGACAAAAAAATTAATTAAAAGCAAGATAGTACACAAAAAAATTATTAATTAAATACAAAAAAGGTACAAAAATTAAATCAAAATAAAACAAAAAAATGAGAGTGGAGCGCCTTTGCTGCTTGGAGAATGGAGCCAATTGCTCCTTCTTCTTGTTCCCTTGTTTTTTCCACTTTTGCACCAACAAGCCAGCAACAGTACCACCACCTTGGTGCTGTTTGTTGTGTCCTTCAGAATTTGTCTCCAAAGGGCTTCAATCCTCTGTTCCACTACCCTGCAAAAGCATAACAGAACATTTTGTCCCATTAATTTGCTAGCAATATAAAACGAACAGACAGAATCAAAATGAGGGAGGGGGGAAGAAAAGGGAGAAGCAGATTAAAATCAGGACAAGGGGAGGGGACGGAGGAAGAGAAAGGAGGCAGAGCAAAAAATAAAAAATAGAGGGAAGGGAGAAAACTGAGAAAGAGAGGAAGGGCTGAGAACAGAGAGGGAGAAGAGGCATCACCCAAAACCACCATCATCACCACCACTTCTCTCCCCTCACCACAAAAAAAAAACCTACCCCCAACCACCGGAGTCACCACGAAAGCCACTCCTCCACCATTAAAACCTTCTCACTCACCTCTCCGTTTCTCTCTCCTCTCCACGCACCACCAAAAAACTCCCCCAAACCGTCACCACCCATCCCACGACCACCACCACCAAACGGCCCCCTTCACCCAAAACCACCCTCCAAGTCTCCCAACAACCACTGTCGCCAGCGACGACCGCTGCGACCTCCGGCAAAGCCACCGCCGTCACCCACCGTCGTTCTCATCCCTCTCCATGCGTTCCCCCATCATCTCCATCCCCATGTTTTTTTTTCTTTCCTTCTCTCTCTCACTTTCACGCTAAACTCTCTTTCTCTCCCTCCTTCGTTTTCTCTCTCCTGAAACTCTCCTTTCCTTTACTGAATGTGAAACGGCGCTAGATGAGGAGAAGAAGAAAAAATTAGGGTTCCTTTGTTAGTTTAGCTTATATAGTCTGTTTTGGCCCCAGCTTTTCTATTGTTTTTTTTATTTCAGATTTTTTTTACACCTCCATATTTCACTGTTACAGTGCCCCCTCTGAAGGCCCAGAATGTGTGGGCTACTGAATAAAAAAAACGAGTTGGGCTCAGCTTTCCACACCACCCCTTTTCAAATACACCCTTTATTTTCTTTATTTATTTATTACCACTCCCTTTTTTACTTAATATTATTTTTACTATTATTATTATTATTATTATTATTATTATTATTATTATTATTATTATTATTATTATTATTATTATCATTCTACAGAAATGAAAATAAATGTTAGTTCACATAAAAAATATTTTTCTCCCTTTCGTTTTCTCATAAAAATACCAGAAAAATGGGATTGGCTAAGGTGTGACATCTTGGCGATCCCAGTTTAAGACGTCTGAGTTGTACAGCTTGGTGATCTCAAACCCCTTCAAAAAAATTAATTAAAATGAATCAACAAAGCAAACAAACCTTTTCTCAGGAAGAACTACGTAGCATTTGATTCTCTGCACACGGAGATACGTAGGAGCGGGGCTTCCCCGTCAAGCTAAATTAATTTTTCTCTAATAAACAATCAATTTTTTTCTTTAACACCTATTTTCCAAAAATCTAAAAAATGAGCTTGATTGAGATGTACATCTTGTCAATCTCGCAATCCTGGTTTAAGACGTCTGAGTTGTACAGCTTGGTGATCTTAAATCCCTTCAAAAAAAATAAAATCAACCAACCAACAAACTTTTTCAGGAAGAACTACGTGACTTTTGAGTTCCTCATTGCACCAGAGGATACGTAGGAGCGGGGCTTCCCCGTCAAGTCAAAATTAAATTTTTCTTAAATTAGTTCCTATTTTATTTCTTTCTAAGTAATTCTTTTTTATTTAATATTATTTTTGGGGTTAACAAATGATTAAGTAATTTATTAATACTTCCACAATCAGATTTAGGGCAACTCTCTTAGGATAGATGTATTAGGGGTGTAGTGGAATTAAGTTTTCGCCCTTCCCTATGTATAATCGACTCCCAAATCCAACTCACTTTACGCAGACCACTAACTTCTAGTTAGGTTTTTCTCAATTTTTCTTATTAAATAAATTGGGTGGCGACTCCTAAAATAATCGATTTTTGAGCCGTCTACGTCGGGACCCCGGTCACGACAACTATCACCTTAAAATTTTAATTTTTCTCTCCGAAATCTGTTTACACTCTTATTGATAATCTACTATCTATCTTTTACTATCTACTAATCAACTAAAATAATCAATTGAAACTACGAGATAACTGCACTGATATATAAGAAAACACGGGATAACTGCAGTGATAAATAAAAAAACACGGGATTAGTATTTGCCATTGATAATTATAATTTTTGAAGACTACTATAAACCTACTATCTAAAAAACAAGAAGATTTAATGACTATTTAAACTACGTATTAATATTTAAAACCAATATTTCTTATTGATAATCTATTATCTCTCTTTTACTATCTACTAATCAACTAAAATAATCAATTGAAACTACGAGATAACTGCATTGATATATAAAAAAATATGGGATAACTGCAGTGATATATAAAAACACACGGGATTAATATTTTCCAATGATAATTATAATTTTTGAAGAATACTATAAACCTACTATCTAAAAAACAAGAAGATTTAATGACTATTTAAACTATAGATTAATATTTAAAACAAATATTTCTTATTGATAATCTACTATCTCTCTTTTACTATATACTAATCAACTAAAATGATCAATTGAAACTACGAGATAATTGCACTAATATATAAAAAACACGGGATTAATATTTTCCATTGATAAATATAATTTTTGAAAACTACTATAAACCTACTATCTAATAAAACAAGAATGCTTAATGACTATTTAAAATGATTAATATTTAAAGTAGATGTGACAAATATTTGTCACTAATACCTAAAAAAGGACAAATAATTGTCACTGATATATATAAAAACACAGAATAAACATTTCTTATTTATAATCTACTATCTATCTTTTACTATCTACTATGATCTACTAATCAACTCAAATAATCAATTGAAACTATGAGATAACTGCACCGATACATAAAAAACACGGGATGACTGCACTGATATATAAAAAAATACGGGGATAACTGCAATGATATATATAAAAACACCAGATAGCTGCACTGATATATAAAAAATACGAGATAACAACACTGATATATAAAAAACACAGGATAAATGCACAGATTGTTTTTAAATGATATACTTTTATATTTTGAGATTTTAATATTTATTTATTTTTATTTGAAACTTATTTTTTATCTACTTTAAATTTGTTTCTATTTTCACGGGTAATGTTTAGACTATTTAAATACTGTCTACGTTCATTCATAAAAAGAACACGACAACACCTGTGCGTATGCACGAGTATCCTACTAGTGGATTAATGAAAGCTAGCTGCGTCTTCTAGTGATAAGACAGGTGTTCAATTTTTGGTAAATCCTCTCGGAAGTGACATACAATTTCCTTTTTCCGTTTTCATAGAGCATAGAGCAGAGAAGTTGAGATCTGTGAGTTGAAATTGCTGTATGCAAGCTATAAATATGCAAATATCAGAAAATTATTTTAGGTTTTGTTAAAAAAATAGATGATAGCGGATAAGTTAGGGGTAGTGAATAAATTAGTTTATAGCGGATGAACAGATAGCTAATAACGGATAATGTAGAGGATTGGATTTTAAATGTTTAAAAAAATTAGCAGTTGAACCGACTTATAAGTATAAAATGGTAAATGAACATTTGTAATTAATGTTTTAAAATGGGAGAGAATATTCATTTAATGTAAGTTAAGTGAGAAATTTGATTAACGTAACAAGGTTAAGAATGAAAGCAAAATTGAAACGTTGTAAGCTAGTTATACCAAATAATTACAAAGAGTTTAATTGCTATATGCTATCGGATTGACATTGTCAATCAGGGCTTTTGTAGAAATATAGAGGAACACACTCTATTGTAGCTATTTTTGAGGTTAAATATTGGGACAGATAACTATCTTCGGTGGTGGACCTAAGATCCTTGATTTGGCCCATTTGGGGGTGCAAAAAGAATTCATTATCAAAATTGTCGGTTCGCATAACTTTTAGAAATTTCATTTTTAAATATCCTCACTCACTTGATTCATTGGAATTGAGACAAATTTTAACGTCAAATTTATTTTTAGAGGAAATCAATTTAAGTTTACATCCATTATCATATTTAGTTTTTCTTAAAGTATATATGAAAATAATAAAGAGTCCCTTAAAGTTTTGTGACGTCTGTTAAATTACTTTCTAAATATTAAGCAATGCCTTACAAAGATTAATGAGACATATTTATAATAGAGCCTAATGAGATATCTTTCTAAAAATTTAAAGATTAAGTTTATAGATTTCATATATAAGAGAAAATGTAAATTCAAGAATTAAATTGAGAATATAGTCTCTATTTACTTGTCAGAGCTAAAAAAGCTTAGGAGTTTATGTTAAAGTTGTTAAAGTTTTAATTGGGAGTTAAAATAAGGCCCATGCTTTTCCCACATCCCTCCCTACTCACCCCACACCCCCCAAACCCTGCGAAATGACCAAAAGGCCATTAATGAGGCGCGTTGTTTTCACCGATTCGGTTAGGGTCAATCGAAAACTTTCGATTAGGCCTTAAAGTTTTGTGACGTCTGTTAAATTACGTTCTAAATATTAATCAATGCCTTACAAAGATTAATGAGACATATTTATAATAGAGCCTAATGAGATATCGTTCTAAAAATTTAAAGATTAAGTTTATAGATTTCATATATAAGAGAAAATGTAAAGTCAATAATTAAATTGAGAATTTAGTCTGTATTTACTTGTCAGAGCTAAAAAAGCTTAGGAGTTTATGTTAAAGTTTTAATTGGGGGTTAAAATAAGACCCATGCTTTTCCCACATCCCTCCCTACTCACCTCACACCCCCCCAAACCCTGCGAAATGACCAAAAGGCCATTAATGAGGCGCGCTGTTTTCACCGATTCGGTTAGGGTCAACCGAAAACTTTCGGTTAGGCCCAACCGAACGTGTATTTTTTTGAGACACACCCTTTTTTTTACCTCTTTTACACTATTCGGTTGACCTCAACCGATCTATTTCGGTTGACATCAACCGAAATAGTTCGGTTTGAGGTCAACCGAATAGTGTAAAAGAGGTAAAAAAGGGTGTGTCTCAAAAAAATACGCATTCGGTTGGGCGGGCCTAGTCGAATATATTCGTTGGCCTCAATCGAATCGCACGTAAACACGTCCTCTCATTAAGGGTAGTTTTGGAATATTTGGAGTTAGGGGGTGTGGGGTGAGTAGGGAGGGGTGTGGAAAAAGTGATGGCCTAAAATAAAATCACAAAAAGAGGTGGGCAACACAAGGGGCCGGGCCACATTATTGGGTCGAACTATATTTTCGTACAAAAAGCCCATTGATGAAACCCTAATTCCCCAAAGACATTAAAACACAGTTCATTTCCGCTTTCTCATCTTCGCTGCGCACAACACAAAGTATCTTCAGATTCCGATCCTGACGCGCCGCCATCATGGTAACGTACTTCGCTCTTTTATTCGTTTCTGTTCATCGGAATCTATAACATAAGCTACTACTAAATCTCTTTGTGAATTTTGTGTGTATAGGTGAACGTTCCAAAGACAAAGAAGACATACTGCAAAAGCAAGGAATGCAAGAAGCACACATTGCACAAAGTGACCCAATACAAGAAGGGTAAGGATAGCATTGCTGCTCAGGGAAAACGCCGTTACGATCGCAAACAATCCGGTTATGGTGGTCAGACTAAGCCCGTCTTTCACAAAAAGGTTTCCCCTCTCTTTTCCTTCTAAATTATTTTATTTTAATTCGTTGATTCTGCTGCAAATTTAATTTATTGGTTTTTTTAATTGATTTTTATTTATTGAATATATTTAATAGGCAAAAACCACTAAGAAAATTGTGTTGAGGCTTCAATGCCAGGGTTGCAAACATGTCTCCCAACATGCTATTAAGGTCAGTATATTTAAGATAGCATAGCAATTGTTATTAGTGTTTTGAAAAGGTTGTTTGTTCGTGGGTTGTGTGGCTAATTGTTTGTTATGCAGAGGTGCAAGCACTTTGAGATTGGTGGTGACAAGAAGGGCAAAGGAACTTCTCTCTTCTAGGTGGCAAATTATAGGATTTGCTTTTTTTATGGTTTTTTCCCAGCGTTGCAATGTTTTGTTTCTCTATGGATTTCTGATAGCTATATTTTATAACTTTGAATTTGAATTACCTTGTGTTATTGAGAAGTGAAAGCCATTGCTAATATCATCGACTACTTGTTTTCATTCCTTTAATGATTTTCGCTGTCTTTCCCTGCATTTTGTCTGCTGGTCCATACTTATAATTTTCTATTTGATAGTTAAATAAACAACTGAAACTACTCATGGTGTTTTTATGCTTTCTCCTTGGTTTCTATGTTAATATGGAGGAAGTGAAGGCAATTACAAGTACCTATTTTGCAGTTTCTAACAAGATGTGGTTGGAAGAACACAATAGCTGAAGCTAAATGTTGAACACATCTATGTTAGTATAGTTGTGCTTCTATCACCTGAAATTTAAACTGAATCCTAAATTTTCCTGGTTTTTTGAACAGTTTTCCTCTGTTTTCAATAAGCCAGTCTTCAACTTTTTTAGTCAAAATTAATTTGATTGGCAGTTTAAATTATATTTATGAGAATTAATCGATACAAGACTTTAGGGTGATAGGTAGAAAATAATCGAATCAAAAGGGTTTATTCATGTCCAGCAATAAATGATTGGTTTATAAAGCAGTTTTTAATCGAGTTAATTGTGATTGAATTTAAATCACTGATTCATTTCTAAAATTATTTTGGAGGAAAGAAATATTCCATTGCTCATTCAAATTGAAAAATATTAGATAGAAGGATTCAGGCTAGCAATCGAAATACCTAAAGTATAGTGTGATGAAAGGTGGGTGAATTCTAGAGTGGTGCAATACTTTATGTGGTGTAAGTGTTACAACTCTGTCGTGTTGAATATTTGATTTGATGGTTGAGACCTAGTTTTTTTTTCATAAGCGTTGAGACCTAGTTGTATTGTACATGCTACACATCGATAAAATTGACACTTTCTCCTCCATCTTCAATGGAGTCTTTCATCAGCACCCACTAGGCCACTATCCATCGTCCTTTTGTCAACCAAAATAAGAGTTTCAGAGGTGTCTGTTACTCATTTGTATAATTTTAGCTCACATTTGCGCACACAGCCCCTCTTTACGTTATAGATCTTATCACTGTTAAGCAAGGCGATGGTAAAGCTCTTGCGGTAATTCTTCGAGTGGGTGGCAAGTGTGTGTTTGTGGGTGCGTTGAGGAAGTTTCCATTCGTGGCTCAACGATGGTGAGTTGATAATTTATTGTTGGAGGAGAATGTTGAAATAAACATCACCTTTAAGATGTTTGCAAATGTAACCAAGAGCACTTCAATGAGATAATAAAGGTTTCTTTTAGCTTAAAGAAAGTCTTGGTTCGAATCCAGCCTTAGGCATATAGCAGTTTTAAATCTCGAGGGAGAACTTTATACCTTTATACCAACAAGGTGTTTGTAAGTGTATATCATTGTTCGAGTTGATTTCAAGATCAACATTGCTGTTTAACACGAATTATCTTCCCGAAAATTATTCTGAGCACTACTACACCTTTCCATATTACACCATACACCAAGGTGGTGGTGGTTGAAAATAAACAGCCAATAAAAACTATCCCAATGGCTTTCGGGAAGAACACGAGGGAAATTGCTCCGGAGAAGTGGCATTTCCCTTTCAACATTTATAAATAAATCTGTAAAACAAATCAAAAACTTTTAATTTGATATAGCTCAACTCATTCTGATTTGTAGAACTGAACTTAACCGACTCAAATTAACTTGGTTAGTTTTGACTGTATTAGTGTTTGTCACATCAAAACAATCATTTAATTTGTTACTACTTGCTTTCTGAAGTTAAACTGGGCTACAAAATTAAGAAAAAAAAATTATACCATTAGATTCTGTAGAGTTGTCATGACATTAATAATTTTCAATGTCCTAACATAACATTCAAAACAAGTGTTTCTAATGGTAATGTGTTAAATTATCTGCCTTTGGAACAAGGAAGAAGAGTGTCAGCTAATGAAAAATTATCCTAGTTAACGATGATAATTGTTGTAGTTTTGTGGATACCCTCCCACATAGTTGTTGTTCGCAGGTTGCTGTTTGGTGAGAGCATTTTGTCCTTCTGCTCGATCCCGTGTATATTGTTGCCACATGAGTTGTTCTTGAACTAATAACCTTTGTTTCTTCTCCATCTCTGACATTTGCACGTAAGATGGAGGCGCAATAGTCAATGAAGCTGCAAACGGGTCTACATATCCTCCTGAAGTAGTAGAATCACTTGTTCCTGATGTTGGTGGTGCTGGTAAGGCTAACATTGCAGGTCTTCCAGCTGAACCAAGTGCTACACTACTAGCACTTCCACTCGCACCATATCCTACACCTTGCATTGCTGCATTCATTTCTGCTTGTTTATACATACCATCTAACAACAATGTGTCAAACCCACCACCTAATGCTGGTTTCTGGTTCCCTAAGTTGCTAGCTGTTTGTACTAATGCTGTTTCCCAATCTGCCCCTTCATCAAATGCATGCCATGGAAGTGCTTTTGTTTCATTATCACCTGTTGTTGGTGCAGCTCCATCAAATAAAGCCAAGGCTAGTCTGTCTCCATGTTGTTCAGTTGTCACTGTATCATCTCCTAAGTTCAACAAATCGCCTTCTGTTTGCACAATTTTTTCTTCTTTTACCTCTTCTTCCTTTGGCTCTTCTTCGACTTCTTCAACCGGTTCCTCTGGTGGTGGCAATGCCTTGATTGCGTTTATATCCTCTTCCGGTTCGGGTTCTGGTTCAGGTTCCTTAGCTTCTTCTTCATTATTCTCTTGTGGATCTGGATTGTTTTGTACTAACATGTTCTTGTCTTTGATGAACTCTTCCATGACCTCTAGCTTCTTTGGTGAGACTTTCTCGATTTCGGGATACTCTGACGAGCGTGCAACTCCAAGATTCTTGGACCATCCATAGAAGAGGTCCAGCTCATCATACTGCTTTCCAACGCGACAGAAAATGTCATACACTTTAACACAATCTGACACATCCATGTCAGGGAAGCGATCGATTAAGACATTTAGTATGTCTGTTATGTCATAATATATTTGAAAACTCTCCTTCACAATTGGGTAAAGAGCCACCATCACAATTCTATGGTTCTTTGCTCCCCCTGTTACATTGAAACATATACCATCAGATTGCTATTTATAAATGTAATGTAGCTAAAACATAATGCATACTTCATGATATTTGATAAGTAAATGTGTTTAATCAAGAAGATGATATGATGAATAAAAGGGTATGTTATTAGTTCAATTTTTGTGGTCTAGTGATGACACACCTGTGGGACGGCAAGCTAAAAAGCGCTCTAGCAGCACTTGCAAATGTTGCATTTTGGAAAAGATTTGCTCTAACTTCATGTCACGCACTGGTGTGGACCTTATAATGATTGCTCTATCTTTATCTTTATCTTTTTCCTTGTCCTTTTCTCTTTCTCTTTCTCTTTCTCTTTCCTTTTCCTCCTCCTCATCATCAAAACCAAACATGCTACGTTTTCCACGCCGGCTTTGCATCTTATACTCAAGCCTTTCATCAAGATACAAAGCATACGTTCGCACAAATGCAGAGAAGTCCCATGAACCAGATTTAAAGCTGTCACGAAAATCAGACATGTTGAGAAGGCGAGTTCCACGTCGAGTTGAGAAGAATATCTCCTGCTCATAAGCCGGATCACCTTCCGCGAGAAGCCTTTGAATCAAAACAAGAGTTTTCAAAGCCACCGTCCAGCTTTTTGTCTTGCTGAGACGCCTCGAGAGGGTATTAACACATGCACTGATAAATGCACGAGAGTAACATGTTAAACTTAGAATCTCCCTTATATATTTCTCTTCAGCTGGGTATTCATCATGTCTTGTTGCCTTCACAATGGCTACATCAAGGTCAGCAAGTGATGTACTGCTTCCCACCTTCGCTAGGCCTATGCTTGTTTGATCCTTCACTGCCCCAAGGGCTCTTCTGATTGAGCTTGGTGGCATGGTTTATTTTTTCTCCAATGTTATCAATGCTAACTCCTTTTTATTTTTGCAGCATTAAACTTGGATTAATATCACCTGATAAAAGATGTTCAAGATTTTTCCACCCTGCAAGTTTATTACATTAGTTTCTCAAGTCTCCTAATTGTACCATATAATACTTGGAATTATTCAAAAAATCTTTCAATCTTTCATATATTTGTAACATGAACACCATGTTTTGTTCTATATATATCTATACTTGGTTATTATATAGAATATAACTAGAATTTCTGAATAGAAAAGGGTATATTATATGTATCTGGGATGATAAAATAGCAAAGAGGATAAAGGGGATCTTACTTGCTTGGAGACCACCAGAGGGGAGTAATTAAGATTCCTGAACAGACAACTATTGTGACAAAATCATAAATGTTTAAGGATCTCTCTGCACATATCAAAAAATGAGAGATCCTGCAGAGGTTAAAGTAATAAAACTGTATTTGTGTGCACCTATGTTTAGGGAGAAAAGAAAAAAAAAGGAAAGACAGGGAATGAAAAGATAGATAGTTGTTGTTCCTATCTGTCTTTTGTTCCCTGTTTCCTTTTTTTCTGTTTCTCACTTGGGCAAAACATTACAACATGAGTTAAGCATCGCCCTTTTTTGTAGCATGAAAACATGGAGACCCAAGCAAATGTATTGATACATGATTTAATTACCCATTAGAAAGCATTTGACTCTATTCAAGTCATTCTTGGCTTTTCTATATTTAGTAGCTTCTATTTTGCATCACCCTTTGACTTTTTCATTTGTAACCTCACCAAACTTAAATCTTCTAACTAATTATGGATGGAGGTATACTAACATTTCCTATTTTTATTTAATTTTTCACAATCAAGTTATATATCAGTATTCAATATATATTTTTCTCAATATTGACTATAAAACATTGAAACAGTTAAATACATTACATTACACAAAGATAAAAAGTGCATCACATATTTGTAGTAAAAGCATTACAATTGTACAAGTAAAAATAACAATATGTGAACATCAATTACATAGCTACTGATACAATACAATCCATTAACCAGTAATAAGAGATTTGGTGAGCAAATTATGTATTATTCACTTGAATTCAATTGAAAGCTGAGCAGACACGTCTAATCTGTCCAAAGGAACCTGTCTTGACACCAATTTGGCCCATCTTTACAACTGAATTAGCAAAATCAGCTTCAAAAGAAGGTCCTCCAAATAATTCATTGAAAGGACCAACGTAAGAATCAATAATACTTCTAGTCCCAAAATCATCATTAAGTCTGGCATCAGATTCTAGCACAGCTAAACCGTCTCTTATGTTCTTCAAAATGTGCTTGTCAAAGTTTTGTTCACTTCCTTGATCAATGGCTAAGCGGATGTTAACATTTCCATTCTGTGGACACCTTGATTTCAGCTCTGGAAGTAAGTTTGGGTTAATAGCTGGGTCTGATCCACCAAATACTGGGAAAAAGTTGTATAGTCTTCTGGTCATGAAGAAGCATGCTGTTGTTCCTATTGTATGTGCAGCTGAATTTTTATTTGAACAAGAGAAGTGGATCATCACTTTTTGTTAGAAATTTTGAAAACACATAATAATATAACACTAATTAGATGTCAAGCATAACATCTAATTGTAAATTTTACTTTATGTTTTCTTATGTAATTGAAGATTATGTGAATCCCCACTAGTACTTTTGGGTGAGGTAAACAAAGATTATTAGAAATTTTGTTAATTATAACTAACCGTAATTATTATTAACGGTATTATTGGTACCAACTATCTGCTTGATTTCCTAAATACTAATTTATATCGAGGAACCTGATGAGCATCTTTAGTGAAGTTTCTCCTCTTAATCATGCTTTTGGTCAACAAGACTCGAACTTGACCGAGACTAGACATATCTAAGGGGGTCTAGTTCTACTATTGGACTAACGGATCCACATCCCGTTTGGTGTAGTCGTGTATTCAACACATCTGGACAGTCCAATTTTGAACGGACGGTCTAGATTTTTTTGTTTTAAAAATCTAGATTGTTCGATCAAGATGGGACTGTCCGAATCCACTGAATACACGATTGTGCAAAGTTGGCGATTGCACGGAATCTGGATCATAGGACTAACATAATGTCAGTATCTAAACCTTACTTTTACTATAACAATTATAGTTAAATTTCACACAATAAACATTAGTTATCCCATGATTCCACTCATAGTAATCAAGTAGATGAGTTATTCTCAATTAATCAGAAAGAGATAATGATAAGAGAAAACAGACAGATATTTATCAATATGGTTTACAACTGTGGTGGTGCGTGCACCATTTGTAACCAAGTAGTGCTATCTGACGTGAGATTTGCATTAGGTTTCATACGAAACCTTAAGCTGTCAATATCTATTGAATTAGGTGAAACAAATTAAGGAAACCAAACCAAGACACGAAAGCTATAAAGATCATGGTATATTAATAATGTTCAATGGCACACTATTGTTACAATTACCATTTTTATACATTACTAAAATTAGTTTCAATTAATTCTTTACCCTTCATTTTTCCATTATAAATTAGTAACAATGACTGAATTTCACATGACAGATCCCTCTCACTACATCAATTCAAATATTTAATAAATACAGAATCCAATAGGTCCTTTCTAATAAACATAATGGAACATATGGCTTTGTTCAGAATCCTAGATATACAAGACACCTTTTGTTCTAGTATTTGATTGGGTCAGTATCAGTCTCATTAAAAAAATAGTGGTAGATGTTATGTCAACGTTTCTTGAATCCGGAAAATTTGCCAAAATCTAAATAAGGTAGTAACTTGTTGGAATATCATATTATATTAATATAGATGCCTTCCCAATCAATGTCCCAAATTGAGTAAAAAACTTTTCCAATTGTTGAAAGTTGTAAAGCAGGAGAAGTGTGAATATTAACAATGTAATGTAGATTAAATCATGTGGTTGGTGATTTTGCCATTTTGTTGTAATGCCTAGTTCATATTACTTTACCTCTTCAACAACCATGATCTCATCTACTCTGCATGACAAGCATGCATGTGCTTGTGTGTGTGTGTGAGAGAGAAGAGAGAGAACTAACCACTGAGAAGGACAAGGTCTTTGTCAGTGAGTCCCTTGTTGAGAAACTTGGACTTGAGTGCTTGAATAGAATCAGAAACATCAGGCATATCATCTGCAAGTGAAGTATTTGAAACCAAACCATCTCTCCTCCCTAATGGAACTCTGTATCCTGGTCCATTTGCCTGCATTATTTCCATCTTTATTATATAATGAACATTCAATATAAGAGAAAAAGAAGATGAATGAGAATGATAATAAGTTAGAAGTTAGAACCAAGACTATTGCATCTCTGGCTGCCAATGCCACTATATCTGCACAAGAAACAACTCCAGGGCAAGAAGATTCCAATAGTGCCTTAGCTTTTTCTATCACTTCAAATCCTCTAACACCTTGATGTGCAATTGCATGTTTCTCTGATTGTGGACCATTCTCTATCAGAATTGAACCATCACATCCCTTCAATTAAACAATCCAAACAAACAAAATGTTAAATAACATATATATATATATATATATATATATATATATATATAGTAGTATTATTATATAGAGATTAAGAAACCAAGGAACAAAGACCTGAACAAAGCAGTCATGAAAATGAAGCCTGAGCAAGACAGCAGCCATGTTGGTGTCAGAGGCAACAGCTTCTCTAACAACATTTTTGACAGTGTTTTCTACTTGAGGACATGTGTTGTTGTAAAAACCAACTTGAAGCTGACCCTCACAGTAATTCATTAAGAATAACAACAACAAGCACAAAGTGAAGGGTGCCAATGCCATCATCACTGCAATGGTGCAATATAGTAATACTATGTAATGTATATCTGCTAGTATATATTCAGCTACCACAGCACACAGATATATAAAATAAATAAATGATGTTTAGTTGCAAGAGGACAAATAAGGAGGAAGAGGAAGAAAAAGGTGAAGTGTGAACATCAAAGTGGGGACGTTGAATATTGACACCTTGAAGTGCAAGTTTGCAACGTGTCATATGCATGACTACTCTTCACAAATCATCTCTTTCTTTACCTTAGTCAAAGCACTGCATGCATGTGTTAAGTCACCTTCACACACTTCAAATTCTCTACACCAATACCAACATGTTCATTTGGGGATAAGCAAAGTTATATGTACACTATCTTTTTCACCCCTCTAATTAATGGTAAGGAATATTGGTCAATTCCAAAATACCACGACAAATTTTAAATAGAAAGAAGTGTAGTAGCTAGCAGTATAGTCAAGGTTTTAATGTCACATATATGAACTTTTATTAAACCTTGAAATAGTAATATAAGGTATACTTATCTTTTAATTTCTTGTAACAAGTAACAACCGTATCAGTATTTATCTTATACTAGTAGAGATTTTCTGGTGGTGCGCACCTAGTAGTTAGTCGGTGCAGCATTTGGTGCGGTGTGTCTTTGTCACCGATTCATTGCAATTTGCATGTACATGTTGACCTATTTTCTATTTTCAATTAGTCTTACATCATCGTTAAGAACTAGCACGTGTGAAAGTTGTCCCTTGACCAGGGCATGCATATAAGGAAAAGTGAGTCAACTAAAATTGATGTATTTAGTCTAGTTTAGACTAATTTAAACTAAATATATGCTTCCTCTTGGTACAAATTATGCTCTTCATGCTCTTCATGAAGAGCTTGTTTCCTATTGGTTGTTTTATGCTTCCTCTTGGTACAAATTATGCTCTTCATGCTGAGCTTGTTGGCATCATGGTAGCCATTGAAGTGGCTTTCCATAAAGGTTGGCATCGTTTATGGATCGAGAGTGATTCTCAGCTCGCTGTTATGGCCATTTTGTCTCATTCCATTGTGCCTTGGAGTATCCGCAACCGCTGGCTTAATTGCATGGGTCTTCTAAAATCCATGACTTTCAGTTGCACTCATATTTTTCGGGAAGGAAATCACTGTGCTGATAAGCTTGCGTCTCATGGAATTACCCTGTCTGGCTTCCAATGGTGGAATTCTATTCCCACTTTTATTTAGGATGATTTTAACCGTAATAGGGTTGGACTTCATTCTTTTCGTTTCAGACAATAATTCTTGTAATTTTTGTTTGTAGGGGTTTTGGTTTATGTCCCCCCTTGTTTTTTGTATTTTTGCTTTTTATTCTTTAATGAAATAGGGGGGAGTACTCTTTCCTTCTTGGTGTTTTTATCCCTAAGGAGGGTTTTGCATCAGAAGGTTTTAACGAGACTCCTTTCCTTTTTGTTTAAAAAAAAAAACTAAATATATCGATTTTTGATGACCCGCTTTTGCTTTAAGCATAGAGGGGACAGAAAAAACGTTATATTTACTGGGACGAAAAACCATTTGTTTATGTTAAGTCCAAATAAAGTTGATATTTCCTCACACACCCATCATGAACCAAATGAAGGAGAGACTTCATTGGAGTTGACCCCATAAGAATGCAAACAAAATGATATACAAGTAACTTTATATGTATAAGGACAATGGTTGTGATCTCACTGATAAAAAAATTATTTGACTTCATAAGATGTAAACGGGCAACAAAACTGCTTTGAGGTAAGGCCTGTTTGCTAGCTCAAATGGAAATTGGAAACAAATTGATGGGGAAGTGAAAAAAAACTCATTTAAGAATATACTAAAAAATTAATTATGTACAACCAAAGTTATAACCAACAACATAATACCACTGAGAATAGATGAGTTGTGTGAAGTTTCTGATAAAATGTCACATTATTGAAATGAGAATTTCTCTGTACATGGTGAGTTCCTTATATACATATAAGCTTCTGATAGAAATCAGTTTTGGAGTTATAACTAACTGATTTAATCTCATAACAGAAATGAAGGAATTAAAACTGTTATTCTAATTGACTTGAGATAGTAGCTAATGAACTAAGCCTCTTATATAGCAAAACTCAACCAAACCAGAGCTATTTATGTGGAACTGACTATCTATCTTGTCATCTGCAACTTCATTGTAGGGAGCATTAATCATGACATAGTATAACTTTGAAAGTTATGTAAGAAAGGCCTTGAATCAATTCCTTTTGCTCCCTGGTGCTAATTCCTTGGGCAAAAAAAAACATAAAAGACCAAACTGAACTTTTGGTGAATCATAAAGGACCAAAGTAAAATTTTGCCAAAAAAAACTTCATTTTCATCCCCAATCACCACCACCACCATCCACCACTACCACCCTCTCACTCTCTCTCCATCGCACCACCATCACCCCCACTGTGACATCACTCTCTCCTCACCGTCCATCTCTCTCCTCTATTCTCTTCCTCTCATTCATCTTCATCCTCAAATTGAAAAATTAGGGTTCTGAGTTTGTAGAGGAAGTTTTCTTTTGCAATAATGTCAATGCAAGCGTGTGTTTTTTCAGAAAGTGTTGGAACCCAAAACCCAAAACTCAAGGGAGGGGAGAGACGGTGAAAGGAGAGAGATGGACAGTGAGGAGAGAGTGGTGATGGTGGTGTGGTGGAGAGAGAGAGAGTGAGAGGGTGGTAGTGATTGGGGATGGAGTTGATTTAAAAAACAGCTATATTTGTAGGTACAAAAAACATATTTAAACCTTTACTTTATATTATTACCAAATTCCTTGTATTTATATTTAAGTTGTTTAGCTTAGATGGTAAAACACAATGTTGTTTGTCTTGTGGAATTGTGTTAAAGTCCTAGTTTAAATAACTTTTTGAGATTTGTTTTTTGTGTGGATAAATGATCAATTTCTGGCTTCACTTCAATTTACTTTAGGCCTTAATATAACGAGTCTCGGGCCGACCCTCAGAAAGGGGAGAGTCAAAGAAAATGACTGATGCTTCTTACGCATCCCCCTACTCACTATACACCCCTAAACCTTAAATATTCCAAAATTACATTCACGTTAAACACGCTCCCAAACCTCCCCACGCTGCATTTTGGACTAGTACGGTACCAAAGTACCGAACGGTGCGGTACTTTAGTATCGAACTTGATTTTTTTTAACAATGAAAGTGCAACCACGGATAAAAGGAAGTTTGAAAAACCTTAGTTGAGGCATTATGATTTTGCACAAGACACTGTTTCTTATAGATAATGGGGGATTGAAATTTCAAATTAGGCAAAATAGGAGGATCAGAAATATTACTCCAGTCTCAAATATAAGCAAAAAAGGAGAAATCTATTACTATACAAAATAGGGTTAAGTATGTTTTTGGTCATTATAAAATTTGGGTATTTTGGTTTTAGTCCCTAAAAAAAATTTCACCTACTTTTGGTCACCGAAATTTTTTCCTAGCATGTTTGGTATGGCGTCAGGATTGTTAAAAGTGCGGTGGAAATCCACGGTGAGTGTTAAGTTACCTTTTGGAGCTTCTTGTTTGCCGTAACTTTTCCACGGTAGGACTTGCAGGGACGTGAGTTTGGAGTTCCAAACAAAACCAAACATACATTTCATTCGTTTTAGTCCTTCGTAACTTTTAATAGCGCATAGAAGCACTATAAAAGATCAAAAAAGTGGTAAGAAACACTACTAAAATTCACTAGAGACTAAAACTAATGGAAAAAAAAACTTAGGAGACCAAAAATAGGTAAAAAAATTAAGTAACTAATAATAAAAAAACTCAAACTTTTATATTATAGAGACTAAAAACATATTTACCTTATTTTTAGTCATTCTTTTCAGTTTTAGCAATATGAAATTGGCTAAACTGTTGTTTTGGCCCTTTATCTTTGGGGTTGTGGTCACTTTGGCCCTTTATCTTTTTTTTGTCTCATTTTAGACCCTCATGTTTTTTTTTGTGTGTCATTTTGGCCCCTACCGTTAGTTATTTCTAACGGACGCCACGCTGACAGTTAACTGCTGACGTGGCGTCCAGCTGACGTGGACTCATTAATTGACGTGACAAAAAAACTATTATTTAAATGAAATCAAAATAACACATCATCAATTCTGTTTTTAAAATTTTTTTACAATTATAAAATATAAATAAACTTAAAACATTAAAACACAAAAACAGAAAACACAAATCACAACAAAAATTGAAACCAGATTCAGATCTGAGGTCTCCTTTGAAGAACAGAAACCTAAATCTCCAAAACCCCCATTGTCATCTTCTCCACTAACTCGAAAACAATAATCTGCATCTTCTTCCCCACTCAATCAATGGCATCGTCCCATTCGAACAACTGTGGCCCATCTCCACTAAAACAGAACCCCAAATCGCGAAGCACAAGTGAAACTCCACCCGAGTGTGACTGCGGCTTAAGATGTGTTGTGCGCACTGTGAAAAAAGAAACTGGAAATAAGGGAAGGAAGTTCTGGGGCTGTAGAGATTTCGTGGTAAGATTTATGGTAGTTGGTTCAAGTATTTCCCCATTGTTGAAGTTCTGAGCACATCTGTGTTGCAGATCTGGGTTTTCTCTTGAAGAACTATTTGTTTCAATTTGGTCCTCAATGTTTATGCTTTGTTTCATTTTGGCCCTCAATGTTTATGCTTAGTTTCAGCTCTGTCCCTCTGTTTTTTTGGAAAAATTCTCAATTCTGTATTTGATGTATGTATGTTTGTTTGGTTGGACAGAGTAAAGAGGATCCTTCTGGTTGCGCATTTATGAAGTGGACTGCAGATCCATGGCCTCCTCAGACACAGAGTCAAAGTATAGAGACACAACGTGCAGAGACTGGATGTGCACATTGTGTTGAACTTAGAAACACTATTAAGGAGATGAAGAACGATGGAGAGTCCACAAAAATTTGTTGAAAATTGCATTGTACTCTATTTTCCTTTTGGTTGTAGCTTGTGTAATGCTAATTCTGAAATCTGGACATTCTGTGTAATGGTCTAACTTAGAAGGGTAACACTATTTTCATTGATGTAATCCTATTTTCCTTTTGGTTATACCTTGTGTAATGGTAATTGATGTAATCCTGAAATATTTATGTTAAGAACACTATGTTCATGTCTCTATTCAGTGTCAATTTACATTTACCTATAAATAGCAATTAAAAACATAAGGTACCAAAATGAAACATTTTAAAATCACGAGGGACCAAATTGAAACATTTTAAAATCATGAGGGACCAAATTGAAACATACCATACCAACTTAATATTAACTTAAGATGACCAAATATGTTCTGTCATGAGGTCTATTGGCTATTAATACATAACATCCAGCCAATTAAACAACAAAAAGGGGAATTAAAACCCTACTAACATCCACATCCTTCAACAACATTGTCACATAACAAAAAGTAACATAAAGTAGCACAGATTCACTGCCTCTTTCACGTTGGAAGTTTAGCCCTTGTAGAGTTAGGTCTTTTGGGTACACCAAGTGTTTTCTTCAGCCTTGTAGTTGTTGGTGCAATAGCTGGTTGACTTGGTGCAGCTGGTGTTTTCTTCGACCTTGTAGTTGTTGGTGCAGTTGGTGGTTGACTTGGTGCAACTGGTGTTTTCTTCGACCTTGTAGTTGTTGGTGCAGTTGGTGGTTGACTTGGTGCAGCTGATGTTTTCTTGAACCTTGTAGTTGTTGGTGCAGTTGGTGGTTGACTTGGTGCAGCTGGTTGAGTTTGTGTTGCAGTTTGTGTTGCAGTTGGTGGTGCATTTTGTGTTGCATTTTGTGTTGCAGTTTGTGCAGTTGCTTGTACAGTTGGTGGTGCAGTTGTTGGTGCAGTTTGTGACTTGGTGCAGCTGGTTGAGTTTGTGTGGCAGTTTGTGTTGCATTTGGTGGTGCATTTTGTGTTGCATTTTGTGTTGCAGTTTGTGCAGTTGCTTGTACAGTTGGTGGTGCAGTTGTTGGTGCAGTTTGTGATTGGGCAGTTTGGGTGGATGCACTTGGAGCATTTTGGCAAGACTTTTTATTGTGCCCAGGCTGCTTGCATGTACTGCACTTTTGAACCCATCCCTTTCTACTTATATGTTCAGAAGGTGTCTTCTTCTCATCTGAATCTTTGTTCCTTGCCTTCTTGGGTCTACCTGTAAAGCACCATCATACATAATGCCATCAATGAGACCATACATTTATACCTAGTAAAGCACCATCATAGATATATACCTGGTAATTTTCTGTGAGGAGGAGGGAGGATGTCTGGGTATGGAGTTTGTTGCCATACATTTTGACCGTTTGTTGGATAGATTATTGACTGGTAGCATGCCTCATAGGTGGATTTCCTGTAGTAGTTAGGAACCAATTCCTCAGGATCAAGTTGTTTATCATTGTAAACGGAAACTACATGACAACAAGGCACCCCCGTGAGCATCCATTTTCTACAAGAACACTCCTTCCGAGTAAGATTGACTACGAACTTGTCCCCAATATTGTGTACGTGCCTCACATCATAAATGTCTTCAGTAGCAAACCTTTAAGGACCAAAATGAAATCAATTAAAAACATAAGAGACCAAATTGAAATCAATTAAAAACATAAGGGACCAAAATGAAATCAATTAAAAACATAAGGGACCAAAATGAAATAAATTAAAAACATAAGGGACTAAAATGAAATCAATTAAAAGGTATTATACCTGCACAACCAAAATCTGGACTGCTCTTTCTCCTTTTCTAACCTCATCCTTATTCTTGGTAACACATCACCACCGTAGTTCTCAATTTTAGTTCTATTTTTGGCCCATCTTTCCATAAGGTAATTCCTTATTTCTTCAATCATAGTGACAATTGCTTTTGCTCTTGCACCAACTATGACACTGTTGAATGTCTCACTCATGTTGTTCACAACCACGTCACACTTTGAGTTAAAAGGAAATCTAGATTTACTCCAAAACCTAGGAGGTATCCTAATTAAATCCCGGTGTGCATCTTTATTTATGACCCTCATTTCCAACATCAGCCTCTCCCATTCTTGATTGTATGTTGCCTTTGCAGCCTTCCACATCAACTCTTTAAGTATCTTTCCTGGATGCTTCTTTCTAAAGTTTGCGTATAAGTGCCTTACGCAAAACCTTTGTTCAACACCAGGGAGTAACTCATCCATAGCAGGCAGCAATCCTACCAAACAAAATGATAGGGACTAAAATGAAACTACTTAAAAGGATAAGGGACTAAAATGAAACTACTTAAAATGATGAGTGACTAAAATGAAACTACTTAGATGGTACCTTTTGTTGATCTGACATGAAGGCATACTGCTGGCAGACATGTGCACCACCCAGAGCATTAATAAGGAGCTTCAAAAACCAAGACCATGAATCTTTATTTTCCCCTTCAACTACAGCCATAGCAATAGGAAGCATCTGGTCATTTGGATCTCTACCCACAGCTGCTAGAATCTGACCTCCGTAGTATCCTTTAAGAAAGCACCCATCTAAACCAATAATTGGTCTACATTTCATAAAACTCAGTTTGCAACCCTCAAGGCACATAAACAGCCTTTGGAAACTTGGCAACAAAGGTCTATCTACATAGTCACCACCTTCAACACTTGCTTGCACATTGAGTTTAACTGTGCTATTCGGATTGGACCTAACTAACTCATGACAGTAGTCATATAACCTCTTATACTGCTCCTTAAATGATCCATCAACAAGGTCAATGGCTCTCTTCCTAGCTCTATATGCCTTAGACCTACTAATTCCTGCATTCCATTTTTCATGTGTCTTGTCTACAATATCAGTTACCTTGATTTTAGGATTTTCTTTCATAGTCTTGTATAGCTTATCTCCCAACCAACTAGACTTCAGTGCTCTCACTCTATATGCCCTGCTGCATTTGTGTTCATCAACCAATGTCCTTAGCTGCCATGTTTCACTAGGAAGCTTTCGACAATAAGCAACCCATGGACATCCGTCCTTACACACAGCTCTTGCCCTCTCTTTTTCATTTCTGATAAACCTTATATCCCTACCATTATGTACATCATAAGTTCTGACTGCTGTGAGGAATTCATCCTTTGATGAAAAAAGAGAACCATTAACCCACTGGAAACCCATCATGTTCTTTGGCATCACAAAAGATGGATATTTAGTGCTCTCTCCCTTTTCATCAGACGAGTCTTTGGAATCATCAGTTTCAATATCTTCACTGTAGTATTCTTCATCGGATAGACCCCTATCAAGCTTAACAGATTTCCTCTTTCTCTTTTCACCAATAGTTAAGGTATCATTATCTTCCTCAAATGGCACATGCTGCGTTTCTACATTTGGAGTAGTAGACTCTTTGGTTTTCCTTTTCTTTGGCCTACCCTTATTCATCTTCTTACCTGTCTCAGCCACTTGATCTGGTTGTTGATCAGCCACTTGATATTGTTGTTGGTCAGCCACTTGATCTTGTTGTTCATCAAAACCATCATACTCACCCTCCTCATCATCAGAATCATTAAATCTTTCTTTCTGGGCAGTATCACTATCATCACTATAATCCCCATCTCCATTGACCACTTCTTGTAAAAACACTCCTTCATCTTCCACTTCTATTTGACCTTCACCAATACTTTCATTTTGGGCTTTGTGAACAGTTTCGGGTTGAGGAGTATTTTGGGCTTTGGGTACATTATGGGATTTTAAAGAGGATCTCAAATGTGGGGCAGGCTCATTAAGTTGGGGCCCAATAGGTATATCAGGCAAGTCAACATATTCAGGTTGAGATATGGGGTGGAGTATGTACATGTGTACACATCCATTAGTTTCAGCCCATTTGGACATTTCCAAGGCTCCATGGTCATTTTCAAGCAATTTTTTTACACCATTAATGTCATACCAAATTCCAACCCACTAAATATACCCCAACTCTTTGAGAATGCCTATCACTTCAAAATAGGACCACTTATCAGGATCAAGCTGCCAACTAGTCAATTTCCCTACATAGTTGGTCATCCCTTCATCCACAAAATGTCCCTCATGGTGAAATTGAACATTAAGTGTTTCCATTTTGCTGTTACAAAGAACAAACAATAATCAGGACAACAAAACAGGACCACAATAAACAACACTAAACAACACTAAACCCAAAACAGGACCACAAAACAGGACCATAAAACTTTACCACAATAAACAAACAATAGTTAAAGGGAGCATTTCGCACCATTTTCCAGTAACATTGACAAACAACAACACGAAATTTTTGAAAGAACAGTAAAAGGGAGCGATTTCACAGCATTTCGGGAATTTCTTACCTTCAACAATGGAGTTTCTGGATGATTGAAGATATTCTTGCTTCCCAATGAGCGATTCTTGCTTCTAATAACTCGATTACCCTTCGATTTGGCTTTTGGAACCTAAACCCTACTTCTTCGCTTCGTTGTCTCTTCGCTTCATTCTCTGGGTTTCTCACATTCTTCGCTTCGCTTCCTTTCCTTTTCTTTCTTTAATTTTTGTTCAGCCTTCAGCTCAGAATGTGGTTTCAATTTTTGTTGTGATTTGTGTTTTCTGTTTTTGTGTTTTAATGTTTTAATGTTTTAAGTTTATTTATATTTTATAATTGTAAAATTTTTTTAAAAACAGAATTGATGATGTGTTATTTTGATTTCATTTAAATAATAGTTTTTTTTGCCACGTCAATTAATGAGTCCACGTCAGCTGGACGCCACGTCAGTAGTTAACTGCCAGCGTGGCGTCCGTTAGAAATAACTAACGGCAGGGGCCAAAATGACACACAAAAAAAACATGAGGGTCTAAAATGAGACAAAAAAAAGATAAAGGGTCAAAGTGACCACAACCCCAAAGATAAAAGGCCAAAACAGTAATTTAGCCTATAAAATTTGTATTGTTTTCGATGTAATCCACCGATTTGAATGAACGAATACCTTATTTTTAGTAAAAAAAACATAGGTTTAATTACAGTTTTGGTCCCCCTGTTTTCACCAATTCACGATTTTGGTCCCTCAAGTTTTAATTTGACGATTTTGATCCCCCTATTTTCCCAATTTGTAAAATCAAGGTCCCCCACCCCAATTTTGACTGACTTATCCTACGTGGCAGCCCACGTGGACTGCCACATAGGCGCACCCCCACCCCCCCCACCCCACCCCCCTCCACTGTTCCTCTTCCCCACCGATCCCCCCCTCCCACTGTTCCTCTTCCCCTCCCCCCTCCCACTCCCACCTCCACCTCCGTGAACCCCCCCCCCCCCCCCACACCCTCTCTCTCTCCTTCGCATCTCACCCTCCCCCCCCACCGATCCTCCCTCGCTCTCCCTCCTCTCCCGCCCCTCTCACCACCGTCCCTCCCCCCCTGCAAATCCCCCCTCTGTGCGAATCCCTCCCCCTCTCTTCTCACTGTCGCTCGTCGCGTCGCTCTCCACTGTTCCTCGCGTCGCTCTCTCACCGTTCTCTCGCTCTCACCGTCGCTCTCGCTCGTCGCTCTCGCTCGTCACGGAGGTCGCAGATCGCAGTCGGTGCGAAGGAGAGAGACTGACGGTGAGTGAGGTGGGAGGTGGGTGGTGCGAAGGAGAGAGAGAGAGACTGGCGGTGAGTGAGGTGGGTGGTGGGTGGTGCAAAGGAGAGAGAGAGAGACCGACGGTGAGACGAGGAAGAAGAAGGGGTTGGGGTGGGGGGGGTTGGGGGGTGGGGTGGGGTGGGGGTGTGCCTACGTGGCAGTCTACGTGGACTGCCACGTAGGATGAGTCAGTCAAAATTGAGTCTTAATTTTGACCAAATTAAGAGGGGGATCAAATTCGTCAAATTGGGAAAATAGGGGGACCAAAATCGTCAAATTAAAACTTTAGGGACCAAAATCGTGAGTTGGTCATAATAAGGGGACCAAAACTGTAATTAAGCCAAAAACATATTTACCTCTTGTCAAAAAAAATATTTACCCATTCGAAAAAAAAATATTTACCTTCCAAAATATAAGAAAACCTAACTTTAAGAGCAAGAAAATTGAAATTTGAGTGGAACAAAGTGGCACGTGCGATTTGGGAGAGAGAGACCTAAGAAGTAACTAGGCACAATCTAAACGGCGCGTCGTGTGTTTTACTACTATTAGGTTTTGTTACTCCGAAGCGACGCCGACCCAACTCCAAGGAAAGAATTCATCGTCTCACTTCCACTGGTATGTACTGTTTCAGTTCGATATTCTCCATTGAAGTTCAAATTAATCTCCTTTTTAATTACTGCTTGCGCGAATTTGTTAATTTTGCTTCTCAAAAATGAATTACGGGCTAGATACTGTTAGGGGTTTTGTTTGAAATCACGGGGATGTTGATTTTACTTAGATTTTAGCCCTAAAGTTCAAATTTGCGATAAAGGTACTGCCTTTATTATATTTTAGGCCCTTTGATCTTTGTTGGGACTTAGGGTTTTGGCTTTTGCAAGAACAAGAATGCAATAATTGGGTAGTCAGCAGAATGCAAAATAGCTTTCAGCAGCAGCTGATTGTTGGGTCTAACTTTTATGCTGAACAAGGTTTCTTATGAAGTGAATTGGGACAAGGGTTTCATATAGTAGTTCTACTTCAAAAGTGATTCTGCTTGACAATGCTATGACAAACTCATTATCCTTTTAAACTTAATTCTCTTACAATCTTAATTACACAGGCAATTAAGAGGGTATTTGAGGTGAATTTGATTGGGGTTATTCATGTGGACTCTGGAGTGTGGGTTGTGTTTCTTGTACTTATTTATGTACGCTTTGGGATGACTTACCATGAAGAGCTGATTTAAACATTCTGGCTAATGCTAGTTTTCCTGGAAATATACAGTTTCTGATGTCTGATGGGGATGAGTTTCGTTGCTTCATTGGTGGCCTTGCGTGGTCAACTTCTGATAGGAAGTTAAAGGATGCATTTGAAAAGTATGGAAAGCTTCTTGAGGCAAAGGTAATCAATTTCATATTTTTACTCTAATTATTGTATTTGTTGCAGTTATTATTGTTTCCATCTTGTTTCAGGTTCATCCTTAGATGTATGTTTAGATTCATTTATGATGCTGCCTACTATACTTTTCGCATGCTCTGCAATATTTCTTCTATTCTTTTTCAACCTAAGAAGAAAATGAACTTATTTATTACAAAGTTGTGTAAAACAGACATAAAGAGATCGGTGCAGGGGTGTATCATCTCAATGACAGGGAAGAGCGCCGTCTCCCCCAAGATATTTTTAAATTGATATATCTACAGGGTTTACCATTGCTATCAGATTATATTATTATTCATTCCATATTTATTCGAGCTGTTTACGATGGCCTAGCCACCAAGCTTGTCGCTGCAGCTAAGATAGCGATGGTTCAAACCTGTGCTTGACTTTTTTGTTTTTTTTTGCACGTCTACTATATGATTTATGTAAAAATTACGCTAAAAATGACTTCAAGAAAGATTAGAAACTTGTACACATGCATAAAAATTGATGAAAAAACCAATGTGCCACCAGATGGCTCTGATCAATATGGTTGTGTGGTCAAGATTTACTCCTCGCATTCATATAAATGGCCATATCACTAGATACATCTCCTACACACATGTTTTTTTGCCAAGAGTTATTAATTGTCATTTAAGGTGTTAAAAATATTTGTGTTAGGTGGTGGTTGACAAATTTTCTGGGCGTTCTCGTGGTTTTGGGTTTGTCACATATGATGACAAGGAAGCCATGGAAGAGGCTATTGAGGCTATGAATGGAATTGATTTGGATGGTCGAACCATCACTGTTGATAAAGCTCAGCCCCAACAAGCATCAAGTAGAGATGATGGTGGTCGCGATCGTGGTCGCGACCGTGATCGTGGGCGTGACCGAGATTATGGAGGTGGTCGAGGGTCTAATGGTGGTGAATGTTTTAAGTGTGGTAAACCTGGTCATTTTGCAAGAGAGTGTCCTAGTGAAGGAGGAAGAGGAGGTAGGTATGGTGGCAGGGAAAGTAGTAGATACGGTGGCAGCAGTGGTGGTTACGGTCCTGATAGGAATGCAGATCGTTCTTCTGGTGGGCGTAGCAGGGATGGTGGTAGATATGAAGATTCTAGAGATGATCGAAGTTATCGTGATCGTGATCGTGATCGTTCTGGACCTTATGAGCGGCGTCGTTGATATGATTTATAGCTTCAAATGAGGTACACAACACAACATCTATTCATTGAGTTCTACTTTGTGTACATGCTTTTCATGGTTCTGATGGAATTTTTATTGATATTTTTGCAGCTTATAAATTGGAGGGAATGGTTGCTGTCACTGCCTCAAGTTTGTTTTTTGATAAACATGTTTTAGGATTGTTTTTTTTATGGATGATTTGATACCAATATTTTGATATGCACTACTTAGCTCATATATCAAACTTTTTTATGTATTTAAGTGCCAATTGTCCGGTCTGTTGAAATCTTATGCATGTTTGACTTGCAGTCAAATGTGATGTTGTGCTTTATGCTATTGGTATTTACTGCTCGGTATCTTGTGATTTGTGACTATTCTTCATGACGGGTTACATACAGTGTTTATGTTGCTGGAATTGTGTCATTGGATGGTTTTTGGATAACTGGGGAGGTGTTCCAACTTGGGAGTTTAAAACTAGAATAGAGGCCGCCTTGGCTATACTATTTCAGGATCTCTAGAGTAAAAGGTTGCGAGCAAAACCCTCGGTTTGGTCCTTATATTATCACTAATTATACTAAGAAGTCCTTGAACTTTTTAAAATCTATCAAGTTAGTCCCTCAACTTCATCCTCTCTTATTTTGATGGCTACTAATTTGATGAATTTTAAATAGTTTAACAACTATTTATTGTATTTCTATAGTTCAAGGACCAAATTGAAAAGAGAGTGATAGTTTAGATACCAAATTAGGTGATTGCTTTCCCCACACCCCCTCCTACTCTTCGCACACCCCCGAACTTATTTTTCCCCAAAATGACCTCGCGTGAGACGCTCGTGTAACACGGGTTAAGTGACTGTTCGAATGAGGTTATGCGAACCAGTTCGAACGACGTTGTGCGTGTTAAGGAATTTGTATGGTTCGCATGACATCGTTCGAACCTGTTTGAATAATATCATCTGTGTTAAGGAATATTGTTAAGTGATGGTGTGAGGGTGTGTTTTGGCTGTCTCGAATGGCTTTATTCGAACGTGTTTGAATGGGTGCGTTCGAACAGGCGTTCGAATGGCCACATGCGAACCACTGTTATGCAGAAACAAACTAAATAAATCAGCACACAGTTTTGGTGATTTCAAAATATAAACCTAACTTTAACACTATGTACCAAAATTATACAACATTGTGTACCAAAATTATACAACATTGTGTACCAAAATTATAAACCTAACTTAACATTGACTACCATCACTATCTTTACTTAAATCTACACAAAGAAGGGGATGGGGGGGTTGTGATTGTATGAGCAAATTCTTCCACTTTTGTATCCGGCCAACAAAAAGCGAGTCCCAACCCTTTGCTATGGGTGCCCTATTAGTATTCCATATCAAATCCGGCAAGGGCATTGGACTTCCAGGCTTCATAAAGACCTTCAAAAAGACAACAAAAAACAGAATGTTATGTAATGTTTTGGAATTACTACATTGAATCTAAATAGAAGACAGTTTACCTGTACAAAGTGTTTGTGTTCTGGTACCAAAAGGATGTTGAACTGTCGGGCAGTTCTGAATGGTGCAACATTGAATGGAAAAATTGTGTAACAACAATTAGGTGACCAACAAGTCAGGACGACTTTGTACTTGTTACTGATTAGATACCCCATATCTGGTGTAGTCATCCAATTATCTTCAACATTATTGCCATGATGTGCCCTCAACAATGCCTTCATCAAAAATGTGACCTTACCAATACCACCATACAGTCTAGTGTAGAAGTCATTGTATTAGTTCCCTCTGCAAGTCGAGTCCAGTAAACATAATTATCGCGTTGCAAATAAAACATCAGTTGTTGGAGCTCAGTCCTACCCTCACGCATAGCCGACCTTTGCCTTTGACGACAGTTGTAAATTTGTTTCACAACCGTATAGTTATCATCAGGCTTCATCAATTTCAGCTCATTCAGTATCAATTTTGGCCGAGTATGGTTCCTAGTCATTCTAGCCACTAGATCCTTCTCTTCTGAAGATAACCTACCAATGTACGGACGTCCTTCATGATAAGTAGCCATACCATGGTTATGAGTTCCATTCATAACCCTCAAAATCCATCCTCCAAGCTTCTTAATAAATTTCCCTTTCAGTCTGAACTGACAACAACATTTTCTAGTGTTCGTGCCTTCCTCAACATTTGTCTTGTAAGATCCAGCTTTATCACAAATCAACATGCAGTATTGTTTACCTGATCGTCGTCCGGTGTCAGATCTTCCTATAACAATCATCATCCCAAGAGATTTTCCAACCGCACGCACCCACGTCAGCAGCTCCTCACGACTAGGGAATAACTGAAATTCAATTACTAAGTGTCAGTTAAATAAATTGAATAGTTCGCTAAAATTAAAACAACTAATTCATTATTACCGTATCCGTTTTGAACGAACTAGTAAAATCTTGGGATTCTACGACGTCAGTTGACATCTCATCTGCTACAGTTGGGATTATGCGCCTGTTCGAACGGCCTTATGCGAACACTGTTCGAACGGCCTTATGCGAACCAAGCAAAGTCACACCCCATTAAACACTTGTTCGAACACGATCATTCGAACATGTTCGAACTCCCCTGTTCGAACGGAGCGCGAGTACAGAAAAAAAAATGGAGTGAAAAACTGAAAACAGAACCAAAATGAAAAAAGTTTGGTAGGGTTATTACCTTGAGCTAGTTGCCAATGTTGGGTAGTTGAATAGGAGTGAATGATGAAGGTGAGGATGGGTGGGTTTGGAGTGGAGAGGGGGGGAGGTTTGGGATTTTAGAGGGGTGTGTTGTGTTGAAGGAGAAGAAGAGGGAGAGGGGTAGAGGGGGAAAATCAATTTTAAGTGGGGTTAGTTTGGTAAATGTGTAGGGTGAAGGGGTGTGTTTTGAGTAGGAGGGGGTGTGGGGAAAGCAATAGGCCCAAATTAAGGGTTTACTCAGAAGTGGCCAAACAGATAAGTTGGTGTTTGGATCCTGATAAGTTGTTGAATGTTTGTCTCGGATGGCTGCTTTCTTTGTATTTGGTAGATTTTTGCATTATTTTGTTCTTTGTTAATGTTATCGACCTTTGCTAGGATGCTTAGCCAAATGTGGTCTCTTTGGATTCGTCATTAGGTTCCAACAATCCTAACGGGAACAACGAAAATCCAAGTACATTTTAACTTTGATCCTCTCTATCATCATCTCTACGGACTTGGATTCTCTCATTTTCACTTTTCTTACATCCCCTTTTATCCCTATTATCTCTTTCTCTCTCTCAGTTTTTTTTGTATAAATTGGGTATCCTACAGAGACTAATTTTATGAGTCGAGGACCATAATGGGCGACAAAGCTCTTCCTGAAGAGATTTAACACTGTTGCATGTCCAATGTTGGATTCGAACTCAAGACCTTGGTTAAGCTGGAAGAGACCCCTACTATTTCATCCAAGTGCTCTTGAGTTCTCTTTCTCTCTCTCATCATTATTTAATAATTTTTTTTAATTATCTTCTCTCTCCTCCCATGCTTGTATTTTGTGATGGAGAGGAAGGAAGGCAGGAGAGGATCCAATCTCTATACACATCTCAATTATCTCTTTATCTCTCTTAATCTTTACTCATCCTTCATTATTTCTTAATTTTTTTTAGGCTTAAATATATGTTTGACCCTTGCAAATATGACCATAATCCATTTAGGCCCCTGTAAAAGAAAGTTTTAAAATGGCCCTTCCAAATATTGACCATTTCTAGTTAGGCCCCCACTGTTAGTTTTTGTTAACGCTGTTAACTCTAAGTTGACGTGGATGTACACATGGGCATAATACGTGGGAAGAGGCGTTGCTTCTTGCCATTGGAGAGATCGAACGAATGAGAAGAGAGAAGAAGATGCGCGTTTCGGAGAGGGAGGAGGATGATGATGATATAAGCTCTACTCAGCCACGTATTTATGCCCATGTGTACATCCACATCAGCTTAAAGTTAACAGCGTTAACAAAACCTAACAGTGGGGGCCTAACTAGAAACAGCCAATATTTGTAAGGGTCATTTTAAAACCTTTTTTTACATGTACTTAAATAAATTATGGTCATATTTGCATCAGCCAAACATATATTTAAGTCTTTTTTTTATTTATTTTCCCTCTCCTCCAACATTGATATCTCTGATGGAGATGATCGAGGGAAGAGGAAAATTTCACAACACGTTTTTCGGATTCGGAACCTCTTCATAGCAACACTTGTTTTTTGGATTCGGAGACTTTTCATAGCAACGCTTTTACCTATTCTCTATATCATTGTTAAATTTTTCCACTCTTCATTTTATTGTTATTTTTTCATTCATCTACCCTCCTATCCAACATTTGTTTCTTTGAATGAGGGAAGAAAAAAAATTAAAGCACATTTTCTTCGGACTTGGATCATTTCCAACACAACCCCACTAATTTCTCTCAATCTTGTTTGTCTGTGTTTCTTAATTTTTTTCTCATTGTTCTTCATTTCTTTATTTTTTTTTATTCTTCTTCTGCTTCTTATACACTGTTGATGGACAGGACGGAGAAAGAAGAAAAATACAACTAATTTTCGGTTGGACTTGAATCTTATCCATCACAACTCCTCTATATTTCTCGTAATCACCTTTATCTCTCTCTTAATTTTTCCCACTCAATTATTTATTAATTTAATTTATTCGCTCCATCACAAATTATCTAGGCTTCTCTTTATCTTCTCTACCTCTCTCTAAATTTTTTTCTTACTTATCATTATTTCTTTATTTTGATATTCATCTTCCCTCTCCTCCCACACTTAATTTTTTAATATAATTGATAGAAGAAGAAAAATTCACACATTTTTATGGAATTTTGATTCTCGAAAACGAATACTTCTATGGCAGTTTCTACTGCACTCATCTCAACTGTTGAACCTGTTAATCTGGAGAGAACCATTGGAAAAACAGATTCCATTTCTTATTCAGTAGAGGAAAGATTACAAGTTGAAGAAAGATAACCGAAAACTGTACAAGCTATATATATCTCAGTTACTCATCTAACTGAATCTCTAACAACTCTAACTACTTGACTCACTAACTATCTAACTCCAGTTAAAGTAAGTTAACTGCAGTAAATACATTGAGATATCTAATAGAACCAAATCAACGACTTTGAGAGATAGATACAAAAACAGCCAATCCCAAATTTTTCTGCGCTTTTCTAAATTCTTCCACAATTCCACTCATCTCTTTGTTGGTTCACATTGAGCCTCAAAATCTATCAATATTTATGAGATGGAGAGAAAATAAAAACAAAAAGAAAAGGTGAAGAAATCATTTTCACTTCATACACCCACTACCTCTTTCCCAGTATCCCCTTTTCTGTGTGTTTCAAAACCCATAATTTGTCGTCAAGATAGAACCTGTAGTCCGTTGTTCCCATCCTGTCGTTATGTGGTCATTGACTCATTGTTGTTGTGGGCGGCTACTGGGTAATATATGTACCTCCTCCTCCTCCTGCTTTATCTATTGACTACATCACATGGAAAAATTGGGGATGGGCCATTTTTGTAGTTTTTTTTTGTCTATCTTCCAGCCATTGATTGGATCCGACGGTTGAGATAGACGTTGTTGGATTTGTCGTAGAAAAATTTATTTTTTCTTTTCATCTTCCCCATCCCACACATCAAAAGCCATTTTTTAGATTTGGATCCTCTCCATCACTATCTTTCTATATTTATCTCAATCCTCTCTATCTCTTTCTTAATATTTTTCCTTTCTTAATTATTTCGTTATTTTTATTCATCTTCCATTTCCTTCTACACCTATATCGTTTATGGAAAGGTTAAGGGAAGAAGAAAATTTCAACCACGTTTTTTTTTGTTTAGATTCTCCTCGTCACAACCCCTTAATATTTCACTTAATTGTCTCTATCTCTCTCTCTCTCTCATGATTTCTTCCACACTTCATTATTTATTTATTTATTTTAATTATCATTTCTCTCATCCTACACGGAAATGGATTATCTCCATCACCACCTATGAAGCCCGATCCATCCTCCAAAAATGGAGACGTACCCGTTGTTGGGGATAAACACGTGAAAGGGACAAGGAAGGAAGTGGCGGCGCTAGAGGGACAAGAGGAATAAGTAGGGCAATATAAAATTAGGTAAAAGTTGCACTGAATTTCATAAAGATCGGATACAAAATTACATGCTACTGACGTCTATATTTATATACAATGAAACAGGCCCAGGCCCATAATTTCGACTAGCCCATTCAACTGGCCCACTTCGACTAGGTTTCTAACTACACCTACTATAATTACAAGCAATAGAATTACAAGGCATATCTCAATATTCCCTCCTAATTCACATTGCTGAGCGACATCATCCCAAGCATTGTTCTCAGTTCTTCGAATCTTCCCTTTTGCAATGGCTTGGTCATTGCATCAGCTACTTGAAGTTCCGAACAGCAATATTCCAGATTCAGCTTCTCATTGTTTACTTGGTCACGCAGGAAGTGATATCTGGTCTCTATGTGCTTCGACCTACCGTGTGCGACAGGGTTCCTTGCGAGATCTATCGCAGACTTGTTGTCGATCAACAACTTCATTGCTTCGACCCTGTGCACTCCAATTTCGACCAATAGCATGCTCAGCCATGATGCTTGACATGCTGCAAAGGAAGCAGCTACTTACTCTGCTTCACAGGAGGACAATGCAACTATACTTTGCTTCTTCGAGCACCAAGAGATGGGTGTCGATCCATACATAAAGACATACCCACTTGTGCTTTTTCGATCACTCCTGTCTCCACTCCAGTCGGAGTCAGTGTAGCCAAACACTTCATTACCATTCTTCGACACACTCTTGCTAGGGAACAGAATACCATAACTTTGTGTTCCCTTTACATACCTTAGTACTCTTTTTGCAGCTACCATATGAGAGCTTTTCGGCTTCTCCATGAATCTGCTGATCATTCCGACACTAAACATAATGTCAGGTCGAGTGTTGCACAAGTACCTCAGGGAGCCCACGATCTGTTTGAACAAGGTGGCATCTACTTCAATCCCTTCGTCGTCTTTCGACAGCTTGCTACTAGTGTCTGATGGTGTCGAAACTTCCTTGCAGTTGCTCATGTCGAATCTTTTCAGGATATCAGCTGCATACTTCGACTGGTGCAGGAGTATACCCTTACTTGTCTTGGCAAACTCCATCCCCAAGAAATATGATAGATGTCCCAGATCACTCATTTCAAATTCTGACATCATCACTTTCTTGAAGGCTTCGACTTCATTGCTGCCAGTTACAAGTAGATCATCTACGTACAGGCACAACAACAACTGAGTCGAAGTTCCATTCTTCTTCACATATACTCCATGTTCATTAGTGCATCTAGTGAACTTCTGAGCCAAGAGAAATCCATCAATTCTCTTGTTCCACGCTCTTGGAGCTTGCTTGAGCCCATACAGGGCCTTCTCCAGCTTATAAACCTTGTCTTCTTTACCCTTCGACTCAAAACCAGGTGGTTGACAAACATATACTTCCTCCTCCAGAGGTCCATTCAGAAATGCTGACTTTACATCTAGTTGATGTAGGTGCCAGCCTTTATGACTTGCCAATGCTACTACCAATCTTATGGTTTCGATCCTGGCTACTGGGGCAAAGACCTCATTGAAATCCAAACCAGGTTTCTGCAGGAACCCTTTGGCTACTAGCCTGGCCTTGTACTTGGCCACTTCTCCATTTGGCTTGACCTTGGTCTTGAAGACCCACTTCACCCCTATGGCTTTCTTTTCTTTTGGAAGTTCGACTAGCTTCCAAGTATCATTCTTCTCGATTGACTTCAACTCGTCAACCATTGCTTCCTTCCACTGCTTGTGACTAAGGGCTTGCTGTAACACCCCTTTTCTAATAACCTTACTATTTAATAAAATCAGAGTTTCTTTTTTTTTTTTTTGAAAACAATTTAAGCGAGTGCTACACTTACTCCATTAAAACCAAAAACTTCAACTTTCATAGTTCAATTAGAACCACAAGATACATAGCACCATAACAAGAAAAACCGTTTAGTTCACATCAACTAAATACAGTCACTACCAGCAGCGGAATAATAATTAAGTTCTAAATCAAAACCAATACATCACCAAAAATGATCTAACAGTATAAAGACAATAACACTTAAGCATAAGGCGCCCCCCGGTGCTACGTATCAGAGCATGACACTTCCTACCAAAAACGAAGGTGTAAAGGTAACCTTCACTCGTTATTACCTGCACGTTGCCGACATAAGAAGCAACATAAAAGCAGTAGGGTGAGTCTCTTTTCATAATTAATAACATATGGGAATTAAGCACTGCATAGAAAAAGGGAACCAGACACACTGATTCACAACAAAGGCAATAACCATATCACAGTTACATTCACCAAACAACAATGCAAAAGGTATGGTTATGCATGAAATGCAACCCAAACTCCACGGGCACATGCATGTCGGATCCGTCACCAAATACAAATAGGCCGTAGCCTCTGCTCACCAATTAAAACTAGGCCGAAGCCTCTGCCCACCAATAATGCACATGTTTCATGAGATGCTATGGGAATGCATCACAACACACCACAATTCAATCAATTTCACCATTTAATTCATATTCTCACAATAGTGCATTAATCAGCTCACCAAATTAAAATTAGGCCGAAGCCTCTGCTCACCAATCTCACCATGGCACACTCACCAATTCAGCCCACCACTCACACCAACACCAATTTCAATTAGACCAATTTAGGATATTGACACGACATAGGGAAAGTAGATAAAAATTGCCATTTGGGCACTTGAACACCTCAGCCCAGAAACACCAGCAAAATAATTTATTTTTGCATAAAATTGGAACATTTGGATAGACACTGAAATTAGCTTCGAAACGCATTTTGAACCGTTAAATTTGGATAACCGAGTCAAAAGTTACATAAAAAAACGAAATAGGAAAAATACTTAGACATCCTGGAAACTGGCGCATGGGCGCTGGGCGCCCAGAGGCAACACAGAACTTGGCGCAGGGCGCTGGGCGCCCAGGAGCAACACAAAAACTTGGCGCATGGGCGCTGGCGCCCAGGAACAGCAACACGCGCACAGGCGCTGGCGCTGGCGCCCAGGAACAGCAACACGCGCATAGGCGCTGGCGCCCAGGAACTGGCGCTGGCCCCCAGGAACTGGCGCAGGAACTGGCGCAGGGGAACACAGCGCCCAGGCACTAGGCTCCTAAGGCCAACACGCAATAAAACTCATTTTACTTCGAAATTGATTTTGTACGAGCCAAATGCTCAGAATAAGAGAACCCAATAAAATTTTTGGCAAAAAGTGACATGCACCTTTGGCGCCCATGGGCTAGGCGCCTAAGGCCAAGACGACCCACAACTCTTATGACTCCAAAAATGATTTTACACGAGCCATTTAGCTTGGACATAAAGACCCAGTATCAGTTTTTGCAAAATGGACAACAGAAATTTGGGGCCCTTGGCGCCCATGACACAAGCACTTAGCGCCAAAACTGGCAACACAGTGACACAGGAACAGCAACACAGTGGCAACAGACACAGCAACACAGTGGCAACAGAAACAGCAACACAGTGGCAACAGAATTGGAAAAACTGGCGCAGGCACACTGGCTGGGCGCCTGGCGCCCATGACTGAGGCGCAGAACAAAAAAAACAGCAACAATGCATATGGCGCCCAAGGCGCCTAGGAGCTTCAAAATTCAGAATTCTTCAATTTTAAACACCAAATTAAATTCACCAAACACCCAATCATATATGTATAATTCAATCATCATCATGATCCTCAATTTTCACCAAGTAAACATCAACAAATCATATTCTCAAACATGTGTCATACGATTCACTTAGCAACAATTCAATTCACCAATTTTACGATTTCAACATGAGCATTTCCTAATCAAGTATCACAACACTATAATTTAATCATCAACACAACAATTCGTTCATGGAAATTATTCTAGAACCCTAACCCTAAGCATCACTAATTCGCATAAGGTATTAAGAACAAAAAGAGGACCCCCTAACCTCTTAGAAGTCGAAATTGCTAGCCAAGCTCCAAGGAAAATGCAAGTCACCAACAAGCCTTCTCTTCCTCTTAGAGTACTTCGCCCCTTTCTCTTCTTCTCCTCCTCACTTCGCACTTCTCCTCTTCTCACTCTCTCTTTTTTACGTTTCTTTTCTTTCTTTTGCAATAGAGACAAAAATGCCACTAAGTCACAAGACCCCTAGTGAGTCGAATCCTATGACTATCCAATGGGTCATAGGCTCACTTGTGGGTCATGGGCTCCGTGCACCATCTAATTCGAGACAACACCTCCTAATAATTAAAATAAAATAAATAAATTAAACCTTGAATTATTTATTTAAATTAAATAAATATTGTAAGCCTTAAATAACTTAATTAAATAAATAATTAAATTATTTTGGGGCGTTACAACTCTTCCCCACTTAGAATATTTCGTCCTCGAAATTACCTGAATCAAACAACTCCGGATATGCTTCCCGCATCTTACTCTCCAGCTCCCAAGTCATACTTTCACCAGCAGCTCCTAGCCACACCACTTTCACCAAAGGAATTTCTTTCCCTCTCAGAGTCTTCACTTCTCTATCTTCATTCCGCACAGGCATAGTCTCCACAGTGAGATTATCCCGCACCTCTACTTCATCCATCTGAATCACATGAGACGGGTCCGGAACATACTTTCGAAGCTGTGACACGTGAAACACGTCATGCAAGTTCGAAAGATTAGGCGGCAAAGCCACCCTATAGGCAACACTTCCCACCCTCTCCGTAATCTGATACGGACCAATGAAACGGGGAGTTAACTTCTTAGATTTCAAGGCACGCCCAACACCAGTCACCGGAGTGACTCTCAGGAACACATGATCACCGGCCTGAAACTCTAAATCCTTCCTTCTCTTATCATGATAGCTCTTTTGCCGACTCTGCGACGCTTTCATCTTCTCACGGATTAATTTTACCTTCTCAGTTGTTTCTCGCGCAATCTCAGGCCCCAACACTGCACTCTCTCCAGATTCATACCAACATAACGGAGTCCTACATCTCCGACCATACAACGCCTCGAACGGTGCCATTCCAATACTAGAATGAAAACTCTTATTGTAGGTGAACTCTATCAATGGAAGATGAGAATCCCATGAACCTCCCTGCTCGAGAACACATGCCCTCAACAAGTCCTCTAACGACTGAATAGTCCTCTCCGTCTGACCATCTGTCTGCGGATGATAAGCGGAGCTCAACCTCAACTTAGAACCCAAAGCTTCTTGCAAACTTTTCCAAAATTCAGAAGTGAATCTTGGATCTCTATCAGATACAATACTAAGCGGAACGCCATGCAACTTCACAATTGTCTTGATGTAGATCTCTGCCAACTTTGGAACTGGATAAGTCATATTAATTGGTAAGAAATGAGCAGACTTTGACAACCTGTCCACAACCACCCATATAGCATCAAACCCTCTCACTGTATTGGGCAAACCAGTCACAAAATCCATGGAAATGCTATCCCATTTCCATTCCGGAATCTCCAATGGTTGCATCAACCCCGCGGGCTTCTGATGCTCAATCTTAGACTTCTGACAAGTCAGACAAGAATACACAAACTGCGCCACATCCTTCTTCATACCAGGCCACCAGAACATTTTCTTCAAATCTTGGTACATTTTCGTAGCCCCTGGATGGATACTCAACTTGCTCCTATGGCTCTCCTCAAGAATCATTCTCTTCATCTCAGCATTATCAGGAATACAAATTCTATCTCTGAATCTCAATACACCTTGGGAATCTAACTTGAAATCCCCATTCACAGCTTGATCATTCACAACTAACAAGTCCACCAACTTCACATCTGACTTTTGGGCTTCTTGAATACTAACCAAAAATTCATTGCCAATCTTCAACATTCCCAATCTGACACTCCGCGGTGTCACTTCGCAAACTAGACTCATATCCCGAAACTGCTCAATCAGCTCTAATTCTTTCACCATCATAGCCGACATATGCAAGCTCTTCCGACTTAAAGCATCAGCCACGACATTAGCTTTGCCGGGGTGATAGTTCAAGCCGAAATCATAATCCTTCAGCAATTCTAACCAACGTCTCTGTCTCATATTCAGCTCCTTCTGATCGAACAAGTATTTCAAACTCTTATGGTCACTAAACACCTCCAATCTAGTACCATACAGATAGTGCCTCCAAATCTTCAGCACAAACACAATTGCAGCTAGCTCCAAATCATGAGTAGGGTAGTTCTTCTCATGGGTCCTCAACTGCCTAGACGCATAAGCTACTACCTTACCCTCTTGCATTAACACACCTC
Source organism: Astragalus membranaceus (assembly GCA_039519185.1). Classification (NCBI taxonomy): domain Eukaryota; kingdom Viridiplantae; phylum Streptophyta; class Magnoliopsida; order Fabales; family Fabaceae; genus Astragalus; species Astragalus membranaceus. Next base: position 3,262,276 of record CM076851.1, on the reverse strand, counting down.
CCAAACCCATCTTGGAAGTATCACAATATACTACAAACGGTTGATCCGGGACAGGCAAAGTCAAAACGGGTGATGTAGTCAACCTCTTTTTCAACTCATTGAAGCTCTCCTCACAGCGAGCATCCCACACAAAGGCCCTTCCCTTACACGTCAATTGAGTCAACGGAAGTGCCAACTTCGAGAAACCTTCAATAAACCTCCTGTAGTAACCAGCTAATCCCAAGAAACTCCTAATCTCAGTAACTGACTTCGGGCTCTCCCATTGCAACACAGCATCAATCTTGGCTGGATCCACAGCTATACCATTACCCGAGATAATATGACCAAGGAAACCTACTTCATTCAGCCAGAACTCACACTTAGACAATTTTGCATACAATTTCTTTTCTTTCAACACTTCTAGTACTAACCTCAAATGTTCTGCGTGTTCCTCTTCCGTCTTAGAATACACCAGAATGTCGTCAATAAACACAACTACAAACTGATCCAAGTAACTATGGAAAGTACGATTCATGTACTCCATAAACACACCCGGCGCGTTGGTAACACCAAACGGCATCACAGAATACTCATAATGCCCGTATCTCGTTCTGAAAGCGGTTTTCTGAATGTCTTCATCCTTTACCTTGATCTGGTGATAACCCGACCTCAAATCGATTTTACTAAACACCTTAGCACCTACCAACTGGTCCATCAGATCATCAATTCTGGGAAGCGGATACCTGTTCTTTATTGTCACTTTGTTCAATTGCCTATAATCGACACAAAGTCTCATACTCCCGTCCTTCCTTTTCACTAACAATACCGGAGCACCCCACGGTGACACACTTGGCCTTACAAATTTCTTCTCAAGTAGATCTTCTAATTGCTTTTTCAATTCAGACAACTCTGAGGCTGACATTCGGTACGGTGCCATAGACATAGGCCTAGTACCAGGTATAAGATCAATAGCAAACTCAACCTCCCTCTCTGGCGGAACACTTGGAATTTCATCCGGGAACACTTCAGGAAACTCACATACTACTTGTACCCCTTCAATGATCGCCTGATTCTCAGCAGACAATGACGCCATCAAAGCAAACAGATGAACTCCCTCTTTCATTACCCTATGCAATTGACCAGCAGGCAGCAAAACGGATTCTTCTTCTTCGGGAGGAAGGAAACTCACAGATTTTCGAAAACAATTAATATGTACATGGTTAACTACTAACCAGTCCATACCAAGAATGACATCCAACCCTCCCAACGGCAAACAAATAAGATCAACAAGGAAATCTCTGCCGAAGATTGACAGAGGGCACTTAGCACACACAAGAGAGGTAGTTACTAAACCCTTAGCTGGAGTGTCAATAACCATCTCCCTCATCATAGAAGACAAGGCAAGGTCCAATTTCTCAGCACATAAAGCAGCAATAAATGAATGCGTAGCACCAGTATCAATAATAGCAATCAAAGGAATACCATTAATAAAACATGTACCTCTAATCTCATTAGTATCCTCTGATCCTGCGAGAGCAAACACTTTTCCGCTGAACTTCTCTTTCTTCGGCTTAGTACACTTGGTACTAATATGACCTACTTCCCCACAGTTGTAGCACATCACATCCCTTTTCTCACATTTCGCAGCCACATGACCTTCTTTACCGCACTTGAAACATTTATTATCCGAGCAGTCAAAACTCTTATGGCCCGGCTTGCCACACCTGTAGCACACAACCTTCGCAGGGGCATCTCCCCCACTTGGTTTCTTATTATCAGCATACCTCTGTTTACCCTTACCAGCCGAAACCTCATATGGCTTACCCCGGTTCTGAAATTTACCCCTCTGATCTCTCATGACCTTGGAGTGAGCATTACTATCATCTTCGAATATCCTGCAACTGTCGATCAAATCAGCGAATACTCGAATCTTCTGGTACCCTATAGCTTTCTTTATATCAGCCCTCAGTCCATTCTCAAACTTAATACATTTTGAGAACTCAGAATCAGCATCAGCATAATGGGGATAAAACTTAGCCAATTCAGTGAACTTGGCAGCATACTCTGTCACTGACATGCTTCCTTGCTTTAGCTCAAGGAATTCTATTTCTTTCTTTCCCCTCACATCTTCTGGAAAATACTTCCGTAAGAACTCTCTGCGGAAAACAGCCCAAGTTATTTCCTCATTAGCAGTCTCTAACCTCTGCCTAACCTCCATCCACCAATCATCAGCTTCTTCTGCCAGCGTATGGGTACCATACCTGACCTTCTGCGCATCATTACAATCCATGACACGAAATATCCTTTCAATCTCTTTCAGCCATGCTAGAGCACCATCTGGATTGTACTTACCCTTAAAAACGGGTGGATTCTCCCTCTGGAACGTGGCTAAACTGCGAGTCCCAGCATTTTCAGCACCATTTTGCTGGTTCCCAACAGCCTGAGCCATAGCCTGCAGAGCAGCAGCAAGAGCGGCGTCGTTTCTCCCAGCCATTTCAAATTATCACTGCAGCACAAACAGAAATTTAGAACTAATCTAACAATTCCTATTTGTCATAAGACACTATGACAGGACGACTTGGCCGGACAGACCGAACTGCTCTGATACCACTAATGTAACACCCCTTTTCTAATAACCTTACTATTTAATAAAATCAGAGTTTCTTTTTTTTTTTTTTGAAAACAATTTAAGCGAGTGCTACACTTACTCCATTAAAACCAAAAACTTCAACTTTCATAGTTCAATTAGAACCACAAGATACATAGCACCATAACAAGAAAAACCGTTTAGTTCACATCAACTAAATACAGTCACTACCAGCAGCGGAATAATAATTAAGTTCTAAATCAAAACCAATACATCACCAAAAATGATCTAACAGTATAAAGACAATAACACTTAAGCATAAGGCGCCCCCCGGTGCTACGTATCAGAGCATGACACTTCCTACCAAAAACGAAGGTGTAAAGGTAACCTTCACTCGTTATTACCTGCACGTTGCCGACATAAGAAGCAACATAAAAGCAGTAGGGTGAGTCTCTTTTCATAATTAATAACATATGGGAATTAAGCACTGCATAGAAAAAGGGAACCAGACACACTGATTCACAACAAAGGCAATAACCATATCACAGTTACATTCACCAAACAACAATGCAAAAGGTATGGTTATGCATGAAATGCAACCCAAACTCCACGGGCACATGCATGTCGGATCCGTCACCAAATACAAATAGGCCGTAGCCTCTGCTCACCAATTAAAACTAGGCCGAAGCCTCTGCTCACCAATAATGCACATGTTTCATGAGATGCTATGGGAATGCATCACAACACACCACAATTCAATCAATTTCACCATTTAATTCATATTCTCACAATAGTGCATTAATCAGCTCACCAAATTAAAATTAGGCCGAAGCCTCTGCTCACCAATCTCACCATGGCACACTCACCAATTCAGCCCACCACTCACACCAACACCAATTTCAATTAGACCAATTTAGGATATTGACACGACATAGGGAAAGTAGATAAAAATTGCCATTTGGGCACTTGAACACCTCAGCCCAGAAACACCAGTAAAATAATTTATTTTTGCATAAAATTGGAACATTTGGATAGACACTGAAATTAGCTTCGAAATGCATTTTGAACCGTTAAATTTGGATAACCGAGTCAAAAGTTACATAAAAAAACGAAATAGGAAAAATACTTAGACATCCTGGAAACTGGCGCATGGGCGCTGGGCGCCCAGAGGCAACACAGAACTTGGCGCAGGGCGCTGGGCGCCCAGGAGCAACACAAAAACTTGGCGCATGGGCGCTGGCGCCCAGGAACAGCAACACGCGCACAGGCGCTGGCGCTGGCGCCCAGGAACAGCAACACGCGCATAGGCGCTGGCGCCCAGGAACTGGCGCAGGAACTGGCGCAGGGGAACACAGCGCCCAGGCACTAGGCGCCTAAGGCCAACACTCAATAAAACTCATTTTACTTCGAAATTGATTTTGTACGAGCCAAATGCTCAGAATAAGAGAACCCAATAAAATTTTTGGCAAAAAGTGACATGCACCTTTGGCGCCCATGGGCTAGGCGCCTAAGGCCAAGACGACCCACAACTCTTATGACTCCAAAAATGATTTTACACGAGCCATTTAGCTTGGACATAAAGACCCAGTATCAGTTTTTGCAAAATGGACAACAGAAATTTGGGGCCCTTGGCGCCCATGACACAAGCACTTAGCGCCAAAACTGGCAACACAGTGACACAGGAACAGCAACACAGTGGCAACAGACACAGCAACACAGTGGCAACAGAAACAGCAACACAGTGGCAACAGAATTGAAAAAATTGGCGCAGGCACACTGGCTGGGCGCCTGGCGCCCATGACTGAGGCGCAGAACAAAAAAAACAGCAACAATGCATATGGCGCCCAAGGCGCCTAGGAGCTTCAAAATTCAGAATTCTTCAATTTTAAACACCAAATTAAATTCACCAAACACCCAATCATATATGTATAATTCAATCATCATCATGATCTTCAATTTTCACCAAGTAAACATCAACAAATCATATTCTCAAACATGTGTCATACGATTCACTTAGCAACAATTCAATTCACTAATTATACGATTTCAACATGAGCAATTCCTAATCAAGTATCACAACACTATAATTTAATCATCAACACAACAATTCGTTCATGGAAATTATTCTAGAACCCTAACCCTAAGCATCACTAATTCGCATAAGGTATTAAGAACAAAAAGAGGACCCCCTAACCTCTTAGAAGTCGAAATTGCTAGCCAAGCTCCAAGGAAAATGCAAGTCACCAACAAGCCTTCTCTTCCTCTTAGAGTACTTCGCCCCTTTCTCTTCTTCTCCTCCTCACTTCGCACTTCTCCTCTTCTCACTCTCTCTTTTTTACGTTTCTTTTCTTTCTTTTGCAATAGAGACAAAAATGCCACTAAGTCACAAGACCCCTAGTGAGTCGAATCCTATGACTATCCAATGGGTCATAGGCTCACTTGTGGGTCATGGGCTCCGTGCACCATCTAATTCGAGACAACACCTCCTAATAATTAAAATAAAATAAATAAATTAAACCTTGAATTATTTATTTAAATTAAATAAATATTGTAAGCCTTAAATAACTTAATTAAATAAATAATTAAATTATTTTGGGGCGTTACACTTGCTCCAGGCTCACTGGTTCTGCTTCTGCCATTAGTGCAAAGTGTGTCAGGTCTCCCTCTGCTGTAATAGCAGAATCTGGGTAAGTGTCGAATCCTTCTAGTCTTACTGATCTCTGCCTTTCCCTTTGCGACCTTCTTAAAGGTTCGACAGCAATGGGTTCTTCTGGCTCTTCAGTTTCGACCTCTTCATTCTGATTATCTCGATCAGAGACTTCGTCGAAGTCCATCATTGTAGGTTTCTCACAGCCTTCTTCCCAGTTCCAATGTTTCGACTCATCTACTACGACATCTCTGCTTTTCACTATTTTCTTCTGCACAGGATCATACAGTTTGTATGCTCCTGTCGAATGATAGCCAACAAGGATCATCTGTTGTGCTCTATCATCCAGCTTGCTTCTTAGTTGCTCGGGGACATGTTTATAGCATACTGAGCCAATTATTCTGAGATGTTTGACACTTGGCTTTCTTCCTAGCCAAGCTTCTTCAGGTGTCTTCCCAGTCAATCTCTTTGTGGGACATTTGTTCAGAATGTATACTGCTGTGGCTACAAGTTCTCCCCATAAACTATGAGGTAGTTTCTTCTCCTTCAACATACTTCTTACCATGTTGAGGATGGTCCTGTTTTTTCTCTCAGCAGTACCATTATGCTGAGGCGTGTAAGGTGCAGTGACTTCATGCACAATTCCTTCTTTCTCACAGAATTCGACAAATCCATGAGAATTGTACTCACCACCTCCATCGCTTCTAAGGGTTTTGATTGCACATTCACTCTGCTTTTCAATCATTACCTTAAACTTCTTGAATATTTCTAGTACTTCACTCTTCCTTTTGATCAAATACACCCAGGACATTCTAGTGTATTCGTCAATGAAGGTGACAATTATTCCCTCCTAAGGAACATACTTCGAAAGGACCACAGACATCAGAAAATATCACCTCTAGCTTCTTCTCTGCTCTGCTAGGTACTTCTGATTTAAACGAGTTTCTTGGTTGCTTCGACTTGCAATAACTCTCGCAAACTTCGACAGGTACTTTTACTGCAGGCAACCCATGGACCATCTTCTTTTCATGTAGTTGACTCAAGCTCTTGAAGTTGAGGTGGCCAAATCTTCTGTGCCACTTCCAGTGCTCCTCTTCGACAGTGGTCTGGAGACAATGTTCTTCGACTACTTGCAGTTTGATCTTGAAGGTTCTGTTACTCTGCATTAACACCTTCAGGATCAACTTCTTGGTCGAATCAAACAAGCTGAGACTGTTATCACCCATTTCGACGGTGAAGTTTTTCTCAATCATCTGCCCAATACTTAGCAGATTGCTCCTCATATCTGGTACATAAAATACCCCTTGGATGTAGCACCACTTACCATCTTTCGACAGGAACTTTATGGTACCTACTCCTTCAGCAGTAACTTTACTGTTATCTGCAAACCTTATCTTCTTGCTTATCTGCTCCAGTTCGACAAACCACTCCTTGTGACAACACATGTGATTTGAACATCCTGTGTCGAGATACCATTCGACAGACTTCTCTTCAGACGAATTTGTATCAGCCTTCAACAACAGTAATTCTGGGTCAGTAGCTGTCATGAATGACAATTCGTCATCATCATTGCTGGCAATGTTGGAGGCATCACCAGTGTTTCCACTGCCCTGCCACACACACATTGCACAAGTATTTTGAGCATCACAAGTGAATCCACTTATACAAGTGTTCCCACTATTTTGCTCGCTACTTTCAGCAAGTCCTTCATCGAGTCGAATCTCATCTTCGACAGCCATCAGCATTAACTCCTCTGAGTCAGAGTCAGAGTCACCATCATTAGCAAACTTGGCTTCTGCATCTTTGTCCCTAGGAACTTTCTTGTTTTTACACTTGTTCCTATAATGCCCAAATTGCTGACAGTTATAACACTGAACTTTCGACTGGTCTCCATTCTTCTTGTCGAAAGATCCTTGTTCTTTCTTCTTACTGCTTGATCCCTTTTCTCTACCCTTCTCCTTGTTGCCTGCCTTCCAATTTCTCTTAGAGGAGTATGAAAGCAAGGCTTGTTCAGTTTCTTTCTCTGAACTTCTCTGCCTTATTCTCAATTCATGAGCCTCTAAGGAACCCTGAAGTTCATCTAACTTCAATGTATCTAGGTCATTGGATTCTTCGATAGCAGTAACAACGTAGTCGAATTCCAGGGTTAAGGATCTGAGCACCTTTTCGACTTTATTTACTTCAGTCACAGTTTCACCATTACCTTTCATTTGATTAGTTAATGCTACTAACCTCGTAATGAAATCTCCAATCGATTCTCCATCTGTCATCTTCAAGCCCTCGTACTGCTTCCTGAGCGACTGTAGACGTATCTTCTTCAGCCTATCTGCTCCTCCATACGAGTTCTTTAGGATGTCCCAAGCTGCCTTTGCTGAATCACAGTCGATGATCAGGTTCAGGATGTTGGAATCAACGCATTGGTGAATTAAAAACATCCTTTTTCCATCTTTCTTCCTCAGCGAATGGTGGTTGTTCCTCACCGCTTCAGTGGCGTTTGCTGCCAAGGGTGGAACACCATCATTCACGACATCAAGGACATCTTGATATCGAAACAGCACCTTCATCTGCGCACACCAACGTTCATAATCCTTTCCGTCGAAGATTGGGAGGTTCCCCGGAATACCTTCACCAGAGTTGTCTCGCGCTGCCATGAATCTTGATAGATTTTGTAAGGATCTAACAAGCTCTTGATACCAGTTTGTTGGGGATAAACACGTGAAAGGGACAAGGAAGGAAGTGGCGGCGCTAGAGGGACAAGAGGAATAAGTAGGGCAATATAAAATTAGGTAAAAGTTGCACTGAATTTCATAAAGATCGGATACAAAATTACATGCTACTGACGTCTATATTTATATACAATGAAACAGGCCCAGACCCATAATTTCGACTAGCCCATTCGACTGGCCCACTTCGACTAGGTTTCTAACTACACCTACTATAATTACAAGCAATAGAATTACAAGGCATATCTCAATACCCGTGTCGGATATGTATCCGATACTGATACGCACCCGATACTTTTCGATACGTACCCAAAGAGTATCCAATAATTTTTTAATTTTTTTTAAAAAATATTTGACTCGACACTTTTCAGATACATCTTTGATACTTCGTACAAACTAATGATACTTCTCAGATACTTTTTCGATACCTCTTACCAACTAAGCACATGATTGTCACTCATATATGATACACTTTAATACCTCAATAACTAAAAGACAAAATTATATGTTTTTTCGTAATACACTAATAGAAGAAATAATACATTGTGATATATGGGTGGGATAATTTAAATATACGTAACTATTTCTACTTGATATGATCACAAGTATTTATTTCTACAATGTGATGATCATATATTGACCAATGATATGCTTATGTTTTATTGAGCAACTATGTACTAATATGAATATCTTATTCTATAAAAATTCATCTATTCGTGCCACTGACTATTCAGATTATAATTATACGATTTCGGGTGGTCTCAGTTACTTGTCCACCCTTACTTTTTATGACTAGTCACTCATACATAGGTGTGTCGATTGTACTCTTCCTTTCATCCATATATTTTCTTTGTGATTTTTTTTTATCTGTGGGCGGTTTTTTTTTCATATCTATTAAATGCAATATTTCAGTTTTTCATCTTTGTTTTTTTTTCTTTTTATGTTTTTATATATTTAACTTTTAATTTAATTTTTTTTAAAGTATCTCAGCCGTGTCGTATCTTGATTTTCAAAATTTTCCCGTATCCCCGTATCCGTATCGTGTCGTATACGGTATTGTATCTCGTATCTGGGCTTCATAGATCACCACCCATGTACATCTTTCTCAACCCTCTCTATCTCTCAATTTTTTTCTCACCCCTCATCATTGCTTTGTTTTTTTATTCATCTCCCCCTCCATCACAACACATTTAAACTCTCCGTCCCTTAATTTTTTTCTCACTCTCCACTATTTCTTTATTTTATTATTCAACTTCTCTCTCCTTCGACACTTGTTTATTTGATCAAGAGAATGGGGAGAAGAAGAAAAATTCAAGTGAACCTTTTTAAGACTTGGATCTTCTCCATCACCACCTCTGTAGATCTCTCTCAATCATCTCTATCTCTATCTTAACTTTTCCACTCTTTATTATTTTCTTATTTTTTTAATCAACTTCCATCTCCTTCCACAATTGTTTCTTTTATGGAGATGATGGAGGTAAGAAGAAAAATTCAAGCACATATTTTTTTGGACATGGATCCATTTCATCACCACCTCTCAACATTTCTCTCAATCCTTCCTATCTCCCTAATTTTTTTCTTACTCTTCATTATTTCTTTATGATTCTCTCCATCACCACTCTTTAGATCTTTTTCAATCCTCTCTATTTTTCTTTTAAAATTCTGACACTCTTCATTATTTCATTATTTTTTTAATCATCTTCCCTCTCCTCCCACACTTGTTTCTTTGATGGAGATGATGGAGGTAAGAAGAAAAATCCAAGCATTTTTTTTTTTACTTGGATCCTCTTCATCATCAATCCCTCTACATCTCTCAATCCTCTCTATTACTCTCTCAATTTTTCCCACTTCATTATTTCTTTAATTTTCATGCATTTTCCGTCTCCTTAACACTTGTTATTTGATGGAGAGGGTAGAGGGAAAGAAAAAGACAATCACATTTCTATTCATCGCTTTATCTCACTCTTAATTTTTCTCATTCTTAATTATTTTTTTATTTTTTATTCATCCTCCCCCTCATCCTGCATTTGTTTCTTGGTTGGAGAGGATATGTGAAAACACATCTTTATTGGACTTGGAAAACCAACGATCTATTTCTCTCTTAATTTTTTCTCACTCTTCACTATTTCTTTATGTTTTTATTCATCTTCCCTCTCCTTCGACACTTGCTTCTTTGACGAAGAAGATTGAGGGACATAGAAAAATTCAAGCACATTTTTTTTGGACTTGGATCTTCTCCGTTACCACTTACCACCCTTCTACATCTCTCTTAATCCTCTTTATTTATCTCTTAAGATTTCTTACTCTTCATTTTTTTATTCATTTTCTCTTTCCTTCTACACTTGTATCTTTATGAAGAGCTAGATGAAAGAAGAAAAATGCAAGTACATATTTTTTGGACTAAGATCCCCGTCACAACCCCTCTTTATTTCACTTAATCGTCTCTATCTCTCTCTTATTATTTTCTCTCATTCTTCATTATTTCTTTATTTTTTATGCATCTTCTCTTTCTTCTTGCACTGGACTTAGATCCTCTCCATCGCTAATTCGCTACCCCTCTACATCTATGAGTCCTCTCTATCTCTCTATTAACTTTTTCCCACCCTTTATTGTTTTTTTATTTTATTTATTCATCTTCTCTCTCCTCCTCACTTGTAATTTTGATGAAGATGATTTAGGGAAGAAGACAAATCCAAGCACATATTTTTTGCCTTGGATACTATCCATTATAAACTCTCTACATTTCTCTTAATCTTTCCTATCTCTCACTAACTTTTTTCTCACTCTTCGTTAAATCTTATTGTTCTATTCATCTTCTCTATTTTCCTACACTGTTTCTTTGATAGAGATGATGGAGGAAAAAAGAGGTTCTATTCATCTTCTCTATTTTCCTACACTGTTTCTTTGATAGAGATGATGGAGGAAAAAAGAGGATCAAGTACGTCGTTTTTTTACTTGATCCTCTTCATCACCACCTATTTACATTTTACTATGACAACAATACTCTGTAAAATTCACGTAATTTTAACGATTCTTTGATGTTTTATCCAAACGAGTGTATTTTAATTCAAGTCATTTTAATTACTTCCTTTTTTTTTATGCAACAGGCAGAGGCCCGAATTTATTAAAAAATAGAAACAGTACAAAAAGCACAGGGGGGACTAAGCCAAAACCCTTAGAAAAAGGACAATAAAGAGAGTCAAACAATGACCTCTAAACTAAACAAACTTAGACCACAATCGAGTCACCACACTCCAGACCACCGGCGGCGGGACCCTAGCCATCAACGCGAAGTCGTGCCACCGGCCAACACCGAGACAGCACCTAGCTTGATCGAGGAAGTCGAGCCACCAACCACCCCCGCGGTATTGCGCCCTCAGCCAACACCGAGGCACAAACAAGCAGAACCGCGAGCGATAGGGAAAGGGCCCACACCGAAATGGGGGGAGGCGAGACTGCGGGTCCAAATTTCATGACGACCGTCACCCATGCCAAACCAGTCACAGTCAGCATCTAAGCAATAAGCAAATTCAGCAATAAGCAAAAACCATAAACAGACAGTGAACCGGAACCAGCCCAAACCAACGCAACCAGCAACCCGTCCACGTCAGCATCAACAGCAACCCGTCCACGTCAGCACAGCAACCCGTACGCGTCATCACAGCAACCCGTACGCGTCAACCCAAACCCGAACACTCAGCACCCAGCCAGCACCCATCTCACAGATCCAGGCCGCCACCACCACAGGCGGCCACTGCGCAGCCACCGGAGCCACAAACCAGAGAGGAGGAGGTTCAGGACGAGGAGGATCAGGGACCATCAACGCAGGGGGAGGGGGAGGATCCAATGGGTCTCGCCCCTGAATCGCAGATCCAACGGGTCGCGCCGTCACGATCTGAATCCACGATCCAGAGAAGACAACACCAAAATCCACTTTCAGAACCGCCCCTTCCAAGACCGTCTCAGGATCAGCAGCCACCACAGAAGCAAACGCCGAAGCCACCGCCGCCGTACACACAAACGCCGAAGCCACAGAACACGGATCAATCGCCGAAGTCACCGCCGTCTCTGGGAACAACGCCTCATCTCGAGCAGCTGACACAACAACGCAAGCAGATCGCCCCACCAGCTGCAGCAGCTCGTCGGAGGCAGGCGCGGCGGCCACCTCTGTGAAGGAGAGCCCATCGCGTGGGTTTGCCGCCTCTCTCACGAGAGAGAGAGGATCTGCCACATTCACTCTGGATCTAACAATGTAAACTACTACAACATATCACTCTGTATGTTATAGAGAAAAAGATCAACACATGCATACATAAATAAAAGGAAATTAACATGATCGTTCAACCAAAGAATTTTGGATCATCTTAATTACTTCCTTAAATTACACGACTCCAAATAATTACTCAGTCCAATGAGACACTAAATGTTGGCATAATTAATGCAAGAAAATTCATCGACAGATTCTTTATTAAAAGTTCAAAAAAAATATTCTTCGGGGTAAAAATTAATGCAAGCATTTCTTCGGGGTAAAAATTTTGCTAAAATCTCAACTTCAATGGAAGTAACTCGACAAGTGACGATGTCAAATGAAAAACCAAGGAACCAACAAAATCAAACAATAAAAATTAAAATGCATAAATCTTTCTTTGCTAAGACTTTAGTGCATCTAAAGATCAAGCATTGATAAGTAACATGAAGAGTTAGGCCTATCAGCTCTTCCTATGATCAGTCACTTGTTGGGTTTCGTGAAACCCAACCTGGTACATAGCTGCAAGTGATCAAAGATAGTCCACCAAATGTCCAGCAGTAAACTTGTGACCATTTTTGAGGTTAATACACCAAGAGGCATTCAGGTCACAGCTAGTTTTCAAGTCACTCCTTCCCATGAAAAAAAATTAGTCAACCAGCATCAACAGAAAAAAAACGAGATTTACAGTTTTTTTAAGAAAAAGAAAAACGGAGATACAGAAAAGGCAGCAATGACTATAACTGGGATAGTGAAAAGAAAATTCTGAAACCCATAATTGTGAGTTTAACCATGCATTATAGCACCACATCAAAGATGTAAAAGAGTAAGTTATCTAACTTCCCTCCCCCCCCCCCCCCCCAACCAATTTTTATTACTCAACATTTCCTTTTCTTAAACCAAAAGCATGAAAACTAAAATAGAAGATGACATGTCTGTGGTCTTAAAGCAAAAAACTACATGAGTCTCAATATGATGGCAGCAGCTTCACATTTTCACATTTTAGCTTAAGTTTACAGAGGCCAAACAATACATAAACCAACAAATCCATTCAACCAAACACTGAGATAATTGAGATATACTGTCAAGTCTGTCAACAAATCAAGAAGCATCAGTAAATCTGGCACTATGCCCATATCATCACCAAAACCATCAGTAAAAAGTAAAAACTATCATATACCACCACTGGCACTGATCAATACAGGATCAGAGAAGCATTCCATCATTATTAGAATGAAATTGTACAATGTTTACAATACTACATTCATCTGGAGCTTACCCATTTTAGATCCTATCCGAACATTTTATACGGTTGCCGAAATGTGATTTCAGGATAATTCAGCAATATCTAGTGAAGCATCCAAGCAAGTAAAAAGATGGGTAAAAGATTTGATAGATTAAACAATCTGGATTCAACATAAATAGAATGGATATAATCAAAGAGAAAAATTTGTTAAAAATTGGCACCTTTAAATGCCTGTGAAAGTAAACTGTAATAGGGTATAATATGAAAATCAACCTCCAGCTTTATAGAAGGCAACATACTACCTATCATTTAATCAATGCAATTATTGATAGCACTTTCTAATCATTATTCCTTTTACCAGCAGACATAACTTCAATTCTTTACTATGCCTTTGTTCAATTTTCCTTAGGTTTAAAAGCAAAAGCAGAAGAAATGTGATGTTAGAATGATAACAAACGGCGAATAACAAAATCCTCAAATTTTAACTACAAAGGAGAAGAGAAAAACTGCCTGTACAAATTTCCTTTTAGGACAGCTCTGCGACGTATCCACGCACAGGCTGGCGCTTGTAAACAAGCATTAAATGAATGACATGAAGCTACAGATACTGTTCTTAATTCTATGGAACAATTGAACAGAATCTAAACAGTCGAATCCCGCCTCTCAAGACAAACCTTTTTAAGGACTATGTGATAACTATAGATTTGGTTTTAAACACTTTCTTTTCCTATAATACGTCAACAAATAGCAATCTGGCCGCCCACTGTGTCGTCCCACCCCATGCAATACGGAATCTGATTGCTTGCGATCAAGTTCCAATCCACCATCTTCTCCATTCAAGTTTATCAGCCGATCAGAACAACTTCCCTCCCCTTCCTTCAACAGCCCATCCCCAATCTCTAAAATATCAAATTCAGCAGCGCATTCCCCATCTTTTGGAGTAGTTTTCATGTCACTCCCTCCCACACAGAGACGATTCAAACCAGTTGAAGAACCAGTATTCAAGGATCCTATAGAAACTGAAGGTTCGCATAAAGATTTATGGGAGTCCTCATTCACCCTATCTTCATTGGATAGGTTATCCTTATCATCACAACCACTGGCGTTCCTTGAGTTTGATGTCTTGCACGATGAATCAACACAATGGGTCAGGTAACTTCTATTCAAAAAGCAGCAACTCTTTGAATTCATTGTCAAGCTATTCAAATGTGGATGCAAGTCAAACATCAATTCTGAACCACCAACAACATTAACAGGATCCAATTTGGGAGGCAGTTTCAGACTACCCTCCTCTTCCCTGTTTGCCACTAAACTGAGAGCATTGTTTGCCAGGTTAACAGCCTTTCTAGCCACTGCAGCTTTCTTCATCGCCGCGTCTCTAGCCCTAGCAGCTGCCTCAACCTTCTTCTCCATGACACAGTTAGCATCATTGGCTACATCCTCCATAGACCTCACCAAATTTTCATCCCCCAAAACCCTAGAACCCCCCTTCTTAAGTACAACCCTACCCTTTTTCTCAACCATGCCACTCTTAATTTTTCTTATCCTCAGTCTTCTTCTAGAAAGTTCCATTGATTTGGGAATCCAACAATCCACACACACAGAGAATTCAGAGCCCAAACAAGAATAAGACCACGGAGCAACGTTTTTGTGATTGAAGAAACAACTTCGGTGCACAGAATGCCGACACTTCTTGCAATTAAAAGACTCAGTAGTTGTTCCAGAAAAGCAATAGGAGCAAATTTTGGAAGATTTGACAGAAGAAAAACACTTGTAGCATAAAAGAACTACACGCCATTCACTATAAAGGGTTCGGAGTCCACTCTTACCAGAACAAACATCAACCTTGAAGCCACACGAATGGCATTCGGTCAAGTTGGGCAAATCCCTAGTTTTCTTCTGCGGTGGACTTTGAGGAACGGAATATGAAGGATTTTCGGAAGATTGCGTTTGCGCCTCTCCTCGTTTCTCCAATTCATCAACCTTCTGCGTCTGCGCCTCTCCTCGTTTCTCCGATTCATCGACCTTCATTGCCGGCGAGACACCGGTTACTGAATCTTTCGATTTGAGAGATGAAAAATTAGGTTTCCTCAAATTCTTTCTATGGTATGTTTGCATCAGTGCCTTTCCTCGTATCTTCGATTCATCGACCTCCATTGCCGGCCAGACTCCGATTACTGAATCTTTCGATTTGAGAGATGAAAAATTAGGTTTACCCAATTCATTTCTTTGGTATGTTTGCGTCTGTTCCTCTCCTCGTATCTTCGATTCATCGATCTCCATTGCCGGCGAGACTCCGATTACTGAATCTTCCGATTTGAGAGATGAGACATTAGGTTTTCCCAATTTCCTTCTTCGGTATGTTTTGGAGTACATTTTTTTGGTATTATTACTATAGCTACTAGGGTTTTGGCGATTTCAGAGATTAAGGATCTGCCTGCGAGTATATATCATTTAGCTCGCGTGACCGTGGAATATTCAAGTGGTACCCTACGCGCTATCACAGCGACTGGAACTTTCGAGTTTGAGTCTTTTCCCTCTCTCCATTTTTACCACACTCCTTTTATAAATAGGAAATTGTATTTTTTCCTTTTAAAATAAGAAAATTAATAAGTATCCCTAATATTGCTTTGGGTGGAGTGTGATTTATGATAGTAAGCTAATTGTTTAGTATTTGTTACTAAAAAGGTAAAATGGTCATTTACACAAAAAAATTAAAAAAAAATTGGGAATTTTTTTTAAATAAGAAAATTTTGGGTAAAAAAAATTGTTCATTAACCACAGATTTATTATACCACAATAGTTAGATGTCCCTAATCACAAAAGTGCATAGCAATAGAAGAAGAAGGAGAAGAAACTAACCTGAATAACAATGCTGAGAAACGCGAGATAAAGAAACGATGCTAAGAAACGAGAAACGATGTAGAGAAACGCACGATGTCGCAAGATGCATTAACCACAGATTTGTACCACAATGATTAGATGTCACTAACCACAAATGTGCATAGCAATGGTTAGTGGCCACTAACCACAGATATGCATAACTGTGGTTAGATGCCAATGGTTAGATGTCACTAACCACAAATGTGCATAGCAATGGTTAGTGGCCACTAACCACAAATATGCATAACAGTGGTTAGATGCCGCTAACAACAGTTTTGCATGACAATGGTTAAGTGCAACAAAACCAGCCAGGAAATCAACCACCAAAACCACATGTATTTTCCTTCTCAAACGACGTTTCGCACACATCGGAGATAACTGAAACAACGTCCACTACAGAAAAAACTGGTCATTAGCGAGGGAAATTTCCCTCGCAAAATGACCTAAATCCGTCGCTAATGGTCATTTGCGAGGGAATTAGCGACAGACTAGTTCCCTCGCTTATTCCTTCCTCGCTAATGGGGTTAGCGAGGGAATTTGAATCCCTCGCTAATTCCCTCGCTAACGACTGCCTCAAAATTTGTGCACTTTTTCAAATACTGACTGACACGTGTCCAGTGCTGAATGACTTGTTTTTTTATATATATTTATTATTAATGCTGTCAAAAAACTATTATATTATTAATGTTTTTTATATATTTATTATTTGTGGTTGTGGTGGTTGTGGTGGTGGTGGTGGTGGAGAGGAAGAAGGTGAAGAGGAGAAGAGGGTGGTGGTGGTGTCGTGGGTGGTGGTGGTGTGGTGAAAAAAGGTGGAGAGAAGAAGAGGGAAATGGGAAATCGTAAGAGAGAGAGAGAGGGAGGAGAGGAAGAGGAGCTCTGGTGGTGGTGATGGTGGTTGTGTGGTGGTGGTGGTGGAAGGTGGAGTGAAGAAGAGAGAAAGAGGAAAGAAATTTGTAGGTGGAGAAGAGGAATTTGTAGGTGGAGAGAGGAGAGGAAGAGGAGAGGAGTTTATGATGGTGTGGTGGCGGTGGTGGTGGTGGTGAGAGAAGGAGAAGGGTAAGGGAGAAAGAGAGAGTGAAAGAGAGAGGGTGAGGATGAGAGGAGGTGGTGGTGGTGGTGTGGTGGTGGAAGTTATGGGAAGGTGGGAGAGAAGAAGAGAGAAGAGTGAAGAGTGTGAGGAGAGTAGGAGAGAAGAGTGTGTGTGAGAGGATAAATAAGCTGAAAAGTCAAAAAATTAGCGAGGGACTGAAAATTCCGTCGCTAAACACCTGCATGGAGCCCTACGATCTGAAAACTGTCAGAAATTAGCGAGGGACTGAAAATTCCGTCGCTAATTAGCGAGGGACACAAAATTCCGTCGCTAATGACTGAATTAGCGAGGGACTAAAAATTCTCTCGCTAATTCCCTTGCTAATCAGGTTTTTTTTGTAGTGGTCGTTTCTAGGTGTCTCCGACGACTCTTATCCATTCAAACAACGTTATTGCCTCAATCGGGAGATCACAATTAACAAGCCCATCAATCATAGATGTCAAATAAACCACATCTCTATAAGGCATTCTATCAAACAGTACACTTGCAACACCCAGTTCACCAAAATCAGAATACTTGGGTGTGAAGTTGTAGACCCTGAGACATGCTTCTTAACTCCACAGTCAACCACAGTAACCAATAACCATTGCACAAGCGTAACGGAAATTGATTCCGTGATCATTGCCGGAATACGTGCGCGATCGTTGCCGGAAAGCGTGCGTGATCGTTGCCAGAATCGCTTTGTAATCGTCTCTTTGATGAATGCGTGCACAACGAGTAAGAGAAAGGGAATGGAATGCGTGATAGAAGAGAAGGGGTAAAATGACAAGGATGCCCTCGTTAAACAATAGCCATTGGATTCAATTTCATTAAAACAATAGGGATCCAGCGGATGAGACTGATTTAGTAAAAAAAACTAAGCATTTGGCTTAGTACCGTAACTCATAGCCCTTTGTGTGTTCATAGGGTGAGAATCTCTTATCGGTGAATCATTAAATATGACCGTGTGATATAGTATAAAAATTCATCCAACGAGTGAGATTTAATAGTGGTTGATTCAATCTTAACTACTTATAGCATTTTACAGAATATTCTACAGTCAATTTTAGTGGTTCATCGGTAAATGATTTGATTTTCTTCCTCACCCTAGCCGAACCACCCTATTGATCTATCGTTGTTTTCTATTTATTTGGTGAAAAAAATATTTATTTAGAGATTTTTTTTCGATAAGTGAGATTTATTTAGGGTATGTTTGGGAGAGGGTTTTGCGAGGGGAAAGGAGGGGAGGGCTTGAAAAAGATTAGTCTATATTTTAATATGTATTTAAGATTTTTAAAAATTAAAAGAACAAGTTTATAGATATCTATATAACATTTTTAATCACACTTGATTTATGTTTAGAGACATTTTATAGTTTCTTCAATTATAAATTGAAAAATATGCCATCCCCTCCCTTCCCCTCCCAACACTACAAGAATTTCTGCGATTACCGGCGGCCAAAATCCGCCGGTAATGACAAAAATCCGCCGGAAATTGGGCATTACCGGCGGATTTTTTCCGCCGGAAATTGGGCATTACCGGCGGATTCTTTCCGCTGGAAAGGCGCCGGAAATTCACCCGCAGGTAACGGTTCCCGTCAGATAATCCGCAGGTAGGTACCGGCGGATTTGTGGCGGTTACCAGCAGATATTCTGCCGGTAATTTCCGGCGGATTTTCCCTCGGAAATTACCGGCGGAATATCCGCCGGTAAACTATTGCCGTTTAAATTCAAATTCCGCCGGTAATATATCATATCCGCCGGTAATTATTTTTATTATATTAAAAAAAAAAATTTAAATTCGTTTAAAAAATAATTTTATTATTATTTGTTAATTGAAATATTTTTTTTAATTCATATTAAAACAGTTTTTAATTCGTTTATTTAAAAAAATAGTATTATTATTATTCGTTAATTAAAAAATTTATTATTCAATTAATAAAAATTAAATTAAATTTATAATATAAATGTTAATTAAACGAGAATTGAATAACGCTTTAAATGATAAAAAAATTGCATAAACATTCAAGAATTAAAATATTTATTACAAAATACATATTAAAATATCCTAGATCTAATAAAACTGCTAGTCATAGTAGCGCTGATCAGGCGGGTTATTAAACCATGTTTCTAACTCAATGTTAAAATATCCTAGATCTAACCGGCAATGCAGTGACTAAACTCCAAACTAACAACTCCAAAGTGGCAACTCCAAAGTGGCAACTTCAATCAACTGCAAAACAAATAATAACAAAAAATATTAAACAACACATATTTAAAAATTAAATATTAACCAAAACAATCCAAATTTAGTTAAAAAACATACCTTAAACAAAACTGACTTCGAAAAGAGTGAATCGAGAGAAAATGAGAAGAAAATAGTGAGAGATTTGGGAGAAAAGAGTGAGATTTAGGAGAAAAGAGAGAGATTTAGGAGAAAAGAGAGAGATTTCGGAGTAGAGAGTGAAGAGTGAGTGAAGAGGAAGTGAGGAGGGGTTGGAATTTATAAGGGAATAGGCGCCAACGGCTGTATTCGAAAATCCGCCGGAAATTATGCTTACCGGCGGATATTATGTTTACCGGCAGATACCAACGGATATTTCCCAACGGCCAGAATGCACCGGCGGATAAACTAGCATTACCGGCGGATTTTAAAAATAACGGCGGATTTTTAATTTTTAAAATTTAAATAATATCCGCCGGTAATAGGCGTTACCGGCGAATTTTTTGGCGTGCTGTTACCGGCGGATATTATGTTGATTACCGGCGGATTTTCAAAATTTAAATAATAATATTTTTTAAAAGCGGCGGATATATCCGTCGGTAATTGCAATTACCGGCGCATTTTTTTTAAAAATTCTGCGTAAAATATATCTTCCGATAAGTGAACAAAATCCGCCGGTAATTTAACAGTCGGAATACAATTCGCCGGTAACCTTGTCAAATCCGCCGGTAAGATACTGGGGGATCCAGGCCGCCGGTAACGTGCCAAAATCCGCCGGTAATTTACCGGCGGACTAAATCCGCCGGAAATTTCCCGCCGAAAATGACTGAAATTCTGGTAGTGCAAAACCCCCTCCCAAACATACCCTTATAGAGATTTAAACGCGAGCACTTTTTAGGTCGGTCCCTCGTGTGGTCTTTATAGTAGACCATTTGATTTTATTCTTCTTAAACACGATTCACTATGAACAACATGTAGAAGGATGCAGCTAGAAATTTCCTTCAACATAAAGTTTATTCTTTCTTAAATTCAAGGTATCCTCGGATGGGAGTGATTAATTCTCGTAGATACTACGATGCAACTACGAGGTTGACATCTCTCTTCAAGTACTTCTCCATGCATGGATGCATGCATGAGATCAAACACGTACCTCGCCACATGCTTAAAGGACATAATCACCGAACCCCGCACAAGTTCACGTTGGTTGCAAGACAAATCTTCTTTAAAAAGCATGTAAGTTTGTTCAAATGATGGAAAATAAAATGGATTAATAACTATTAATTTTTTATTCGTGGTTACCTAAAATCATGTTGTTGTACAAATCTCAAGCAACTACTAGCAAGAGAATCTCTTTACTTATTTTTTTCATACAACTAGATGCGTCAACTTGAACAATGGGATTGCATGCAACACCTATTAATGACATCTTAGCGGGAGAAAACCCACTTCGGCTACACGGAGTGATTTCTAAAGAATTCAATATCTTTCTTACCAAATGTTACAAAAAGATGGCTGTTTTTTTTTAGACGCCAACCCCCCCCCCCCCCCCTTCTTACACCATCTACCCCAAAAATGACCAAACGGACGAAACTACCCCTTAAATCCACAAAATTTTCGAAAATACCTCAAATCCAGATAAATCCGGAAGGATGTTTTTTTTTTTTTTTTTCTGGAAATATCGCATTTTACGATATTTCCGGAACACATTTTACATTCCGAAAATACCGAAAAATGCGATATTTCCGGAAAATAAAAAAAAATACTTCCGGATTTATCTAGATTTGAGGTATTTCCGGAAATCCCTCAATATTGCCTTCCGAATTTATCCCAATTTGATGTATTTCCAGAAATCCCTTAAAATTGCCTTTCGAATTTATCATATAATATGGTGTTTCCGGAGTGCAAAAATAAAAAATGAAACATTTATTTGATTAATTAAAAACGCCTTCTACATTGATTTAAAATAACAGATTGCAACAACAAACAAAACGAAAACATAATAGAAACTACTGAGATGGTGGAGTGAAACGACGAAGGATCTCAGCGACGGTCCTTCTGGTTTCGACGTATAAATGCAGATAACCCTTCCATTTAAAGATAACATGAATGGCCATCATGGCTTGGACGTCATTGTCGTTGTTGACATCCATTGCAGACCAGTGCACACGTCCATTAACCCAAGCTGGTTTCTGATAAATTATACTAATTATTTCATGCTCGTCGCCCTCCGGTTGCACCTTACGCAGTAGTCTCTCTTTCAGGGCAGCGAATGTTATGTGTGTTTTAACCCACACTGGAACGTTTCTCGCCCCTCGAAACAGACATCATCATCTTCGTTGATGATGATGCCCTCATTGGTAAAAATGATAGTGAGGGAAGCCTCTTTGTTGGCCATAGCCATCATCATTTTGTGTTGTGTGTATGAAAGAAGTGAAACCCAATGGGTCTATTTATAGGGAAAATCTGAAACCCTAAAGTGAATTTCCACCGTTGGATGAAAAGTGGTCGGCAAAATCTAGACCATTTAAAGTGTCGGCAAAATCTAGACTGTTAAATAGTGTCGGCAAAATCTAGACCGTCAAATAAAAAATTCGTGGAATAAAATTTAATATAATATAAACTCGTGGAATATAATATAATATAATATAATACAATCATTTAATGGAAATGTAATCAACATCAACTAGGAGGGTCGGTGCAACATGATCTGAGACAAAAGAACACCATAACTGTACACGTCCAAGGTACGGATATAACCACGATCTAGCTTCAGCTGAAGCATATGCACCCCAAGTAGGATGAATAGGAGGTACTGGACTAGTAGCGTTCAACATAACCCGAACCCAATGATTCCCATGGACAAACCCAACACAGATCGCGGCTCTGACTAGAAACATAGGCTCCTCTCAAAGGGAAGAATGTCCATGACCCACCATCATGAAGTGACAACATAACAAGCACTACAAAAAAAACACTGATTAGCGACGGACATTAGCGAGGGGATAGAGCTGTCAATTTTTTTGTCATTAGCGAGGGAACTGTCCCTCGAGGGAACTGTCCCTCGCTAATTCCCTCGCTAAATTTTGCTTTTTCAGATGATGGGACTCAGCGCAAGGGTTGGTAAAGGTGCAGAAATTAGCGAGGGACAGTTCCCTCGCTAATTTCCTCGCTAACGTTAACTTTTCAGATGATGAGACAGTTCCCTCGCTAATTCCCTCGCAAATTTTTTTCTTTTTTCCTTTATATCCGTTTACACCCTCACTCTTCTTTCTCACTCACTCACTCTTCACCATTCCTCTTCCCTTCCTCTTCCCCCTTCCACTTCCTCTCACACCCTTCTTCTCTCTTCACTCTTCCAACACCACCACCACCACCATCATCACCACCTCCTCTCACACTCTTCTTCTCTCTTCACTCTTCCAACACCACCACCACCACATACCTCCTACCACTCTCACTCACTCTCTCTTACTCTTCACCACCACCACCCCACCACCACCACTCTCACTCTTCTCTCTCTCTCTCTCTCTCTCTCTCTCTCTCTCTCTCTCTCTCTCTCTTTCTCCCTTACTCTTCTCCTTCTCGCTACTCTAAACAACCCATCACCACCACCACGCCACCACCACCACCACCACACATCACCACAAAATTAATAATATAATATTCATTAATTAATATATATAAAAAAAACAAGTCATTCAGCACTGGACACGTGTCATTTTTTTTGAAAATTGCAATCATTAGCGAGGGAATTAGCGAGGGAATTAGAGAGGGAATTAGCGAGGGCAAAAGCCGTCGCTAATTCCTGCGCATTTACCAACTCCTGCAACTGAGTCCCATCACCTGAAAAGCTGCAGTCATTAGCGAGGGAACTAGCGACGGCATAGTCCCTCGCTAATTAGCGAGGGATCCAACTTCCCTCGCTAATCCCATTTGCGAGGAGGGAATTAGCGAGGGAACCAGTCCCTCGCTAAGTCCCTCGCAAATTACCATTAGTGAGGGAATCAGGTCATTTTGCGAGGGAACTGTCCCTCGCTAATGACTAGTTTGTTTGTAGTGAAGGGCTATCTGATATCTAGTCGCTATAACATGTCCCATGTCAGGCATCGACATCCACTTCTCATGAGGTTGAAAGCCTTGTGGGAGAGAGCAACTAATGATTCCCTAACTGTCTGAATGTTGTTACCCATCACCTCTGAGTATTGAAACCAATTTGAGTCCATCTCCTCAATCAAATCATTGCGAACTATTTGCCAGCTATGCTCCGAGTAATCAAGTGAGGCAGAAATGCATCTGAAGCCACAGTTTCCATCCCTAATCACATTGATAATGTCATCAATGTACTTATGCACATGCTCTGGAAAGTGACTTACCAAATGGATGTCATGTTGTGCTCGCTCAGCTGCTGACCTCTGTGATGGTAACTGTGAGACTTGCTGTGAGGACCGCTGGGGAAGTCTCTGTGATGAAATCTGGGTGGGTTTCTTATCTGAGCTCAAAGACAGAAGGATCTCTCTTCACATCATACTCTTTCTTCTTCTTCTTTGGTGCACCCCTAGTCTTGACTTTGTGCTTAGGTGGAACCATGGTTGTAGTGCTTTTGAAGACATAATCATCAAGACCTCTCTTCCAGACACATCTCTCCTCAAGAGACATTCAAGTGACACTTGTTTCACCCGCTCCTCATCCATACTCTCAATACTCAGCCTCATCGAATGAGGGTCAATCATCTCTATTGGGATTCGACAGCCATGTAGGTACAAATTCCCAAGCTCACAAGAACAAGGTAACCCATGAGTAACTTTAATCACACAACCAGCACAACGGGACTTATCGGTCCCTACTCCATCCAACATGCCTTCAAACTCATGAGCTATATGATTCAATGCCTCATGAGACACCAAACCGTGTAGATTCTTGTAGAATGGACTGTTGTGCTGGGCATCTACACGGCTGATGCTCTTTTGAAAAGAACTGACAATTTTATCAATTTGTGCATTGATCATCCCACGCATGGATTCCCAACTTCAGCACAAGTCACCTCCACTAGAACCCAGTGGCCTCTTCAATGACCAATGGGCTGAATCAACCCTATATGTAACAAATTAAAACACATAAGAAAAAAATTGACTCGAAATAAATTTAAAACACAAGCAAAATATTAATGTACCTATTAGTCGTCGTGTTTTCATAGTGTTTCACTTTATCCTTCCACGGTCCACAAAATATTTCCCTGTGAGGATACAGCCAATACTTATTCACATATTTGATAAGCTGGGGTATATCAGCACATGATTGTTCAAAATCATGCAAATTCTCATAAAATTCATCCTCAAATAGAGAGTCAACTATTGCATGCCAAAGACTCATCACTGACTTCACCCTATCTCCCTTGACAGCCTTCTTAATTTTAGCATTCACATTTTGTTAATGTGATACCGACAAAGCAAATTAACTGCTTCGGGAAACACAGCCTTGATAGCATTCATCAATCCCTCCTCACAGTCAGTGAGGATAACCTAAGGAAGTGAGATATCTAATACCATCAAATCTTTTAGGCTCTGCAAAACCCATGTGTAGTCATCATATCTCTCGTGAGACAAGTAAGCAAATGCAACAGAAAATGTCAACTCAGTAGAAATGACACCAACAATCTCAAGTAGAGGCAATGCATATTTGTTGGTCTTGAAGGTGCAGTCCATAATCAAGACATTAGGAAACATCCTTAATAACTTGATACTATCAGGGTGTGACCACATGATCTCCTCAACAATATCAGTTCCTTCAAGCCGTCTGGCCCAACAAATATAATGATGAGACTGAATCAGTGTCAGAAGCTCCTGCATCTTAGTCCTACTTCCTCTCTTTCCCTTCCGGAGACTATTGCGGGTTCTATACAGCTGTGAAAAAATGTTACTCAAATTATTGGTAAATCTCCTCTTTATTGACTCTAGACTTTTTGATGCTTTCACTCCCAACCACATATGCTCCTCAACTGCTAATTAACCGCTCCTCCTTGTTGAACTTACCAAATACTGCTGCTCCAAGGATAGTCTTAAGAGGCTCATGGTTGTGAATTCCACACATAACTTTGACCTTCCAATCAAGACTAGGAGGGTCGAGTGGTTTAGCTTTCAGGCTAAATGGACAACCACACCTTTTTCAGGTCTTGTGTCTACTAGAACACCCAACATCTACTCACTATATCTCCCATGTCTATTACAGCCAAAAACAATCTTACTTTTCTTCCCTTTACCATTCTCACTCATCGGATCGAATTATAATGACAATTACCCCGTTGGCTTTCCCGATATCTCTAGCCCAACGGATAACAATATCCCGAGTAGGAAAAACCTGTGATCTGGTAAACACATCTGATAAATCCATAAAGAGACCTCTGCCATCTGTCGTAGCCATATTGGTAAAAAAAGCTAAAAAATCAATTTCTGAAAATACCGAAAATAAGGTATTTTCGGAAGTTTAAAAAATTAAACTTTCTGAAAATACGTCAAGAAAAGGTATTTCCGGAAGTTTAAAAAATTAAACTTTCCGGAAATACACCATAACTGTACACGTTAGAAGCGCTAGGACAATGAGCAGCGCTTTCCCCTGCAAGCGCTGCCCATTGTGTAGCGAAATATGGCAATGAGCAGCGCTTTTCAGTGCAAGCGCTTCCCATTGTTTAGCGAAATTTTGGAATGAGCATCGCTTATGACTTGGAAACGCTGCCCCATTGTTGTAGTGGAATCAGCAGCGCCAAGTAGGGGTGTCAAAAAAACCCGGACCTCTGCGGGTACCCGCGGGTAAAACCCGTCACGGGTCCGGGGCGGGTAGTTAAACGGGGACCTGCGGGCCAAATAAACGGGTATTTTGGCTACCCGTCAATAAACGGGGCGGGTCCGGGTAGCGGGGTACCCGGACCCGCGGGTACCCGTACCTGTTGAAAATTCTGTTTTTTCTTCCTTTTTTTTATCATCTATTGTTGTTGTTGTTTAGGTGGATGTTTATTCACATTTTGTTGTATCTTTTATCCTAATATTTTGGATAATGTTTAGTTGTTATTTTTCAAGTTTCTATTATCATAATTTTAGTTTTTTTATCTCAATTCATTAACAATTATATATTAATATATAGTTGATACGATAAATGCATATCAAAATGCGTAATTTTTTTATATAAATGAATCAAAAAAATAGTGTTAAAAAAACTAATTTTCTATGGTATTTCAAATTTTATTTTTAAAAGTTTTTTATTATTAATTTACAAATACCCGCGGGTACCCGTTTAAAAAAATATCCGTTTAAAACCCGTTAAACGGGTACCCGCGCGGGTCCGGGGCCTATTTATAATAAATGGGGCGGGTCTGGGTAGTGAGATACCCGTGCTCGCCCCGCCCCGTTGACATTCCTAGCGCCAAGTTAAGCAGCGCTCAGAAGCGCTGCCCATGGTTAAAAAAAAGCGCTGTCCATCCTTAAATCTGTTGTAGTGACTTTTCAACTCAACCAAAATTAATACAATCAATTAAAGTTTTTAAAAGTTGATAAACTAAATTAATTAAAAAAACAAATAACAATAGTATTTTAAATTAACTATTTTTTATTAAATTAAAATAACTTTGACTAAATATATTTAATTAAATTAAAATGACTATGTTTTAAATAAATTAACTTTAAAAATAACTTTGATGTGCAATTGTTTGAATATTAATTTCGTAATTTAATTAAGTAACTGCTTTTCAGTGAGTAAAACACACACTAATTTCTTGCTATCGTTTTTAATTTTTAATAAATCTGAGATGTAATATGTACCCAAAAAAAATCTAAGATGCAAAAACAAATCTCCTTTTTGATTAAATAGTTTATCACGCATTTTTTATCTCTTTTTATATTTAGTCAAAAAAAATCTCCTTTTATATATATTAGATTAGATTAGATTAGATGAGTAATTAGATGAGTGATTTTTTGTACGCAATTAAATGAGTGGTTAAAATTTAGAAAATATCATGATCGTAGAATTTATTGAGTGCAAGTGGTTAATGCACTCCATCTTAAAGAGCTGATTTGGCTAGTACTCGGGTTCGATCCATGAAACAAATTGTAGTCAGACTTTACTTACTTCCTAGCCCATTTCCCTTGAATACCGGAGGAGTCAAAGACCCCTAGACAAAAAAAAAAAGAATCCATTCTTCGTCCCAGAAGGGCTCACATGGTTGAGTGAAAGGGACATCGTTGGTGGAAAAACGTACGCATACGGGTTTCGAACCCCGCTCCCCCCTCTTCTCTAACAATTAATACACTAATTATTAACCACTTTGCCAATAAAAAAATCCATTCTTCACTGTAGCATAACACGTAGTAATTAATACGTAGGAGGACCGGAGGCGGAGGAGGCAGAAATGAATCTTGATCTTGCGTGGCATCTGCGAATGAAATCAATCGAGCAGAGAGAATCACATGTATGTGGGGTACAATGGCGAGTAGAAGCGCGTGAAAGAATCTCAGGCAAGTGTAGTAGTAGTAGTAGTATAAATATACGGAAGGCAACTTCCGCCTCTTCCTCTGATTGCCCCGTTTTATTGCTACTGCCCGATTCTTCCGCCTCTCTTACCTTTCATCACTTCGTCTCCCAGTAAGTTTCCTTCTCCTTCCTCTTTCTTTATTTCAGATCTAGTTACGTTTCTAACTCGTAATGCATTATTATTCTTTTATTACTGATTTCCATCTTCGTCTTCGTAATTGTGGATTTTGCATGTGTGACGTGATACTATGCTGCAAATGCGTAGATTATTTGAAAAACTTTTGAATTCAAAGCAATTTTTATGTTGTTTTGGCTTTGTAAATAAGTGTGTTTTGATTTATTCTTGTTTTGGAAATTAAGCGTTCTAAAGCTTGATCTCTGCTTTGTTTTTGGTACCTTGGATTGGATCCCAATGATGATGGCATGACCTAGAGTGTTTTCATTTTTGTTTTTAATTTATGGATTTCAAGAGAATTTGTATAGATCTTGTTTCAAGTATTGTTTCCTTTCTAGATGTTTTGCCTGGTTTCACCTCCTTTTGTGTAGTCTTGAATTGAATGCACTCATAGTCTCTCATAAATTACGATAAAATTTGTGCGTTTTAATATGATATGAAAGTGAAACATAGGCTTTTTGATGGCGTTTTGGGATTCATTATTGTTTTCTTTTATATTTGGATTTTGATTCCCGTTTTTGTCATTCACTAATTATATTATAACCATTTTTTGTCAGGTGTTCCTCTGTTGCAGCTAACAAAATGGTTGGAAGTGTTGATGATTTGAGCATCAATGGAGTAGTTGAACCATTGCCTGAGGATTTTGATGCGACTGCCATTATCAAAGATTCTGTTCCTCCTGTAGTTGAAGACAATGGCAATGTCAAGGAGGAGGCCCAGATCAATAAGGAAAAAGAGAAAAGGGAAATAGTATTGGGGAGAAATATCCACACCACGTGTCTTGAAGTCATGGAGCCTGAATTAGATGATGAGGTTACCGGTGATCGAGAGGCTCATATGGCAAGCGTCTTGGCCAAATACAAAAGATCTTTAACTGAAAGGACAAAGTATCATTTAGGTTTGATAATATTTGCTCGTTTGATATTTTTGCTTTCTTGATTGCATTTTTGTTATCGTTCTATTGAGGTATATGATTGGTGCCAGTACTGGATCTAGAAGAAAATAGAGTTTATTTATTGATAGAAAATCTCTGTTACAACTTAGGCGCGAACTCTCCCCATCCAAATCTGTCCATGAAACACCTGCCTACTAAGGACTAACCTTTTCTGCTCCCTATTTATTATCTCTTGTCCATCTCTATGAATTATCTAGTGGATGACCTCTGTTTACTCTCTCCTGAATGTTTCAATAATTGCCTATTTAACCGTCTCCATTTATCCCTTCAATTTCTTATTTATTCTCAATTAATTTTCCTATTGGCTGCTACCTGCTAGTAAGTGGTAACAGCCTTGGGTCATAATCCTCTACTTCCAACCCCATTCACTGTGATTTATGACTTGACAGTTGACATACATCAAACTTAATTAGCTCCATTTTGACGTCAATCCAACCCAGCATCAACACTCACTAATTGGCACTAACTTATGCTTTAGCTCACCTACTTTCCTTATATTTCTGGTGGAAAGCCCGTGTTGACTAAGAATTGTAGATCATAAGTGATAAATTGCTCTAAATGTCCTGGGTTATATTTGAAGAAATTCGACAACTGTGTCGGACACATCACAGATTTAATGTAAAAAAAATGTTTTTCTCTTCAAAAAACCTAACAACGAATACAATGTGTTCTTGGTTTCTGCCATAAAAAATGCTACAACCTACAATTTGATAGTCCATGAGACATAATTTCTCTAGTTCAACTTCACTTGTCATCGGTACAATCACGAAATCGATTCCCCTCAGAACCATCTCCATTGGACTTCTAATGTGTTTTCTGTGATCTGGTCTTACCTGGTGGTTACTAACTTTGACATTTCAAAACCCCTGATGGCGGTGGTTTGTATCCTCGAATATTGAAATGAAATAAAATCTCTTAAGATAAATTAGGGCACTTGAAGGAGGTTTCAATGAATGAACATCAATTAGAATCCTGGTTTTTTGCAATGTTGGAGATTTTGACATGAGGGATTCTCATTATTTCTTCGGTTCATGGACCCATATCAATGTTGGTGGGATATTCCATTCATAATCTTTATTTCCCTTGATCATTTTGTATTGGGTTTTAACTTTGAAAATCTTTATTTCCAAAATCTAGGAAGGAAACTCGATTCGTTATGCAGGAAATTGCAGTATATGTTGTAGATAAGCTCAACGAGCTAGTTTCTGTTTGCAACGGGAGTTAGAGTTAGTGATTGTTAGTGAGAATACTGGCAAAATTTGGTAGAAATGGGATATAAAATAGTAGGAGGAGAAGGTAAAGGTTTTTTTTTGTGTGGTTGGAGATTGGTTTTTAGAGGAAGAGATATGAAGTTATAAATAGACCAAGGGCTAAGTGAGATCATGTTGATTAAAAACCATTCATTTCTTTCATTCTTTCTCTAACATATGAACCAGAATCTATCAGATTATTTGTGCTTACATGACCAAGTATTATGGTTTATTTTGGAGGTGAATACTGAATAGCACCTAATTTTACTCCGACAAAGAAAGTTAATGCAGTTTTGATTTGACACCAAGGAAAGCATTTGAATCTTTTTATCATACAGACATTGCCATTGTGTGTTCTATTCTGTTATCTTCTGCTCAGACTGAATTTGCAACTCCCTCTGTTGTACTATTCCAATGTCACTGGATATTGCCTTGGTTTATGGTACATGAAAAGACACATTTAAAGATTGTGCCTACGTGAAAAAGTAGATGGGTACAACTAGAAGATATAGATATTCAATCAGCTGGAACCATGACGAAAATCTTTCTATTTCTTATGATTGCATTTCATATACTGGAAGAATGCTAAGCCCAATCTTCAGTGGGAAATAAAAAAATGTTTGTAATCTTGCATACATTTTGGAACCTATCATTTAATAAATCTAAAACAGTGCATTACAGGATCTTTCTTGCATACATTTTATTAGGATTTTGTGTAACTTTTGAAGTCCACTTCTTCAACTAACCTCTGTAGTAGTTAAGTCTAGCTTCTCATATTTAACTTATGAAAAAACTATTGCAGGCTACCCCTATAATTTGGATTTCGATTATGGTGCACTCTCTCAACTTCAGCATTTTTCCATAAACAACCTTGGAGATCCATTTATTGAAAGCAATTATGGTGTCCACTCCCGCCAGTTTGAAGTTGGTGTTTTGGATTGGTTTGCCAGATTGTGGGAACTGGAGAAAAATGAGTACTGGGGCTATATAACAAACTGTGGTACAGAAGGCAATCTCCATGGCATCCTAGTTGGGTTAGTTTCAGCTAAATCGTTTTACTTTTCAACATTTGAAAGTTTGTAAAGAACATCTAATATGGTTTAAATGACTCTTGCAGGAGAGAGGTGTTTCCAGATGGGATTTTGTATGCCTCCCGGGAGTCACATTATTCAATTTTTAAAGCTGCTCGTATGTATAGAATGGAATGTGAGAAGATTGAGACTCTTTGTTCTGGTGAGATTGATTGTGATGATTTCAAGGGCAAGCTTCTTTGTCACCAGGACAAGCCAGCAATTATAAATGTGAACATAGGCAAGTTTCTCCATCATTGTTTCTATCCCCCGTCCCCCAAATAGTTCTATTCCATACCTCCCCTCCCCGTCCCTCTTTTACTCTGGCTCATAGAACTGAAACTTTACAGGTACAACTGTGAAAGGAGCCGTGGATGATCTTGATCTGGTCATTAAGACACTTGAAGAAACTGGATTTTCGCATGACAGGTTCTACATCCACTGTGATGGGGCATTATTTGGTCTCATGATGCCTTTTGTGAAACGAGTAAGTGCAAATGTTACCGTAAATCATTTTCTATCTTCGTATGTTCTGTTAGAGGGCACTAATATATCTTTTTTTGCATTTGTTTTGGTCGTTTGCATATTTTGTATTAGCAAACTGATTTTGGTTCTTCTATACATACCCTGTCTATCTTATGGTGGCTCAGTTATTCTGCATTTGCACTAACAATAACAATAAAGTCATATTATAGGCCTTATCCCAATTACTATATGATCAAACTTCGTACATATATGATAGTAGAAACTTGCTTTCTTAATGCTTATTGATTGACCCGATTTATATAAATATAAGCCAACTTTCATTGATCATTGATCATTTACATTCAGAAGAAACTGCACCCGTTATTCCGATTAAATTTCTTGCTTCTCTATCAAGATTAAATTTCTTGCTTCTCTGTCAATGCATTCAGAATATAGTCTTTTATTTTGACTTGAATATATATGGACAAGATTAAATTTCTTGCTTCTCTGTCAACGCATCTATTTGGACGATATATGGTTGTTTGTCGTTCTAAAACGAGAAAATTAGTACTATTCCTATAGTTATGTGAATCTTTCCATATTCCTTGTCATCTTGAATCCATTCATAAGGGTTTGCAATGATATTTATTGCATTATTTGATAAATTATGCTATGACAGGCTCCAAAGGTTTCTTTCAAGAAGCCTATTGGCAGTGTGAGTGTTTCTGGACACAAATTTGTGGGGTGCCCCATGCCTTGTGGTGTACAGATAACAAGATTGGAGCACATCAATGCTCTTTCCAGGAATGTGGAATACCTTGCTTCTAGGGATGCCACAATCATGGGTAGTCGGAATGGCCACGCTCCCATATTCCTTTGGTATACCTTGAACCGGAAAGGATACAGAGGTTTTCAGAAAGAAGTACAAAAGTGCTTGCGAAATGCACACTACTTCAAAGACCGCCTTGTTGATGCAGGAATTGGCGCAATGCTTAATGAGCTGAGCAGCACAGTTGTATTTGAGCGGCCACATGATGAGGAATTTATACGCAAGTGGCAGTTAGCATGTAAGGGGAACATCGCACATGTGGTGGTGATGCCGAGTGTTACTATTGAGAAGCTTGATGATTTTCTAAGTGAGCTTATGCAGAAGCGTGCTACCTGGTTTGAAGATGGGAAATGTCAGCCTTATTGTATAGCATCAGACGTAGGTGAAAAAAATTGCCTTTGTGCTCTGCATAAGTAATTGTAGCATCCAATACTATTTAGAGTTAACCATTGTAGTTGTTTTCTGGAGTCTTTATGCAGTGTATTTTGTCGGTACTCTGATGCCCTTAATAAAAACTTAGAATCATCTCTTGCTTTCCAAAATCCAAACTCACTCGGCTTATATTCTTAACTATTAGTTTTGCAAAATGACTATTATTTGGCCTTGTCATTAACATATTGTTTGGTTTCCCCATTGATAAAAAAAATAATTGGAAGCTTGCCCAGAGATGCTCTAATTTATAGTTTCCTTGGTTTATAATCGTAACTAGAACTGATTTTCACATTATATACATACTTTGCCCGATCTTTACAACGCGTGTTTGATACAAAATGAATCTTTATTCTTGTAAACACAATATACTTGTAACTTATTCATTTTTGAGATTCCGTGAGCACAAAATGCAAGTGTTGTATGGACACAAAATGTTGTGTGAAATTTTTAAGCATATTATTCTAAAGTTTTTTTTTTTTGGTTCAACGGTGCATCAATTCATTCATACGGACAAAGGTCACGGACTATTGCACTACACTCATTTAGACCAGGATTGTGTGCAGTCACAATCCAGGTGCAGTCCTGCAGTTGCACCAATAACAACCATTGGATTTGATTTTCCCTCACTCATAACCATTGATTGCATTGTTTAAAAAATTTAAATAAAAATTAAAGTTAGAGAGAGATAGAGAGGGGTGAATGCACCCAATCCAAATCCCATTTAGTGGATTTGGATGTTGTGCAGTTGGGTCTCTCTATCTCTCTCTTCATGCATTTGTTTTCATTTTTTAAAATAAAATTAATTAAAGGCCATGATTGAAAGTTTAGCCTATTTAATGGTTACGATTGCAGTGACTGCACCACAGTCATATAGTACAGGATTAACCATTATTCTATTGTTTCATCCTAAGATTTGTGCACGTAGAGTAAACTAGTAGAGTAAAAGTACAAAGGGAATAAGCCTTTGTTGTCTAGAAATGCTATTTGTAAAAAAATAAGAAAACTTCTAGGATTCGACAATGGTTAGAGTTCAAAATTGTGATTATTAAGGTGTTGAAAATTGATTATTGAGTACAAAAGGTGGGAATCTTAAGTCCAAGTTGTCTAGACTTTTTTAAACAACAAATTAACTCTAAAATTTAGTATACAAACCAATTCACTTCATCAATTGGACACAATATTAAATGCTAATATATCATAGCTAGTTTAAAAATTGCAAAGATAAAACTGAAGGTACTAACTTCAAAAAAACCCAGACTATTGACACAAAAAAAATGAGTACAAACTCAAACAAAAAGATTTACAAAAAAAAGAGCAAATGACATCTGAGATATTGAAGAATAAGTCCCACATAAATTAAAGACAACTCAAATATATATATATAAGGTGGAACTTTGAGTCCAAATTATTTAGAAAGTTAATCAAGAATGGCACTGCGAAAGGGGTTCGAAGACCTTCTATGAACACTAAGATAACGACCCCTAAGAGCAGCTCTTGCTAAAACTAACAATTCCTTGAAAACTCACTTCAGATGTAAAGTCTTTACCGGAACATAAATTTTTATGTTTTTTGACATGATTGGCCCACAGAAGACACTTATTATGAAAGTATTGATGCAAAGCATTTTTGTATTGCGCGGGACACAGACAGGAAATAAAATTTCATACTTCTCAATTTGTTTTCAATTTTCCATTGGATAGCCAAATAAACAATATACAAAGTGAGATGATATACATAGTCAAGAAATAACATATTTGGAAATGGTAAAAATGCTAAAAAGTTGTTTTCACCCTTTTCAAATATGCTATTGTTTCTTGCACTACTAATCTCTACATCTTAGTATCATCTTTTTTAGCTATGTCTGTGTGCTAATATGAGCATCTTATTGAAAAGAGAACGAAAATTAACAGACCCTGAAGTTCAGAGTTTAACCCATATTTTAACACTAGTACTTTAAAATGCTGAATAACTTACCAAAATACATCCTTCCAAATCTCAAGAGTTACAATTTGGCATAATGTTCTTATTAATTATATTCCCGGGTTTTCATGGCCTCAAAATTTCACAATGAAGACAATAACAACCATACAGGCCATGTAGTTTGGCTACAAAATCATGTGTTTGTAGGAAAGTTATTTGGGTATGAAACAAACATAACTCAGTGATAATAAACCATAAAATTCTCCCCTATTACTTCAGTTTGGAGAACAGTTTTGTTGAAACCTGCATTACAGGATTATGATCTATCAGAAATACAGAAGCAAACTAAATGACTAAATAATCACTTATAATTTATCTACCAATAAAACAGAAATACTTACACATTTGTCAACACAAGCCCAATAATCAAAATATTGTCCGGTGCAGTGTGCTTGCCCAGTTGTATCACCCTGTATCCTTTTAACACATGCCTGAAACAATTTAAGGAATTACTTTTCTCTGCCAAGTGCCAAACAGGAACGTAATTTGACGAAACCAAAAATAAGGCAGAATAAAAATTTGCCAATATTGATTCTCTAATCCTAAATTTTATTGTTCATTAATGTTATTAACTTGGAGTATCTGTTCAACTAATAAGTCAAAACTTAAAGTGCCAAACAGGAAGTTCTTTTGAATAATAGAAACACAAAATAAGGCAGAATAAAATTTGCCAATATTTAGTCTATTGCTCCTTAATATTATCAGCTTGGAGCATCTATTCAACTAATCAGTCAAAACCTAAGGTCCCTACAAGTCATTCGAGTATCTCAGTTCTTCAACTAGAAAGAAGGAGGGGATGTAAGAGGAAAGCCCCGATGATATAATCTTCTTTTCAACACTAAAGAATTCTCCAATTATGTTTTTTAAGACCACATAATAAATTTTAATTGTGCAACAGGGATGATAATGTAACTAATTCATAACCAATAAATGTAAATTCCTATTTCAGCAGCTATCTACTCTCAATTTCAAAGTCGAGAAATTAAAAAAAACGCGCACTCAGCACTGATCAGTTAAACTAAGAATAACACTCATCTTTAAATGATTCAGCTTACAATTCTACACTTAAAAAAACACACCTGATATCCAAGTAACGATTTCACACATTTCGGTTTGCAAGAATCTTCAAGATATCTCTTCTGATCAACAGGTTCTTCATCAGCCCTAAATTCATAATAACATCCAATGATGAGGCAAAACAAATAAACAAGTTCCAAGATGTCATACTAATATTGTAAGACCATGGTCCTTAATGTGCCAAATTACAATCAGTAAGAAATATTGTTTACTTAATCAACAAGAAGCCTATAATCAGACTGATTTGAATCTAAATTTTTTCAGCAATTCCTCTTAAGTACCACAGAACATACTGTAAGTCAAAACACGAGCGACTATTGCATCACAAATACCAGATATGGGCTGGGGCTATCAGCCTATCACTAACTAGGTAGCAATGAATATTATCAGACAGTATCACTCAGCTAATAAGAATCACTTATATCATTTCTAGCATTGGTTTAGCCTAATCTCTCAAGGGGAAGGGGTCACCTCAAAAAGGCTGAAAATCAACAATCCCAAACACTAAATCTACAGAATTCAAATAGCCTCCCTCAAAAAATCCATTGAGAAAGAAAAAAAATCAAACTTTTGCATCTAATAAAATAGAGACTCCAAATCAAGCTTCAATCCCAATAATCTCAGTAGCAATCAAGCGCGGGGTTGAAAAGGCCCATTTCCGGACCAATATCTAAATTCGTTTTCCACGTGGTTTCATGAAGAACACCTTGAACAAAATATTTGATTACAGCAATATTTAAAAACCCTAGATTTGTAAATTGGAGACATAACAAGTGCTAACAGTCCAATCAAAGATAAAAAATTGATGTTACAGAGAGAAGCTATGAGGCGTACATCGCAGAGTGTGAAGAGAGAATATAGCCGCGAAGTGAGTGGTGGTGGCGTCGTTGCCGCAGTGCTCTTGTATTTCGGATCTACCGGGCGTCACACTACTTGGATTCAATATAATTAGGGCTCCTATCGATTTGACAATCTTGGTCAAATTACAATCACAATTACATTTTTGCACCTCATATTTTTAACACAATTTTAATTGATTGATTTCAGTTTCAGTTAAAATAAATTTTATAAGGGAAATGCAAGTTAGGTCCGAAATACATTTTTTTAGAAATTAATCTTTTTAGTTGTGAAAAAAGTACTAGAATTGTTTTTAATATATACTCACTCTTCCCTCCATTATATATTATATGACTTTTTCGTCATTTCACATAAATTAAGAAAAATAGTTAATTTTAATAAAAAATAGTTAATTTTGTATGGAAAAATAAGTTATGAGTTGTTTTACAAAATATCCTTAAATTGATAGAATTAGAAGAAGAGATATAATTAAATAATGAATGATATGATAGGAAAAAAAAATTGATGCTTTATGTATTCTAGTACGTCATATAATATAGACACTTTTTTGGGGCTAGAATGTTATATATGGGATGGAGGGAGTATATCAATTCACACATGTGGTTATTGAAGTGTTGATTTTTTTTTGGTGAACAATTATTGAAGTGTTGAAATGGGCCAAGATAAAATACTGAGAAACTTGTAAAAGAAATTGGGTTTTTTTTTTGTACCCCCATCATATCTCTATATACCTTCACAATAAATTTTAAGACGAAAATACCCCTTGTAAAATTGACTTAAATCGGATCTACCTTTGGGGAGGTAGATCCGATTGACAAAAATAAAAAACGGATTTACGTATATCCGATTAGAATTAGTAGAGGGAAATCGGATATAGCTTTAGTGTGGTAGATCCGCTTTGTTAAGGGTTTAAAACCGGATGTACCTGTCGGGTAGGTAAATCCGCTTTGCAATTAACAAAGCGGATATACCTATCAGTAGGGGTATGTCCGCTTTGTTAAAATGCAAATCGGAATTACCTCCCTGATAGGTAAATCTGATTTGTACTAAATTCGACGGGTAGGATTTGACTGCCAGTGTTGATCAACGGTGTAGATTGCACCGACAATATCAACAGTTGATAATCATTGACGAATTCTATAAATACCCATTGCCAACCTCATTATTTTCACTCAAAAATTTCACTCTCACTTGCTTATTTCACTCATCCAAAATGGAGATATGCCTCACTCAACGCTCAGATGACAATAGGTTTTGCGGTATACATCATCGGGGCCAAATCACGATGAGAGAAGATGGTGTCCACTTCAGGAGTCCTCAGCCGGTGTTATGCAGAATCCACCGCGGCATGGGGTTTGAAGGTTTGAAGGATAAAGTGTGGCCCAAAGTTCAAGTGACTGGTGACGACCGTGACGTCACTAGTATCACTTATCGCAAACCCTATCTTGGAGACGATGGCCGCGTTTCCTTCTCGTCCATGACAATCAAGACTGACGAAGACGTGGTGAACATGTTAAACATCCATGACACGCTTCAGGGGTATAAGCCATTGGAGCTATACGTGGAAACTCAACGGAGTGTGAATGAGATTTTACGTTGTCTTTGACGACCAGAATTTTAGGAAAATGTATCTGCCTATTGTTATTGTAATTGGTTATGTTTTATCTTTTATCGTATGAATGAAATCGAAATTTTAATGAAACTCCACAAATATAATAAACCAGAAATAATAAGAATCAAGTCATAAAAAATAGTCCAAGCATACAATCACACAAAACCCCCTAGTCACGCCCCGGTAGCATATCCAGTAACCGGGTGAGGCGAGTGTATGTCTGACTACCCATCCTAATTTCTCCGCTCCAAAGCCCCCTTCGAATCTCCTCCTCCACAATCTCTAGCAAATCTGGCTGTACTGGTGGTGCAGCTGGCTGTACTGGTGGTGGTGGTGATGCAACCGGTAAGAGTCTAGGAATAGATGCTCTCACATACGAATGTATGTAATCCGGAGCAACCTGACCCAACTCCTCAGCAGGATAAGTAGTATGCAAAACCTCCTCCACCACAGACATATAATGTGCAATCCGAAAAATGCAGTCTGCATGGCTTGGACGACCGGTAAGAGGGTGACGTGGGATGACCTGCACGTACCCAAATTGTCTGAGGCACCTATCTGTC
Organism: Astragalus membranaceus; assembly: GCA_039519185.1. Lineage (NCBI taxonomy): Eukaryota > Viridiplantae > Streptophyta > Magnoliopsida > Fabales > Fabaceae > Astragalus > Astragalus membranaceus. Next base: position 3,222,887 of record CM076851.1, on the reverse strand, counting down.
ATGTAGGGAACAGTGATGTCTCCGCAGCTGATGTGTCCCCTGTATAATGAGACATGCTCAAAGTCTCTATCGTCACGGTGCTCCTCAAACGGTCGCCAACAGACATCATCCGAGGTCATCGCATCAATCCTCTGCCTGTATACCCCCAGCTTCACTACATCTGTCTTCTTCTTCCTCCAACGCCCACACAGTGCTCCAGCCCGCAATTCACTCCTCCTCTCCACCAGCTGAGGAAAATACCATAAAATCCAGCTCTGAAAAAAAGAAGATAAACAACATGGTGAATTAAAAACTATTTAACAGAAATTTAACCCAACTCGGAAAAAATTAACTTAAAATTATTACCTGTAAGAGGGTCGCATACCCTCCTAACTGATGCGACTAGTCCAAGTAGGAGTAGTTCAGCTGGTCATACATGAAAACAAGTGTTGTTGCCCCCCATGCATATGATCCCACACCAGCTGCACTGACATCCTCAAGTAGCAGCAGCCACTTAGCCTCAGCCCTGTCGCCAGTCTTGACTGTGAAGATGGACCAGCTCAGGATCAGAAGGATAAAGGCACTGACAGCAGAACGCATGTCATTCTCTATGGACCCTCTACTAACAATCTCCTGCAGCCACTCAAAACGGTAATATGGGCCAGACGAAGCTCGACACTCCAGCCCCACCTCCTCCATAGTCACACCTAGATAAACATGTGCTAGGTGGATGGCCTGATTAGTGGTGACAGAAGTAGGTGGAGCTCTGTAGTAGTTCCCCGTAATGGGTAAATGCAGCAAACAGGAGACACCATCCAAAGTAATCGCCATTTCACCAAATGGTAAGTGAAATGATGATGTCTCTGAGTGCCACCTCTCAAGAAAAGCAGACATCAGCTCATGGTCCACCTTTGTATGTCCGGTCGAGACGAGGGAGGCTAATTCGAAACCAGTGATTCCACAACCGGTGGTTTTGGGAAAACCCAAGCAATCTCTGAGCCAACTTGTTACCATGGTTGGTAACCTTCAATTTCCGCTCATATGTCTGTATTATAAAAGTATCAGAAATAAGGCTATGTAAATAAATTAAACTAAGAAGGCTATGTAAATAAATTAAACTTACCGGGTCTCTCAATATAACAGAACAAACATGAGATGCTAGCCCAGTGAATAGATGAGACTGCTCATCATGCTGCTCCTCATGCTGCTGAGGCTGATGGTAGGGCTCCTCCTGGTACTGCTGATACTGCTGCTGCTGATAATACTGCTGCTGGTAGTCCTCATGCATAGAATGGTCCTCAGACATAGAATGCTCATCAAGAGGGTGCCCCTGCTGGCCCTCCTAATAGTGATAGTCTGGGGCTGGGGCCTCCTCCACCTGCTGATACTGCTGCTGTCGGCTACGCCGGGTAGACGCATGTCCCGCAATCCTGTGGCGGGTGCGTGTACTAGGAGCAGATGGCGAGGCCTGACCCGAGGACTCCCCTCGATACCTATTGGACATTGAAAAAAAACAAAATTAAAAAAAAAACACAAAAAACACAAATCGGATCTAGCTATATCCGATGCGAAATCAGATATAGGTAGATACGATGCGAAATCGGATATAGCTAGTTCCGACTTACTTTTTCTGCGTGTTCTGAGGAAGATCGGATTTATGTAAATCCGATGGTAAATCCGATGGCAAATCGGAAATAGCTCTCTCAAGGGTAAATCCGATTCTCTTACGAAACTTTCTGGTCAAACAGATGCAAGTGAAAAATGGTAAATATTTTGTAAATTTGTAAAAATTTTAAGGGTATTTTCGTCTTTTCGCAGGGTCTGTTGGGGGGGGGGTATATAGGGATATGATTGGGGTAAAAAAACCCAAGAAATTGTTGTCTCTGTAGTGATTGCGCACAGAAGTCTTGGTCAGTTACTCTGTTTGCCTGAGCAATCCGCAAGAACTTGCCAAAATTGAATGTTTGCCCTATTCCGATCATGGAAATGGAGTATGCTTGAAATGCTGGTTTGTGTTATGTTCTTTGAACTCATTTGAGCTTGCGGGGACCATGATGTTGTAAGTAGGAACTAGGAAGATCTAGTTTACCACATTGGTGCTATCGACATTGTTGTTGAAGTTGTCGATATAGCTCGCAGAGTCGCAATTTTACTGTCGAAAGTCATTAATCAAATTGGTTGTTTGAGTAGTTCTTGAATGAGTCGAGCCCGTTGAACTTGCTCGTTTTATAGTTGAAGCTCTAATCGTAGAGGCAAGACTCTTGTCCTTGGTGTTTTGTGACGTTGGGTATGACGACGTCCAAGAATAGAAGCGCTATGCAGTGAAGCAAAACTTAATTTAAATGATAGACTTCTTAAAATTAGAGAAAATAAAAATAAAAGAATATTTTACAAAAGAAATGGACTAAAGCCAAAATATAGTACTGTGATTTTTCGTTAACGGTGAAATGGCTACCAAATTCAAAAGTAGCAAATATTTTTACAAAAATCTGGGTGATGCTTTCCTATGGGGGACCAAGAAAACATAGGTTGAGATGCATAGAAAATGGGAGCTAAGTGCTGCACATCTCTGTTTGACTTGTTTTAAATAAAAAGGGGATATCTTATATGCAATTCCATAGGTAGAATTTGTATTGTTTCCCAATCATAAGATGACACAAGTAATGATTATATGTATTCTTTATTATCTTTCATTTATTTTTATTTAAAATTAAAACAAATCATGTGTCATATTGTGATTAGAAAACACAAACCGTACTTATAAAACAGCATCTAAATTTTCTCCGAAAAAAAAAACACTCTTCAATATAACCAGAGGGTAGTGTTGGCAAAAAAAACTCTTACATACAGAACTTACCACTTCAAAGTTCAAATCATATTTAAGCACTTGTTTTAAAATGCTGAATCTGCGTACCAGAATACAAACTTCCAAATCTCAGTTATAATTTGGAAAAATGTTTTTATTAACTATATTGCTGGGAATTTCATGGGCTCAAAATTTCAAAAAGAACACAATAACAACCATACTGGACATACAGTTTGGCTACGAAATCAAGTGTTTAGGGGAAATTATATTGAAATGAAACAGGAACAGAACACAACGATAATATTCCATAAATTTCTCCCCTATTACTTCAGTTTGGTGAATAGCTTTGGTGCAACCTGCATTATAGGATTATGATTTATCAGAAATACAGAAGCAAACCAAACGACTCAATGATCATTTTCCAACTAAACAACAATACCTACACTTTTGTCAATACAAGACCAATAATCAAAATATTGTCCAGTGCAGTGTTTCTGCCCAGTTTCATCACCCTCTATCCTTTTAACACAAGCCTGCAGCAACATAAAGAATTACTCTCCTCTGCCAAGTGGGAACTTCTTTTGAAGAAACAAAAAATAAGGCAGAACAAAAGTTTGCAAATATTGACTCTCTGATCCTAAAATTATTGTACATTAATATCAGTAACTTCGGGTATATTTTCTTTTGATAAGCCAAAATCTAAGATACCAATCATATGTAAGAGGAGGGGAGGGGATGTAAGAGGAAGCCTCGCTGTTTTAACTCTTAATCAAATTTTCAACTTTGAATTGAGCCTAAGATCTCTGCCCAAACCCCATAGTCCCAAAATTGAAATTCGAGGCCTTGCTTCTTATATATATATATATATATATATATGTATATATATATATATATGTATATGAGTAGGGTTCAAGTTACTCCAAGAGTAACTTTTGTTAAGTTACTCCAAGAGTAACTTTTGTTAAGTTACTCCAAGAGTAACTTTTGTTAAGTTACTCTTGATCCCAGCCTTTAATTTCGATCTAATCCAATGGTAACAATACATTCTAGCCTTTTGTTGAATTAGTCTACATCCTAGCCTTGGATAGAGTAACTTGAACCTACCTATATATATATATATATATATATTCACCTAACCCTCCTCATTTATAGCACAATCACAATCCCAAAATCCCTCACCAGATAACACTGCAGAAGTGTTATATTGTCCATAGAACACGAGAGATGATAAAATACATGAGAATAAAGGAATGGTACACGGACAATTATCATGTTGTAGCTCAGTATTTCCTGACTATTGATTTGCTCAAAATTCCTATATAATGATATACTCTCGGTCAAAGACATCAATATCTCCTCCAATAACATTTTCTCTGTAAATAATTTCTTAGTTCTCTTCATTTCTTGACTCTTGCCACTACTATTTTCTACCTTATTGTCATATACACCTTACATTATTGAGTTCTTCAATTATATATTTTAGTAGACCAAATCATATATGTGCAAAACGGGTAATGTAATTCACCAATTAACCAATAAATGTAAAAACCAATTAAAGCACTTATCAAGTCTCAATTTAAAAATCAGGAAAGTAAAAGAATCATATGGTGATCACTTAAATTAAAACTAAAACTCATCTTTAAATCATCCAGCTTATAATTCTACATTTCAAAAAAAAAACACACCTGATATGAAAGTAACGGTTTCACACATTTCGGTTTGCAAGACTCTTCAAGATATCTCTTCTGATCAACAGGTTCCTCGTCAGCCCTAAAATAATAAAATCCAATGATAAGCTAAAAGCAATACACAGGTTCTAATATGACTCATTTTTTCATAAGCAGGCTTAATAGTTATTAATGTGACAGATAACAATAAGCACTACGAAGACATTCATAAAAAGAAATACAATATCCACAAAGTTCATATAACAAAATGATGGAAACAGGAAGAATATTGTGTAAATCAAAACATGAGCGAACAAATTCCGAATATGGATTATCACAAAGTTGATAGCAATGAATTTCATTAGTTAGTATCACACAGCTGACAAACACAATATGATAATCAACAAATCCCCATCCCTCAAGAAATCCATTGTGAAGAAAAATTAACTTTTACATCAAGATAAAAGAGAGACTTCAAATCAAGTTCCAATCCACACAATTTCAGTAGAATCAAGCGTGAGTTTAAAAAAAAAAGTCAATTTCCGGATCAAAAATGAAATCGATTATTCGCGTGATTTGATGAAACATTTAATTGCAGCGAAATTTGGGAACCCTAGATTTGCAGAATGGGGACATAGAAGCGTTAGCGCATTCCAATCAAAGATAAATAATGGAATCTAATAATAAAGAGAAATGAAATAAAGGAAGGAGCTATAAGGCGTACATTGCAGGGTACGAAGAGAGATTGCAGTCGCGGAGCAGAAGGTATTGAATGAGGACAGTATTGTTATTTGGGTTCCAACCGATTACCAGCTTTGATCAAAAAGAAAATTGGTCCTAGTTAGTTTTGATACGATTTCCAATTACATCTTTGTACCTCATTTTCTAAAATAAACCAGTACCATGAATACCCTCGGGTGGTGGTAACATTACATTTGTTATAATTTGTTATTTAAAAATTGTAAAATTTTAATAAAAAAAGAGGAAAAATTCAATAAAAATGTTATATTTTAATTTGCTTAAAAAACTCGTGTCGCAAAAAGATGAAAAAAGTCGGTATTTTCTTCTAATCTTAATAATGGAGTAAAAATCATAAAAAAGAAAATGTGATCTAATATAAGATATACACATCGTTGCCGCTCCTGTTGTCGCTCCCGGTTGACACTCTCTGTTGCCTCGATGCCTCTCTTGTTGCCGACCTTGTTGTCAGTCTCTCGTTGCCTCTCCCGTTAACGCACCACGTTGCCGCTCCCCGTTGCCGCTCTCGGTTGCCTCTCCCGTTGTCGTTCTCGTTGCTAGTCTCTCTTTGCCACTCATGTTGCCGCTTCCCGTTGCCTCTTTCACTACCTCTTCCCGTTACTGCTTTCGGTTGCCTCTCCCCAGAGCCGGCCATTCAACAGTACACTCTGTGCTACTGCACAGGGCCCAGCCCAGTTGAAATATTTTAGGGGCCCATTTTTAACTCAGTTGTTTTAAATCAACTTGCACTACGCTGACCGACCCCAGTAACTCACTTTTTTCCTATGTTTATATCATTTGCACATTGAAATTATTTTTAACAAAAAGGATGTTTTTTTTGTAAAACCCCCCTAACCCCATATCCCCTAAATTGACCAAATGGACCAAAATACCCCTAAAAAATTGTTAAAAAACGAAATCATTCATCATTCCATCATCTTTCCGGAAAAAGTGAGTTTTTTCCCTTAACTTCCCGGAAATAGACGTATTTCCGGAACGTATTTTTCCAAAAAACATTCTAGAAATACCATTTTTTAAGGTATTTCCGGAAAGTTAAATTTTAGGGATTTCCGGATATATCTCAAAAAGAGGTATTTCCGGAAGCCATTTTGGCTTCCGGAAATACCTCTTTTTGAGATATATCCGGAAATCCCTAAAATTTAACTTTTTGGAAATACCTTAAAAATGGTATTTCCAGAATGTTTTTGATTTTTTTTTTGGAATTCCCTTTTAATTAATTTTTTTGCTTTTTTCAGTGGCAACCAGAACAGGAAACATAGAGCGAGGCGAGCATTCAAGAGCGGGAGGAGATGAGCAGAGTCCTTCTGGCAGTAGGAGTAGGTTCCGATTGAGGACTAGACAGGCCGGACACGCGTCTGAGCGTCAGAGACGTGTCCGAGAGCGCGAGCAGCAGGAGGCTGAGCCAGACACCATGCATGTAGATGACCAGGCTGAGGCTAGGGTTGCTCAGCATGATGATGAGGTTGCTGAACGGGTTTTGTTACACCGGTTGCATGTCCACTGCGTCCAAAGACTACTACAGACGGGACATGTAATACTTTTAATAATTTGTTTATTTTTTAACAATTAATTACTTTTAATAATTTATTAATTACTTTTATTTTTTTACAGGACCGGGGTAAGATTAAAGTTGCTTCCCATGGGGGGAAGATACTGAAGATGAGACCTCAGCAGCACCACCCACATATAGCAGGATGGTTGCAGCAGGCCCATCTGTTTGAGCTGGACATCACACCTCTCGGCAACATCAACCACAAGCTCATATCAGCTTTTGTGGAGAGGTGGCATTCTAAGACCAGCTCATTCCACATGTCGTGGGGGGAGATGACAGTGACGTTGGACGACGTGTCTGCATTGCTCCACTTGCCGCTCACCGGCACACCGTTGGCGCATCGGCCACATTTTGACACTGCCGGTGCTATTAGGCCTGGAGTTGACCTGTTGGGCATTAACCACACAGCCTGTTAGGGAGAGTGTCGGTTCAACAGGGGACCGACATTCCGATTTTCTTTCTTGATGGCCGCATACACACAGAACATGGAGCGCGGCCATCTTGATCAGGCGGCACGGTGCTATCTGCTACACTTGTTGGGCAGCACCATTTTTGCCGACAAGAGTCACAAATCTGTCCCTGTCAAGTGGGTGACTCTTATTTTGGACTTTGCCCTGTGTGGCCAGTGGGCTTGGGGTCCAGCTGCTCTAGCTATTCTCTACAAGCAGCTGAATGATGCTTGTTACTGGGAGACGTCGCAGATTGGCGAATATGCTTCTCTGCTACAGGTAACTAATTAATTAATTATTTTTATTTATATAATTATTTATTTATTTATTATATTATTTTAGTGCAGGATATATGAGTATTTCCCCACCATCGTGGTGCGGAAAGACTTCGGTGCCAGCCAACTTCCACGTTGCAGCAGGTGGCGAACAAGAAGTGCGATAGTATCAAGCTTCCGGAGTTTTGGCAGCTGCTGGATGACTTGCAGAGGGATCAGGTCATATGGAGCCCCTGGGACGACCACAGACAGTACCTCCGGTTTCACAACATTTCATTATTCAGAGGTTGGCTGCTGTGGGGGGATGTGGCAGTGCCTTATATGCCAGACAGGGTCCGTTGGCAGTTTGGATATGTCCAGTAGATTCCTGATCCACCTATTTTGGGCCCACGTCCATCTCCGGAGGTCATAGTACAGCAGCTGATGTTCTACCAGTCCCCAACGCGGGCTTTTAGGGACAGCGGTCGACGGACACCCGTCCAGGGTGCTTGTGATGACGAGTACCTACCATGGTACTTCCAGGTGTCCATTCCCCGCCTGACTCCGGCTACGCCTTCACCTCCAGCTCCGCCTTCGCCTCCAGAGGATGTTGGTCCACTTCCCTATGAGTCCAGGGAGAGAGTAGCTAGGCATGTCCAGGATGCCTATGATAGTCTTTTCGCAGTCGACGGAGTCGACGGCATTCCTGATGATGTCTATGATAGTCTGTTGGCTGCTTTACAGATTTTGAACATTTAGTTGTATTATTTTTTGTATTTTTACTGTATTATTTCGCGTAATTTGATTTCACGTTCGGTTACAATTATTTTGCACGATTTTTTTGAGGTATTTCTGGAAAACCCATATTTCTGTCTTCCAAAAATATGTGTATTTCCGAAAATTTGTAATTTTTTTAAGGGTATGGAGGTATGGGGTGGGGGGGGGGGGGGTTAAAAAAAACACCCTAGGCGAAACTTTCCCACCGGATCAAAAAATACATTTATAGAATCCAACTACTAATACTTATATTTATATTTATCATCTTCTATCTTCTATAGGAGAAAATTTTATTTGGTAGATGTAGAACACTTAAATAAAATAGTTTTGAGTTTTTAGTGATATATTTGATAAAAAGTGTGAGAGATAAAGGAAAAAGTGAGATAAAATAATTGGAAATGACGTATTTGTCTTTAAAGTTGATGATGTGTCAATTTTTTTTTGACAAAAATGTGTCAAATTTTTAGAAATTGTTAGTTTAGTATTTTTTGTAGTGGTTTGTTTGATTTGATATATATATATATATATATATATATATATATATATATATATATATATATATATATATATATATATATATATATAGTAGAAGTAGATATATAGTAGATAGGTATAGTAGATAGTAGATATATAGTAGATTTTAATTAATTGGCTAGTTAAAATTAATTTTATGGAATTTTATGGTCCCCAACCGAGTTGGGTTTGGATATCATCTGATAGTCTTGAGTTTGAGTCTTGGAGCGTAGTAAAAACTTTATTGTAACAGGAGAACCACATGGATCAGCAAAGACAAGTAAACACGTGGCCAACTAAGTTTCTTAGCTACTGAGTATCGACGAAGTGTTTGAATAATGCACACCAATAACACGCTAATAAAGGCCGTTGATCTTAATAAATATATCGACTTGCAAACTATTTTAAAAAATTTTCCTCTGCTCTCCTAGTTTTTTTTATGACAAATGTTAGTATTTTTTATTAGGAAAGTTAAAAATGTTTTTTTTACAATTAAGTTAAAAATGTTAGTGGGTGGAGGTTAAACATCTTCCTCTCTATCACTCCTTTTATTTAGGCCCATACAGCTCACACCCCACAATTTTACCCATTAAACCCAAAAATACAAAAAAAACCCCTCAAACACCTAAAATACCCTTACTTATCCCAAACTTATCTCTTTCTCTCCCCTCACACCCCCCAACCAAACCATCATCTTCAACACCCATCAAACCCTAAATCAAAATCCGCCCAACCCACCTCTCCGTCGCCGGAAACTAAGCTTCTGAAATGTATTTGATTTTTGCTTAGGTGGCATATAATTTAATTTAATAAAAATAAAAGCTAAACAAAAATAAAAATGGCATGCCACCTAATCAAATAATGAGTCAGCACGCCACATAAGCACCGTTAACAAAGTTGGATGGAGGTTGACGGAAAAGGATTTATGTGTCAAAAATTTGAAAGATAAATGACTTATTTGGGACAAAAAAAACATAAAAGACTAATTCGTTACTTTAAATAAAGATAAGGGACCCCGGGAGCACTTTAGCCTATTGGTTTTTAGTGACTCAAAAAAATGAAGAAAATATGTCTGGTAAGATATAAAAAAGACCAAGCTAAGCTGCTTACAGTTACACGGTCTATTACAAAATATAATGTATGTGAATAAAGCTTCCCAATCTTATATTAATCTTCAACATCTTTCCACCATATCAAATGTTCTAAATTCTACCTTTCAATATTGTTTTATCCCCATAATATGATGGCTAGGCTTCCACTCTTTATGCTTCAAACCACTTTGGAGCTGCATAACCAACTAAAAAGAGCTCTGAAAATATACCAGCAAAAAACAGAAGTGAAGAAATTATAAATAAAATTAAAAATTTGTGCTTTTACTAAAGGCGACCAAACTAAGCATTGTGTCAAAAAAAACTAAACATCTTTTGCATGTTACTAACGGTTGATGAATGTTAGCAAAGATTTATAAAATTTTAAGCAATAAACGATGGCTTTAAGCAATAAGCATCATTTCTTGTCAAAAAAAAGTAATAAGCATCATTTAGAAATGAATGGATATGATCACGTACCCAAAAAATTAAAGAAATGAATGGATATATCCTAGTTAAGCTCTCTTAATCTGAGTAGGTTCCCAGGAAAGAGAGGTGGGTCACAATGGACACTCTTAAGTACCAAGTCTTTCCTAGCCAGAATTTTCCCCAAACAACACTGGTTTCAAGAACAAGCCGAAGAGATTACTGGGATGAGTCGCGGACTAGGTCGCTCTCTTTAAGCCGTTTCGTGGCATTGCTCCAAGGTGCAAGCAGGCTATCAACCACGACGTCCCCAGGATAAAACAGACCAGTCGAAACTGCTACGAAAGTTCACTGCACCGTGAAAATTCGCTCTAAGATATACACCCTCAATATGGTTATGAAAAACCACTCTTTAGAAACTAAGCTTGGAAATGCTTCAAGCTTTCTAGAGAAGAAAGAAATTTCGGGTCTAGTACAATCAGTGGCATACCTTAGGCTGCCAATGATGCTTGCATATTCCGTTTGTCTTACACTGTCATCAGCGTTCTTAAAGAGCTTAACACTCGGATCATATGGTGACATGCAAGTTTACAATTGAAATAATTGTATTTCTTTAAGATCTTCTCAATATAATGAGATTGATCCAATGAAATTCCTTTCTCGGACCTAGTGATCTTAATACCAAGTATTACACTTGCTTCTCCGAGGTCTTTCATATCAAAGTTGTTGCACAACAGTGATTTCATTTTATTTACAGCATGAATGTTTGATCCAAATATGAGTAAGTCGTCTACATAGAGACATATGATAGTGCAAATGTCATTCTCGGTTTAGTAATAAATGCATTTGTCACTTTCATTCACTTTAAACCCGTTCGATAAAATCAGATTATCAAACTTCTCGTGCCATTGTTTAGGAGCTTGTTTGAGACCATACAGAGACTTATCCAACTTATAGACCTTGTGTTCTTGCCCAAGAACTACAAAACGTTCAGGTTACTCCGTATAGATTTCTTCTTCTAATTCACCATTTAAAAAATCAGTTTCGACATCCATTTGGTGTACTTCCAAATTGTAAATAGCGGCCAACGAAATTAGTACCCTTATGGATGTAATTCTAGTAACAGGTGAATATGTGTCGAAGAAATCTATATTCTCTCTTTGTCTAAAACCTTTGGCTACAAGGCGAGCCTTGTATTTATCAACAGTGCCGCCAGGTTTTAGTTTTTTTTTCAAAATCCATTTACAACCAATTGGTTTGCAACCAGGAGGCAGGTCCACTAAGTGCCATGTCTTGTTAGACTCTAGAGAATCCATCTCGTCATTGATGGCTTCTTGCCACAAATCGGCATCCAAAGAAGACAATGCTTCTTGAATGCTAGTTGGATCCTCTTCTAACGTATAGATCATATAATCGGATCCATAGTCCTTAGCAACACGTGCTCTCTTACCTCTTCGAGGTTCTATTTCCCTTAGTTCGTTGTTTTCAACGTTCCTAGGCACAGAAACTTGACTAGTTCCGGTGCCCCCACTATTTCTATATTTAAAAGGGAATTCATTTTCATAAAAGTCAACATCATTTGACTCTATGATCACTTTAGCTTTAAGGTCATAAAACCTGTAAGCTTTAATGTTTACGGCCTACTCGATGAAGCTTAGAATATGGGAAATTTGGGGGTCCCATTCGAGATGTTGTTCTTTTGAGCCTGATTACAGTTTTAATTTTGAAAGGTTTTCTAGAAAATTATATTGCAATTTTCAATATTATATATCGCAATATATCGTGAAAAACATAACTTCTCAAAAAAATAATATTATTGCTATTGAGAACAAAAGCAATTCTACGATATAAAATCATTAACCGTTAAGTGTTAACCACTAACAGCAACAAAAGATGTGAGTAAAAAATAATTTCAAAAATATGGATTAAAAAAATTCATTCTTATAGAGATCATTATTCTCTTTCCGTAGAATTAAAAATTATAGAGATAATCATTCTCTTTCTATTATTAGATCGTATAGAGAAAACAATTCTCTTTCTATTGATAAATAGTATAGAGAAAATTATTCTCTTTCTATAGGAATATTCTTTTTCAAAGCATCACAGGCATCCCTGGCGGACTTGTACAGGTACTGTAATAATCATAAATATCAACAGTTAGTCCGTTCAGAATAAAATTCTTACAGAGATAGTCATGCTCCTTCCATAGGAGTATTTCTTTTGCTGTTTTAGTCTGTTCAGCTGTTTCAGCAGAACCAGCACCAGTAATTTCTTCGTTGGTCATGGCTGAATTAGAAACGTCTTAAAAATGTTAATCTGAGTAGGTTCCCAGGAAAGAGAGGTGGGTCACAATGGACACTCTTAAGTACCAAATCTTTCCTAGCCAGAACTTTCCCCAAACAACACTGGTTTCAAGAACAAGCCGAAGAGATTACTGGGATGAGTGGCGGACTAGGTCGCTCTCTTTAAGACGTTTCGTGGCACTACTCCAAGGTGCAAGCAGGCAATCAACCACGACGTCCCCAAGATAAAACAGACCAGTCGAAACTGCTACGAATGTTAACTGCACCGTGAAAATTCGCTTTAAGATATACACCCTCAATATGGTTATAAAAAGCCACTCTTTAGAAACTAAGCTTGGAAATGCTTCAAGCTTTCTAGAGAAGAAAGAAATTTTGGTTATGAAAAACCACTCTTTAGAAACTAAGCTTGGAAATGCCTCAAGCTTTCTAGAATAGAAAGAAATTTAGGGAGAAGAGAGAAAACTTGAGGAATGATTTATCGTGAAGTGGTGTGATTTGCAAATGAGGAGAAGCTCTCCTTTTATAGGCTTTTTCCACTATAGAAGTGCTTAGCCTATCCAATGTGAGACTTTTTCCAATTCACACACAAGAGTTCTATCCATAGTTTTAAAAACCGGCTCGGCCCGGCCGTTCGGACCGGTCGAACCGGGAACCGGGGGGGTAATCGAGCCGGTCAACCGTATGGATCGGATATGCAGCAAACCGGCGAAAACCGGTGTGACTCGGTCGGATTTTACAAAAACCGGTGAACTGGTGACCCGGTTTGACCCGGACCGGGTTGTGAATTTAAAAAAATATTTTTTTTATCAAAACGACGTCGTTTAATCTGTTTTTTTTTTGCTCTTTTTCATCTTTTCTTTTCCATTATTGCATTATTAGCAAAAATAAGTACCATATTTGTTGAGTACATATTAATTTGTATGATCTAAAATAGATTAATATTATGTATGAATAAATTTAAAAATACTAATAAATTAAGATATTAATTTTTATATTTTAGTAAATTTAAAATAAACATAAGTATTAATTTTACAGGTACAAAATTTATATTATATACTATATAGGTCTTGAAAATTCGCGAAATAGAGACCGGGTCCGAGTCATGCGGTCCCGGTTTTGGTCATGCGGTTCAACTGTCGACCCTCGGTCCGACCCTTGACCCAGTGACACAGTACATTCACCGAGTCGGTCACCGGTCCGAGTTTTAAAACACTGGTTCTATCCAATGTGGGACTTTTTCCAATTCACACACAAGAGTTCCAACAAACTCTGAAGAATTTCATTTGAATTGTTACACGTTTTGTATTATTTCCCGTCAATCTCTCACAAAGTATGCCAATTAAAATCCATGGTATTATTTTCATCCATTTTTCCATTGATGAAAGTTGCAATATTCGGTAGGGTTTCTCTCTTGGTGAAAGTTGCAATATTGTATCAAAGAAAGCCCCTTCCATTGATGATCGAGACGTTCTCTCGGCCAACCGTGTAAGTAATGTTGTTCACTCTGGTTTGTTGGAAAGATTTCATATCTCACAAACAACACTTCTTCGTGTTCGTTTAAAATTTAGTTCAAAATTGTTGGTAATCTTTCGAATTTGTTCTTTCTAGGTCTTGTAAACCCGGCTGGTCACGTATAAACCCGGCTTTGCCGTTCCGTGTTGTTCTCCCTTCCCAACAAAGTTTTTCCACACCCAAGATTCGAACCCGAGACCTTGGGGTGAGATTCGAGCCCAGTTACCACTCGAACCAACCCTTGTTGGTGGAGAAATGTACTTCGAGCGAAAACAAATGTATTTATAATCTATAATAGATAATAGATTGCCCATATGGAATACATTATTTCAATTGAAAATTAACTGAGGTAAAAAATTTAGAAATAATTCAAATTTAATTTGAAAAAATTCCTTTGGCTTAATTACAATTTTGGTCCCCCTATTTTCACCAACTCACGAAATAACCTCTATCGAATGTTGTTGTAATGTGTATCGGGTTGTGATTGTGGGATTGATTGTTGTGGGCCTGATAGTATTAGTTGGTGTCTTAATTGAGAAATGGTGGTAGCGCCATATTGGTTTTATTGTCCAAGTGTGTTGTCCACCTATGAGTGAGAAAAATCCTAATAGGATGCACATTTATGAAATTATTCTCAAATAGTTGTGTGATTGACACATTGGAAAATAGGTCTTGAGAGGCATTTTCCATTATATTATTATAGATTACAAATGTTAATAAAAAAAATTATAGATTACAAATTCGAAACAACCCTAATTAATGTTAATTGGCAGAAATTCTATTGAATTTTCATTGGAGTAATTCCTAATTCATGGACCAAATTAATTTCCTTTTTGACTATTTTTACAACAATTTTCATTTTAACTATTTAGCATTTAATGTGTCTATTTAATTTCATCTCTCTTAATAAAGTAGGAGACATAAACATTAATGCCTTGATATATGGGAGTAATAGGATCGACCATTAATATTGAGATCCTCTCCATTTACTGAAGAGTTCTAGTAGAAGAGAGATAGACTAATGGAATAAACTAATATTATTTTCATGAGTCTATCTCTCCTACTGGAACTGTCCAGTAACCGGAGAGGATCTAACCCCTACACCTGAAACTTTTTTTCTCAATGTTTCATAATTAATGAATAGTTTTCATATTAATTAATGCTAATAATTTGATAATGAAGTAATAAGCATGGCATTTATTAGTTGTCAAAAAAAAAGCATGGCATTTATTCCATATGCAAATTATAGTAACATTTTTTTCATTTTATTTTTGAATTAATTTTTTTATAAAGGTCCGCGACACATAGGATTTTTATACACGTCATGGGTAAGGCTTATGTGGCATGCTAATTAGTTGAAAAATGGAACAATCCTAAAATAGATTATTGTCAAATGTATTATTAATAGAGGCAAATTATGGTGACGTTTTTTTCATTTTATTTTTGAATTAATTTTTTTATACAGGTCAGCGACACATAGCATTTTTATAGTGACACGCCATGGGTAATGCTTATGTGGCATGCTAATTAGTTGACAAATGGAACAATCCTAAAGTAGATTATTCTCAAATGTATTATTAATAGATAGATATAGATATATATGGATTCCTTAAATAGGTTATTCTTAATTGTATTTTATGAACTGAGATGTTTACAGCCAGCATTGAGCTTGCCGCATTTCTGAACTGTGAATAATTAGTTGTGAATATTCTTTGTTTGACAGGTATATAAAATCACGCTATTCTTTTTAAGGTTGTTAGCATTTGTTCAGGAATCTTTTTAAGGCGCGTTAGCATTTGGTCATTTGATATACAACTTGTTTAGTCAACTAAGTAAGTGTATAGTGATGTAAAGCTATTGAATGAGAATCATAAAATGTGCACTGATCCGTGGATGATTGTGTGATGGAGAGATATTGTGGAATTGCGATGTAAGGGAAAGGATACGAATTATTGATTGAGATATTGATGAATTACGGAGTTAGTGGGAAGGCTATAAATGCCATTGAGTCCATATTGTAAAGGAAGTTCAAATTGTGAATTTTTAAATCAGGTTAGGAATTGTACGTGGAACAGAGATACCAATTAGTGAATAAAATGTGGACTTTTATGTTAACGAACCCGTGTTTATTTGACAAATCATCCCCAGCTATTTTAATATGCGTAATTGAATAAAAAGAGATGGCAAAAGTTTTAAATTAGAGTAAATGCATTTTTTTGGATCGATGAAGTATATATACCAAATGACCATATCAACATTTCTAGTTGGAGTATTATAAACATTTCAACTAATACTCTCAACCCTTCAGCTACCAAATGACGCTCCATTTCTTTCTTCGTTACCTCAACCGTCTCCGTCCCCGCTGTCTCCGTCCCCGTCGTGTCAATGCTGAATCCTCTGGCGCCACGACGCTGCCAATAGTCACCTCCCCTCGAAGCGTCTCGCCGGAGATTCCTACCTCAACGGTCATTGACTCGCCCCCTGCTTTCTCCTCCGTCACGCCCCGGTCTTCAAACTCAGATGCTGACTGTGCTGTGTGTCTCTCGAAGCTCGATAACAACGACACTATCCGTCTACCTGTCTGTTGTCATGCCTTCCACACAGACTGCATCATCACATGGTTTCTTTACAACCTCTCATGTCCGCTATGTCGTCGCTTTGCTATTCCCGCCTCTGATTCCAACTTCGCCAATGTTAGCCGCTATTTTGTGGAAGAGGAATCAAATAGTTACTGGGTCTATATTCATTCATAAGTTTTAGAAGACCCGGAAGGTTCTTCACCAGATTTAGTCATTTCGTTCCAATAGTTACCCGTTTTTTTTGGTACATCACGTTTTGTATTATTTCTCGTCAATCTCTCAAAATTATGCCAATTAAAATCAATGGTATTATTTTCATCCATTTTTCCAATATCTGCTCTTAGAGTGGTTATTGCATAATGACCATTGCAATGGTATACCTTTAGTGGGCGTTAAAAATATTTGAAATTGATCTTTTTTTTTTATCAATATATTTGAAATTGATCTTGAATATGGTTGTGGGAAAAATGAAATATTTGAAAAATCATAAAGTTACATTTATTTATATTGTAGATAAATGGTAACAATTTAAATTAGAGTAAATGTATTGTGATTGAGATAAAAATCGTTTCCTGGAAATCTAACACTTCCAAGTTCGTGTGAAAAGTCAAATATGCGCGGAGACGGGTCATGTGAGTCTCATATATAAAGTTAGTATTTATCCAAATAAATTTCAAAAGAAAATATATTAAAAAAGGTTTTGGCTATAAAACTTGCTTAAATGGTGTTGTAACTTGATTTTTAGCTATTTTTGATTAAAACATTTTGGCTAAATAGTCTTACTCTAACTTTTAATATAGTCGACGAATGTACTCAACCATTTTTAATAATACGACAAATTATAATTGATTGGCGGTGGGCGGTGGCCAAAAAACTTTTACAATAACAAATTACATAAATTAAATCCCTATAATTATCTTTTTTATTACATCTATATTAACAGTAGCAAGCTAGAGAATTCTGAAATGGAAATCTATTCATTCTTGCTCACTGAATTACATAGTTGAGATTTTCAATTATATACTCCCTCCGTCCCTATTATAAGAAAATTTTGGAGTTAATTTTGGTCCCAAGTATAAGAAATTATTCAAGTTTTTGATGTATATTTATTGCTTAAATACCAATTTTATCCTCATTGAATGTTTTGTCTTTCCAGTTTTTAAGGTGAGTTGGAGTAGTGCACATAAATCTGACTTGAGGGGGAGTTATTCACATGTAGAGTTGAGTGGAAGGTATTTTGGCAACTTAACTTAAAAAAGACAAGAACTAATAAGCTCATTGGTAGTGATGATTTTTGTATTTTCTTTTAAAATAGGGACCGAAGAGAGTATAAGCTATATCAATCACAACAGCCAATAACCGTAACCTACCTATGACTAACTAATTTCCCTAGAGTTAGTTAAATAAAGGAATGAACTACTAACATAACACACATTGAGGAGGCGTTGATGCTTGAGTTTTGTTCGGCCTATAGGGGCGTGAGAATTGGTGTTAGGTGCCTTGTTCCTGCAAATATTCAGTCATAGCCAACTCTTTGGCATTGTCGGATCGTAAACATTTTATAGGTTTGTTAAACCCAAGGTTGTCAAAACCGGACCGGACCGGGCAGTTCGGCCGGTTGAACCGGGAATCGGACCCCTATCCGGTCCAGTTGAACCCCAAAACCGGATTGCTGAAGAACCGGGAATTGAACCGAAAAACCGGCCAAAAATCGGGAACCGGACCAAAAACCGGCCAAAAACCGGGAACCGGACAGAAAACCGGTTTTTTTTTATTTTTCTTAAAAAATGGTATATCATGTTGATTTTGGTAAAAAAAAATGATAAATGATGTTGAATTTTGGTATATGGGATTTTTTTATACATTTTTATAATTAAATTGATAAAATAAATAAATAATTAAAAAATAAATGTGTACACTAATATTACTACGAGAGTATTTACATTATACTAGTATCTAACTATCTATGATTGTTGAATATTATAATTTTATTATGTCATACTATATTTTTTTTTGTTTTTTAAATAATGTATATAATTAATTCCGGTTCAACCACCGATTCAACCGGTTGAACCCAAGAACCCCTGAACCGCTACCTCTTCCAGTTCAATGTCCAGTCCGGTTTTGATTACCTTGGTTAAACCGAGTAGTAACAAAGTTAAAAAATGTTTGATCCATATAAGAGCCTCTGATTTATGGCTTAACATGTACAGCCAGGTGAACCCGCTATAGTCATCCACAATAGTTAGAAAATAGCTCTTAGAATCATATAGCTTGGCTAAACGGTCCCCATATATTACATTGGACTAGATCAACAGGATGTTTTGACATATTATTAAAGTGTGGGAAAGGAGGCCTTTTAAAATTGGCTAGGGGGCAGATTTGACAAGTATGAGTATCGAAGTTGTTAGGAACAACAAAAGGAATTTTAGTACTAACAAGTTTCGGTACAAAGTCAGATAGATCTCCTAGCATGCATACATTGGCTCTTTGAACTGATGCAGAAAGAGAATTTGAAAGATACTAACAAGCTTGTTATGTAGTCACATTATTACAAGATGCAAGAGATGAAGTGTGTTTAGGAGTAGGGGAATGCATAGTGTAGAGCCCATTCTCAAGGATACCCTTACCAATCTCTGTCAGGAGTTAGGTTCCCTAAAGCAAAAAGAATTCTGTAAAGAATGTTAATGACATATCAGTATTGGGTTATAATTGTTTCACTGAAACCAAATTTACACTAAAACTAGATATGTATGTTACATTTTGCAAAGTGATTGTAGGTGAAATGGTGATTGATCCTATGGCTGTAACTGGGACTATTGTGTTGTTAGGGAGTGTGACAAATTTATTATGGTATATAGGAGTGAAAGAATTAAACAGAGACAAGTCACATAAAATATGTGAGGAAGCACCAGAATCAAATATCCAAGTACTATGATTAGAGGGCTCAGGGGTGGAAAGGACCATACCTAAGTTGGATTGATCACTCTCTCAGGGGAGGAAGCTTTCGCCATTTGAGCTTGTATGAACTGGAGCATCATTTCATACTATTGTGGAGTGCCTCTTATAGGATGGTGGATAGAGGTGTCAATTTGGCCCAAGCCCCCAAGCCCAGCCCCATTGGCCCCCAATCAAGCCCCATAAAATTGAAGCCCCCTATTAATGGAGTTTTTTTTAGCCCCAGCCCACGCTTTTAAATTTTTTAGTGGGTTGGGGCCAGGGCTTTGTGGGCTGGCCCCCAAATTTTATTCTCATTTTTTTCCCACTATTTACACCTCTACTTTCATTCTTTCACCCCCATTCCTCTTCTCCTTCCCTCTTACCACCACATTCTTCTCCCTCTCACCACAACCACCACCACCATCTCCCACTCACCACCACCACCTCATTTTCCCTCCCACCACCACCAACTCCTTATCCCTCTTGCCACCACCACCCCACCTCTTTTCCCACTATTTATACCTCTACTTTCATTCTTTCACCCACTTCCTCTTCTCTCTCACTCCCACCACCACCACCACCACCATCTTCTACTCACCACCACCACCTCATTTTCCCTCTCACCATCATCACCTTCATTTTCCTCTCACCACCACCACCACCACCTATTTTCCCACTATTTACACATCTACTTTCATTCTTTCACCCTCTTCCTCTTCTCTTTCACTCTCACCACAACCTCCTTTTCCCTTTCACTACAACCACCACCACCTCCTTTTTCCTCTCACCAACCACCACCACCACCACCACCACCACCTATTTTTCCACTATTTACACATCCACTTTCATTCTTTCACCCCCTTCCTCTTCTCCCTCACTCACCACCACCTCCTTCTCCCTCTCACCACAACCACCATCATCACTATCTCACACTCACCACCACCACCACCACCACCACCACCAAGAGTGGGTCATTATTTGCAAAATAAATATTTAGGGCCTATGGGCTAAACTAGGCCATCAAAGTTGAGTGGGTCATTTTTTGCAAAATAAATATTCAGGGCCTATGGGCGGGGCTGGGCCCACATGGGCCTTATGGGCTTGGGGCCTATGTGGGCCTTAGGATGGTGGGCTTTTTGGTCCATGGGCTTTTTGGTCCATGGGCCATGTGGGCCTAGGGTGGGCTGGCCCACGTGGGCCAAATTGACAGCTCTAATGGTGGATAACCGTGGTGTTTGAAGCACTTTTCTTTGAGATGGCCAATCACTCCACAATGAGAGCAAGTAGGTTTATCCCTCTTTGGTGCTCTAGCAGCAGCATGTTGTACTGCACAAGCAACATCAGCCTTGGTTGCAACAGTAGGTGAGCCAGTCTCTCATTGTTTCTCATCTTGAGATACAAGTGCATACACTTGATCAATTGAAGGTATAGAGTTCATAAGCAAAATTTGGCCACTAACATGAACAAATTGTTCATTGAGTCCCATGAATAAAATCATTACACATTCGGATTTAATACCACAAGTGCAAGTATGAACAACCTTATATTCTCCTAATTGTTCATAAAGTGCCTTAAACTTGGTATAATATGAACTGATAGAATAAGTACCTTGATGAGAGGTGAGGATCTCCTTCTTGAGTTGGAAAATGCGCGAACCATTTGATTGCTGGAAACATGTATGAGGATCTTTCCAAATTGCTGCAGCATCATCAGAGTAAATCAAGCTCGCGGCTATCTCCTTGCTGATGGA
Source organism: Astragalus membranaceus (assembly GCA_039519185.1). Classification (NCBI taxonomy): domain Eukaryota; kingdom Viridiplantae; phylum Streptophyta; class Magnoliopsida; order Fabales; family Fabaceae; genus Astragalus; species Astragalus membranaceus. The sequence goes on along the minus strand of CM076851.1, from coordinate 3,201,533 downwards.
ATTAAGAAGCCAAGAGGAAACGGTGTTGTTGTTGCGGATACAAGCACGATATTTTGGTTGATCTTCAGCAGGCTTAGGAATTTTACTGTTGACGAAGCCAACCTTATTTTTGCCGTCGAGAACCACGAGCATGGCGCATCTCCAAGAACTGAAATTATCCATGTTGTGAGACGAGAACCAAGCCAGCGTTGTCTGAGGGATGGAGATAGTACTCATCGTCATGATTCTGAGGAGGATTTGCCATGGATGGAAGCAAATCGAAGGAAGCGATGAGAAAAGGGGAAAATGGATGCAAGAATCGATTCGTTGAGGAACGAAGGAGAATACAAAATCGAGGGTCGATTCAACAAGAATCGAAGGCAACGATCGAAGATTGAAGCGGAAGAAGACGAAGATTAGGGATATTCTGTTGATACCATATTAACAGTAGCAAGCCAGAGAATTATGAAATGGAAATCTATTCATTCTTGCTCACTCAATTGCAGAGTTGAGATTTTCAACTATATACAAGCTGCATCAATCACAACAACCAATAACCGTAACTTAACGGTGACTAACTATAGTATTTTCTCTACAATTAGTTAAATAAAGGAATGAACTATACTAACTGTACACACAATAACAGTAGGCAATAATAATGGAACAAATAAATATGAGTCTCTAATAATCTCTTATCTCAATTTTTTCTTTTATTTTTATCTATCTTCTCCCGGATGAAATGGATACACCAAAGGGTGTAAAAACAATTATTTAGTCATATCCTAGTACTATTTGTTTTTTTTTGTTGACATCACCAAGTACTATTTGCTAGTAATATAAAACGTATATATGGCTTTTGTATTGTGCGTTCCGTGTGTAGGACACACTCCTTTCATTTGTTTATTTGCTTGTGTTAGTTTTTTTTTTATATCTATATCTATTTGCTTTTGTTGCTTTCAAATTCTCGGCTTAGTCAGAAATCACAATTTAATCCAGGTATATTCGCCCTTTAATCTCCATTATTAGTAGGTGGATTTGTCATCTGGGCCAGAACACTTCAATGGTTGGTTCATCTTCATTTAGCTAAAGTTGTGGGTTTGAGTCCATCCAATTTTGTTGATTATCTTATTAGGATTCATAGATTTCATATATGTACTGCATCCCCAATTCTGAATGCTCTAATTAATTGGGATGAGAAGGGATTCTTGGAATTTGCTCCGTACACTTGCTATGGATAACTCGTTTCCTTGGTGTATTATTGGAGACTTCAACGACCTCCTTTCTAATGATGATAAGCGAGGTAGAGTTGAACATCCGCTTTGGAAGATTCGTGGCTTTAGAGAGGCGGTGACAGATAGTAATCTCATTGATATTCCTATTGAGGGTTATCAATTCACTTGGTGTAAGGGTAGGGGCACTAATGATTTTAAGGAGGAGCGTCTTGACAGAGCTATGGCAACCCAATTGTGGAAGGATACTTTCCCTAATCACCGTTTGTGTAATAGTGTTGTCGATAGATCGGATCACACACCTATTGTGCTTCACCTTTATGAGCGTGATCGTAGAAGAAGGGGAAGATCTTTCAAGTTTGAAAATGCTTGGTTGGAAGAAGAAAATCTTGAAAGCATTGTGGAGAAAGGTTGGTCTCTTGGTGAAGGTTTGGATGTGTTGAATAGATTAAAGGCTTCCACTGAGGAAATGAACGTTTGGGGTCGCTCTCTTCGTATGAGATACCGTGTGGATATTGAACGTTGTCGGAAGGAATTAGAGGCTTTGCGCGAGGATATTGCTCACGATGCTTGTGTGTGCTATAAGGAGGTTCAAGCTAAACTTCGCCAGCTTCTTTCTCAAGAAGAATCATTTTGGAAACTTCGCCAGCTTCTTTCACGCAGCTGTCACTACTAGAAAGCGTCGCAATGAAATCAAAAAACTTCAGCGTGTGGATGGTACTGAAGCAACCACGCAATCTGATCTTGAAGAGCCAGCCTGTGATTATTTCATGTCTTTATTTCAGCGAGCTGATGCAAACCGCGGTTTGGTTATTGATGCTATACCTTCGATTATAACTCATGATGTGGACAACGAATCTCTAGTGCAGCCTTTTGTGATGGAGGAGTTTTCTCGGGCTTTGTCTGAAATGCATAAGGATAAGGCCCCGGTCCCGATGGTTTGAATCCCGGCTTCTACAAGCGGTTTTGGCACTTATGTGGTGAAGAGGTTTTCCATGCAAGTCAAAGTTGGCTCCAACAAGGGTATTTTCCATCTCACTTAAATGTCACTAATATTGTTTTGATCCCGAAAAAACATAATCCATCTTCTATGAAAGATTTGCGCCCCATTTCCTTATGCAATGTTGTTTACAAAATTCTTTCTAAAGTCCTCGCTAATAGATTGAAACCTTTGTTATCTAAATGCATTTCCCTTGAGCAATCCGCTTTTGTTGAGAATCGGTCTATTTTGGACAATGCAATGGTTGCTATTGAGACTATCCATCATATGAAATGTAAAGTAGGGGGAAGGAAGGGGAGGTTGCCTTTAAGATTGACATTAGCAAAGCTTATGATAGAGTATTTAAGGGCTGTTTTATTTAACTTTGGCTTTCATGAAAATTGGGTGAGATGGATGATGTTGTGGTTGGAAACCGTTGACTATCAAATTATTGTTAATGATAAGAGTGTTGGTCCTGTTAAACCTCACAGGGGTCTTAGACAAAGAGATCCTCTTTCTCCTTACTTGTTTATTCTTGGGGCGGAAGGACTTACTAGACTCATTAAAAAAGCTGAAGGGAGGGGGGACTTGCATGGTATCAAAGTGTGTAGGGGCGCCCCAGTCCTCACACACCTTTTATTTGCTGACGATTGTTTCTTATTTTTCAAGGCCACTAAAAAGGAGTCTAGAACCATGAGAGATATTCTCAATACTTATGAGCTGGCGCCGGGACAAGCTATAAATCTCCAGAAGTATGAAATTTATTTTAGCAAAAATACCTCTCCTTATATGAGACAACTGGTTTCAAACCTCCTTGGTGCAACAGAGTGCTTGGGTACAGGGAAATACTTGGGCCTGCCATCTATGGTGGGTAGAAAAAAGAAATCCATCTTTAATTATCTCCGGGATAGAATTTGGAACAAAATTCAAAGGTGGTCTGGCAAGCATCTTTCCAAGGCGGGCAGGGAAGTTTTGGTTAAGGCAGTGGCTCAATCCATTCCCACTTGCTGTATGAGCATATTTCTCATCCCTACTTCTCTCGGGGAGGAAATGGAGCGCATGATAAATTCTTTTTGGTGGGGCTCGAATAGAAGTCAAGGAAGGGGTATCAATTGGCTAAGTTGGGATAAGCTAGCAATGCGCAATGAGCATGGAGGTATGGGTTTTCGCCACTTTCATATCTTTAATTTGGCAATGCTAGCTAGGGAAGCAAGGTTGAAAGATTCTTACCAACCATGATGCTATTATTACTCGTATCTTCAAAGCTAAATACTTCCCAAGAGGGATTTTTTGGGGGCCTCTATAGGCCATAACCCAAGTTATGTTTGGCGTAGCATCCACGCTTCACGGGTAGTTGTCAAGGAGGGATTGAGGTGGAGAGTTGGAGATGGTTCCAATATAAGAATATATATGGGAGGATCCATGGCTTCGTAATTCATCAAATGTGTATGTTGCTTCTCCTATGCCGGTGGATACTAGATTATGCTTTGTTTCACAACTTCTACACTCCACTACAAATGATTGGAATAGACCACTTATCAATGCCACTTTTAATCAATCAGATGCTTTGGAGATAACAAATATGCCAAGGTCAGTAGCTATTGAGGATGATCGTATGATTTGGAGATTTAGCCGTAGCGGTGACTATTCGGTCAAGTCCGCCTATTATCATGCCATGGACATAATTTTCGATTCCTCACATCTCTGTGTTGCTGGAAATTGGCAGAAAATCTGGTCTTTAAAGGTTCCAAACAAGCTGAAAATTTTCCTATGGCGCATTGTTCGTGGTTGTCTACCAACTCGTTGTAATCTTCAAAGAAGGAGAGTTCCGTGTTCAGATGAGTGTCCTATGTGTAATGATTATCCGGAGAATGAATGACACTTGTTTTTTGGTTGTTCTAATGCACAAGAGGTGTGGCGAGAAGCTGGTCTGTGGAACATAATGCATGACACTTTTTTGGATGCCGAAAGCGCGAATGAGCTGCTGTTTTTACTGCTGGACAGATTCGAATCAAGCAGCAGAATTGATTTTACTGCTATACTGTGGTGTTTGTGGTGTCGTCGCAATGATCAAGTATGGAATGGTGTGCGCAAACCGATCATGAATGCAATTATTGAAGCACGACAGTGGCTGGCAGAGTGGATTAATCAGCGCAGCACATCTCGTAGCAGCATGCGCGTTTCAGATCAGCAGATATTTCAGTGGCAGAAACCGATGTCGGGGCCTCTAAAGTGCAACGTAGATGGTGCTTGGTTCGAAGATGCAAATCGGTGTGGCCTTGGTATGTGTGTTAGGGACCATTCGGGTTCTTTTGTAGCTGCTAGAACCGTTTGGCTTGATGGCTTTCTATCACCTCCAGAGATTGAGGCATTGGGTTTATTGGAGGCTTTACGGTGGATATCTCAGCTGGGATTTCTTCACGTTGATATAGAGCTTGATTGCAAGCAAATTGTTGACGCAGTTAAGGGAAGACTTAATTTATCTACGTAGCTCGGAGTCATTATCTCTTCATGCGGCAACTCTCTTAATATTTTACACAATTGTACTCTCAATTTTATTAGGAGACGAGCCAATTGTGTTGCTCATAGCCTTGCTAGGGCTGCTCAATCTTTTACTAGTCACCATGCTTATTTTTCTATTCCTCATTGTATTGCAACACTTATAATTAATGAAATGGCTTGAGTTGCTTAAAAAAAATTAATTTGCCACATGCATTAATCATCGCGCATATGTTTAATATGTAATTTTATTTTAACAATAAAAAGTAACATTACTCATAATTTTGGACTCTTCTTTGAGCATATTTTACTAACATGGACGTATATGGGCTGTTGGATGTAGTCGACAATGATGAAGTAAAAAACAGACCGTTGAGCAGTTTTATACGTATGAGAAATGGAAAGTGATAGAAATGGTTTCATGCCATTAAGTGAACAGAGATACAAAGCCTTATATACTACGAGCTTCACTGAGCTATTAGCTACACAATACAGTTTGAGTAATTGTAACTGACCAGCTAACATTTTAACAACTTTCTAACTGACTTACATGTGTGAATTAACACTGCAGTGAGTCACTGCTTACATGGCACATGACTTGTACAAGTGCTTTTGTTCTTACTCTCTATTATTCCCCCCTCAAACTGAGGAGTTGGAACAACCTTCAGTTTGGTCTTTAATGTATGAAACAAAGGAGCTGGAAGTGGCTTTGTCAATGCGTCTGCTAGCTGACTAGAACCAGGAACATGAATAACAGACAGTGCCTTTGAGAGAACTCTTTCTCGTACAAAATGAATGTCCAATTCGAGGTGCTTGGTTCTAGAGTGCAACACAGGGTTGTGTGCAATGGAAACAGCGCTCAAATTATCACAAAGAAGCACTGGTGCATGATGAGATACTCTAAGTTCACGCAGCAAAGATTGGATCCACAGTAACTCTGCGGTGGCATTGGCTAAGCCCCGATACTCGGCTTCAGCGCTTGAACGAGCCACCAATGTCTGCTTCTTCGAACTCCACGACACTAAGTTAGGTCCCAAGAATATGCACGAGCCAGAGGTGGAGCGTCTATCATCGGGATCGCTCCCCCAGTCAGAATCACTATAGGCCCTTAGTGTTACTGGCCCTGTCATGTGAGCTGGTTTGAACAATAAACCATGAGTAATGGTGCCACTCAAATACCGAATGATTCGTTTGACAGCCCTCCAATGTGACTCAAGAGGTGTGGAGAGAAATTGACACACCTTGTTGACTGCATAAGCAATCTCAGGCCTGGTCAGTGTTACATACTGCAGGGCACCCACCAATGACCTGTACTGGTGTGGATCAGACAGCTTATCACTTCCAAGTTTGCTCAGTTTAGTTCCAGAAGCCATAGGAGTTGCAATGCTGTTGCAATTACTCATAGCAGCCTTGTGTAGAAGATCACGAATATATTTAGTTTGAGTGAGTATCACAGAGCCATCGGTTTGATACTTGAGTTCAAGACCCAAGAAATAGTCTGGCTTGCCAAGGTGTTTAAGAGCAAAGGTGGAATGAAGCTTGCGTATCAAATCATGAATCAAAGAGGTGGCAGAACCTGTTATAAGGATATCATCCACGTATATGAGTGCAAAGAGTTGCACACCAGTAGCTGAGTAGACAAACAGAGCAGGATCACACCTGCTAGGGGAAAAACCGAAGGATTGTAGCACTTGTTTGAGCTTATCATGCCAAGCCCTGGGGGCCTGCTTCAGTCCATACAAGGACTTGTGCAGTCTACAAACCAAAGACTTGTCTTGATGAGTGAATCCGGGAGGTTGAGCCATATAAATTTCCTCTTGAAGATCGCCATTGATAAAAGCGTTATTTATATCAATCTGTTGTATGTCCCATTTGTTGGTGATGGCTAGGGACAAGAGTACTCTTATTGTTGCTGGCTTGATGACTGGAGCAAATGTCTCTCCAAAGTCTTTACCGGGCAATTGGTTGTAGCCTTTGGCCACCAATCGTGCCTTGTACTTGTTGATGGTCCCATCAGGGTTTTCTTTAACCCTAAATACCCACTTACAGCCTATGGCCTTCCTATTTGGGGGAAGAGTGGTAAGAGACCAAGTTTTGTTGTTAACTAATGCTTGTAGCTCAGTTTGCATTGCAGATTTCCATTCGGGTACAGCTAATGCCTGCTTGACAGTGTTTGGTTCAACATGAGCTAGGAGTATCCGTGGCTTAAGTGAACCAGTTTGAAGTCTAGTAACCATATGGTGGATTTTAGTGGGTTCAGGTACTGGTTCAGGTGAATCAGAATCAGCACTGACAGAAGAGGAGGAAACAGATACTGGTTCAGGTGATGTGGTAGGGGATGTTTCTGGTGAGGCAGTAACTGGATGAGTACTGTGAGGTGGTAGAGGGTTTGTGGAGGTAGCCTTTTGAGAGGGTGGTGAGGGGTTGTTAGAGAAGGTGGGGATAGGAAGGGAAGATGTATCAGCTGTCACAGGAGTTGAAGTATTTTGTGATGTGAATAATGTGGTATATGGAAAGCTAGTTTCATTAAATGTAACATCCTTTGAAATGATAATCTTGCCATCAGAGGTTAAACACTTGTAGCCTTTATGGATTGGTGACAGCCCTAGATTGACACATTGTGTACTATGGAAGTTGAACTTATGTCTGTTGTATGGACGCATGTGAGGGAAACTTGCACACCCAAAAGGCTTCAGCAGGTTATAGTTTGGTGTAGCATTGTAAAGAGCCTGAAAAGGAGAAATAAAGCCAGCCAAACCAGTAGTAGGTAACCTGTTAATGACATGAACAGCATTGGTGAATGCATGATCCCAATAGGTCATTGGTAAGGAAGCATGAGACAATAGAGTAAGTCCCATTTCCGTAATGTGCCTATGCTTCCTTTCCACTGAACCGTTTTGATGTGAGGTGTAAGGACATGTAAATCTATGAACTATTCCGTGACTAGATAAGAATTTGGTGAAGGGTTTATATTCACCACCACCATCAGATTGCACACTTTTAATTGTAACAGAAAATTGATTTTGAACATATTTGTGGAACAAAGTGAAAGCAAGCAAGGCATCAGACTTGTTTTTAAGAAAATAGAGCCATGTGAATCGAGTACACGCATCTACGAATGCTATGTAATAATAAAAACCAGAAACAGAGGCAATCGGGGAGGGCCCCCACAAATCTGTATAAATGACTTCAAAAGGTTTATCATGTTTGGTTAAAGAAGCAGGGGAATGCAAACGATGAGCTTTTCCAATTTGACAAGCAGTACAGAATTCAACAGTAGTATTATTTGATGAAGGAAGATTACATTGCTTCATTACATGAGTGACTAGTTGTGAATGAGCATGACCTAAACGTGTGTGCCATAATGTGTGTGAAGAAACAGTGGATGGTATACTAGCAGTAAACAATGCAGGAAAACCAGAAAGTTTAGCAGACATATTCAAAGCAGCAGTAGCAGAATGATTAGGCTTAGCAAGGCGTATCCCCTTGAAGACATAAAGACCATCTCGTCCAAGAGTACCTTGCAAGACAACTTGATTAGAGACCTGTGATTTCACCAAACAATAAGGATCATTGAATTCAAAATAGACTCGATTATCCTTGACAAATTTAGAGACAGAAAGCAGATTTTTGGTAATGGATGGCACATGTAATAAATTATTTAGGACTAGATTAATGTGAGGATGTATAGGGGAATTAAATCTAGAGGAACCAATTGATTTTATGACAGCACCATTGCCATTCCCCATGGTTACTTGAGTTTTACCAGTGTAAGGAATGCTATCTTGAATATTAGATTCTTCGGCAGTGACATGGTGAGAGGCACCAGTGTCACCATGCCAATCTTCTTCTTCAATGTTCTCATCTAAGGGTAATTCAGAGTGTTTACCTGTTGATTCAAAAGGAAGAGCCTCTGCTAAGTTCACCGTAGGTGTTGCAGTGGCATCAGTTGCAGGAGTATCTGATGCAGGCGCAGTATTTGCCTGAGGCACAGCATTGGCTTGAGCAACATGTGGTGGAGGAACAAAGGTTTCATCAAAACGAAACCAGCACTCGAAGTTAGCATTACTTGGAAGAAAAATAAAATCACAAAATGACTTTATTGTGGGCTCATTAGAAAGCTTTGAAGTTAACACTACTTTCTTAGAGAAAAAAAACACTACAAACGCCTTTTGTTGTGACTTGTGGGATCTCATAATATTTAATTTGGGAAAAAGCATTTCTTCATTAGGTTCCTTGTCGACCACCAAGGAAAGAATATATATATATATATATATATATATATATATATATATATATATATATATATATATATATATATATATTTAGCAACTTAATTTGGAAATATATTTTCCTTGCTATCATTATTTTTTTATGTTACCGTTTCAAACCACCTATAATTAACATTTCACGTGTGACTCCTTGTCAAGGGAAAAACACCTATATAAGCTAGTTTTTGACATACTGATATACTTTATCTGCTTCAGATTAAGTATATATATATATATTGTTTAGGATTTTTTACAAGAATTGAGAAAAACAATAAATAACTTTGAGTGTGAAACAATTTTTATTTAATTATCCTTTTAACCATTGAAATAATGACTATACTATTGTCATAAATGTAGAGTTGAGTATAATAATTTGGGGTTGATGCACAAATTTGAAAAAAAATGCATTGAAAAGTTAAATGACACTTAATAGGATATTTTCTTTTGCCAGCTTGAACAACACTTAATATGGAACGAAGAGTATGATAATTGGCAAGGGAAGAACTGCTGAGTTTGTAATTAGCTAGCTAGTTAGTTGACTAATTTTGGTAGTTTTGTAAGTTGTAACTGTGGGCACTATAAGAGTCCTTCTTTCAATTAAATGAGACACCGTTGTCATTTCTTTGTGTACAACTTAACAAATTTGGCATCAGAGCTTCAATTGGGGTCTGATAGAGGAAAGCAAGAAATCGCATTTTTCTTCGAGTATCAACAATGGCGAACGCGAATGGAAACGGAGGTGATGGTACGTTTGTGCAACCTTCCATACCTCGACTTGATGGTCACTATGACCATTGGAGCATGCTGATGGAAAATTTCTTGAGATCAAAAGAGTAGTGGTATCATATCGAGACGGGGTTCTCAGAACTAGCGGAGTGTTAACTAAAGCACAACAGAAGAAGCTTGATGAATCAAAGCTCAAAGATTTGAAAGCGAAAAATTACCTGTTCCAAGCGATTGATAGAGCCACGCTTGCAACAATCTTGAAGAAGGATACGTAGAAGGAAATATGGGAATATTCGAAGAGGAAATTTCAGGAAAACGCGTGGGTAAATAGATTGATACTCCAAGCCCTAAGGAAGGACTTTGAAACTTGAGATGAAATCAAGTGATTCCATCACTGATTACATTTCTAGGGTTATGCAGGTTGCGAACAAGATGAGGCTCCATGGAGAGAAGATGGAAGATGTGATCATCGTGGAGAAAAATATCAGATCCCTAACTGAGAAATACAACTACATAGTGTGTTCAATTGAGGAATCCAGAGACATACAATCTTTCAATTGATGAACTTCAAATTTCTTTTAATTGTTCATGAGCAAAAATTCATCAAGAATCGTGGGGAGGAACAAGCCTTGAGGCAATATTTAAAGAGGAGATAGTAGTTATGGAACTAGGGGTAGAGGAGGTTTTAGAGAAAGAGGTATAGGAAGACAGAATCGTGAGGAATGAAAACCCATATCAACTAAGCCGTATGTTTCATTTCGAGTTGATAAACATTTCTCCCACTTTAATTTATTCCTTTGATGTTCTCAATCTCAACCGAAGTTATAGAGTGGGGTGCATATGAAAACCCTTTTGAATAACTTTTTCTTTGGAGAGAGAGAGAGAGAGAGAGAGAGAGAGAGAGAGAGAGAGAGAGAGAGAGAGAGAGAGAGAGAGAGAGAGAGAGAGAGAGAGAGAGAGAGAGAGAGAGAGAGAGAGAGAGAGAGAGAGAGAGAGAGAGAGAGAGAGAGAGAGAGAGAGAGAGAGAGAGAGAGAGAGAGAGAGAGAGAGAGAGAGAGAGAGAGAGAGAGAGAGAGAGAGAGAGGTATCATGATGTGAACATTAATATTGCCTTTAATCAATTAAGTCAATTCGCATGAACCAGATTCTTTTCCATGTAACAAGCTTCGTGTTGTTTAGGTTCTCTATCTATGGGGGAAAAAATCAATCCTTCGACAATTTTCCAATTCACACCCTAGTTTGACATGAAGGGAAAAACAAAAGCAACCTCTCCTTTTCAATCCCCGTAAAAAGGAAAATCATATCAGTCAACCAAGATTTGATCCTGCAGAGGATTGGTGAGATTAATATCAATGAAAATTCTTGCAAAGTGACCATAGGAACTCTTAGGTGTGGCATTATCCTGAAGACATTCCCCCAAAAAGTGTCTATTTTACCAAAATAAATACACATTCATGTGTGATGTGAGGGAAGCTATTATATAAAAACATGCAATTTTTTTATTAGAACCATACCCAATAATAGTTTCTCATCTATCTAAAAGAAGAGTGTAAAAGAGATCACCCATACACTCAAGAAGTTTAGATATATGAAATCACCTAAATCTAAATTTCCTAAAAGAAAACAACAATAACTGCATATTTTACTAATTTTCCTGGTTATACATGTAATTTTAAACAAATGACGTCACAAGTCATTCTAAAAATTATTACTTTATTATTTTATAGAAATTGTCAGATTTCCTTAAAAAAAAGTAGTATGTATCATTTTGTAAGTCGGCCCCTGATTAAGATTACAAAAAAATAAAATACTTGAGGAAAGTTAAGGAGTATTATTTCACGAAGTGTTTAGTTGTATTAATACAAAATGGAATCTTAAACCATAAAGATACATCAAACTTTAATTCAGATCTAAAAAAAAAAAGAGAGAGAAAAAAGATGTGCACCACATCAAACTAAAACAACAAAAATAAGAAAGGATCAAATTACAGCATGATCAACAAGCTTAGTTAAACCAAAAGTAACCGCCATAGCAAACCAACCTCCAATCAAAACTCTCAAAACCGACTTAACCAAAGGTGCTTTTCCCAAAACAGCACTTAGTCCTCCAAACACAATCAAAGCAAAGCTAACAACAGCAACCACAACTCCTAACCTCACCTTATAATCATTCACAAAAGCCGCACCAAGTAAAGGAACACCAGCACCAATAGCAAAAGCAATAGAAGAAGCAAAAGCAGCATAATAAGGATTTGGTAACTTATCCTTCTGACTAGTATTTCCTTGTCTTTTCATTTGAGCAAGTTCAATATCATGCTGTGAATAAACAGATACAAATTCTCCAATTGCCATGCTACATGCACCAGCTACTAAACCTGCTATTCCGGTTAGTATCATTGTTTTAACATCTTTTCTAACTGCTCCTACACCCATCATGAGAGATGCTGTTGAGAGTAAACCATCATTTGCACCTAAAACTGCTGCTCTTAGCCACTGTCCTCTTTGAGTGTAATCCTTTTCATCATCTGATGATGGTGGTGGTGGTGGTGATGATCCTTTTGCTTCTACAACTACGTCGATGTTGTAAACTTTTGATTTTTGGAGGTTGGATTCGGTACGGGAGAGTGTAGCAGAGTGGTGGTGGGTTGGTTGAATTTCTGCCGCCATGGACATGGTAATATATATGGTGAAGAAGAGAGAAATGATTTTTTTGGTTTTGATGAGTTGGGAATAGTTTGAAGTGTGGAGGACACACGCCTTGAGATAAAGGTATTTATAGATGGAGAGATGAGTGGGAAACAAGAATATGATAGTGGGATCCATCTAGGATGCGTAGGTGTTAGTGTTACTTTGGAATCTAATGCGTTCATACTTTCCATTTGGTAAATAAAAAAGTATCACTTTAATTATACGGCCTATATATGTATAATTAATACTACCTCCATCGGTTTTATTTGATGTTTTGTTGACTGCACACTAACAAAATCTACTCAATATCGCATTTAGATTTGATGGTCGAGATCTCTTTCAACTTAATGAAGATTCTGAGTTCGAATACAGCTTTGAACATGCATCAGTATTAAATCTCTTGACGAAGAATACTTGGTTTATACCAAAAAAATACACTAAAAAAATCTAAGAATTTATGATAATTACTATTTCATACTTTTCTAATATATATATTCTTTGTTATTTGGTCTTTTTCTTAATAATTAAGTATTAAAAAAAAGAAAATTAAGTAGAGTTATGGAATTGGTTGTTAACTAAGATTAAGTTGAGTTATTGTCTTTTTTATGAGTGATGTGTGCACCCGTTAGAATGTATATCAAGAGGGTAGGAGCATTTTTTGCATATTATGCCCCAGACCGGGTGAGTTGGAGGAGTCGTTTGGCTGGTGATTTTTCTGCTTCTGTATTTTCCGTTTCTGTTTTGGTCTCTATTTGAGAGAGGTGCTATATTGTACATAGGTTTGTGTACCTCTCTATTAAGTGTTATACTTACCAAAAATACGTGTGTTCCAAAATGAATGTTACATTTGTCAAAAACGTGTGTTTTGAAATAAGTGTTACATTCTATTTTTAATTTTATATGCTAATTGAGTATTATGTCGATTAGTATCAAGTTTTTTTTTAAAAGAAAAAAGCCTCGTTAAAACCTTCTGATACAAACTCTCATCAAATGTTTTGCATTTACAATAGTGAATATATCAATTGTAAATAAAGTTAATTAGCTTCGTAAAATTACCGTTCTCTTCATTCATTCACACTTCATTTTAATATGTATGAGATAGATGAGATGTCAAATGTGATGACAGTGGGGAGAAAGGTTTAGTTGGCTTTTTCTTTCCAAATCACGTACTAATATTTTTTAAAATGGGTAAAAGAGATATAGTAAGATGACTTTATGGCTATGAACGCACATTCACATCTAAGTCAAGTCTCATTAATTTGATTATTTTTGAATTAGAAATGAACAAATCGTAATTAAATGTTTGTAAAAAATTCCTTTTTATTATGAAATCGTAAAAAAAGAGTCTCAATTGAATAAATACTTTTTAGGTTTAATTGTATTTTTTTTCACATAAAAAAGGTTTTGTTGCATTTTTAGTCACTTTCTCAAGTTTCATAACGTCGACCCCTCTATTTTATTTTTAGCGATTTAGGTCTCTTATTTTTTAGTTGCACTTTTGATCTCTAAAACTCTTAGATTTTGCGAAACTAGAGAGACAGATAGTGCACAATCAATGATTTTTGGGGCACGAAAAGCGCAGTTCAAAAAACATACATAAGTATCAAAATTGCTAAATTGAGAAGATTTAATGACCACAATCAATATTTCATTAAATTTTTTTTCAATTAATTTAAAATAAATATTAATATTTTTGATATTTTAAATGTAAAAAGTATCTTTATTGAATATTTTATATTTTACCAATGTTTTATTTATCTTAAAATTTATTATAGAATAACTAAAGTAAAATCTATGAAATGAATTAGGTATCTCAAATTTGTATATTAGATTTGTATAACGATCTCTATAGGTTTTTTTTTGATAAGCAACGATCTCTATAGGTGTTAGAAGGGTGGATGAGTTCCAACCCATCATTTTTGTTTGTATAAAATAGTCATATTACCTATTTTTACTCAAAAAGGCAATAACAAATATTTAAAAGTAGGTGATAACTAATGCACCCATAACATAAATTTGGGTGCTGCACTCAATATGTGTTGTGAGTGCATTTTTCAGTTGGTCAAAAAAAAGTCATTAGGTTTTCACTTGGTCAAAAAAAAAAAACATTCACATTTTGTCTTGCAGGTGCAGTACCCAACTAATTGATAAGGATACTTAAGAATTTGCCTTAAAAGTAACATGCACACTAAATGTCTTTATTAGTTTTTAATTTTTTTTAATTAAAACAAATTTTAAAACATTTTTGGCGGATAATTTTACTCAGTTTTTAAGTTAATACCAATGTTCAAAGAACCAGACTGAGCATTGAACTGGTGAAGATATTTGTTTAAGATTCAGAGAATCAAGATCTCGTACGATTATTTTCTTTTTAAATAAAGAAGACAAGAAATCTTGTAATTAATGACATAATATTACACTACAAAAAACGGAACAGATTGCGGGGGGTTTTTAAGTCGCTTAGCGGGGGTTTTAAACCCCCGCAACGTAATCTGTGGGAGTTTTAAAAAACACCGGAGTTTTAAGTGCCGCAATCATTTTGCGGGGGTTTTTAGAAAACGCTGGTATCATGTCTTTTAGCGGGGGTTTTACTGCGGGGGTTTTTAACCCCCCACGATTAGTGGAGGTTTTTTTGAGGGGGTTATAAACCTCCCGAGATCTTGAGTGATTTTACAAGAGTTTTTTTCTTGCAATTTGATATTTTTTTTCTTATCTCATTACCACATTTTTATTACTAGCAAAAAGACCAAAGATTTCATTAAGAATATAACTGTGATAACATACATGTAATGTCAAATTTCTAAAAATCATAATAAAAATAAACATTTGTAGCCCAAATATCTAATGTCATACAAATAGCTTAAAAAAATCTTATGCTAAAAGATCCTAAAAAATATCAAATTTGGCTAGCACTAGATGATCCTCTTGCAGATTCTTCATGTTCTGTGTCGTGAAGAACTTCCAATATTTGTGTTTTGTCACAACCTCAACTCAAAAGGCACAATGGGAAGATGCTTTTCCTCATAAACAGAACAATTGTTCAGTTGGTTATTAGATCAAGATTCACTTGCCTCATCACATTTACTTCGCATAATCCTTTAATGTTTCAACCAATCAACAAGCTTTGATGGCACAATCCTTCAATGTTTCAACAAATCTGCAAACAAAGGACAGCAGGATGAAATGATAAGCAAATAAAGGGTATAAATCATACAATAATATCAACATTAATATATACCAACTCAAAATCTCAAACAAAAGGATAAAGAAGAGAGGGAGTAATCAATTAAAGTAATCTGTCATTGAAAAAAAAATAAAAGTTGACCAATCACATTTTTCTTCTTGCATATTCATCTGTTATGATTTTTGGTTTATGCATATTCATTTTGTTTTGAGACTTTCTAGATAAGACAATGGCAAAACATGAACCAAGTAGAGGATTTATTTCATTAATCTTTTGGTAATACTAAAGCTATGACTACTAAATATGCACACAACCAAAGAAAAACGAAACAGGTTCTTCTAAGCATATATACCATTAACATGCCAAAACTATGTTAGGAAATGGGCATATATATCACTTAATTAACATACCTTCAAAACAAGCTCTTCAAAGCATTGCTCCACGTTTGCTCGAGTTTTAGCACTGCATTCAATGAATAGGCAACCATACTCCCTAGCAAAGTCTATTCCCTCTTTCTTTGTAACAACTCTATCTTTCTTTGCACATACTTCAGAAAGATTTATAAATGTTTCTCGATGGGTTACATCATAAACTGCATCAGTTATAAGAACAAAAAGGAGAGATTAGCAGCTAATCCAAACCATGACTTTCAACACCCATCAACTTGAAGGAAAAGACATCTCCCATTTTCCAAAGACATTCAATATATTGCATCTTGGCAGTGAATCCAATCATTTATGATTACTTGATTAGTAAAAAAATTCTCAGTTTGGTCACTAGATACCAAAGATCAATTAGGTGAAACAGCAATACCACAGACCAGTTTGGCTTTTAAGTCCGCCCAGAAAAGAATTAACTATACTGTTGTGGCAGCAAAGGCAGCAAATGGGCATGGACTGGGGAGAATAATCTGTCGTCCAATTGCTCAAATTGTGGGTTGTAGTATGTGTCCAAGTCCAATGGTTGCTCCTCCTGAAGAAGCAAACATGAAGTATAGTTACTTAATCAACAAATTCAAGTCATCAGTAACAGTTAGCCTACAATTTTCAGAAAGAAAAAAGGGAAAGGAAAAAAGTAATAGATTAGCCTATCTAACCTCGGCAACTGGTTCTATAGTTTGATTTTGAGCATCAAAGGCACCACAGGCATCGCTTTGGCAATCAGCTGGGGATATAATGTTAGATATTGCTTCCTCAGAATTCTCAGGGATAACAGCCAGGTGCCTATCATCTTCTGTGGTCTGTGATGATGATATAGGAGTCAGATTTGGATCAGATTGTACTTCTTCTAGAGCGTAATTGGCAGTGGTAGGAGTTGAAGCAGTCTGCTCCACTTCATTGCAGTTTGAATTTTCAAGACGAGAATCTTGCTTCTTAAACAAGCAACAAATTACATATGGATTCTGGCATAAGTCAAAACAACCAAGTTGAAAAGTTAGCAACATATCAACATTACTATTATCATCATCATCATCATCTAATTTTTTAGCTAGTCATAAATTGCAATAGCTTTATGTTAGGCAGGACAATATAAAAGTTACAAGGAGTTGGACTGGATATAATGAAAGATGCAAGGCATTGAAGTAAAATTATGGAACACAAAATCATTTAGAATCAAAACAACTACGTGGAGAGTTAACTCAAGAGATAAAGATACAATATCCAACTCATTGACTCAAATTCAGCAACAAATACTTCTGATTAGACCTTAAAAAAGAGAAGCAGCAAATTCAAAACTCAAATATATGCGTGATTACTCTTTCACACTCACAAAATGATTCAATGTCAAAACACCATGATAAATAAAAGTAAAGCAAATATAAGATGATAAAAAAGAGATGGGAGTAGACCTGTCCAGGGTTGGTACTTGGTACCATCAAGCTCCCTCAAAGTAGGCCTGTACTCATGCATAACCCAATTAGTTCTCTTCCCCTTAGGAGCACGACCAGTGTAGAAAACCAGAGTCTTCTTCAATCCAATCAAAAGAGAACCGGACTTAATATTGCGATCCTTTCTCGTCGCCTTCCAATACCCATGAGTCGTCGCTCGGTTCAACCTGTGCCCATTTGGATACTTTCTATCCTGTGGACAGAAGAAGAACCACTCTGGATCCTTGTTCCGCACCACTGACAAATCTACAAATAAAATCCCAAATTCCCCCATCAATAACAAAATCATCAAATCAAATACAATAATCACATCTATCACTACAAAATTATATTTTCCCACAAACAATTAAAAAATAAAACCCAATTACAAAAAAAGAAGATTCACTTCAGTGAAAAAAAACAAATTATTATATCAATTTATTGAAAAACCGATAACTGAAATTAAATAAATTCTTGTAGCTTACAAGTCAACGCATGTGATTACAATTTAATTGGTTAAATTTTCACTACATGACTACAATTGTTAGTTTTAACAAGCAAGCGAAACAGTGTGAGAGACAAATTAACAGAGTAAATAAGAGTCAAACTTTACCAAAACGAAATATCCCTTGCACATGATCTTCATTTCTTGAAGACGCACTCGAAGTTCCTTTCCGTTTTGCGAGAGGGTTTCTGGAAAGGGATTCGCGAGAGGGTTCTGGAAAAGGAGGGTTTTTGCTTCTGTTAAACGAGATAGGGGAAAGGAAATCATGAGAGGGAAAGGGGAAACAGTGTGAGAGACAAAACAACTACGTGGAGAGTTAACTCAAGAGATAAAGATACAATATCCAACTCATTGACTCAAAGTCAGCAACAAATACTTCTGATTAGGCCTTAAAAAAGAGAAGCAGCAAATTCAAAACTCAAATATATGCGTGATTACTCTTTCACACTCACAAAATGATTCAATGTCAAAACACCATGATAAAAAAAAGTAAAGCAAATATAAGATGATAAAAAAAGAGATGGGAGTAGACATGTCTAGGGTTGGTACTTGGTACCATCAAGCTCCCTCAAAGTAGGCCTGTACTCATGCATAACCCAATTAGTTCTCTTCCCCTTAGGAGCACGACCAGTGTAGAAAACCAGAGTCTTCTTCATTCCAATCAAAAGAGAACCAGACTTAATATTGCGATCCTTTCCCGTCGCCTTCCAATACCCATGAGTCGTCGCTCGGTTCAACCTGTGCCCATTTGGATACTTTCTATCTTGTGGACAGAAGAAGAACCACTCTGGATCCTTGTTCCGCACCACTGACAAATCTACAAATAAAATCCCAATTTCCCCCATCAATAACAAAATCATCAAATCAAATAAAATAATTACATCTATCGCTACAAAATTATATTTTCCCACAAACAATTAAAAAATAAAACCCAATTACAAAAAAAGAAGATTCACTTCAGTGAAAAAAACAAATTATTATATCAATTTATTGAAAAACCGATAACTGAAATTAAATAAATTCTTGTAGCTTACAAGTCAACGCATGTGATTACAATCTAATTGGTTAATTTTTCACTAAATGACTACAATTGTTAGTTTTAACAAGCAAGCGAAACAGTGTGAGAGACAAATTAACAGAGTAAATAAGAGTCAAACTTTACCAAAACGAAATATCCCTTGCACATGATCTTCATTTCTTGAAGACGCACTCGAAGTTCCTTTCCGTTTCGCGAGAGGGTTTCTGGAAAGGGATTCGCGAGAGGGTTCTGGAAAGGGAGGGTTTTTGCTTCTGTTAAACGAGATAGGGGAAAGGAAATCATGAGAGAGGGAAAGGGGAAAGGGTTTTGCGAGATTGATAGGGTTTCATTCTTGAGAAGAGAGAAACGGGTTTTGCGACTGAAAGAGAGAAACGGGTTTTGCGACTGAGAAGAGAGAAACGAGTTTGCTGAGTTTTTTCGTTGCTGGGTTTGTAAAGTTTTTGCGTTTCTGGGTTTGTGAAGACTGAAGAGGGAAACGCGTGAGTGATAAACGTGACTGTGAAGCGGCAGTGAAGGTGAGAGAGGGAAACGCGAGTGATAAACGTTTCTAGGTTTTTTCGTTGCTGGGTTTGTGAAGCTTTTGCACTTCTGGGTTTATGAAGACCGAAGAAGAAAACACGTGAGTGAAGCAGCAGTGAAAGTGAGAGAGGGAAACGTGAGTGATAAGAGTGAAAGGTTTTTTTTTTGTTTTTTTTTTTTTACAATTAGCGGGGGTTTTTCTTGACACTCAGCGGGGGTTTTAAACCTCCGTAAATTGAAACAACATTTTTAACTAGTTGAGCGAGGAGTTCCTTTTTACTGTTAAACTGAGGGGGTTTTTAAAACCTCCGCAATAAAACACCCGCTATTTAATCCGTTTTTTGTAGTGTTAGCCGGTAATATTAATTTAACGCTTATAATTTAACGTTCTCAATTCTCATTATAACAAAGAAAATAACCACACAACCAATATAACCAATGTTATAAAATAACTATACATGTATTTTTTATATTGTCACGTATTACCTATGCATATATTTGTTACCAATATTTTTAAAAGTCAAATAAATAATAATGTATAATAACATTGTCAAAAAAATCAATGTATTATATATATTTATATATATATATATATATATATATATATATATATATATATATATGGACTCACACACAAACAAAAACAATAAAATAACCACACAACCGGGTGTTAAAATTACTATACATGTATTTTTTTTTATATTGTTACATATTACCTGTGCATATATTTTTTACCAATGTTTTTAAAAGTCAAATAAATAAATCTATAATAAACTTGTCAAAAAAATTAATGTATATTAAAATCCATATATATGCATATTGCAGAATAAGGAACAATATACCACGTTAAATCCGATAAAAAAAATATACAGTTAATAAACAAGAATAAGGAACAATATCTATATTACATACTTGTAAGTCAATCTATCAAAATACACTTGAGGTGCTAGCTCAGTGGTAAGAGCTAGTCTTGTATCCTCAAGGTGTTGAGTTCAAATCCCCTCGGGGACAGTTGTAAAATGGTCATTAGTACCACTTTGATTAATAAAAATTTCCCCCTTCCCTATTTTTTTTTAAAAAAAGTCAATCTATCAAAATAGTGCCTGCCAATGTGAGTTTTCAACCGGTTCGGAACCCAAGCGATTACGTGGTTCAATCCAACCGGTGTAGTTCCCGGTTCTATCGGTCGGTTCGGTTTGGTTCTCTGAACCAGGGCTAATAGTGTAATACCCCCCATTTCCTTTTGTTTGGCATTTTAGCAACAAAAAAAAGTTTCATTTGATTGTGATTTTAAGGCTTTGTTTGGCAAGGTCAAACCGCTGGCGTTTAGCGGATAAGCTTGTGGTATGTGTTTGGTACCACTAACTTATAGTGTTTTTCACTAGTAGATAGCGTTTTCAAGCAGCGTTTGAGCTTATAGCATATAACTAGCGTTTCATTTTTATCACGTTTTTACCCTTATTATAGTTCAATTAAATTCCCCATTTATCCTTCAGTAAATGAGTATTCTCTTTCATTTATAAGCATTAATTATAAATGTCTATTTATGTAATTATATATTTTTACGCTAATTCAATCGCTAATTTTACCAACCACTTTAAATTCAATCTGCTAGCTTATCCGATACCCGCTACTTCATCTGCTATATGCTAGTTTATCCGCTATCAGTTAGTGTATTCGCTACTTTTTACCAAACAGGGCCAAAAATTCCAATAAAGCAATATTAATATTTGTTTTCTTTTTTTTTTACCAGATTTGTTTTATAATTATATCTTAATAAAGTATTAATAAAGTATTTTATTGTAACAAAAGATATACATATAAGGAAAATATAAGATGATTTTCGATATTAATTGCATTTTAGTTCTCGTGCAATAACCTTAAACATTAATCAGAATAAAGAAATTACTTTCCTTCCTTATTTATTTTGCTGATGATCATAAAATATCATTGTTTTTTTTCACAAACAAAATATTATTATTATTTTTTTATAAGCAATTTAAGTGGGAGAGGGGGAATTTTAATTTTCCAAGTTTGAACCCTAGACCTCCTACTTGGACTCCTTTGTTTCACTTCTTTGATATCTCTTAGCTCTCTTGGGATACAAAATATTATTCTTGATGTTATGTTAATATCACTTGTGGGTATTAAATTATATTATTGGCTAGTGTCATACTAGTTTTGACAAACCAATAAGGGTTACACAACAAAAAAAACAGTATAGGCGACGGATTTTTCCGTCGCTAATGACCAAAAATCCGTCGCTAATGTGCCTTAGCGAGGGAATTAGCGACGGAACAAATCCCTCGCTAAAAATGGTCTCGCTAATGGTTAGCGACGGAAGTTAGCGACGGAATTTAGCGAGGGAAATTCTGTCGCTAATCACCTCGTAATCCGTGTTTTTTTGTTAAAAAAACGCGCATTCGTCATTAAAGTATATTATAAAATTATTGTTATAATAATTATTATAATATTATAATATTATTAATATTCGGTATATTATAAAATTATTGTTATAATATTATTAAATTATAATATTGTTATAAAATTATTATAAAATTATTGTGAAATATGGTGGTGGTGGTGGTGAAATATGAGAATGAGTTTTTGTAGAGAGAGAGACGGTTACAGAGATAGGGAGAGAGAGAGAGAGGGGTATGGTTAGAGAGAGAAGTGAGGGTGAAAGTTAATTTTATGGTGGTAGTGGTGGTGGTGGTGGTGGTGAAATATGGGAAGGAGTTTGTGTATAGAGAGAGAGAGAGACGGTTAGAGAGAGAGAGAGGGGTATGGTTAGAGAGAGAAGTGAGGGTGGAAGTTAATTTTGTGGTGGTAGTGGTGGTGGTGGTGGTGGTGGTGGAGGTGAAATATGGGAAGAGGGTTTGTGTGTAGAGAGAGAGAGAGAGAGAGAGAGAGAGAGAGAGAGAGGTGTGAGGATGAGAGGAGTTATGATGTGGTGGTGGTGGTGGTGTGTGGTGGTGTAGGGTGGGTTTGGGTAGAGAGAGAGGAGAGTAAGGGAGAAAGAGAGTGAAGTGCGAGAAAAGAAAAGAAGAAGAGAAGAGAGACGAAGAGGAGGATTTGGTTTAATTAAAAAAATTAGAATTAGCGACGGAAATTTAGCGACGGATTTTAAATTTAGCGACGGATTTGAAAATGCGCAATTTCCAAGGAATTAGCGACGAATTTTTTGCGACGGATTTTAAATTTAGCGACGGAATTTAAAATGGTGCAATTTCCTAGGAATTAGCGACGGATTTTTTGCGACGGATTTTAAATTTAGCGACGGAATTTAAAATGGTGCAATTTCCAAGGAATTAGCGACAACATTTTTACGACGAAAATTCAAATTAGCGACGGATTCAGAATTTTACGCATTCCAAGGTCTGCACAACGGTCACGTCAGCATTAGCGACGGATTTTTTGGGACGGATTTTAAATTTAGCGACGGAATTTAAATTTTTTGTTAAAAAAAGCGCGCCATCGTCATTATTAGCGACGGATTTTGGTTCCCTCGCTACTTAAACATTAACGACGGATTTTGGTTCCGTCGCTAATAAGGTATTTTTTTTGTAGTGTTGGTCCGAGCGGCAACCTCGAATCTCACACCAAGGTCTTGAGTTCGAATACACGTGGGGAAAAAGATACCAGTTTTTACCAACAAAAATTTAAAATGTTTCACAGTTTACTAAACGTTTAGCTAGGCTTGTCAATGGATAGGATAGGATTCTCTTCTGTCTTACCTCATTCTTTCAATTGCAAATGTCTTTTGGTATTTGCACCGCCTAACATTTGCACTTCCACCGCTCATGAAAGATATTTATCCTTTTTTTAACAAAATGAAAGATATTTATCTTACCTTTATTTTGTTTTTGTTGATAATAATCTTAACATGATTCTCTTTGTTGGAATTCAGTTTTTGCCTATATTCTTTTTTAAAACGATGTCAAAAGAAAATATTCTTTTTTAAAATATGAGGGGCCGGTTTTAGCTTATAGTTTTGCTAAAAGAATCTGGTATGAAGGGCAATTGCGTATTTAAGAGTGAAATTATTCAACTTCATAATATTTTAAAGTTTTAACATATAAAAATAGAGTAAGTGTTAAAATTATAACATTGAATTTATAATTTAATCAAATAAATTATATACATGCAAAACTGGACTCATGTCCGCCTTTGTACTTTTTCTTATTGAGCTTAGTTATATATTTTAAATAATTATTTCTTCATTTTTTGTTGAATTTTAACTAAGAGAAAAAGAATTTAGAGAAGAAAATAAAATTGCCTAAAAATTATATTTAAATTCAAAAATATAATAAACTATAAGAACGAAATTGTATTAAAAAGTTGATCAACGCACAGAGTTATTAATAAACTACGAAGTAAATAATTTTTATTTTACAAATAATTTATCACCCTATATTTATTTCTTCACGCAATAGTACAAAAAAATCAAATTCAATAGTAAAATATATTGGGAGAAATATCTCTTTTCATTTACTTTTCAATATTTAATTTTATTTTATTTTCGAATAACTTCTCACAAAATTTGCAAATGAGAGAGAGAGTATGTTAATGAAAATGAAACAAACACTTAGAAAGCATTTGGTGTGTCCAACATACAATTTTTGCATGATGATTGTATTGGAGTTTCTACTCCTCGATTAGTTTCCGTGTGATTCGTGTTTTTCGTTTCGGGCCTTTGAGCCCCTATTATATTCAAAAAAAAATTAAATTTTCTATTAAATGTTTTTTTTTGTAAAATAATCACTTTTTTATGAAAATAATCTATTTTAGAAGTTTCTCTTTTGTTTGGTACAGTTTTTAAAAAAATGAGAACTTAGATCTAGAGTTGTGTTTGTCTTCTTTTTCTCTATCTCCGTGTTCAATTATCATCAAGTAATCAAGTTTTGGTAGTTGAGGAATTGCTGGTAAGATTGAAAGATGAAGAAATTTTGTAAAGAATTGAAACCAAATATTGTGAACATGTTTGATAGTTACAAGTTCAATTATTTTTTTTTCTCTTTGTTTATTATGTTTTTAATATTTTTTTTGCTATGGGAATCCATTTGGTTTGCATGGATGATACTGCAATTGTTGCTTTGTAATGTCTTAATTAGCTTTGTGCTGAAAATTGTCATTGGCATGACAGAAAGCATTATTTATAAAAACTGCATTGTATAGGGAGTACTATGGTACTCCAACCCCCTATACAATCGTAAAGAGCAAAACTTTAAGAATGCTGCAAAAGAGGTACAGGGAATTGCCACCAATCTGTAACAGAAAAAGGCCCAAAACCACCTACATTACTTATAAGCAAGGTAATCAAAACCGGACCGGACCGACCGGTCCGACCGGTTGAACCGAGAACCGGACCCCTGTCCGGTCCAATTGGACCACAGAACCGGATACGCGCAGAACCGGTGGGAAAACCGGTCCAGAACCGGGAAAACCGGCCAGAACCGGTCAAGAACCGGTCAAGAACCGGCCAGAAACCGGTTCTGAGAAATGACTTTTTTTTTTTTTTTTTAAACTGAAATAAAAAAATTTAAACTATTTTTTGTAAAACAAAATGAGTGTCAGGGCTCTATTTATATATTTTATATATTATGAAAGCCAAGAATCTCACTTATATTTTGCTGTGCACACTCTAGCTCTATTTATAGAGAAACACAGCTCATTCTTCTTATTTGCCATCCGATGTGGGACTAGATATTCACCTTTCAACAACATTAGCTTCATTGTTTGCAATTTTCTTACATGATGTGATCTTTTCTAAATAAAGCGACATTAGATTCTTTCTAAATAATGCATTAAAATATATATATTTTAAACATGTCAAAGTTTGAGTTTTTTTATACCTACCAATTTTATGTGTAACTTTAACTAATGACTTGGATATTATATTGTTGAGCCTAAGTTAAGCATAATTTAATTGTTTGTGGTGTGAAATTTTGGGTATTATGGTTTTTTATCCTTTATATATTGTAATAAAAATATTAAATAATATATTTAATTAATTCCGGTTGAACCCCCGGTTCAACCGGTTGAACCCAAGAACCCCTGAACCGCCACCTCTTCCGGTTCAATGTCCGGTCCGGTTTTGATTACCTTGCTTATAAGTCATCCCCAAGAGAGAAATTTAATCTTGTTTATAATTACAATGATATCAATCAACTCCCCGCCCCTCAAATACAATATTTCTGTGAGGTGTGGTGCAAAATATTAATTTTGGGGTTACAAGTATCAAATTTATGTGATTGGGCTGTTTCTTCATGTTTGTGGGTCGGGTCTTCTCCATCTAAATCAGAAGCTGTTTCTCTCAATTTGTTCGCGTTCTTTTCTGTTTCTTCATATACTTCATGCGCGAGTTTTCAAAAAACAGAGAGAGAGAGTCACAATCAACGTGAAGCAAGAACGTCACTTTCATGGTGAGAACAATTGAGAGAAATTCGCGAGAGAGTGGAGATTCCAGTTTGTAAATCACTGTTCCTTTCTCTGCGTTTTCTGTTCTTGCGAAAAAGTGAAGAAACTGTTTCGGTTTCAACAAAGAAGAAACTGATTTCTCTGTTTTGTAATCATCGATTCATCATAGTGGATTTTTGCTCGGATTCAGACCCCCAGATGTAGGAGAAATCCAAACTGGGTTAACAAATTCTTGTGTTCTTCCTCCTCTCCCTTTTCTCTGTTTTTCGTTTTCAATTCTTTCGGTTTCTTTCAATTTCGTTTTTCGCATTTAATTTTGTTTTTTCAGTTAATTCGATTTGTGTTTTACGGTTTCTGTTTTTCAATTTCTGGAATTGGTTGCTGGCTATTTTGTTGATTTATCGTTTCAGGGAACAACAGTTTCTTTCTCTCCAAATAGTCCACATAGAAGCCAACCAAATCAAAGGAAGCATTGGTTTGATTCGAGTTTTAATTTAGTGAGGAAGAAATGGAACTGAGCATGTTGTGAATACATAGAAATTTATTGTAATGTTTTTGCATAATTTGTGATACTTTGATTTGAGAGGAATAGTAGTTGTCTTTGATTAATTTCCCATTATATAATGACTATATTCGTACTATATATAAACTAGTCCTATGACCCCATGCTCCGCACGGGCTTTGCAAATTTATTATATATGTAAACTACTATTAGATTATTATTAATATTATTATTATTATAATTTTACCAAATTTATTATTATATTATTATTATTAATGATTATTATTGTTATGTTATATATGATGTCTACTTATATATGATGTCTATAATTATTGGAACGGTATTAAGAAGTCTACATGGTGCAAATAGTAACTTTTTTTACCTAAAAGGACACTGGGTAGCAATTGTCTGTATTACATGTTATATACAGACAGTTGGACAGATAGATTATTGTTAAAAAAAATGTGAGAAATTAAATAAATGACTAATAAGATAAGTTTGGAAAGTAACTCTCACCACAAAAAAAGCTTATTAGCGAGGGAATTAGCGAGGAAATTTTTAGCCCCTCGCTAATTCTGTCATTAGCGACGAATTTTTAGGTCCCTCGCTAATTAGCGACGGATTTTTCAGTCCCTCGCTAATTTCCTAGCTAATTTCTGACAGTTTTCAGATGATAGGACTTCGTGCAGGTGTTTAGCGACGGAATTGTCAGTCCCTCGCTAATTCCCTCGCTAATTTCTGATAGTTTTCAGATGATAGGACTTCGTGCAGGTGTTTAGCGACGGAATTGTCAGTCTCTCGCTAATTCCCTCGCTAAATTTTTGACTTTTCAGCTTATTTATCCTCTCACACACACTCCTCTCTCCTACTCTCCTCATACTCTTCTCTCTTCTTCTCTCCTCACACTCTTCTTCTCTCTTCACTCTTCACTCTTCACTCTTCACTCGTCCACCACCACACCACCACCTCCTCTCACACTCTTCTTCTCTCTTCACTCTTCCACCACCACACCAACACCACCACCTCCTCACACTCTTCTCTCACTCTATCTTCTCTCTCTCTACCCTAATACCCTTCACCACCACCACCTCTCGTTTCTCTCTCTCTTTCTCTCCTTCTCCCCTATTATTCTCCTTCTCTCTCTACCATAATACCCTTCACCACCACCACCACCACCACCACCACCACCACACCACCACATAGCTCATCTCTCTCTCTCTCTCCTTCTCTCTCTACCCTAATACCCTTTCCCACCACCACCACCACCACCACCACCACCACACCATAATAATAATAATAATAATAATAATAATAATAATAATAATAATAATATTAATATTAATAATAATAATAATAATAATAATAACTATATAAAAAAATTGACTGATATAAAAAAAACGTGGCTGTCAGACTTACCGACGGAATATTCCCTCGCTAATTAGCGAGGGTAATTAGCGATGGAATATTCCCTCGCTAATTAGTGAGTGGTTCAAATTCCCTCGCTAATTAGTGAGGGGTTCAAATTCCCTCGCTAATTCCCACTAGCGAGGAGCAATTTAGCGAGGGACTGATTTCGTCGCTAATTCCCTCGCTAATGGGAATTAGCGACGGATTTGGGGAATTTAGTGAGGGAAAACCCCTCGCTAATGGGCAATTTTTTTGTAGTGTCTAATCTAAGGTAATTAAATGAAGTGTTGATACATGTACTGATTTTTTCAATTAACTCTAAGTTGCCAAAACAAACGAACCCAATTATAGAATATCATGTCGAAAACCCTAAATAAAAAACACGAGAAAAACAATGTAGCTAACCTTTTCATCAAGAAGAATCATTTCAAGACTGGCAACATGAATACTATTATTATTATTATTATTATTATTATTATTATTATTATTATTATTATTATTGTTATTATTATTATTATTATTATTATATTATTATTAAAGATTATTATTTTTATATTATATATGATGTCTACAACTATCAGAACGGTATTAAGAGTTTCACAGGGTGCAAATAGCAACTTTTTTGGCCCAAAAAGAAACATGGATATACCGGATCCAAAATCCCATGATCTCCCGTAGATTTTGGTTTGTGGTACCCGAAATCGAGTCAATTTTCTTTAGTTGGTTTCTGTGATGCTGATTTTGCTGGATGTACATTAGATAGAAAGAGTACTAGTGGAACTTGTCATTTCTTAGGTCCTTGTTTGACTTCCTGGTCTAGTAAGAAACAGAACAGTGTTGCTTTGTCCACCGCTGAAGCCGAATATGTGGCGGTTGGAAACTGCGTTGCACAAGTTCTGTGGATGAAACAGACTCTGGAAGATTTTGGTTTGTTATATGAAAATGTGCCACTTCTTTGTGATAACACTAGTGCCATTAATATTGCTAAGAACCCCATCCAACACTCTAGAACTAAGCATATAGACATAAAACACCATTTCATTAGAGATCATGTTTCTAGGGGGAGCATAGCATTAAAGTTTGTAAGCACTGATGACCAACTAGCGGACATCTTCACGAAACCCCTAGCCGAAGCTCAATTTTGTAAGATTCGTAGAGAGCTCGGAATGCTTGATTTTTCCAGTTTATAGTATGATTATGTGTTTTGTATCTGTTCCCTCCTTTTTGATGAAAACAAAGGGGGAGAAAATATTTACTGCTATGTGTGCTTATAGTGAAATTTGTTATGCTTATGGGGAGAAAATAATTGCTGCCATCCTACTGCTGTGTTGTTTATTTTTTTATGCTTATGCTTAGGGGGAGCCTTTGCCATAGTTTCTTGTGTATCGCCTCCCTATGCATAATGTAATTTGTTATCATAAAAAAGGGGGAGTTTGTTGAACCAAGGACAAACACTCTTTGTTTTGCATGATAACAAATTACATTTTGTCTACTAATGATTACAGTTGTATAAAAGTGCAGGACATAAAAAGCAGGATATCTCAAAGTGCAGCAGCTTGGAGGAGAAGCTACTAAAAGCTCAAAGAAGACCTAATTGTTTATCTGCTTTTGATAGGACAAAATTTAAGATCCTATCACTTCAGTTATATGACTTTTAGTAGTTGAGAGATGATATTTTGAAAAATGTTTTAAAAAATATAACTGTTGTGTTAAAAGCCTAGAAAAATATTTTATTCAAAGGCATGCGTGCATGAGAAAGGCACATAAGAAAGGAAAATGTTTTTAAAGCAAAAAATCGATTTCATGCTTACTTTACAATGTCCATAATCGATTTTGCCCTTAGTTGGTTAGAGCACATAATCGATTTCATGCTTTCTTGTTTGAAATAAAACAATCGATTACTTACTTACTTCCTTATTAAAACAATCGATTTAGGAAGCACATGATCGATTATTGGCTATTTTTTGAAAGGAAATAATCGATTTCTTCTTGAGTATGTAAAGCATACAATCGATTTTAACATCCGCTATTTTGAAGCAAATAATCGATTACATACTCCTTGTTTTAAGCAAAGAATCGATTACAATACATACCATTTTCAGGCAAAGAATCGATTATGCCATTTACACCTTCAGAGCACATAATCGATTACAATATCTTGTGTTTTAGTCCAACGGTCAATTTTTTACATTTTCTATAAATAGGGACCTTGGATTTCAAAATCAAACACACCACTACACATCTCTTTTACGTACAATTTCAAATCACAAGAAAAGAGAAAAAGAACTTTCATTGTCAAATCTTTATTTCAAAGTTCTTCATTTTCAAAATCAATCATCTCTCTCTACTATATTGTTATTCTGCTGGAGTGATTGATTCATAGATTTCTATATTGTATTCATCTTCTACGTTGTTATTCTGAAATCCTGGAAAGAGTTCTTGGGTCGTTCAATCGAGAAGATTGAAGTGGTTGTGAAATCCTGGGAAGCATTCTTGGGTCGTTCAATCGGGGAGATTGAAGTGGTTGCGAAATCCTTAGCGGGGAGCTCGGGTTCTCAATTTGGGTAAATTGAGATTAGCTATAAGGAAGTTGCTTGTTTGTAAAACATTATTCTCATATAGTGGTTGTCATCAAGTCCAAAGGTTGCAAAGCCGGAGGCCGGGGACGTAGGGCTTTTATCCCGAACCTCGTAAAAATTCACGGTGTATCTCTTTCCCTACTCTTTTACTTTACCGTTTATATTTGCCTGTTATTATAGTTGACAACACTGCGCTGCGTTCAATATCTGTTTTTTTGATAAGCGTAAAATATCACTGTAACTGAATCTGTCATAGGTATAGCTTGCTTAGGTACTGCATATAGTTTAAATCTTATTTTCCGCATTTGATTTAAACTGACATTGTTAAAGTTTTGAAAATAGAAAAAGAATTCAAGTTTAGTGTATAACCTTATTCACTCCCCCTCTAAGGTTATCATATAGTCCAACAAATGTTGCAATGCGGTACTCAAATAAAAATATAAACTCTAATTTAAGTATGCTTCGAATACCCGTTGGTGAGAAATGACAAATCAATTTTAGCCACTTATAGAATTTTATAATATATCTGATGGTTAATTTTAGTAATATACTGGTGAGGGACTTTGTCAACTCTCTCCTTAGAGTCACCCTATTTTTATATCATAAAAAAAGTATTGTTACACACAACTTTTTTTATAAGAAAAGTTTGAGTTGCACCTTTCAACAGAAGAAAGTTGTGTTGCACTTGCACATGTGAGACATCGGATAGAAAGTAAAACACGTGGATATTATGTATGATTAGATGAAAACCACTGATAACATATAGAAACGCATATACAAAGTTGAATGAATATGATGAGGAGTTCTATTATAAATATGGCTGAAGTTCCCTTGGGAGAAGCAGCAATAAACAATTTGCTCAATAGGAAAGTTGTTAAAACAAGAGGGAAGTAGTGATAGAATTGAATTTAAAATAGTTGGAAAATTCTAAATAATAATTTTAATTTTTTTGTTGAAAAAAATATATTTTTGTTTCTATTTTTAACTGAAATTACTTAAGTGAACACTTTTTCCATTTTAAAATTTAACCTCAATATATATCACTAATTTGTTCCATCACATTATTTTATCTGAGTTAGATTTGTTTTTTTACGTAAAATTCCCCCATATTAAACGGTCTATCAAATAGCTCAAGTACGTAACAAATTGAGATATGTATAATACTATCTATTTTTTAATATCAATATCTCTTGCATAGCACGATGGTAAGGTATGTAAGTAAAGCAACCATGAAATTGAGAACATAGATAGAAGCATGCAAAATGTTGATAAAGTAGAATGATACAACAATATGAGTATTAGTTCTATATATATTATATCGAAGAATATTTGTATTTAGGAATATATAAATATATTTTGTTGTAGTGTAGGCGGTGCTCTACTATTTGATTCATGATTCAATATAATTGAAGGTTTACAGCTATAGTCAAACATAATTGAATCCAAAAATTTCAATCCGGCTTAGTCTCCAGCTGGATTCTTGGCGCCATCTTCCTCTTCTTTCCCTCCAATTTCCGGCCAATCTGCCGCCGCCGTTTGTGCCACGTATGATCCAGGTGGTGCTCGTGACAACTAAGCTTTGTTGAATGATGATGGTCAAGCTGTGATCAGTGAAGCAGTGTATTGCTATCTTCAGCGAAGCAGTGGAGATCTTAGTCTTACAGGTATGTTTCGCCACGTGTGGCGTATTCTCTCTGTTCCCACTCTTCTCTTCTCCACATGGGGGAGTTTCGCTGCTTTTCTTTATGTTCCACACTTCCTTTCTTTCAACTTTCTCCATTTTCCAATGCTGTTAGGTTTCTTTCAACAATCTTCAGCGAAGCAGTGGAGATGTTAGCAAAGATTTTCTTACAGGTATGTTTGGCCACGTGTGGCGTATTGTCTCTGTTCCCACTCTTCTCTTCTCCACATGGGGGAGTTTCCCTGCTTTTCTTTATGTTACACACTTCATTTCTTTCAACTTTCTCCATTTTCCAATGCTGTTAGGTTTCTTTCAACAAGCTACCCTTTTGAATACCAATTGTTACTAATCATGATCTGTTCTTCCTACTGTTATCGGTTTTGCAATTTCAATGTGTATCATTTGATTTCATCAGACTCACGTATTCCACTTAATTTTCCCCTAATTATGTTTTTCGTTTCTCACTAATTTCATAGTATAAATAGCCACACCTCAACACTGCAACTGATTATAGCCACCCCTCAGCACTCCAACTGATTTCTTATTTTGAGCTATTTCCAGGTTTCAGGTTGCTGTTTGCTCTGTGCTCTTCCCTTTTGGATAGCAAGGTAATGCCATTCATCTAATCTAAGCATGTGTATTTACTGCATTATATCCTTGGTTTTGTATTTTTGTTTCACATTGTTTCCTGCAATTTCTGTTCTTCATCCAACTTTCCCAGTATTTTTGCTGTGTGCTTATCTAATCTAACCATATGTATTCACTGCATTAGATATCTAATCTAAGCATATGTATTTACTGCATTAGATTCTTAGTTTTGTATTTTTGTTTCAAATTGTTTCATGCAATGTCTGCTATACTAATGCTGTTCTTCTTTCTTTGGGTAGATGGATTCCCTTGATATTGTGCCTAATGAAAAGAAGGTAATGGCCTTGCTTCTCTTTGTTCTTTTGTTGAGGTTACGTAATAAATTTTTTCCCTTTTTATCTCTGAGTTTGTGTCTTAGTCTTTTCCTAAACTATTTGGATTACTTATCTTTGATGCTATGTCTTGCCTTTTTGCTACAAAGATTCTAGAGTTTCTTCATAGATTGGTTGTGTTGGATTTGTTCATAGATTGGTTGTGTTGGATTTGAGTAGATATATTTATCCTTTGCCTATGAATTTATTATTCAATATTAGTGCATGAAGTCCAACAATCAGAAGTCAAACAAACTCTTCCAGGAATTAGAGCCAATTGTGCTTTTAGCTTTTCTTTTTCAACCTTAGTCTTGCCTTTTTGCTACAAAGATTCTAGA
Source organism: Astragalus membranaceus (assembly GCA_039519185.1). Taxonomy (NCBI): domain Eukaryota; kingdom Viridiplantae; phylum Streptophyta; class Magnoliopsida; order Fabales; family Fabaceae; genus Astragalus; species Astragalus membranaceus. The sequence goes on along the minus strand of CM076851.1, from coordinate 3,168,163 downwards.
GTTTCTTCATAGATTGGTTGTGTTGGATTTGTTCATAGATTGGTTGTGTTGGATTTGAGTAGATATATTTATCCTTTGCCTATGAATTTATTATTCAATATTAGTGCATGAAGTCCAACAATCAGAAGTTAAACAAACTCTTCCAGGAATTAGAGCCAATTGTGCTTTTAGCTTTTCTTTTTCAACCTTATAAGTTTCCAGTATCTGTTAAAAAAACTTTACAAAAACATACCAGTTTTATCTTTTGTCTGCTTTGTCTAATTAAGTAGTGTGTTTTTGCCATGGCTAGGACTTGCATTGTTAGGATTTAGGCATTTTGAGTACCCTGAGTAAGGGATATAAAAAATGATTCAAGTATCAAGGTTTGTGTCATTGTCTTGCCTTTTTGCTACAAAGATTCTGGAGTTCCTTCATAGATTGGTTGTGTTGGATTTGTTCATAGATTGGTTGTGTTGGATTTGAGTAGATATATTTATCCTTTGCCTATGAATTTGTTATTCAAGATTTTGAAGTAATGTTTTTCCAGTTTTTGTCCTCTAAATTGAAAGGATGTTTGAAGTGACTTTGTATCCAAGATTTTGAAGTAATCTGTTTTCCAGTATCTGTTAAAAAAACTTTACAAAAACATACCAGTTTTATCTTTTGTCTGCTTTGTCTAATTAAGTAGTGTGCATCTAATAAAGTAGTATGTTTGGTCTAACTAAGTAGTGTCTATTGCTAATGTAGTGTGTATCCTTTGCCTATGAATTTATTATTCAAGATTTTGAAGTAATGTTTTTCCAGTTTCTGTGCTCTAAATTGAAAGGATGTTTGAAGTGACTTTGTATCCAAGGTTTTGAAGTAATCTGTTTTCCAGTATCTGTTAAAAAAACTTTACAAAAACATACCAGTTTTAACTTTTGTCTGAACTATTTGAAGTAGGGTGTTTTTGCCATGGCTAGGACTTGCATTGTTAGGATTTAGGCATTTTGAGTACCCTGAATAAGGGATATAAAAACTGATTCAAGTATCAAAGCAGTTTGAGTACAATTTTTGTGTCTTTTAAAGCCATGTCTTTATAATTAGTTTAACTTTTGTCTGAACTATTTGTGTCTGAACTATTTGATGCTATGTCTTGCCTTTTTGCTACAAAGATTCTGGAGTTTCTTCATAGATTGGTTGTGTTGGATTTGTTCATAGATTGGTTGTGTTGGATTTGAGTAGATATATTTATCCTTTGCCTATGAATTTATTATTCAAGATTTTGAAGTAATGTTTTTCCAGTTTTTGTGCTCTAAATTGAAAGGATGTTTGAAGTGACTTTGTATCCAATATTTTGAAGTAATCTGTTTTCCAGTATCTGTTTTCCAGTATTTGTTGTTCCATTATATATAGTATTTAGTTTTTGTTGTTTTTGGTTTGATTAAGCAATCTTTACTCATGTTGATCCAAAGAAGCCTTTGCATTGTAACTAAACACTGATTCAAGTATCAAAGCAGTTTGAGTACAATTTTTGTGTCTTTTAAAGCCATGTCTTTATAATTAGTTTAACTTTTGTCTGAACTATTTGAAGTAGGGTGTTTTTGCCATGGCTAGGACTTGCATTGTTATGATTTAGGCATTTTGAGTACCCTGAGTAAGGGATATAAAAACTGATTCAAGTATCAAGGCAGTTTGAGTACACCCATTTTGTGTCATTTAAAGTTATGTCTTAGTCTTTTGCTAAACTATTTGGATTACTTATCTTTGATGCTATGTCTTGCCTTTTTGCTACAAAGATTCTGGAGTTTCTTCATAGATTGGTTGTGTTGGATTTGTTCATAGATTGGTTGTGTTGGATTTGAGTAGATATATTTATCCTTTGCCTATGAATTTATTATTCAAGATTTTGAAGTAATGTTTTTCCAGTTTTTGTGCTCTAAATTGAAAGAATGTTTGAAGTGACTTTGTATCCAAGATTTTGAAGTAATCTGTTTTCCAGTATCTGTTTTCCAGTATTTGTTGTTCCATTATATATAGTATTTAGTTTTTGTTGTTTTTGATTTGATTAAGCAATCTTTACTCATGTTGATCCAAAGAAGCCTTTGCATTGTAACTAAACACTGATTCAAGTATCAAAGCAGTTTGAGTACAATTTTTGTGTCTTTTAAAGCCATGTCTTTATAATTAGTTTGGAGGTCATGCTAATTCTAGGCCTTTTATTTTAACTGAAAATTTATTGCTCAGCTAATTATTGCTCAGCTAAACTCATGCTACCTAACCTATTCTTCTACCTTGGTTGTCTTGCTCTTGCTTTGGTTAGGTGGATTCCCTCGCTTTTGTGGGTGATGACCCATATTTTGCAGAATGCTTTCTCAAATACCACACTTATCATTTTGAATTTGTTCCTGGCTTTGTGAGTACCACTTTCACTCCTTTTAAATGAGTGATTTTTTCCTCTTGTGTTTCTAATTTTGTTTTGTTCTTTTTCCAGTCTATGCAGCCACTTCCAGTGCTTTTTTTGTCAGACTTTTATAATGATATGCCAGCCATTGTTCGTCTCTTGGATCCCTTGGGGAATGTTTTTGTCATCTCTATCAAGCAACGCCCAAACAGGGTGTATTTACATCATGGTGCTGCTCGCATTGGTGAGGTTTACAACCTCTTTAGTGGTGGCTGGATTACTCTTGAATTTCTGCAGGGTACCACCTTCCAAATGCATGTAATGGATAGAATGGGAAAGCAAGTTCGCTATCCATTTCCTCCTAAGAAGTTTGGCCTTGGAGAACCTGAGCTTCCACTGAGTATTATTGATGAGCAGAATGATGAGTTCCTTTTTATTGATGCTATCCATTTTTACCACTCTCTGATGAAGGATCTCTCTGTTGAGGAAACTAGCACCCCCTTTCTGGTGTGTATCAATTTACTTAGGCATTTCCTTTTTATGCTTTGATTTAGTTCATTGACTATGTATTTATTCCTTGGTTTTCTGGTGTGTATCAATTCTGGCCCTTTATTTTCTGAATTGTTTTTCCTTAATTGTCTTTGCAGTTCCTTCACATTGGTTTTTGCCAGCTTGCCTTCTCTCCTGCAGCTACCTTCATTACTTTGGTTAATTTTCGTGGAAGGAGATGGAATTGTAAGTTTCAATGGAAGAGCTCAAGGCCTGATTACTGCTGTGTTTCTGATGGGTGGTCTACCTTTCGTGGGTTGAATGGACTCCTTCCAGGGACTTCTCTCAAGCTAGGTGTGGCTAAGAAGAATAGGAAATATTTGTTCGTGAAGGTTGTTGAAGCCTAGGGTGTTTGGATCAGTTTATGTTTCTATTTTACAGCAATTTAGCTATTAGTGTTTTGCTATGCATATGACCAGCTTAGTTTTATGAAATCAGATTCTAAAATCTGAGAGATAACATCTATTTACTTCTTTCCATAAACTTCTATTAAAAATCATATGCTAAACTCAATTTAGCCTAAACTGATGCCAGTTTATGTTTCTATTTTACAGCAATTTAGCTATTAGTGTTTTGCTATTCATATGACCAACTTAGTTTTAATCAATCCATTTCTCTAATAATGGTTATGAAATCAGATTCTAAAATCTGAGAGATAATATCTATTTACTTCTTTCCATAAGCTTCTATTAAAAATCATATGCTCTAAACTGATGCTCTATCCAACAGTTCTTGGAATTTTTCTGATCTTGGCTTTACAAAGGACAAAAACAGCATATACAAATGTGATTGAAATACTTTCTACTCTATTCAATTGATTATACTTTGTTTTATAGGGAATATCTGTTTTGTTAAAGTTGTTTGGATCAGTTTATGTTTATGAAATCAGATTCTATTAAATATCATATGCTAAAGTCAATTTAGCCTAAACTGATGCTTTATCCAACAGTTCTTTAAAATTTTCTGATCTTGGCTTTACAAAGGAAAAAACAGCATATACAAATGTGATTGAAATACTTTCTACTCTATTCAATTGATTATACTTTGTTTTATAGGGAATATCTGTTTTGTTAAAGTTGTTTGGATCACTTTATGTTTCTATTTTAAAGCAATTTAGCTATTAGTGTTTTTCTTTCATACATTAGATAATAGTCTGTTTAATTAGAAGTCTTTCAGAGAGTGCATTATTTGTGAAAAATTAGAATGCATTGGCTTCTGATTTTTGCAGGAATTTAGCTATTAGTGTTTTGCTATGAATTTGGTCCATTTCTCTGGTAATGGCTGTGAAATCAGGTTCTTTTGGACTGTGGTGTTCTTTAAAAATCATATGCTAAAGTCAATTTAGCCTAAACTGATGCTCTATCCAACAGTTCTTGGAATTTTTCTGATCTTGGCTTTACAAAGGACAAAAACAGCATATACAAATGTGATTCAAATACTTTCTACTCTATTCAATTGATTATACTTTGTTTTATAGGGAATATCTGTTTTGTTAAAGTTGTTTGGATCAGTTTATGATTATGAAATCAGATTCTATTAAAGATCATATGCTAAAGTCAATTTAGCCTAAACTGATGCTTTATCCAACAGTTCTTTAAAATTTTCTGATCTTGGCTTTACAAAGGAAAAAACAGCATATACAAATGTGATTGAAATACTTTCTACTCTATTCGATTGATTATACTTTGTTTTATAGGGAAAATCTGTTTTGTTAAAGTTGTTTGGATCACTTTATGTTTCTATTTTAAAGCAATTTAGCTATTAGTGTTTTTCTTTCATACATTAGATAATAGTCTGTTTAATTAGAAGTCTTTCAGAGAGTGCATTATTTGTGAAAAATTAGAATGCATTGGCTTCTGATTTTTGCAGGAATTTAGCTATTAGTGTTTTGCTATGAATTTGGTCCATTTCTCTGGTAATGGCTGTGAAATCAGGTTCTTTTGGACTGTGGTGTTCTTTACATGCCCAGGAATTGAATTAAAATTGTTCATGTTTGTTGCAAAATTGATTAAAAACGAGTGATTAGTTGCAAAGAAAGTCTCAATTTTTTGATCCTATCTAAAATCTCAGAAGACATGCAAAAAATGCAATGCCTCAACAGATTGTTTATAAACTGCATCAGTTTTAATAACCTTTAATGCTTTCATATTAGTCACCATTGGTTAATTGGTGCTTTAATTTATCTTGCCATCATCAAAACAGAAAGATCCAAAATTGTTGAGACTATAATTGGCTAATTCTAATCAAAACTTTGCACTAATTCTAATCAAAACTTTGCACCTCTAAGAATGCATGTGCGATATCATCTTCTGTTTTGTGATCTTCTTGATTGACATGACTTAAGAGAGGTCTAGATATTTCTTATTGCTTTAGCTAAAAAACTGACCCCTTTATGCCTTCCCATGTCATTGATTTGACCTTTCACTTAAAGCCATTAACTTTTAACTATATCTTTACTTCTCAACATCTCTTTTGTCCCTCTATTACTTCTCTATATATGTATCATCTCTTTCAAGCATTCAAAGACAGGCTCCTTTTGTGCTCCTTTGACTTACAAGGTACTTTATCTTTGTTTTTTTTTGTATTCTTTGTTGCATGGTTGACAAGTACTGTGTAACCTACCACTTCTATCTATGAAATCTGTTTCTGCAGATGCCTGTTACTCAAGTTGATCCAAGGGATGACAGCAACTATGCTATGGTAGTGAAGTTTGATAGATATTACTTGCAGTTTTTGGCTGAAAATGTGAGGATTAACTTGTGATTTAGTGTTGCCTTTTGTTTTTTTCCTCCACATTTCACTGTATCCTATTCTCTTATGATTGTTGAATGTTTATGTTGTGTAGTTATCCATTCAACTACCTGAATTGTTTACCAGACAACATGGGAATGATGTGTCCTTCTTGGTCATGCTGTGTGATCCACTTGGGAATGAGAACCAAGTAATAGTTAAGAAGGTTAATGGCCGCCCATATTTTTCCACTGGTTGGAATGAAATGGGTTCTCGCTATCTTCAAAATGGTGTGGGGATAGTTAGATTGGTTTACATTAGACCAGACAAGTTTTCCATTAAAGTTAAGGATAGATTTGGTAGAGAGGTTGAGTATCCTACTCCTGCACGTATTTTTAAGGTTGGTGAAGATCCAGTTCCACGTGCAACCATTGATGCTGGAGACAAATACCTTAGTACCATCTCTAAAGTCCCAGCTCTTTACCATACCTTGAGCAAGCATTTAACTGCAGCTGATGTTAATACTGGGAAACTGGTGTGTTTTCCCTTTTGATGATTTCGTTTCATTAGTTGTTGGTGCCATTGTTTTGTCTTTCTAATTAACTGCTTTTTTCACTATTGTATGCAGTCCATCCCTGCTGATTTCTGTCATATGATCATGCCAGCTGGTGTTTATGAAGTCAGCTTGATAGATTCTTATGGCTATGCTTGGAGATGTGAGTTGAACAATAACCAAGAAGATGTGTCTCTTTGTGGTTTGCATTCTGGCTGGCCTCTTTTTCGTCATATCAAGTTGTTGTTTGAGGGTACTTATATTAGGCTTGGTGTAAGATCTACAGAGCCAAAAATCATTTTGTTTGAATTCAGGAGGTCTATATGAATAGAGTATTAGGCTGTTATTGTTTGCTGCTTCTATTGGTTGTGGCTTTTAAGCAGTGTCTTTTGTCTTATTTAGTAGTGTCCATCTAATTAAGTAGTTTGTTTGGTGTAACTAAGCAGTGTCTATTACTGATGTAGTATGTATCCATCTGTTGTTTGTCAAAAAGGCCATGTACTTTTGTTGTTCCATTATATATAATATTTAGTTTCTGTCCTATTTGATTTGATTAACCAATCTTTACTCATGTTGATCCAGAGAACACTTTACATAGTAACTAAAAACTGATTCAAGTATCAAGGCAATTTGAGTTTATTCAGTATTTAGATGCCTTACTGGTGTATTTTGTTACCAAAATTACTAACACAAACCTAATCAGCAATATACATTATTCAGTTAATCAGCAATATACATTATTCAGTTAATCAGCAAGAGAATTAAATAAATCAAGCCAATTGAATATAAGTTATAAATTATATTCACTTGAGTTGCTTCTACAGTGATTTATTAGTGGAATTGTTCTTTGTATTTATTCATGTTAGTGAATTATGATTCGAATTTTTGATTATCTCCTGCTTCTACAGTGATTAATGAGTGGAATTGTTCTTTGTATTTATTCATGTTAGGAGATGAATAAACTAACAAAAGAAATAAGCAAGTAAGGTTAAATGTTTAATGAAATTCAGTAAGGTTACTTTAGTTCCAATGAGATGCAATTGAGTACATGACATTTGCTGTTGTTTTCTCAGCTGTATCTTCCTTTGGTTGGCATGTGATCCTGATTTTGTGCTTCACAACACTGTAGCAACTGCCTTGTGTATAGCAGTAGTTAAATTATTCTCTATTCTGTCTTTTGCTTTCCCAATAAGATGACATCCTCCATATCTCTAGATTTGTCTTGGAACCATACATGATTTGCCTGAACCGTGACACTCATGTACTGTAGCCATCTATTTATACACTCTTAAGATTTGTCTTGGAACCATACAGCATTTGCCTAAACCGTGACACTTCTGTATCTTGACATTAAATTGCTTCTATATAGCTAGCCTTGCATATCATCCCTCAGTTCATTGCAGCAAGAAATCATTTTCAATTAGTTGTTAATTTGGCAATGTTGCAGCAAGAAATCAATTTCTATTGGTTGTTAGTTTGGCAATGTTAGAAGCACAATCTTTGCAGCAAGAAATTCAGTAAGGTTACTTTAGTTCCAATGAGATGCAGCTGCGTACATGACACTGTAGCAACTGGTTTTGTGCTTCACAATACTGTAGCAACTGGCTTGTGTATAGCAGTGGTTAAATTATTCTCTATTCTGTCTTTTGCTTTCCCAATAAGATGACATCCTCCATATCTCTAGATTTGTCTTGGAACCATACATGATTTGCCTGAACCGTGACACTTCTGTATCTTGACATTAAATTGCTTCTATATAGCTAGCCTTCCATATCATCCCATCATGTCCCTATATGATCTCTATATAAATCATTCCTCACATCTTCTCCATCACCAACTTCCCAAGCTTACTCTCACCTTCATTTCTTTCTACTTACTTCTCTTTACTCTTACCAAGTATGTTCTGCATATCTAACCCATTCAGTCTTCCTTTAGATCTTTTACTATCTTCAACATCTTACACCTTCTTAACATCCATTCAAAGTTCACTTTACACAGTTTTCACTTAAGTTTGCACTTCTTTTCTTATAGTGACTTCACTTGCATTATTTTAATTTTTGTTTCATTTTTTCCCTTTTATTTCCCTATAGGAAATCCATGGCATCTCGTGTTAATTTGATTTCTGAGATTGTTCCTGGTAAGGTTAACTGGAGACTTGAAGTGCGTGTCATAAGGCTTTGGACTCTCCCTGAATATATGAATCCTCTGAACACAAATAGTATCGAAATGATTTTGTTGGATGAGAAGGCAAGTTCTCTATATTTTATTGACATTGTATGATTTTACCATTATATGTTTGTATCATTTGTTTTAAATTTTTTCCCTCACTCAGCTTGATAGGATCCATTGTAGCATCAAGAATTCCCTCATTCCAATCTTCCAACCTGTGTTGAAGGAGGGTCACTGTTATCGAATTGATAAGCTCAATGTTGCTCTTAATGATGCAAAGTTCCAAACAACTAACAACAAGTATAAGCTTTCTTTTATAACTATCACAAGCTGTTCTGCCTTGAAGAGTAACAACACACCTTTGCATCATTTTGTGTTTACTCCTTTTCCTGATATCTTAGCCTCACCAAAAGATGATATGATTGTTGGTTTGTGCCTTTTTCGTATTTTACCTTTTTCCAAAGCATTCTGTTTACTTTTTGTAGTATTTCCTGATCTGTTATTTTCATCAGATGTTATAGGACATGTGGTTGAGAAGAGTGAATTAAAAGAACAACGGACAGAGGATAAGTTTCATAAGCTGATTAATTTAGTGCTTGAGGATTTAGAGTTCAACAGGATTCAATGTACTCTCTGGAGTGAATTTGCTGAGCAGGTTGCTGCTAATATCAATGATGCCTCTTCTTCATCGGCTCCAATCATTGTTCTTCAACTTTGCAAACTAAAAAAATATCAAGGTCTCTTTTGCACTTTCAATTGTGTTCTCCTAAATCCCTACTTGGTTATTCCTTGCTCTTTCTTTGTTGATTCTTTTTTGGAACAGGCATAATGGGGATTTCCAATGCTTACTATGGAACCAAAATTTTCATCAATGATGATCTGCCGGATATAGTGGGCTACAAGTCCAAGTATAATTGCTGTTGTCTTTAAATTAACTAGCTCAGTATATTGCTTCTCATTCTTTCAGCTAACATGTTTTTAACTTTTATCTTAGAATGGAAGCTTCTGATTTATCTTTGACTCAATCCATCAGTCAACTTGCTACCCCACCTATTGTATCCACATATACTGATTTTATGGAAACTTCCTACAAAACTATATCTGAGTTGTTAGAAGCTACCAGTGTAAGAGTTTTACTTTTGCTATTGAATTAGTTTTTCATCAATTTATGTAGGTGTTTTTTTCATAATTATCATTGAATAAATTTAGGTGGGCACTGCTGTTGTACTTGCACAAGTAATTGATATTGAAACTGCACATGGGTGGTTTTACACTTCATGCCAGAAGTGCTATCGTAAGGTTGTTCAGGCTGGTTCTAAATTCTTCTGCAAGGAGTGCAGGAGGAAGGTCCCTGGAGTTCCCAGGTATTGTTAACGTATTTGCAAAGCAATGTTTTATTCCAATTTAGTTGCGTCTTGCGCATATTCCATTGTTCTCTTTTAAAATATCATTTCAATTTTGTATGAATAGGTACAAAATTGAGCTCACTGTTATTGATGGAACTGGTTCAACAAGTTTCATGGCTTTCGATCGTGTGGTTAATACTTTTCTTGGAATGTCAGCACAAGATTTAATTGGTCCTCCTGATGAGCCTGTTAATACCAGTAGAATTCCTACTGAGTTTCGCTCTTTTTATGACAAAAATCTACTATTCAAAATTGAAATTAGAGATTCCAACATCACTCAGGGGTGGAATAATTATACTGTTAGAAGATTGACTGCCGATCTCGATATTATCAAGCAATTCATGGAATTGCATTCAATTCAGGTTGGTTCCTCTTATTTTTATTTACCTAACAGGCTATTGTCTTGAAATCCTTATTTTTTCTTGGGTATCACATTTGTTGATCTTGATTTGTAGACTTTTAATCTTGAGGAGGACGTTCATCCCAGTGACTACCCTGGCTATTCTATTCACAGTCCCATGGTACATTAGTTTTCCCAACAAAACACATTTAAAGTTAACCAAGTCATGTTTGTTTATTGTCTAATATTTATTTTTCTGTTTTTTTTCCTAGCCTAATTTGGACAATGTTGCTTCCAATGATTTAACTGAAGCTACTGCCTTGGAAATGTCTAATACTCCATCCAGCAAACTGAATGCCTCCCCCCTTTATTGTGAAGACAATACTGCTTCTATATTTAATGTTGTTCAAGCTGAAGGTGTTGAAGCGCCCTCTCCTCCACTTGGTTCCAGGAAATCTGCAACCTCCCTCTTTGATTCCCCACAAACTTCAGCCACCAAAGAGCTTGAGATGAAAGGCATCAAGACAAGGAGAACCAACTGACTTGATCCAGCAAGTTCTGCAGTCCTTTTGTTACTCTGATTATGTACTACCTAGGTGTTTCTCCACTTTATAGTTCACCGTGGAGTCAATAAAAGTAATTAGGAACCTGTTTCCATGCTCTGCTTTTCTATTCCCTTCTATCTTAGGCTGTCTTTCCAACATGTGATGTAATGTCTTTTGATTTAAAGCAATGAAGTAATGGTTGTTTGTTATTTTCTACTGTTAACTGTCATACATTTACCTTTTGTTTCAAACTACCACCAACTATTTCAAAGTGAAAAGAATAAAATAAAATAGTTTATGGATTTTTTGTTTCCTGAGGTAAGATGATACAGATATGAAATGACCTTTCATTTGATGACCTCATCCAAGATTGTGTGAAATTTATTGCTTATATTTTGTGCATTCCTTTTTCCTTACCCATTCACATCAACTCCACTCCATATGGCAGTTTTCTTTCCTTTGTCATCTCTTTGTTGTTTTTGAGTACTCTTCTCTGCTTTAGAACAATCTTTCTCTCATTACTTGGGTAACATTCTCTTTGTTGAAGGTGCTGAAATGAGTGAATCTAATGACAAAAAACGAAAAAAACCCAGCTCTCACAGAATCTGGTCACCTGTTCTTTCTAATAGTGTAGATTGTTGGTATCTTTTCCAGTTCTCCCTTTCATGTTCATTTACCATGCAGATTCCCTTATTTTGAACTTCATTTCGTTTTCTTGATTAACGGTTTTGCTGTTATGCTCTCTCTTGCAGTTTCACTGTCATCCTACTCTTCTATAAGCCCCTCTTTGGTGCCTCTAAGACCAGGCAAGTTCATTCTTAGGCCAACAAATGTTGATCAACAGAATAGTCCTCCACATCTAAACCCAACTGGTATGTTTTTGTAAAGTTTTTTTAACTGATTTTAATATATTATATCTAACTTACTGATCTTTTTTATGGCTTATATATATATATATATATATATATATATATATATATATATATATATATATATATATATATATATATATATATCTCCACAAGCAACAACTTTTATGGAACTAAATAATAGACATCTACCATTGGCAATAGAGCCTCCACTTACATTCTTTCAAAATGCAGAAGCTATTAGTTCTTTTAGTCCTCAGATAATATCTATTTCTCTTCTTTCCTCAATTCTTGATAATCTATATTTCTCTTCTTTCCTCAATTCTTGATAATCTATTTTCAACTGATCCTTCTTTTATTAGTTTATTCTTAAAAATTTTATAATTATATGGGGTTTTTTTTTTGACAGGTATATATGGGGTTGTTAATATTATTAGATTAATGTTAACGCATATAGTTTTTTGTTAACTCTGTTTTTTTTATCTCTCAATGTTAAGACATTCTCGGTCTTGGTTTCACATTGTCAGTTTTTTTAGTTATAACTTTATCACTCTCATTATTTTAAATTATAGTATAGTATATACAGACTAGAATATATACAATTACATCCAAACCTTCTTTCTTTCGTTTTCTTGATTAATTTTTTTGCTGTTATGATCTCTCTTGCAGTTTCATTCTCATCCCACTCTTCTATAAGACCCTCTTTCGTGCCTATGAGACCAGGCAAATTCATTCTTAGACCAACAAATGTTGATCAGCAGAATAGTCCTTCATATCCAAACCCAACTGGTATGTTTTTTTTAAGTTTTTTAAACTGAATTTGATATCTTATATCTAAATTATCTCCACAATTGATCCTTCTTTTATTAGTTTATTCTTAAATATTTTATAATTATCCCAAGATCCACTCAAAGTGGACCTCTATAAGTTTGAGGCATCTTAGCATTACTTCCTTCTACAGATTCCCTTATTTTGAACTTCATTTCGTTTTCTTGATAAATTTTTTTGCTGTTATGATCTCTCTTGCAGTTTCACTCTCATCCCACTCTTCTATAAGACCCTCTTTGGTGCCTCTAAGACCAGGCAAATTCATTCTTAGACCAACAAATGTTGATCAACAGAATAGTCCTTCATATCCAAACCCAACTGGTATGTTTTTTTAAAAGTTTTTTAAACTGATTTTAATATTGAGGCATCTTAGCATTACTTCCTTATATTGCCAACTGATCCTTCTTTTATTAGTTTATTCTCCACTATTTTAAGCTCTGATTTGAACTTATTGACAAATATTTTAGTATATTTTATAGGAGCATTACATGTTGATTTGGCTTCACTTCATCCTAGCATTTACTCCATCCCTTCTGAAGTGCCAATATCTCAACATACGTCCGTTGATCAGGTGGCTGATAGTTCCAGAAATTCTGATACAATATTGCCACTAAATTCTTCTTCAGTTCCATCAACAACTGGTATTGAGCAACTATGCCTCATTCTGATTTATGTGTATTGCTCATAAATTTATTATCTCTCTATTTTTTTAAATGTAGTTAATATTCCTCATAAAATTATAATTGCTTAATTTTTTTAAATGCAGCTACTGAAGTTTTCTACTGGGATATTGGAGATGCAAAATATGTATGCCAATTTTGTGGTGCCTTAATGTGGTTGGAAGAAAGGGTGCAAAAGACATTTAATCCCCATATTCCAAGATTTTCTTTGTGTTGTAGGCAAGGGAGAATAACTTTACCTCTCTATAAACCTCCTCCTCAAATATTATATGATCTATTTTATAAGCATGATAAGAGGGGGAAGTTTTTTTTGGCAAACATTCGATCTTTCAATAGTATGTTTGCTTTTACTTCTATGGGAGGAAAGATTGATAAAAAAATAAATGATGGTGGTGGGCCTCCTGTTTTCGTTTTAAATGGAGAGAACTATCACCAAATTGGTAGCTTACTTCCCCTTCCAGATAATGAACCAAAATTTGCCCAGCTTTACATACATGATACCGAAAATGAAGTCTCCAATCGAATGTCTGTTGTTGGGTATGCTTATACTACCTTATTCTGTTCTCATAACTATGTTTCTGTTTTATTATTTAGCAATTTATTTACTTATCGTTTATTATAGGATGGAGGATGATGATCTCAGCTTGAGAACCCAAATCGTAACAGACATTAAAGAATGTCTTGATTTATGTAATCCCTTTGTCAAGACATACAGAATGGCAAGACATATGCTGTCCCAAAATCCTGCACCAACCATTAAGCTTCGAATTTTGGGCAAAAGACATCGAGATGCTAGGCAATACAACTTACCGACTGCTTCAGAGGTTGCCGCTTTAATTGTTGGTGATTTTGATCCGTCTGGATTTGATAGGGATGTTATTGTCAGTTCTCATTCAGGATTGTTGCAGCGGATTCCCATTTTAAGTGCCGCGTATTTGCCCTTACAATATCCTTTGTTGTTTCCTTATGGGGAGGATGGTTTTTCAGAGGACATTGAATTCCAGGCCAACAACATGGCAGCAAAAATTAAACGAGATCGTGTAACTATTAGAGATTGGCTTGCATATAGAATTCAGCATAGAGAGATTGATGGAGGTGCACTTTTGTTTTCTCAGCGTTTATTTCAGCAATTTTTAGTAGATGGCTATACCATGATTGAGTCCTCCCGATTGAAGTGGGTTAGAAACAACCAGAAAGAACTAAGAGCTGATGTTTACAAAGGCCTTGAAGAATCTATTTTGAGGGGTGAAAGGAATACATCAACAACTGGTAAAAGGATTATTTTGCCCTCTACTTTTGTCGGAGGACCCCGTTATATGTTTCAAAATTATCAAGATGCTATGACAATTTGTAATTGGGCGGGCTACCCTGAATTATTCATAACATTTACCTGCAACCATAAATGGCCAGAATTATCAAGGTATTTTTCAAAATACAATTTTAAGTCTGAAGATCGTGCTGATGTGGTGTGTCGAGTTTTCAAAATAAAACTCGATCAATTGATTAAAGATATAAAAAAGGGAGATATTTTTGGTCGTGTTATGGCAGGTATCTTTTATCTATATCTTCTCTATTTATTTAATAGAGTTTTTGATGCTTTAATTTAACACAGACTTATTCACTATTCTGCAGTTATTTATACAATTGAATTTCAGAAACGCGGTCTACCCCATGCCCATATCTTAGTATTTCTTCATTCATCTTCTAAGTACAAGACTATTGGTGATATTGACAAGGTTATATGTGCTGAAATTCCCAACAAAGAATCTCATCCACAGCTCTTCGAAATTGTATCTACATCCATGCTTCATGGACCATGTGGACCTCAAAATCCAAAATCTACTTGCATGGAGAACAAGAGGTGTACAAAGTATTTTCCAAAGAAATTCAGTGATATAACTATCATTGATTCCGATGGTTATCCTATTTATAGAAGAAGAGATAATGGGGTTTTTGTTCAAAAAGGTGAATCTTTTCTCGATAATAGATTTGTTGTTCCCTACAACAGCACTTTGCTTCTCAAATACAATGCTCATATTAATGTTGAATATTGTAACCAATCTAGATCAATCAAGTATCTCTTCAAGTATGTCAATAAAGGTCATGATCGAGTTACAACAACTTTCTATGGTGTTGGTGATTCCAACTCTAATAATGATATTGTTGATGAAATACAGTTGTATTATGACTGTAGATACTTGGCCTCATCTGAAGCTGCATGGAGAATATTTTCATTTGACATTCATTATAGAGAACCCTCAGTGGAGAGGCTGCAATTTCATCTACCAGGTGAACAATTGCTTATTTACAGTGATAATAGGCCTATTCAATCAGTTCTTTCTAAGCCATCTATTGGGAGCTCCAAATTTTTGGCGTGGATGGGTGCAAACAAAAAATATTCACAAGCAAGAGAACTTACTTATGCTGAGTTTCCAACAAAATTTGTTTGGAATGATGAAAAGAGGGAATGGTTTCCACGTAAATCTGGATATACTATTGGGAGACTTCATTATATCCCCCCTGGATCTGGGGAGCTTTATTATTTAAGGAGATTGCTGAATCATGTTAAAGGAGCTCAGTGTTTTGAAGACATAAGAAAAGTTGGAGATTTTGTTCACCCAAATTTTAAAGATGCTTGCTATGCAATGGGTTTATTGGAAGATGACAAAGAATACATAGATGCTATTAAAGAGGCAAGTCATTGGGGTGTTGGGTCCTTTTTGCGCAAGTTGTTTGTCATACTATTAGTATCTGGGCAGATTTCAAGACCTGAAGTTGTGTGGGATGCTACATGGTTCCATTTAGGTGATGACATTTTGCATAGACAAAGATCCATTCTACAATTTCCAGGTTTTGGTCTACATCTTTTCTAATTTGTGTTTGCCAATTTTTTTCTTATTAAAACACTAATATTTGCATTCACTTATTATTTCAGAATTACAATTATCTGGTGATGAATTAAAGACCTTTACTTTGATTGAAATTCATAAGTTGTTGCAAAGCAATAATATGAGTCTCTCCGATTTTCCTACCTTACCTCAACCTGATGAAGACTTGCTTGCAACAAGTCAGAATAGGCTCATATTTGATGAAATCAATTACGATAGAGTAAAACTAGAGGTTGAAAACCAGCAGTTGGTGGCATCAATGACAGATGAGCAAAAAAAACATCTATGGAAAAATTATGGCACGAGTGAATGAAAAAAAGGCTGGTTTCTTTTTTTTAAATGGATATGGTGGAACAGGCAAGACTTATATTTGGAGAGGACTCACAACTGGTTTAAGATCACAGGGGAAAATTGTTTTAGCAGTTGCCTCTAGTGGTATTGCTTCTCTTTTAATTCCTGGAGGTAGGACAGCTCACTCTCGATTTGCAATTCCACTTAACCCAGATGAGTGTTCCACTTGCAACATAAAACAAGGAAGTCACTTGGCAGAATTGATTCGTAGATGTTCATTGATTATATGGGATGAGGCACCAATGACCAATAAAAATTGTTTTGAAGCTCTAGATCGAACCCTACATGATATTTTGAGGCCTCTCAATGGTGAAAGTTTAGGTGTTCCTTTTGGAGGTAAGGTTGTTGTTTTGGGTGGAGATTTTCGCCAAATACTCCCTGTTATTCCCAAGGGAACAAGACAGCAGATTGTACACGCCACAATCAACTCTTCTTATCTATGGAACCATTGTGAAATTTTGACATTATCAAAGAATATGAGATTGTTGTATGGTACCTCAAATGCTGACATTGCTGAAGCAACAGAATTTTCTGAATGGGTTCTAAAAATTGGAGATGGTACAATTGGTGAAGTAAATGATTCGGACATCTCTCTTGAAATTCCAGACGAGTTGCTTATTAAAGATTCAGTTGAACCAATTCAAAATATCATTGATACAACATATCCATCATTTCTAGATGAAATGCATGACCCTTTATTTTTTCAAAATAGGGCGATCTTAGCTCCCAAAAATGAAGTGGTGGACATTATCAATGAGCACATGATATCTTCAATTCCAGGTGATGAAAAGACATATTTAAGTTTAGACACACCTTGCCACAATTATTCTAATGCTAATGTTGAGGATGATATACACACACCAGAATTTTTAAATACAATTGTTGCCTCTGGTCTTCCAGCTCATAAACTTAAATTGAAAGTTGGTATTCCCATCATGTTGTTGAGAAACATTGATCATTCTTCTGGATTATGTAATGGAACTCGGCTCATTCTAACAAGGATGGGTAAATTTGTTGTTGAGGCAATTGTTTTATCGGGAAACAATGCTGGTTCAAGAGTTTTTATCCCAAGATTGTCACTGACTCCGTCTGATCCTCGAATTCCTTTTAAGTTTCAAAGAAGACAGTTCCCTTTGGCTGTTTCTTTTGCAATGACTATCAATAAGAGTCAGGGACAATCTTTAAAACATGTTGGTGTTTTTTTACCCCAACCGGTTTTCTCACATGGTCAATTATATGTAGCCGTTTCAAGAGTTACTTCAAAAAAGGGTTTAAAAATATTGATAACTGATGATGAAGGGAATTCGACAAATACTACTTCCAATGTGGTTTACAAAGAAGTATTCCAGCGACTCTCCTAGGTAATTTTCTCATACAAATACACAACCCTATGATTTAACTTATACTTTATTTCTACTTGAATATCATATGGTCTAAGTGGCATGTGTAAAATGCATTCATAGCTTCTGCATTCAATATTCATGTGAATGCACATGAATACATTCAATATTCATGTGAAGAGGTGAGGATTCTAAAATGAAAAGATAATTTAGTAGATCAATTCTTCTGATTGATATGTATGCATGAACAGAACATACACTCTTTTAGTAAAGATTTGCTAAAGTTGCAAAGAATATAATACATCCACTCTGAGTCTGAATTTTGCAAAGGATATAGACTAATAACAAGCATTGATTAATTGCAGCTTCTCAATATGCCTAAACCAAGGCTCTTTTTGGGTAGTTTTTGATTGCATGTTAATTACTTTTTATATTGCCAATTTTGTTTCTACTTGATTTGCATGTTTACTTTTACCTTTGTTTTCATATGCCATTAATATAGCTAGACATGTTGATCTCATTGTTTTCAGTTTTATTCTATATTAACTACTTTTTATATTGCTATTTTGCAGAGATTCCTTAAACTTCCAAAAGGTTTTTAGAGAGATTATCATCAACGCTTTCCTTCTAATCTTTCAATGGAAATTCGAGGTTCACCACTTAGTATTTTTGTTGGTGTTGTTAGGGTTTGATCTCATATTCACAAAGTATTTTTATATTGTAATCTAAACAATGAATTTTTGTATCCGGACATTTTTGTGTTGAATAGAGCATTGGCCCCGTGCATCGCACGGGTCACCCCACTAGTTTATTCTTAATTGTGTTTATATTGTGAAATGGGTGTGAAATATGAATAAAAATAAGATTACACTTTGACCAAAGCTAAGGTCGATACACTCTATATTGCTCAATTTGGACCAATACCAATGTATAGTTTTGTATTATGGATAGTGAAGCCAAAATAATGCATTTGTTTAAATAAGCTTATTTATAACTTTTTTTACTTTTGCTTCTATTAAATAAATTGATATTAAATAGGCACTTAAAGAGAATAAATAAATGCACTGAAACAAGAGATGGAGAGGAATAATATCGTTTTTTTATTGGATAAGCATTCGGTCCAATAGAAATGCCTTGGTATAGGTTAATGCCTAATGGTCTATGCTATCCTAAGACACGTGGTCGATACGGTGCATACAGGTTTCGATTTTTCTTACAGTGGACAAATTCATTGTAGCCCTAAATTTACTCATAACCACAAGTCAATATTAGTTTTTAATTGGAAGCATTAAGACACTGCGTGCGTAGCTTGAATATCAGGGGAGTAAATGGATACAATTACATTTTGCAGGGTTTGTTTTAAAAGTTTTTTTTTGCAGAGGAGTAAATGGATAAACGTGATATTTGCAGGGGGTAAATGATATTTAAGCCAATAAAATTATACATTTTACACAAATGATATTTAATCGATCCCTTCTGATTATCCAATTTTTGTTCTTCAAAAAAGTTTGACATTCACTTTTTTAATCATTAAATCATTTTTTGTCAATAATCATTAAATTGTTGCTCTTTGTTCAATTCCAATTATCTGTTAACATTTAGTTTTAATTGTTAAATCTTCTTATTCAATCTATAGTTGTAATTTAATTTTTATTCTCAATTATTATAGTATATATTTTACAAACAATATTGTTGGCTAATAGTATAAGCTATCCTAAGACATGGGGTTGATACGGTGCACGAATCAATATTAGTATTTAATTGAAAGCATTGAGATATTACGTGAGTAGCTTGAATTGATATAAACTAAAAAAATATATATTTTGCACAAGTCATATTTAATCGACCCCTTCTGATCATCCAATTTTTGCTCTTCAAAAATGTTTTGACATTCACTTTTTTAATTATTAAATTGTTTTTTTACAATAATCATTAAATTGACCCTTTCAGGCGCCACATGGTACCAAGAACTTGCCTTCAACTCCTCATGGTTATCGCGTTCGTGTCTAAGCCAATCTTGATATTTCTCAAGTAAGGTTATTGGATACATTCGCTCAAACCTAACGCTGAGTTCACCTGCCAAAACGTACACTTCGTGACCCTTAGGGTTATATGTCAGCGCATTGTTGAACGTTCATCGCACATCAGATGTAAATTCCATAAAGGAATTGAAAGAAGGCAACCCGGTGCGGAGCACGGGTGTTAGGACTAGTTTATATAGATATTATATCTAAAGCTTCTCATATATAACTGTTTTTCTATTTCTCTTTAGCTAAATTAAGTAGGACTGTAGTAGGAGCTTCCTCAACATGCACATAAAGCTTGATTTACATTTACACTAAAACATAAAGCACAAGTGCACAAAAAAGCATAAGATTAAAAGGAAAAATAATTAAATGTTTTTTTTCTGGAGGACACTGACAATCTTTCTAAAGCAACCCTATGAAATCCACTTGTAGCAGAAGAGGCCGATGGGCTTTAACTATATATATATATATTTATCAGAAACCGGAGAAATGATTCTGAGAAGGTTGGACCATTTGCATGTCCATGGTTGTTTGACATGAGTTATCATCACTGATCAAGTTCCTGTTTCAATATCCATAATAGATGAGCAGATAACTTGTAACACATGTATAATGACTGTATATATATATGATTAAATTAAACATACTCTCGTGGTCTTGATGCCCAAAGAGAACTAAGGGCACGAAGTCGTCCGTAGTACTCTCCAATGACAAGAAACGACCTTGCAGCTTGTCGTATTGTGAGTAGTCGACATAATTGGTGAAGAGTCTGTTGCCTCAAATTATCAGCCTTCAATTCAGAAATATGAATGAGTATGAGACTTAACAAGCCACGGATAAGTGAATGGGTAAATAGATGAATGAAATAAAAATAAAGCACGGTGTAAATTCTATTGTCATCGTGGATCTTATGGACTAGACCACTGTTGTGTCAATGTGGTCAAAACGATGAAGTTGTCTTGTCAAATGTCAATACACATGGCGGTTAATAATATTTGATTCAATAAATTAATATATTTTCTTTTTTGACGACCTAATTAGAATTTGATTCAATATTTTGGATTTTGTCTTTTACAATAAGGAAGGATGGTGACCAATGACCATCACTTTCTAATACCAACTCTTGACTGAAACATTTGAAGATCAGATGCATGTAGCAAGAGATTTAAAGTAGATAAATGTGACAGCCAAAGCAGTGATGGTAATTTAAGTCAACCTATGTAGATAGTTTTATGAATACAAATGAAAATTATTATAATCTAATTTTGGTATAAATCATCATTAGTTAAAAAGAAGTTGATGCAACAAACACAGTACAGGTGTCTGCCACAGGAACATTTATTATTATGTACTAAAGTTATATTATTATATTTCAATCTAAAAAAAACAACTAAAGAGAGAAGTAAAATGATAGTAATGAATACTACCTGGCGAACAAATCCTTCAAGATTGGCAAGCTTGCTCATAGCAACAACCATCTGTTGGACACCATCAACGAGGGGAGCTCCGGCAACGGTGTCGACGAGAGACTGTTGCAACTGTTCAAGGCCTTGAGAGAGAGCTTCCTCTGCCTGCTGTGAAGAATGCCGCAGCCCATACATCCCCATTATCTGTTGCTCAGCTAATGGCTCCAATTGTTGGATCAACATCTAATTAATAGCACAATTAATAATAATAACACATATTATATCATTCAAAATAATTGAAACTAAACCTTAACGCTAATCACTAGTACTATAGTAGTAGTATTTAATTACTGCCAGTAACTGTAATTCTACTGCTGCATTGGAACAGTAAATTACTGTCGCAACTGCTGACTGACATATGACAAATTATAAGTTGGTGACGTTACTTGAGACGCTATTTCTATAATAGCAGCAGCAAAGCAATGTTATTTACCAAGAAAGCCATTTAATTATCTCAGTACTGTCTAAGAAAATGACACCGGCCCCTTTTCAACAGAAAAAGAAAATGACCCACCCACCCCTTTAACTTTTTTCATTCTTGGTTGCCCACTATTAATTAAGTTAGCATACTAAAATAAAATATGTTGTTATTTTTCTTAAAGAGAATTATTTTTTATAGAGTAGAATATATCTTTGATCTTTACAAAATATTAGTATATTTAATTTTGAGCACCACAAAAAATGAATGAGGCCGAATGTAGTAGTATTGTTGATTTTATTTTCATGCATTAAGGTATTAATTAAAATGAAATGGGAAGAGTACGTAGTAGACAGACCGCGATAGTTTCAGAGGGTCTAAAACCACCAATCCAAAGGAAGCAGCGTTCAGCTTGGGAAGTCCACATGCCATTGATAAGATGAAACACGTCTGATTTAGCAGCCACAGCTTTGAGTTTGAAAAGGTCATCATAATGTGACAAATATCCATCCACCATTACTCTCATATCATTATCTGATAACGCCGCCTGAAACCCGTTCCGTAGCTCCGCTAACAGCCTGTTGTCATCTTCTAGCCATCTTCCATATTCCATGTCAAACATTGCAGCAGCTCCTGCAACATATTTATTTATTTATTTATTTAAGACCATTCATTCTTATAAAAATAATCATATATCGATCTGTGTATGTATACTCTTGATATTGATTATAGTGTGCTGTACGTAATATTTAAATGTGATACACCGGTTCAAATTTTTATGCTTTCTGAGTTTGTTTTCATATTTTATAAAATATTATTAATATTGTAATAAAATGTCGGTTGATTTGGTGACCATTGTACTGCGGCCAGGAATGAACACCTTTTGGTTGATTATTATTATATATATATATAAAAGGTGAACAATAAGATACCTCTTTTTAATTCATTCATTGTGAATAAACAATTGGATAATCATAATATGTAATCTAATTAATGCGTTTCCTTTTCTTAAAGTGCATTTTCTGCACATAATAATTCATGAATTATTATTTTGCTTTTATTTTTTATTAGTTCTTATTTACCTAGTAGCAATTGTCCTCAACTCTTTTTAACCCCAAAACCGTATTACTCTTTTTTTGTGGGACAAACCGTATTACTTCCCACAGGTATATAAACTAAACTTTATAGTTTATTTATCAAAAAAAAACTTTATAGTTTATTTATATAATTTTTTAACCCAAAAACCGCATTATTTCCCAAAGTGGAAAAGACTCAAAAGAACAGTATCATGATGGAATAATTCTATGAAAAGCCATGGTATAGAAAGTAGACTTTACAGTTTATTTATATAATTTAGATAGACAAGTTGGTACAAATAAATATATTAGCATGTCCAATTCAAACATTAGCCTACTTGTATTTTTTATTATTGTTATTCAAACTCGTTGGCCTATTATATTTATATTTATATTTATTATTTTATTTAATTATTATTCAAACACGGGTTATTTTACCACCGATATTGAAACTTGAAATGGGCTCTCAAAATCAAGTTTTGACTTTTATTTGGTTTCAGAAACATTTACTTTTATTCTTAAAAAAAGTAAATGATGGTACTAGTATATTAAAACGAGCCTCTTATTATTTTTTATCTTTCTTTGTGTGAGGAATTAGAAAATTAGAAATACATTGCATTCCAAAAGTCAACCAGAAAAAAAATTAAAAATAAAATAGAAAAATGAACACTAAACTAAACTCACCAGAGCTTACACTGCCTCCAACACCACTCCAGTCCATGAACAATCCCTGTTAAATATAAACAGTAGAAATAATAATCAGTAAAATTAAGTAAAAAATAAAAACCATATACTAGTATCAGACATGACTTGAGAACCTGAGAGCGTGCTCTTTGAAGGTCTTGTTCCAGTTGGGTAAGCTTTAATCTACTTGACTCTAGCTGCTGCACATAAGCCTGTTTGATACAATAAAAATGTATTGAGTTTTATGATTTTTCTTTTTTATTTTTCACAATTTCTATTTCTCAAAAACTAATTGGATTTGTAAAGCTATAAAGCTATATTGTATATGTGTATGACACACCTTTTTTCTGAGGCGACTTTTCTTTGCAGCCTCTCTGTTTTGCGCTAAACGTCTTAATGTCTAAGGTAAGTGAAAAAGTTTACATTAGCTCTAAGCATCCACATAATAATAATAAAGATAAAACAGAACAGAAAATTAGAACCATACCTTTGCATCAAGTGGCTTTTCTGATGTTGAACCAGCTCCCTTTCTCTGCAACTTAAAAGAATCCAAAACTTATATTTAATCAAAATTAAGGGAAATGAAAGAAAATAGCAAGATAAACACAAATGTTAATGTGCTCAACTCATAATAGAATTTGCCACTACAAAAAAAAAAAAAAAACAGGGAGGAAAAAGAAAGAAAAAAGTGTTAAACATAACTCCATCCTTGCTTTGAGCTAAATCAAAAGTAAAGCTAGCTTATATATAGAGAAGCTACACTTAATTCAATCCCAAAATGAAAGATGGTGTGATTAAGTGCTCACTGAATTTCTTGGAAGCATTTCTGAATGGTGAAGCCCTTTTGACCATTTCTCAAGAGGAATGCATTCATCTATGTGATAAGGATAGCAAAAGGGATCACTATCTGCCATTGTTGTTGGTTTGAGACTTTAGAGAGTTTGAGGACTTGTTGGGGAGAAAAGCACAAAGTTTTGGCTAAATCAAGTGAAATGGGTTGGTCACTTTAATAGGAAACGTTGATAAGTACCGAAAAGATTCTCACTTTGTTTTTTTGTTTTGTTTGTACTTGGTACACATACACATACACATTACACATTATCTCTCTATATCATGTTTCATGTCAGATATTCAGAAGAAAATTGTTCAGGAATAAGGAAAACTCTATGTTCTTTTAATTTTCTGAAAGCTGTTGGGATCTGTGCTATTTTGTTTAAAGAAGATAGAGGAATGGGAGGGACAGATCAAAACAGTAATAGTAGCATTAAAGAGTCCAACTTTCCCTGAGTTTTGGGGATATGGAAAGAGAGAACTAAGTGATTAACAGTGAAAAGGCAGTGATGGTTTATGATTAACCTTTTCTTGAGTTGATTTGGCTGCTGATTCATTCTGTGATAAAGAGGCTGCTCCTCTTGTGGCATCACTTGTTGCCATATCCTGTTGGAATTGAAGCTGCTGCTGATTATTGTTATTATTATTATTATTATTATTATTATTATTATATTATTATTATCTGAAGAAGATGCTTTTTTACTCACTGGAGGAGATTCTGGCTCAAAGGGGTTCTCCGTTTTGCTTGAAAAGGCTGAATCAGTACTCTCCCCTCCTGAATTGTTACCTCCCTGCATTTGGAAATTAAGACACCAAGATTAAAGTAAAATAAAAATAAAACATGTCACATGTTATTTGAACATTTGAACACTAATAACATTTATTTTTTGTACTTATATAAAAAACATAAGCAAAATTAAATAGATTGGTCAAAGAGGGAGAAGTAATAATAATAATACTCTTGTGGTTTGGTGAAATCTCATTGGCCATGAAGGGAACATTTCCAGTGTAGCAGAAGGTCTTGCTGTGAAAAAAGCTGCAAGAATCACAAAAGCAAAATCTGAGAGGATCACAAAAATAAAAAGGGATCAGGATTTTTGATTATTATTATTAGTAGGGAGAGAGAAGAACCTAATCCTCTTTTTTCAGCAGTTATGGAGTCAGTGAAATCATGCAAGGGGAAAGGGAGGGTCACGTTTCCAAGTTACCAAGTTTGTAACCCCACACCATCCAAGTCTATAGCCTCAGAATCATTATGGTATATAGGAAATGGTAACACTAACTAACCCCCCCACCCCCCTACTGCGCATTCTTTTAGACATATTCAAAACCACCACCTTTTTCTTCTCTCTGCTTTTAGAAAGAGTTTGTTATGCTTATCTAACGTCAGAAAAAGGAGTATGTGATAGAAAAGGTAACTTACATGCTTTTCCATCATCATTTCTTCTGCTCTTCACTCCTTGCAGAACAATTGCTTCCTCCAGCTCCCCAAAATCAAAACCAGATCCTTGACCACTAGGAAACAAAATAAAATAAAACAAACCAATCATACATAATATATATATATATATATATATACTTGTTGTAAAATAAAATGAATTCAATTAATTGCTAATTGTACAAGTACCATACATTAAGCTTGATGTAGAAGTGTTAATCCTGTGATGAATTCCATAAGGGAGATGGTGATTTGAAGGTCCCGACTCGGACAAATCAAGCTCCCCTATTCTGTGGCTCGCCATGCAAGTTTTGTTTTAGACAATTCTCATCTTTTCCTGAAACAAAAATGATCATGGGCTGGTTAATTAGTATATGAATTATGACTAATCCGAGGTGAAGAATATGAAAACAATGATGTCATGTTATGTTTGTAATTTGTATAATCTTAAACAGCTTACCTTTATATATTTTGTTGAATTGTAAGAATAAATGGAATTCTATAAAGAGAAGGTCATGATAGAGCAGCCAAAGATCAAAGCTTTCTTGTCAAAGTAATTCTAAAGTTGTAAGTTGTTGTCACACAGGAAGAGGGGTCGGGTCTTTTTCTCAGATATGGTCCTCTTTGCAACTTTTTTTATCAATCTATCTTTCAATGGGGTGGGGGTGGGGGTGGGGGTGCCTGTCTATATCTCTTTCTTTTCTCCTTCTCTATGAAGAAACCTGATTGATTAGTCTGTATCACACTGTCCCTAGTTGTAAATATTTTTGATTAAGAAACTCATTATGTGGTACCAAAGATATTGTATACCAGAAAGAAAAATAAAACTTAATTGTCTCAGGCTCTCTTTGGACTTGTGTGTGGGGCTGGCTTGAAAGCTGGCTGGCTGAAATAAAATTTAAATAAAGTGAATAAAAACAAAAATAATATTATTAAAAACTAAAATTGAACAGGTGGGGTCTTTCTGCAGGAACCCACTAGAATCACTGACTCCTACTCCACTCTCTTCTCTCTCTTCTAACCGCCTGAATTTTCTTATTGGCTCGATCTTTCTGGGTTTCTTCAGAGCAGGCAGTATCTATGTACGTACTTTGTTAAAACAAAAACTTTGAATTGAACTCATCATGTATTTTTCATCTCAGAAGTGGGAACACAATAAATTCAGCATGAGATGAGATGAGATCAAGTTGTGTATTTTTCTCATTGAAGTTTGCCAAAAGTTTGGGCTCATATAAGTTATACCATTTCCCCACTCCAAAGAAAAATATTTATAAAAAAGAAAAAGAAAAAAACAAACTAAGGCTCATACCATTTCAACCCAAACATTAGAATAATAGTACACAAGCATATGCATAACAACTTTGTGTATTTAAATCCCAGCTCTGAGATGGATTTGTTTGGTATTATCCCCTTTGTTGATGGGTCAACATCCACTCCCTGTCACTGTCATCACCTAAACCATGCCACGTTAAGATTCGTTTCTACTTATAGTTATGGAAATCTGCTTGCAGACCAAAATAGTACACAAGGTAATCATGAAGTACTAGCAAATTGAATTCATCTGTAGATTTTAAGTAGTTCTAGTGAGTTCATAATTTTAATGTAGCTTTTTGTATTTGACTATCTTTCCTTAAACTCACTAAACCATCTTTATTATTAAGCTTTAACTGCTAATCTTAAAGTTCAAACTACCCTAGAGAGAGAGAGAAAGAGAGGTTAATGTTACGACAAAGACTGCTAATGTAAAACAAAGGGTATACATGGAAAGAGAGAGAGAGAGAGGAGGGGATGGATTATTTCCTGAATTTCAAAGTCTATCATATCATATAATTTATTAATTTTTGGACCAACATTATTGAACACATAAATGTGTAATATATCTAGGACAGACAGAAAGAAGAGAAATGTGAAGGAGACTTTTAGGTAATGGACCCATGATCTATATCATAAAGAGGTAAAAGCAATATTTTATATTTCTGCTCATCTAATACCTATTGCAGGTAATATGCCTCCTACCAATTATTCCTTTATGATGCCAATGATTGGTCTTTTAAAAAAAATAGTGGTTTGGCTCAAAATATAAACTCTCTAATGGGGTAGTAGGTCAATATGTATTTTAATTAAGTATATATATATATAACAATATGCCATTGTTCCCAATATACCTTACAAATTCTCCATGTGAGAGTGTCTTTGAGAAGATTTAGCTGTGTAGGTCATTCCATGAATGTGTCATTCCCTTGAACCGTAACTCTTTGACCTCCCCCTGTTTCCTTGTCTAGAAAGGTGATTGGTCCGGATCAAATCCCAAAATTAATTATTCTTTTGTTGATTATGTTCAACTATTGTGTTAATAAGTAGTAATACGTGTCAGCTAAGAAAGTAACCAAAAGTACAATTTCTTTTGTTTAAAAATTTACAGGGGTTGGTCATAGGTAGACATGTTTGCACCTTGGTCTAAATTTGCATCGAGAGTAACGTTGAGCAGTTGTGACCATTGTCTTTCATTCTTTGTTTATTTATTTATAGGTGAACGGCCATTTGCAGATGAAGTAGAGATGTCAATGATGTATAGGAGTTAACAAGGCATTAACAATCTATATTTGTTCAGAGGAATCAAGGCAATCAATTATTGGCTATGGACCCAGGAGGCAACATAAACTTTTATTGGTCACACTCACACTGATTATTAGAGGAAATCTGACAAATTTACTCTCTCAAACCTTTATCAATCGGTCATGAAATAGGGAGATCATTGTTGCCCTTTTAATCATATCACTTCCAATATTCAGGCTACGGCTTAGTACCATAAGTCATACTCCAATATTCATATCAGGTCATAAAATTATTATTCATAAATAATAAATATTTAATATGTATACCGACTTCAACACTGGTCTACAAATCAGCGGTGTGCTCCAGATCTAGCCTCTAGGATAGTATGTATATGGTCATCTCATCTGATCGTCCAGCAATCAAAAAAAATCTGATTGTTTATTTTTTATACAAAAGTCAAAAAAAATCTGATTGTTTATTATACATAGATATATATTTTATCACAACTTCAACTATTAGTTTTCTAACGAACCATTTTTTCAATGAAAAACACTTTTATTATCCTGTAAAATGTATTCCTCACCCATTGACTTTTTTGGGAATGATTTTAACTATTAATTTTTAGGTGAATTTATTATTTTAATATAGTTAAATTCACACTCACACTACTAGAAAAAATTGAAACAGTAACGAAAATTTAAAAACAAAAAGGATCAAAGAAATTTGTGACCAATTTCATTTTTTTTCCCTCCCCATTTCATCTTGTTCTGATATATGTTGCTTTCGAAATTACACCCATCAAGAGCAAGACCAATATTTGACCAAGAAAATAAGAGCAAGACTAAAAGATTGTACCTTCGAATATATCAAGGGGTTGTGTTTCGCTTTGGCAGATAGCAAGTTGTGCCCTAAAAAAAGGAAAGAACATATTCACCCATCAAGACATCAAGTAATTGCTAGACATTAAATAAAACACTCATTAGCTCAAATTGGAGTTTAGAAGTTGTTTTGCTGTCTAAGCTGGAGACTCTTTAAATTTCTTTTACAATCAATGTAAAAAATATTTTTTAAAAAACAACTTTAAAAGATTGATTTTGACTTTCTAACAATGGTTTTTAAAATCGGTTATTGTGACAACCATTTCAAATGCTCACTTTTTGAATCACCTGTTAAAACAACGGATTTAAAAAAACCTATTTTGTTGAAAAAACACTTTAAATTGATTGTTGCAACAACCAATTTAAGTAGTGTTATAATATTATATATAATTTTTCTTTCATACACAACAAGATCATGCATATACACGAACCCTTACAGAGTTACAGCAAACCAGAATTCAACAATCTCATAATTTCTCATCCCAGAATAAACAATCAAAATATATACAATACTAATCAAAGCAATAATTGGTCATTCATTACTAGAAAAAAACAAAAAATAGAGAGAAAAAGTAGTCTCAAATTGATAATTTTTGTCTCTAAACTCCTTAGAGATGGAATTGGAACTAGAGACGAATCGTGTCCGCCACTAAATTTGGCATCTCAAATGTGTTAGAGACAAAAAAAACTATCTGTCTTCAAATTTGAGACGAAAGTATTTCGTCTCTAGTTTGATAAATTCTGTCACGATAGGTGACCAATCAAAAGGCAATTTTATCTCTACAAGTGATGGAAGTTTTCCGTCTCTAAATAAATTATGTCTCTAACAGAGACTGATTATAATCTGTCTCTAAAGTTTACTAGATCTAATTTACATCTTGGTCTCTAGTTTACAAGATCTAATTTGCAAGATCTAATTTACAATATTTGAATATAATAAAAAAAAAAGTTGTTCAATTACATACAACGATCAGTGGTATCTTCTTGCGTGCACATAACCGAGCGTACTTGTGTGTGTCCAAGCAAAGTAACCAGCTCTTTCAGCAATTATCGTAGGAGAAGAAACCTATAAATAATCATAATAATAATAATAATAATAATAATAATAATAATAATAATAATAATAATAATAATAATTATAATAATAATGATCATTTTCAAGTACAATGAGAACAAATTTACTTCATTTTTAGACAAGTACGCAACATAAACCCCACAATATACATGGAAAGTGTATGCAATAACAAAATACCAATTTATTTGGAGTTAAATAACAGGGTTATGCTAATATATACATTATGCAACAACCCGAGCATATCTACAACACATATATAGTTAGTTATTGTAGCTTCCAGCTAAACTTGTTAGCCACAAACCATGATTTGCCATGAACAGAGTCACTCTGGCTAAATATTTTTTGTTAACTTATTAGACTGCATAGCTATAAGTTGCACTAGGTATAGGTATTATAATTAAGAACATCTATCACTACAAAAAAAAAGGTCATTTAGCTAAAACTGAGATTAGCGATGGAATTTGTGAGGGAATAAGGGTCCTCGTTTGTTTTGATCATTAGCGACAGAATTGTGGGCATTAGCGACGGAACAGTCTGTCGCTAACTGTTAGGAGGGAATCAGAAATTAGAACAGCACGGAAACCGAAGGGATTAGTGACGGAAATAAGGGTCCCTCACTAACTATTTTGACCGTTCCAGCCTTGGTTAGCGTGAAGGGATTAGCGACAGAATTTGCGAGGCGACGGAATTATCCCTCGCAAATTTCGTCGCTAACCCCACTTAAATTGTATCAGATCCCTCATTTTTCTCTCTCTGTTTGCTCTTCTCTTCACTCCCTCACTCTTCTCTCTCACGAACCCCAACTCCCTTCTCTCATTTCCACCACCACCACACCACAATATCCATGGAAAGTGTATGCAATAACAAAATACCAATTTATTTGGAGTTAAATAACAAGGTTATGCTAATATATACATTATGCAACAACCCAAGCATATCTACAACACATATATAGTTAGTTATTGTAGCTTCCAGCTAAACTTGTTAGCCACAAACCATGATTTGCCAAGAACAGTCACTCTGGCTAAATATTTTTTGTTAACTTATTAGACTGCATAGCTATAAGTTGCACTAGGTATAGGTATTATAAGAAAATCTATATCTTATTGAAATCCTTGCAGTTATATTATACTAGGCTTAACTAGTTAACTTCAAACTAAACTACTTATACACATCAATTTAATAGTTCATTCTAAGTAAACGCAACAATTAATTGTTGAATAACAAGAACAGAGAAAGGAAAAGTGAAAAATCTTTATTGATTGTGATAAATCAATTGATTACAAAAGTGAAGCTAGAGGCTTATATAGCCATAAAAAGATTACTTTGATGTTAACCTAGATCTAACAAACTCTAACAAACTAACCCTAAAATCTAGATAAGATAAAATATCTTATTTTCAATTATTCTAATAATATCTAATAATCCCCCACAAGCTAGAAGGTATTCACAACACTTCTAGCTTGACATGAACAATACAAGATACATCAAAACAAAAGAAAATTACAATGGGAGATGCTGGAAATACATCGGCAGAAAAATCAAAGCCATGAGGCAAATGCTTTAACTACTCGAAGGAAGCAACAATGCTATAACCACTCGAAAAAAGCGACAATGCTATAACCATTCAAAGGAAGCGAGAATGCTATAACCAATTGGAGGAAGCCGCAATGCTATAACCACTCGATGGAAGCAAGAGGAAAAAATGAATCAAGATTCTGAGAGAAAGAGAAAATCGCAAAGAGAAGAGAGAAATCAACCTAATTAAGATTCTGAGAAAAGGAACCCAATCCAGGTCCAGAGGAGAATCAAAGTAACAATTCAAAGCAACGATTCGAAGGAGAATCAAAATTAGGGAAAGATCGCAGATCAAAATAAAGATTGCGAGGTAGAAGGTTGAAACAAGAAATGATTATGGCGTGTCTGAAGAGGGAGAGAAAAAATGCGATTTTCAGAGAGGAGAAAAATCAGAGTAATGGGAACCGGAAAAGTGATAGCAGCGGTAAAAAAGAAATAAACTGAAAACTGAAAAGGTGGTGCTGCCACCGGCAGCGGTGGTGAAGCACAGAGATGAGGTCAGAAGATTAGAACTCGCTCTGATACCATGTTGAATAACAAGAACAGAGAAATGAAAAGTGAAAAATCTTTATTGATTGTGGAAAATGAATTGATTACAAAAGCGAAGCTAGAGGCTTATATAGCCATAAAAAGATTACGTTGATCTTAACCTAGATCTAACAAACTCTAACAAACTAACCCTAAAATCTAGATAAGATAAAATATCTTATTTTCAATTATTCTAATAATATCTAATATTAATGTCGCTATGGCTTGTTGACATACAGTTAAGAAATAAAATCACACACAGAATCTGTTTTATTACTGAACAGAGTCTGAAATTACAATCAATTGCACACAATATTTGTAAGACAATACTCTAGAGAACATATGAGAGTCTAGTTCTCTCCCCAAGCCCAAAGTATTTCCAAATGACAAGATAACCTTCTTGTGACTGTTTTCCCTATTAAATACAAACATAACTATCAAATAACTGTCAACTACAACACAAAACAGAATTAAATAAACAATAACTGCTAGTAACTGTTTTGGCGCCCTTGGCACCCTAACTATCTTGGCGCCCCTTTGCAGTCTCTCAGTCTGCGCCAGTGACATCTCCTTCAGCGCCCTGATCTTGGGCGCCATCTCTTGTGCCTGCATTTCTCCTTCTTCTCTCATACACATTTCTAATTAGAGGTCTAACAATACTCCCCCCCAAAAGAGCCACCTTGTCCTCAAAGTGAAAAGAAGGAAATTGCGCCTTAATGACTTCAACTGATTCCCAAGTTGCTTCAAAATCTGGGAGGTCCTTTCATTGAATTAAGACTTCAGCAACACCATCAGAAGTATTGCGGACAGATTTGACGGCTTCCGGATAAACCTGTAGCTCCAAATTTTATGTCAACATTAGTGGGAGAGGTTTTGGAATTACACTTGTTTTAATTGCTTTCTTCAACAAAGACGCATGGAAAACATGATGAATCTTGCTATTTAGGAGTAATGCCAATTTAAAAGCAACCGGACCAATCTTCTTTATAATCTGATAGGGACCATAAAATCTGGGACTTAGCTTCTCATTTCTCTTCTTAACAAGAGACTTCAATCTGTAGGGATGTAGTTTCAGATAAACCCAATCATTGACCTCCAAAGTTACTTGTCGCCTGGATTTGTCCGCATAAGTTTTCATTTGAACCTGTGCTTTAACAATATTTTGCTTTAGGTCATGAAGAATCTGGTCTCTCTCTTCGATCATGAGGTTAACTTCTTCAACTGATGACGGAATTGTAGTGCCTTTGCGTAGATGAGGAGGTTCTCTACCATAAAGTGCCTTGACAGGGGTCAACTTCAGAGAACTATTATAATTAGTATTGAACCAAAATTCTGCCCATCCCAGCCACTTCATCCATTGTTTTGGTTTGCTGCCGGTAAGACACGTAAGTAAGTTTCCAAGCATCTGTTTACTACTTCAGTTTGGCCATCAGACTGTGGTTGATACGCCGAATTGAATTTCAGTTTAGTTCCAGCCAATTTAAATAATTCAGCCCATAAATGGCTAAGGAAAACCTTGTCCCGATCCGATACAATGGTTGAGGAAAACCATGTAATTTGACTACCTCTTGAATGAAACTTTCAGCAACATCCTTGGCTGTAAAAGGATGGCTCAAGGGAATTAAATGTGAGTACTTAGTTAAGTGATCAACAACTACAAGTACGACATTCTTTCCTTGAGACTTTGGTAAACCTTCTATGAAGTCCATAGAAATATCAGCCCAAACCTGTGTCTGCTATTTGTTAATTTGGCAGATTTCACAATTTGCTACAAACTGTTGTAAATCTTTCTTCATTCTTCCCAATACACAACGGCTGAAATTCTTTTATAAGTTCTAAAAAATCTAGAATGCCCACCTATCAATGAACTAGAAATTCTTCCAGCAACTTTGAAATCTTGGAAGAACCCTTAGGAATCACCAACCAGCTCTTAAAGAAAAACTTCTTATCCATGAAAGTGTATCCAGGATGTGAATTTGCATTCTGCACCAAATCTTGCATAATTGAGCACAATTTCTGATCATTATGAATTTCTTGTTCCCATTCTTCTAATTCATCAAATCTAACAGATGATAAGGCAGCATAAGTCATCTTTCTAAAGAGGGCATCAGCAGCTCTGTTCTCAATACCCGGTCTGTATTGGATTTCAAAATCCAACCCCATCAATTTGGATGTCTATTTGAATTGTTCTTCACTCAATACTCGCTAATCTAAGAGGAATTTGAGACTCTTTTGATCAGTCAGGATGATAAAATGACGTCCCATCAAGTAATGTCGCCATTTCTGAACTGCTAAGACAATTGCCATCAATTCTCTCTCATATACTGACTTAGCTTGTGCTCTATCTGATAAGGTCTGACTGTAGAATGCTACTGGTCGTCCTTCTTGCAACAAGCCAGCACCAAGACCTTTGTTGGATGCATCAGTTCCTTTTTTTCCCCATAGCATTTGCATATAATCATTACAATCGCATTCATATCTTATCTGCATCCACAAACACAGTTTATCAACTTCATTAGTCCATCAACTTCAGCATCCATATCCGCCACATCTCATTCACTACCCCAGCAAACACCAATCATCGCACACGCTTACATGCACGCATACACCATTCATTGCGTTGTTAAGACATGCCAAATATAGATAGTTTTTCCTTATCAGGTAAATGCATTTATTAGGTATGCCCAGGCAAATACGCCAAGTATCGATCCCTATATCCTGTTCCTCGAAAATCGGCACTCCAAGCGCTAACCCCACATCACAATTCAGATCACCAAGCTGATCCTTCAGACCCCCAGTGGTCCGTCAGAGCCCCAGCGCTCCTTCAGACTAACAATTGGTCCATCAACTCAGATCGCACGTCGTGTTATCGAGAAACCGACGGATCATCCGACCCCAGGTCCTTCAGACTAGCTGTGTCAGCCTAAGACATAGTGGACGTCCTTCGAGGTGCGCAAATCAGGTCAACGACCTGATCTTGACCCCCATGGCCGCTCGAAAAAGGCCACCCCCAAGCAGACCGTTTTACTAGTACCGTTGCTAGTTTGCGCTCCATCAAACCATCTCGGTCCATCAGGCCTAGGCATGCCCTTCAGACCCCATCAGTCCTTCAGTTGAACTCAAGTCAATGCACCAAGCATTGATTTTGAACTAGACCTTCAGATCCCCAGTGATCCTTCAGACCCCAGTGGTCCTTTAGAGCCCGTGGCTCCTTCAGATCCCCAGTGATCCCCTTTTTCCGGTTTTAGGACAAAATTAGTGTCATTTTATCTTTATTTCTATTTTACTTTGAAAATTCTGGAAATCATTCAAATTTTCGAGCAAAATATAAATAAAGAGGGGCAGCTGTTATACCCTAATTTTGTCCGACTGTTTTTTTAATAAAGGAAAACAATATCGAACTTTTTGGTGTTGTAGAGACCTTTTTTTTAATCATTATTTTCTTCTTTGTTTTTTCATGAAAATCCCAAAAATATATTTTGTTGTGCACGCGCATTATTTTTAGTCGCGTACGCGACTTAGTTTTGACAATCTTGTACCGTTGTGTACGCATGTTATTTCTAACCGCATACGCGTGTTATTCTTGATCGTGTGTGCCTTTTATTCTCGTTTGTGCACGCGTGTCACTCGTCGTCATGTACGCATATTTATTTTGGCACTCGTCATTTATTGTTTTTATTGATTAATATCAGTAAGTTTTCCTCCATCGCTGTCACCGCCGCGCCATACCACGGCTTTCCCTCCGGCGACGACCTCCCTTCCCTTCACTGTTTCCCACCATGAAAGCCCCACTCCGTCACACTCCCTTTCGCTCTCCACCGTCGTCAACGCTCATCCCCGTCACCGTCTCCTTCTCTCTCCTCATCACATCTCTCTCACCACAGTACAAAAATCATCTCTATCACGCTCTCTCACTTCACGAACCCCCATTGCCAACGCCGTCTCTCTCCCTCACCGTTGCAACGCCATAGCCACACCATGCCTGTCTCTCCCACGCCGGAACCCTCTCTCTCTTCTCACCGTTCCTCTTCACTCACCACCCTCCGTCGCACTCCCCTCTTCTTTCTCTGTATTTCTTCATTCTCTCTCTCCTCAGAATTCTCCTCGATGATCTGAATAGTGAAAGTGAAGATATATGTCACACGAACCTGCTGCCAAAAAATAAAGACGATCAACGTTAACGAATCCGAAATCGCACTTTCAAGGTGGCTGGTTTGAGAAAAAATGGGATTTGTTTTCAGCTACTTTGCGAATGTAATTTCTCTCTTCTCAGACCTTGACTTGACGATCCGAACGGTGAAAGTGAATATATATGTCGCACAAACCCGCTGTCAAAAATCAGAGACGATCCAACGGTTAACGAATCCGGAATCGCACTGGCAAAGTGGCTGATTTGAGAAAAAACGGGATTTGTTTTCCGTTACTCTGCGAACTCAATTTCTCTCTTCTCGGACCACTTTTCGACGATCCGAATGGTGAAAGTGAAGATATATGTCTCAAGAACCGGCTGTCAAACAACGAAGACGATCAAACGGTTAACGAATCCGGAATCGCACTTTTACGGGGGCTAGTTTGAGAAAAACGGGAATTGCTTCCTCTATCTTGTTTTAGTCCCACATTGCTTGGAAGAAGCAAGAACTACCTAGCCTTTGGCTATAAAAGAGGTTGAGATGCAAAGACTATGGACATGGGCAATTGACGGGGTAAGTGATCTTCTGGGCTAGCCTTTGCAGTCCATTAGATTAAAAGTCTGTCTTTGATTCTTTTGGGCTAGCCTTTGTTGTCCATTAGACTAAAAGCTTGTCTTTGATTATTTTTGGGGCTAGCTTTTGCGGTCTAGTACATGGGGATTTTCGGATCAAAATGGACCTGATAGGAGTCTGGTTCGCGGTTGACCTGGTCAGACTGCTCAGTCCGGTTCGGTGTTGATCCTGTTGATCGGCTTGAGGTTAGTTTTGTATTTATTTATGTACATGTTTATTATTTATTATTTATTTATTTATTTATTTATTTATGTACATATTTATTTATTGTTTATTTATTCATTTATGTACATATTCATTTATTGTTTATTTATTTATGCATATTTTAAGTACACATTTACACACAATTATGAGTGGGGTCCTATACTCGGGTCTGTTTTGAAATTTAGGACGAGTGGAGATTATTAGTGATAATTATTTTGGATTTCTGTTTGACTATCATGAGAATCTCATTCAGAGTGTGCTCTTTCGTGATATTCCACACCAGATAGTTACCTATCGTTGTGGGTAATATTACTAAAGAGACTTTAGCTCTGGAGGCCTTTAGTGAGAAAGTGATTAGAGCTACCAAAAGAATATTCACAGTGTAACCTTTAAATCACTAGGATTTAATAAAAAAGCAAATAGGGGTTTAGCCGACCGGACAGACGGTTTAGCCATCGTTTTGGGAAAAATGAGTTGCACG